>JABFTP020000144.1:3176219-4396128 GCA_013387265.2 Cryptolaemus montrouzieri | reverse complement strand
AATCAAATAACACTCGTCCCCATTTTAATCCGCTAGGAATCGAAACCGAAATAGCCCTAAATTATCCATCGCAAGCCAAACACCTAAAACACACCTCAGCGTTGCTACTTCAAAAAGAGTTTAATCGTTTTCAACATAAGAAATTCGAAAATACAACTTTAAAGTCCATTGAATCTAAGTCCGCATTTGAAGATATCATATTCACCATGACAAAGGTCATATAGTCATAGCCTTAAATATCTTCGCTGCAATATAGTTTTGAGTAGAACTCTTCCACTACCTTCAGTTCTCCTGTCTGTCTCTAATTATTTGAATTTCAAGTTTTGTTATTTCGATTTTTCCTATTGCGAGCTTACTTCTCAGTACTTTCATGCTTTTATTTTCTTCGATAACATTTTTGATCCAGTTTGTATTGAAATTTCTGATGTCTTTTCGGATGGCTCTTGAAATCTGCTTATTAAATATTCTAAGGTCTGATTGGTTGCTTGCGATATCATGTAGAATGTTCCGCTTCCAATTCATCATGTTTAGGGTTTTTGTTGAAAGTCTTTCATCCCTTGTATTTTGTCTAGAACAGAATTTTGTCTGTTCCTCCTGTACTGGCTTTTGTATAGCGTCATTGAGGACTTCTACATTCATTGAGCCGGTGCTATAGTCTGTTGGTAGTCTACCCTGTTCTGTACTCATGTCCATCCTGTTTTCTTCGTCTCTCTAAGCGTTCTTCTCTCTATTTTTATATTCAACAATACTTTTGCTCTAACCATTCTGTGGTCACTTCCCACTGAGAGGCGTTTGAGTACTGACATATCCTGTATAATCTCTCCCTTATCTGTTATTACGAAATTCATTTCATTTTTTGTTTTTCTGTCAGGGCTTTGCCATGTCCATTTTCGGTGTTCAGCTTTTTTGAAGAAAGTATTCACAGCATATAGGCTGTGCTGTAGAAGAAATTGTAACAGAAGGTTTCCTCTATTTTTTTTCCCCTACTCCGCATTGCCCAAGAGAGAACTCAGTCTTATCTTGTTTCTTCCCAAGTTTTGTATACAGATCACCAATTAGGATTATGTACTGAGTTGAGATCCTGATTAATGCTGTGTCGACTTCTTCATAGAAGCCCTCCATTTCCTCATCAGAATGAAAAGTTGTTGGAGCATATACTTTGATAACTTTCATGCTATACCTTTGTTTCAGTTTAAGTACTAGAAGGCAAACTCTCGGGCTTATCCTTTGGAAGTGTTGAATATTTTTAGCATGTCTTTGTTGTACTATGAACCCTACTTCTCCTACAGAGTTTTCGTCATTACCTCTAGAGTAAAGAATATTTCCTGATTTCAGAGTTATTTGGTTCTTTTTTCTTCACCGCACCTCGCTGATACCCACTATATCCCAATGTATATGACTTAGTTCTTCTTCCAGTTCTAAATTTTTTTTGATCAGTTGAGAGCTTTCTCGTATTGTAGGTAGAGACAAGCAGTTTTGGTTGTTTCTGGTGATCTGGACAAACCCGGTGATTCTTAGCATCCTCTGATCGCTTCCGGTCCAATCGTGGCAGGCGAACCGCTGGGGACTGAGGGCCTTAATTTCCTAGTGTAGTTCATGTTTGAGAGGGTTTTAGCCATATCCTACGACGCTGGCAATTGCAGGTTGATAGGAGGTCTTTAGGGGTTACATTTCCTCATACCCTCAATGAAACGGTTATACCGCCGTGGTTCGGTCGTCAGAGCCTCTTTAGTTATATAACAGGGTGTACCGAGTGACCGTGGTCATTGCTCGTGCAGGCGAGGTTGACATTTGGGGTCGTTAATTGACTAATTTTCACCATCACCCCTTACACCCCGTGGCGAACATTGCGGACTTAAGAAATGGAATCATTGCTGGGTGCTACAGAACATCCTGGAGTTCACCAATCAATAAGGAAGAGACTGGAATCTAGCATCCGAGCTGGAGAAGCTTTCGCAGTTTTTTAACAGTTAGTGGTAATACTCCTAGTCCTTGAATTGAATTTTTAATTATCAAACATAGGTTATTTAATGATGTATAGAATACTACGATGGTCTTTTCAATCAAAGACTACTTGTCGTACAATGAAATGTATCAGCTTTCTTTTCTCATTCTTCTCAAATTCATTTTAACTCAGACTTGGCGTCATATAAGAAAATGTCAGAAGAGGTTTTTCTCTTGAAAAATGATATGAAAACTCAAAAATATTTATTATTTCTAAGAAAAATCGTTACTGTCCTAGTTTCTTCTCCGGTAATAAGCTGCGTTGTGCCACTTTTGAGAGCAAAATTTGTTTGGAATTAAACATTATTCGTTAAGTCTTCGACACTCCCGAAGTTTTACTTCAATATCTCAAGGGGTTTAGGAAAAATTCAGATTTAACTGCATCTTTCCATCGAAGTTTTAATTATTATTCAAGTTTATTTAAACTTTTTTTATGAAATGACTTCAGCAATCATTTCTTCAAATATTGCCGCGGATTTTTTCAACACCCTGTATAGCTATTACTTAATGACAACAAAACTAAAACATTTTCGAACAACGTGAGAGTATCATCAATGATGTAAAGATATTTTTCTTGACGAAAATTCTATGAACATTTGGGAAAAGGACTCGTCGGACCAGAAAATTCTCGAATTCCCCACGTACCTCAATTAAATGAATGAGAAGTATGAAATAATTAAAATGACGTGTCTTGAGTATTCTTCAATTAAGAGATATAAACTTTTCTCCGTAGTGTCTCTCCAAGCGACGTTTCGTGAATTCAAATTACCATCACGAGAGAAGCTTAGTTATTAAAAAGATTAAAATTCTCCGGTTTTTTCGACGAATAGCCATGTGAATTCTTTAGCAATTAAAGAATAGCGATAGCTACACCCCAAATGTTAACATGAAAAAATTTTTTTTCAAGCCATTTTATTCGAATATTTGGGTAATTAGGACATTTAGAGGTGTAGCGAAAAATTCTTGTTTTTTGAAGGTCAACCAATCAAGTCTTGCTAAGAGGTGTTATATATTTCAAAACAGTTTTGATACTAGTATTAGGTGACATAACATTTGGCACATCTCCAACGTGCTTGGAAATGCCAAACTTTACACCGTAATGGTTTTTCAATTTTTACTGGAAAATAACTGCCTTCTTTTCGTAAAATACACCTGTATCTAGAACCAGAAGGTCTGCTCCTGAAACATGATGATTTAGAAAAGCTCCGTAGATAATGACAGGTAATGACCCGAACAAAAGTTCATCGATTTCATCTTCACAAACTACTGTATGCATTTTCCAACCATTGACGGCTGCCAAGTGGATTATTTATGTTAAAAGACCATCATTTCGTTCAATTTGGAAAAGGGAAAAGGACGTGGAACGTCCATCTTTTCCTTTCTATTCTCACGGATCAGGTACACATTCTGATAAATCGAGAACGACTCTAGAGCCAAGAGGTAATGAACCTTTTACTGCATTTTCCTCGTTAACAGTTAATGGTTTCCTAGCATATTCGCTTTAAAACTAATAACAATATCCAGAGGACCTGCAAACTATCCAGTATTCGAAATCAAATCGCATAGGCATTATTAGATTATTTGGCAGAATCATCATTATCAAAAAGCGCTACAACCCTAGAAGGGTCTTGACTAACTTTACAATACTCCTCCACCTATTGCGATGTTCAATTAGGTTTTTGTCAAAGGGGATATTTAATTTAGACAGATCTGCTTTCACATTATCCCGCCAACGCAAACCTGGACTTCCTGGTGATCTCTTTCCGTGTGGTATCTCTTCCCAAATCAGCTTCACAAGCCTTTCGTTTCTTTATCCTCTGGTCATGACCTGCCCACCTCAACCGCTGCGGCTTGATTTAATGGATGACGTTACTGTCTCTATATAGCTCTTTTAGTTCCGGCTTAGTTCTTGTACGGTATTGATCTCTAGTGGGGTCGTGGTGGGGGTCATATATTTTCCATATATTTCAAACAGACAAATTCAGCAATTTTTAAATTGCCTAAATGAAAAACTTTGCCGCATCAGCTTCACTGCTGAAATAGAAAGTAATAACTCAATTAATTTCCTAGACTCAACTATCATAAATTCAAATAATCATCTCACTTATAAAATTTACAGGAAGGAAACATTCACAGACGCATCGATCCCAATGGACTCGTTCGGTCATTTGAGCCACAAACTAGCGGCATGTAAATCCATGATTCATAGAGCTTGTTCTGTTCCCCTTTCGACAGAAAATTTCGAAACTGAACTCAACATCATCAGAAAAATTGCCTCAAATAACAATATACCACAACATTTTCTAAATACAATTATTAAACGCAAAGAACAATGTATTACCTCTCAGTACACTTGTAATTCTGAATTTAAGATGTAATGAATCCTGTAGACATCACTTCAGAGCCAAAAACGTATTAACTTTAACTGACGTGTATTAATACGAGCTGCTTATCTTTTCATTTTCAAAATGAATATTTGTACGAAGAATATAAATCAAATAGTTAAAAACTTCAACTAAAGCTCCAAAAAATCAAATAACTTTAAATTGTTCAAACGTCAATGTTGGTCCTTGCTAATAAGTGTGGAACCCTATAACTTTTCCGAATATTTAAGTCATGAATTATAACGTGTATTGTGTTCAGTATATTTTCTTTCATTGACAAATTTCATCTTCATAATCATGTTTTCTTTGCATGGTTGTAATTTATGAAATATATATTATTATTATTATTTATTATCGTGGACTTATGCACTATCTCAACTGTTAGCTGGATATAATATACCTTTTCCAGATTCAGCAATTAAAGGAAATAGGCTGGATTACAGTATACTCGACATGAATTTCCTAACTCTCTTACATGTATCAAGAATTACAGCTTTTTGCATTTCTATATAGGTATACTTATGCAATTCTAATTTCTTAAACCATCACGGGTATTAACCCAGTCGAGGATACGATGACAGGAACAATATCTATTTTATCGAGGTGCCACATCTGATTGATATCCATAGCAAGGTATTTGGACTTTTTCTCCTGGAACTTGTTCAGCACGTTGTTATTATTCGGTATGGCGACATCCACCAGCATTGCTGTTCTGGCTCTCTTATCATACACCACTATGTCCAGCCTTATTTGTCACCATTCTGTCAGTGATAACAGGCTTATCGTAGTATAATCTCATAGAGTCATTTTCCAATACGGGCGCCAGTTAATACTTGTAATATGACTGGGAGGTATTCAGAAGTCCGTACTTGTATGCAAGTTTCTGAAGGATAATTTTACATACTTGACTATGAGTGTGAAAATAGTACGTATTGGCCAGTTGTTTGCATCCGAACGTAATATACTGTATATTCTCTGATCTTATATGGCATTTTCTGCACTTATCTGTTTGTAATGTTCCGTCCTTGATTATAAATTTTTTTGTAATTGTTTGTAGCAATGACTTGGTCTTGAATGGCCATAAGGAATCCTTTTGTTTCAGCGAATAGTTCTCCTTTCAGTAACCATGTGTTGGAGAAGCTTCTTTGTCGATGTGTGGTTAATTAATCTCATGGTGATGTCGCCCATGGAATTTCTTTCTTGACCGTTGCTCTTGTTTTTCAGTATCTGATAGGAACGATAGATTCAGCAGGTCATCACTGGTAGCAAGACTTAGAGGTGTATATCCCTTATCATCCAACGATAGTACTCTGTAGAGGTCAGAAGTGCGAGCTTTTGCAGAGAAGAATTCTCTGAGATTTTTGATCTGTTCGGTATGTAAGTTGACAACATCCATCAATCCGCGTCCTCCTTCTTTCGATTTTGGATGGTGATTACTGTACTTTGTCTGCATCGTTTGGGTTTGTTTTTGAATATCATTCACTTCTGTCTCAGTCCATCTGAGTAAAGCTACACTGAAATGGAGTAGGTGTTGATTGCTTTGACTAGATTCCCCGAGTTCAACATTGACTTAAGCACAGTCTTCACACGCTGACTGTACTCTGAACGAATCTTCTCCTTTGGCTGTTTTTGGTGAAGCAATCTGGCTTAGTGATATCCCAGATATTTGTACGTTTCGCCATCTTCCATACACTATATAATATCACCATTTGGGAGTTGTGTTCCACCATCTATGACTTTCCCTCTTTGAATGCTCAGGGTTTTACATTTTTCAATCCTGAATTTTTTTTTTTGCCGAAAACTTACTGACAACTTTCAACCGATCATCCAATTGCTTTTTGTTCGAAACATATAATTTGATGTCATCCATATATAACAAGTGGGAGATTGTGTGATAGTTTCTATCTGCTTTCATCCTAAATCCGTATCCTGTTTTATTGAGTCTTGAAGACAATAAGTTTATAGCCAAACAGAATCATAGTGGATTCAAAAAGTCTCCTTGAAAAACTCCACAACGTATGGGTATCGCGTGGGATTTAATTGACTTATTGTTCATGTTGACCTGCAGCGATGTGCGCCAGTGTGTCATTGTTGTCTTAAAGAAGTCTACCAGGGCTGGATGAGTTTTGAATATCTACAATACTTCGACAAGCAAAGAATGTTCGGTACTATCGAATGCCTTCAGATCACAAAAAGCTGAATGAACATTCCAATGCCCTCCGTGTGCCTGTTTCATCATCACAGAATCGATGATGAGTTGTTCCTTAAACCTATGGTGTTTCTTTCTGCATCCCTTCTGCTCTTCTGCTAATATATTGTTGTCATCAAGGTGTTGGTATATTTGATTGGATATGCATGAAGTGAGTTTTTTATAGAGCGTTGGCAGACAAGTGATCGCCCTATACTGAGACGGATCTTGTGTTCTATCGCTCTTAGGTAGCATAAATGTAAGCTTGTGTTAGGAAAGTGGGTTTTTTCGGGATGTTGAAGAACATACGTGAGCTGTTTATTATTATTATTATTAATTACTATATAGCATCGTAGAAACCCCGAAAAAAAGACAACTATTCTCAGATACACCGGCGAGCTCTGTAGCAAAATCAATAATCACTTTTCCAAATTCAACATAACTACTTCATTCTCCAGCGGCCCCAACTTAAGCAGATTATTATTCAATGCCGAACAGAGGAACGATAAATTAAAGCAATTAGGAGTTTATCAAATCAAATTTAATGAATGTCAGGTAGCCTATGTCAGACAAACAGGGAGAAGTTTTGAAGCTAAATTCAAGGAACAGATGAAAATTCGCCAATATTTGAAAACATGAAATCAACCAACCACTCGATATCATTAAATAACCTCAAAATCCTTCATAAATGTAGGGGAGAGAGATGAATTTGTTGGATAGTTTGGAGAATAACAAACTATGTAAAAACCCACAATTTACTAAGCTCAACAGCCAACTGGAGCTGAATGCATCCCCACTACTCAATATATAGGATTACTTTCAATCTGTATTTGTACTTACCTACCAATCTGTTATATTGTTATTCACTTGAAAATGGCCGTAAGGTCGAAACCGTTAGTGATTATTAAATAAATTTTGGAAAAGTGTCTTATTTCGTTTTACTTTTCAAAATGATACCTCCATCAATATCATAATAGATGAGCATAAAGAATCGATAATTCATATTTAATCGAAAACTGGTTCGTCTGAACATTGTATAAAAGAAAATCTTTTTAAGTCTTCTCAAAAGCTTAAATGTTACATTCACGTAATAAGACAAAGCGATTAGATTTATTACAATTCGTGTAAACTTCTTTCATCTGTTTCTTAGGTATAAATGACATTGAAATATTTAAGCCTTCCAGGTTTTTGAGAAAGAGATGAAACTCAAAACCTATGACAAATATAATTTCATTCGATATATTCTGCGGACATATCTAGTGTGTTTTCTATCCAATTGTTTAATTAATTTGAAATAGAACATCATTTGCGCTCACACTGTATAGCTTCTTTCTGATTGTCATCAGTAGAGTTTTACTATTTGATCTATCTCTTTTATCGGATTCTCAAACTACAAAACTAGATTATCTTTCTTCCAAGTCTGAGACGGAAAATCCATGCTCTTCTTCTAGCTGAACTAAAGAAATAACCATGTGATATTCAATTAGTCTAACTTTTTACATTAGATTCTGACTTTCACGAACTAAAAGTAATAAGCAACTCGTAATGAAGTTAGTTTTCTGCCTCCACTCAGAACTTTTAAGACGGTGCAGCTAAAGAGTACGCAGAAGGAAAGGATTCCATGAATAGAAACAGCCGACATGTCATTGTTTCATCACAGGCGCCTGGATCTGGGAAACATAAATTCTATTTTCCTATAACAAACTTGTTTCCGAAAAATTATTATGAAAAATAAATTCATTTGATTTAACTTTCAATAATATAATTCTCTTACACGCTACAGGGTATTTTAGATATGCGAACTTCAGTTTTGACTGAAGATTTTCCATCAAGAAAATGCCCATAAATATATGTCCAAAAGTCCACCGTCTTCGAATTACATGGTGTCTTTGGTAGCTCCTGTAGTTTTCAAGGGATCTAGCTGTAATTTTCAGAGAAGGAATGTTTTTACCCATCAATGCATTCGATGTGGTCAGTCGTAACGAGATTATGTAACCTTCTTAATTACTAATACGATGTAAAATAATAATAGTAAGTTTAATTTGAATTGGTTGACACTTTATTGTTTACCCTGCTCAGTCGTTTATATGGAACGTGGATTTAGTTCCCTTCAAGCATAAACTGTTGACAGTTCCTCGCCAATAAAATGAACACAAATAATTTAAAACTATCTATTTGATAAATAATGTAGACTTCACAGAATTTGTTAATTGGACTTATCTTACTTATCTTAATAGTGATGTGTTAGCACATAAAATGGAGAGTAGTTCAGCAAGTTGGTAGCTATCCAAGAAAATGATTGAACTCCTCTACGAATAGATCTGTGGGACCAAATGTTGTTATCCTCTCCAAAAATAAAGCTGTACTTTTGTCCTGCCCAAAAACAGAGATGTCGTTTTTATCCTCAGCAAAGATAAAGATGTTGTTTTCCTCCTCAAAAATGAAGCTGGCTTTTTGTCCTTTCCAAAAACTGTAAAAGTTTCATACATCACCATTTGCTTGTGATAAGTACAAGTGATCTCTCCTCTGCTCTTATTTGAATATTGAATGATTTTTACAAATTCAAGATAAAAATAGCCTAGATTAATATATAGATATACATACACTTCCCACAAAAATTGTCGCATCACCCTACTTTTACGATAATACTATATAAACTTTTAGGTTGATCATTCAAGAGTCGCTTAGTAACTTTCAGAAGTGTGAGATAAGAAGATATCATTCAAAAGAGATGAGTTTATGATGGAAAATATCAACAATTTTCGAGTTAATGAAAAATTAAAAAATTCTACGATCTTCAAATATTCACGAAGAGACCAATCAACTAGCATCGAATGGTTACTAATAATTTTCAAAATCGAGTGTTTTCTCCCCGGGCCCTGATTACAGCCAACATACGTCTCGGAAGCCCCTCAAACAAATCTTGGATGTACTCTTGAGTCACTGAGTTCCAAATTTCAGAAAGCAGATTTTCTAGTTGTTGTAGTGTTCTACAAGGCATCCTACGTTTCTGAATTTGCCACCTCATGTTGACCCAAACATGTTCTATGGGATTCAAGTCGGGACTTGATGATGGCCATCTTATAATATCAATTTCGGATTTTGCAGAAATTCTGTAACTACTCTAGCTGCATGAGACCGAGCATTATCATGCATATATGAAGCTTTCGCCAATCAATGGGCCAAAGGGTACAACATGGAGTTCAAGGATATCTACGATGTATCTGGAAGCTGTCATTCTCCAATTATACACTTGGACAAACTCAATTCGACCACACCATTACTGAGCCCCCTTCGAAGTTTTCGGTTTGCCGGATATTGCTTTGCTCATACCGTTCCCTAGGTCGTCTATATACAGGCATGCGTCTATCGTTTGATACTAGATAGAATCTGGACTCGTCGGAACAGAGAACATTCGACCATTCTGAAATCCCCAATTTGCATGTTCCCTCTCAAACTAGAAGCCACCCTTGGTCTGATATCGTCTACTCTGAGCCTGTTCCTAACAGTTGGCAATGAAATATGCACATTTCTGGAAAGTACAAGTTCATTTCGTAGCATTCTAGCTGTACAGTGCCGAACTCTTAGTGCAGTTAAAAGAAGCCAACGATCATCAACTGGTGTTGTTATCCGATTTCTTCCCTGTCCGTCCCTTCTTCCATATTACCCTGTTTTGTGGTACCGATTAATTGCTCTTCAAATAGTGCTTTGGTTAACATTCAACAAGTTAGCCACGTAACGTTAGCTTTTCTCCTCCTGTAGAAGTGTTACAATTCTTACCACTTCATGATCACTTAAATAGCGTCCAGGACAATCAGTAGCCATTACAATAAATTCAAAGATTCGAAAATCAACAAGAAACACAGAAAACTTGCATTAATTTAGCGTGAAAACTGAAGGGAAATTGAATGAATACTGATAGTCAAATAAACTCATTCTTATTTCAGACGTATTTGAGATCATATGGAAACAAATGTTACTACATAGATAAGATTTTTTCCCCTTATATGTCCAAAAACAAAGAATCTTCGATCGAGCTGCTCAATCGATTGTGGAATTCAGAATACCAGGTGATACGACAATTTTTGTGGTGTGTGTATAATAAGGAAATAAAATGGTCATTCAACACACCAGACTTGCGAATCAATTATAAAAGAAAATCTAGATATCATGATAAAAAATTACACTTATTTACTAGGCCATTCAAATAGAGCAGGAAAGAGGTTAGCAAGTAATGAATGATGTTAATAAGCAAGAGAAATATAAGAATATGAAAGGAATGAAATGAAAGAAAGCAATGTCGGGTCATGCTGAAAGGAAATGAACAAAACAGTAAAATATTCCTTTATGAAAATTAGGAATTAAGAACGTAGAAACCATAGATCCATGCTGTAAGTAAATGTTACCTAAAGAGAATATCAGATTATCGAGAATGGATATTCAAAAATCAATGCACATTGTTCAGGAATATCAGTTTAAATATGGAAATCGAAAATGATTACTTAGTTATGTAAGGTCTAGGTATTAATTCAATATCTGCTCAATATTGAAAGATAATAAGGAATAAGGACAATGGATTATTACTTACCCTTTTATTTTAAAGGTTTTAAACAATTCGCAAATTATTGTGATTAATTATTTTCTCGTAGTTTCAATGAAGTCTTCAAAGGAAATGAATGAACTCCGGTGTTCCCTCATACATACCAGTTGTCATCCTTCGAGAGTCGCCGATGGTAGAGGGGATTCTTCGCGGAATGAAAGGTCATAGAATTGATGTGACTTGCACTGTGTTAAACTTGCACCGTGTTAATCTAAAGGTTATTCAAATCAATTCAAATTATACAGATTGATGATTTTTTCAAGGCCATGCTACCTTTGACACCATTTTAGATTTTTTAATTTCAAAACATTAGGTTTTTGAATTTTTTTCGAAATCGCAACAGCCTTACTTTTGGATTGCTCCTGAATTTTTTCAGTTGTGTGACAGCTTTTTGACAATTTCAAGTTGATCAAGGCTATTGTGCTGATGTTTATTTTGTGGAGTTTGGAATATTGAGGTCCACGTCTGCAAGAATAACTTCACTAGCAGACATTGATGCCAAAATCTGGAAAACCGACGTCATTAAAGGTTAAGACTGGAAAAACTCTCCCAGCTTACTCGGTTTCAAAGCTAAATCATTCTGGAATGCGTTGGATATCTATTGCGTGGCTGAACGAAGTTACCAGCAACGAGATTGTAATTGCAGTTGCCTAAGGGAGCTGATACCTGTGAACGGAAAAACGGAAATTATCTGTATCTGAAATAAAAAAGAGATCGAAAGTGTTGAGAGCATATTGTAAGGTCAGATATTGTGGACGTTGAAGTCTTCCATTAGGATCACGTCAGCTGAAGGATGCTGTACCATATTTGGATCGTGTCCACCTTGTCGCCTAGATACTGAAACACTCTAGCGTAGTTGTGTCGTTAAATGGAAACAAGCAACAAAGACTCTAGGTTTGCTAGGTCAGAAGCTTCGTTCTTTAACGTTTCTTCTCTTCGAAATGCGACATCTGATCTGGCAAAAACACAAAGCCCTCCCTTGAACTGAAACTTTGAGTGCAATTCAAATCCAACAGGATGGGAGGTGTCTGCTGTTGGGATTATTTGAGTTTCCGTTAGAGTTAGAGTTAGGTCGAAAGAGTGACTATTTTCCAGGAGATGATCCGCTTAATTTGAATCCGAGTTTTTATTTGAAAAACTGCGTTTATGTTCCGATATTCTTATATTTGATTTTCTGTGTTATACCAATGTAGAAATTATGACAGTCATTCCTAACTAATAATAGTTCAGGCAAATATATAAGAAATAATAAAACCAAATCAGATAAATACAATAAATCAGGTGTTCATAGATTGAATTGCAATTACTGTGATAATTTCTACATTTCTAGAAAACATAGAAATTTTAATATTAGAATATCGGAACATAAGCGCAGTTTTCGAACAAAAATCATACTATGTATTATAATATCTGTATGTGACGGCTTATGGTAAATTGCGAAAACATGTTTTCCATTTTCAGTTATTATTGAGACAGTTAAAATTTTCGAGAATCATATAAATTCATTACATCCAAGAATTGGATTTACAACCGAAATAGAAAGCAATAATTCGATAAATTTCTTAGACGTAACAATTTCGAATGAAAATGGAAAACATGTTTTCGCAATTAACCATAAGCCGTAACATACAGATATTATAATACATAACTCGTCGTGTCATCCATATCAACATAAAATGTCAGCATTCAATAGTTTTATCCATAAATTGATTAACATCCCGTTATCACCAGAAAATTTCAACAAAGAATTAAATTTGATTAAACAAATAGCCAAAAATGATGGTTACAATCCCAAACTAATAAATAATATTTTAAATAAAAACAAAGTAAAATCGCATTGAATGAAGTTCACCCTGTCGATAAATTGAAACAAAAATTCAACACCTTAACCTACGTTGGCATTACAAGTGAGAAACTGAAATCATTCTTGAGTAGCAATAATTTCAACATAGCTTTCCAAACTAATGATAATTTAGGCAAATATATAAAAAATAATAAAACCAAACCAGGTAAAAACAATAAATCAGGTGTTTATAGATTGAATTGCAATGACTGTAATAATTTCTTTATTGGTTGACTTCATAGAAATTTTAATCTTAGAATATCGGAACATAAACGCAGTTTTTCAAATAAAAATCAGATTCAAATTACGCAAATCATCTCTTAGAAAATAATCACTCTTTCGACCCATAGTTTGAAATTTTGCATACAGATAATAAATATTGGAAGATAGATCTTTGGGAAGCTTCAGAAATCAATAAATACAAACATTCAGGTAGACTCATCAACGAACAAGTCGATTTAAGCCCTTCACCTCTATTGAATCTCTTCGGAGAGCAATCTATTCCTTAATTTTATTGGATATACCTGTCATAAATAACCACTTGAGAAGAATCAACCCAATAAGTTTTGAATTACTCAAGAACATTTATATTTATATTTTCTGTACATTTATTCGTCTGAAGAAGCTACGGTGTAGTGAAACGCGTTACGAATCGCAATTATTAAGTAAAATTCCTTAAAACACAGTACTTGTTTTTTATTATTCCTAGAAAATAATCACTCTGTCGATCCACAGTTTGAAATCTTGCATTAAGTTCGTTGGGAAACTTAAGAAATCAACAAACACAAACACAAACACTCAGGTAGACTCATCAACGAACAAGTCGATTTAAGTCCTTCACCTCTATTGAATCTTTTCAGGAGCAATCTATTCCTTAATTTTATTGGATATACCTGTCATCAATATATATATATATATATATATATATATATATATATATATATATATATATATATATATATATATATGATGGGACCAATATCTTCCATGATAAACTTCATGAGGAGTCTACATATGTAGACAAGAAGAGATATTCAAAAATCCGTAGATCAATGAATAATCCTTCCTGACTAGTTCCCAAATCTGCCTGCCATGCAAGCAGCCTCCAAGAGCCACAATAGTGCAACTAAGCAGGCTGCCGAGAAACGAAGCGGCAGACTGCAGTTTCGCCCTTATTAGGAGCCCATCAGTGCCGCATATCGCATATGAACATATTTCAGATAATCTAAGTCATAAGGTGTCACTTAAATCAAGTATTGAAGATGGTTGCCTGAATATACGCACAACCAAATTTATATGGAATCACTCGGTATTTCACATTATTGATTGTTTTCAACCATGGATCTTTGACTACTTGTGAAAGTTAGGTTTTTTGTTGAAAAAACTGGATAGTATGATAAGAAATATTGAATTATCAACACTTGTTCGAGATATTGTACTCAGTCGTTACTGAGATTTAGAGCTGTGAATTTGAAAATTTAAAAAAGCCTATAATCATAATTGAAAATGCCCTACGTTGACGAAGGGGTGACACAGGGGGATATAGCGGGGGTATTACAGTGAGTGATTTCAAAACCTACGCCCGATACGGGTAGCTACAATCTCTGCAAAATAGACATAGAAGAAGTTTTAGGAAAATAACTTCTGAAGAACAAGACCGCCTTTTGTGCCAAATTGCGTTGGAATATTGAGAATTAGCGAAATGTTCTTTTTTCGGATGAGACCAGAATTTTTGTTCGATCAGATCGTTTTAAGGGGTCGTGGAAGACAAGCTAGACTCCGAACAGCAAAACAAATTCAGAAATACCAAGGGGGCAGTGTGATGTTTAGGGATGACATTATTCTGGGAGGCAAAACAGATTTGATTTCGTTTCCTGCGAGGGTAACGGCTAGAAATTACGTGAACCTAGTGCTGGAGCCCATGGTGAAACTCTAGCGTGGTAACCACGGTGAAAATTTCACTTTTATGCAAGATAATGCCCCTCCGCATACCAGTAACCTCGCGTGACATTTTCTGGAAAGTGAGGGAGTCGCTATTTTGGACTGGCCAGCTTGCCTTCCAGACCTAAATTAGATCGCGCCAGGATAATCCAAAAACCCCCACAACAGCTATTCCAAGTATCAGGGCAAGAGGAGGTAATACAAGCAACTGAGGTCGAAAAAAACACCTACTCCGTGAGTAAACAATTTTTAATTTATTTTCTAATGCGGAAAGAGTATTTTCTTCTTTTTTATTTATAATAAACCTTAAAATTATTGCTTTTTCAATTGAAATATCTCAAAAGGATCAATGCTAACAATCCTTAGAAATTTCCAAAATCCCTAAGGTAATATTCAAAATATCGGGTGATTCCATATAAATTTGGTTGTGTGTAGATGTGTATACAAAGGGTACAAAAGAATCATTATTATGTATAGCACGTGTAGAAATAAAGACAAAATAAGTTAGTACAACAGTGCTTCAACTTTATTCAAAACAAACCATGAATCAAATAAATCGAGTGTAGCATTATAAATACAGAACAACTTTTAGAGGAAGAAAGGGTTTTATATTGATACTCCTGCGAGCCTCAACAACCTCCACCCACATCTCTTCACATCAAACCAATTCAATCATTTCAACAAAAACCTCTTGATATATGTCTCGAAGGCTCTTTGCAAATCATCAAAAACACAGCGAATCACTTTTCCTCTAACGTTTTATGAAAGATTAAACATACATAACATATTCGTTATGCATTCAATGATTATAACCTTTATTCTCTTGTTGATTTGTTTTAGAAGATTGATATGCTCTTCTCGTACATTTTATGAGACAAAGGTAATGACAGGCCTGTTCCAGCAATTGAGAGATACCATGCCAACTCCTTCATCCTTCAAATCCTTTGAACGTCCATTCAACGTCAAATAGTTACGAAATCGTTAACGATCAAAGTTTACCAACATCCAAACTCTCATTCACGCTAGTTTGTTTCATTGTTAACATGTGACAATTACGAGAGTTGCGACTCATTGCAGTACTGTAGAATGTCATTACATTTCAGAGCCATTAAAACTATAAACATGCAAAATGATGTAATCATTAAAATTGTTGTGTTTTCATGGAAATGAATTGGAGGGAATATATTATTCTCTGTTCAAATAATACAATCAGATAAAAGTATTGGTCTGAAAATTTATTATTTTCAATCAATTTTATGTGGGTTCATGTAATAACAGGTATTGAAGTCTCGTTGAAACATGTTTTCTAAACAACTGAAAAATTGAAAAAAAAAACTTAACTTGAGTTTCACAAATTATAAAGAATAAAATGATGTTTGACATATGTTTCGTGTTTAATCTCATTTTCTAAGACTAAGAGGAAATTGAAATATTCCAAAGTCATTTATGCCTAAGAAACAGGTGAGAGAAGTGGGACAACCGTAAAACCAGCTGGTCGTTGAAATAATAATGAGATCTAGGTAATTGAGTAATTGATTTTTGGGGCACGATGAATTGTGTTAAGATTATCTACTAGTAAAGCGATGGTTGTTTTCTGTCTTCAGTTTCCAAAAAATAAATCTACGACAACCCTGCAACACACATATTTGTAGCCTCTAAGAGTTGATCGTAAGTAGTTTAAAAATGTTTAGGTAGATCGCCAGCATCCCTGACCTAGAATCGTTGGAAATTTTCAAATTTGAACATAATAGAAACAACCCTACTCTCCTTAACAACAGAGACTTATATTATCATTTTTTGCACCAACAACGATTCGTACACTCTTTGATTCAATTAAAATAAATTAGTTTCAACAATTCGAATTTATTCGTTCATAACAAACTATTTTTCAACTAAACAAATAAAAATGTATAAACTAAATTAATTTTTCTGAAATCTTAATAAACAATAATATTTATGATTTGTGGGAAAAAATGGTTTCATAATTTTCATATTTACTGGTCGTGAAAATTTTTTTTAAGTAGCTTTTGACCAATAGATATTGAAACAATCCAGAGTGTCGGAAAAAATTTTCAACTTCTATCTATTTTATAATTTTCAATTGTTTATAAAAACGTGAAAAATAAAAATTTTTCGATATTTGAAACGGTGATCTATTTGTTTGCCTATTAAGACTAACTTCATGGAGTGGTTTTGGCCTATAATTATCAGGGTTCTTATACTAACATTCATTTAAAAGAATTCTAAATCAACTAATGAATAATTCATTTAAAATTGGGATGAAAACTTATTAACCGCGGATTATTGTATACTTATGTATCCCGGAACTACATCAATCATTTTATTCCTTGAAATTTATAATTATTATGTTAAAAAATTTTCTAGTTGATTTGAATTTCGAAATAATTGAGAATTATTTGGAGAAAAATAATTTAATATCAAAGAACCAATTTGGTTTTCGAAGGTCTTCTTCTACCCAAGATGCTATCAATTTTCTTGTTGCTCAATGGTTTGAGGGTTCAGAGAACAGAAAAAAGGTTTTAGTAGTGTTTTAGGACCTTGCAAAGGCTTTCGACACTGTTCATCACGAGCAGTTGTTGAAAGCCTTGTGGGATGTCGGGATATGGGGTAGAGCAGGCAAGCTTTTCAAAAGTTATCTGAGTAGTCGCACTCAGGTTGGGTAATACATACAGCACAAGGAATTCTGTAGATTTTGGTATACCGCAAGGTACGGTTCTAGGACCGATATTGTTTATAGTACATATAAATGATATACTAACCTCAATTCTGCAGGCGTTGTGTCCAGTTTCGCAGATGACACGGTTATTGTTTATGAGGCCGATTCGTGGAAAGACCTGAAAAAGAAAGTAGAGAAAGATTTAAGTTCATTGATAAATATGTTTAACGAAACGTTGTTAACTGTTAACTGTTGAACTGTTAAATTTTTTGGAAAGATACTCGATGTGTCCAGACTGAAAACTTTGTATTATGCCTTGTGGAGTCCAGAAAAATTGAGAATTTGCAGAAGAAATTTTCAAAAATGATATTTCATAAGCCTAGTACTTTCCCGCCAGATGAACTTTATGAGGAAGCAAACGTGGTGGATTTCAGATAGCTATATTTTTTCAGATGTGTAACTGAAACGTTCAGCAAGAGGAATCCACCCTCTTTTCTGGATCATGGCTATCAGACAAGACATGTTTCTCGAAATAAGGCGAAGATTACTTTCTCGTCAAGAACCATTTCTCAACCCTATTTTAGGTTTCAAACATGTAGACTCTATATACGTTGAGCTGGAAAAAGAAACTTCCAATCTTTGAAAATTTAAAAAAAAAGTACGAAGATCTTCATTGTAAATCAACCAAGACGGAAGATCCGAGTCATTGAATGAGGGGTGTGGGAGACACGTGTAAATTTTTTCTGTTCGAGTATTGGTTTTATCTGTGAAGTTTCATTGTATTGTTCATGAGTGTAGAAAATTATCTATAGATTTTGATGGCTACTTAATAACACCCGCGAACTGGCACAGCTTTAGTTGGAGGTAGTGGTTTATTTCTGAAAAATTTTATACCTATTATATATAAATAGTGGTCTCGTTCATATGACTGTTTCCTCTGAATTATTAGTTTAGTTTCGATAGTATCTTTCTATCATTCTATATATTGAAAATAAACATTATTTTTATTATTATAGATCGCTATGCGCGCCGAAGCCAAACTACCAGTTCTCAGTCCTATTTCCAGGGCTCTGTAAAAATTATAAATATGAGAGGTACAGTTCCGAACTTTTTTTCGGGTAATTAGTTGATCTTTGTGGATCTTTTCTCAAATTTCGAAAATTTTGAATATTTTTCAAAGTACTCAGAAAAAACTGAATCAAATTTTTTTCACTCAATTGCAATTTTTACGTGCCTTTTCGAACCTTTCCTTGAACTTTAGAATTGAAAAATATGCATCCAAAGACACCAGTCTCGTAATTTTGGAAGAATATATAAAAAGTTACAAAAAATGGTACATGTGAACCAGACTACGATAATGATTAGTTTCTATGAAAAAAAAAATTTTAACGATTGGAATTATGCGTGAATTATTTGGCGCAAAGTATTTGAAGCATATTTAAGTGAATATTAAAACAAGTCGAAAAGAATATTTTCAAGAAAGCATTAATTTTATCAAGTTATTTCCCCAATTCACATTTTCTCAAGAGAATAATTTTCTGAGGGCTTTCACAGTCTTCCGGTAGCAGTGAAACTTAATTTCATTTTTAATCCATTAAGATAACGAAAATGTTATATTAAACAGCAACTGTAACTCTGTGAAATCGTTGATGTCATTAGCGAAAGCGATTATATGATTTTAGTTATGAAATAAGTACATTGAAGCATTTCAGCGAATAACTCAAATATTAACAGTGTGAACTCTCAATTTAACTTGAACTATTCCATTAACCCTTTTCTTGGTATTGTAGTTGAGTTTACTTAAAAATAGAAATCGTTTCCATAATTTTCATAACTGATCACTGATATCTCATGTATCAAGTATTTTTAATAACTGTTTTTGTTCACTTCTCCGAAGCTTACATCATATTAATTTTCTCGAAACTCCTCTATCAGTTCACGTTTACTTTTGAATCTTCAGTGAGGCAAAGTATCTCCAAGGATACCAAACCACTTCTCTCTGGAAATTGTATTGTATCCTGATGTATACATAATTAGATCATTAAGAACCTGGCAACATATCTCTAGAGAGACGTCATCAAAATACACCAATGCCATTTGAAAAAATTTTTACTTCTATATATTCTTTATGACTGAAGACTAATTTGGTCAGATCAAGTCTGAAAAAATATTTACTAGGCAAAATTTTCGGTAGAATAATTGTGGGTGCAACAACATTGGGCCCACATTAACACATTGAATGATTATTTCAAATTTCCTTTTTAGTAAATAACTAATTCTTAACATATTCCGAAAGAAATAGATGTTTCTCCTTAGCGGATATGTTTCATTCATGAAAAATGAAATGAAAGAAATAGTTCTAGATTTTGCAAGACACCACCATCGAGAACAGCAGTCGTTAATCAATTTTTGGGAGTAACGTTCGTTCTTCTCGAAAATGTAAATTTTTAATAATAATGGCAGAATGTGCTGAAGCAGTGGTACTAGATGAACTAGTAGGTAAGCTTATATCCAGGACGAAAAATTAGATTATTCTATTCAACTGTTTCCAGAATGATCCGCAAGATGGATACTGGTTCGACTGACAAGTTAACCACATTTAAATCCAGCTTCGACAACACCGGGAAGTGCGAATTGTCATTAAAACAATGCGAAAAAGTCTCAGAGTATTTGGGTTTGGACCTCGAGGCCCAGCTCTAACCACAACACTTCGAAGAACCTGATTGAATTTTCCCAGAGAACATGTCAATCGATTAGAAGCTAACAGGGAGACAGTTTTGTTTAAAGATGAGTCGAGATTTTATATTTATATACTTTAGTTGTATATATATATATATATATATATATATATATATATATATATACTTCATGAGGACTCTACATATGTAAACTTGAGACAAGAAGAATTGTTCAAAAATCCGTAGATCAATGAATAATCCTTCCTGACAAGAGCTAGTTCCCAAATCTGCCTGCCATGCACGCAGCCTCCAAGAGCAATTTAGCAGGATGCCGAAAAATGAAGCGGCAGACTGCAGTTTCGCCCTTATTAGGAGCTCATCAGTGTTGCATATCGTTTCTCAGCATCCTACCAAGCTACTTCCTTTTCTTTATGAGTGGTTCAAAAAAACTATGTGGAAACGCGTTTCTTTTTAGTATTTTCTTCAATTTCTTTATATTTTTTATTCTAAATTTAGGGTGTGATAGTTTGATGGCTCTATCAACCAGGCTATTAATAACGCTTTTTTGTATTGGTTTGGAACAATTGATTCAAAATTGATCTATCACTCCATGTCGGTTTCTGATACCAATTTGTATATATTTTTCCTGTATCGTCGTGGGTAAATTGTATGTCGAGGAAATTGATTGTTTTATCTTTTTCGATTTCATTGGTAAATTGAAATTTTTTGTGATATGAATGGTTGGTTATTTCGTTTATATTGTCGTGAGGAATATATGCTATACAGTCATCTACATACCGTTTAAAAAACTGCACTTGTGATCTTTGGAAGTATTTGACATTCAAGGTTTTAAAATACTTAATTTGCAATTGCTTCAGATATGGGTGAACCCATCGGTGTTCCAAAAATTTGCGTGAATATTTCACACTCTAAAACAAAATATGTGGATTCCAGACAAAGTTTTGTTGCTTCAATAAATTCGTCTTGAGGTAGTTTAGTGAAATTTGTCAGATTTTGCCATTTTTTACGGATGATATCTAAGGCTAATGTACAAGGAACATATATAAATAAGGAAATTACGTCTAATGATATTAACATAAAACGTTTTGGAATAATTAGATCTTTTATGAAACTATAGAAATTCCAGGAATCTTTTATGTAATAGTCATTTTTACACCGGAAACATCACACTGCCCAGTTGGTATTTGGGAATTTGTCTTGCTGCTTAGAGTCTAGCTTTTCTTTCACGACCCCTTAAAACCCGAATCCGGCGGTCACCTGATCGAACACCAGTTCTGGCCTCATCCGAAGAAAGAAGTGAGTGATTTCGCAAAGCACTAGTTGTACATTTTCAGCATCATAAATTGTGAAATGATTCCAAACTTCGCTGAAATTTACATTTTTCATGTTTTTTAATCACTTTCTCACTTTGAAGACGAGTTAAATTTTACAAGTACAATTACACTAGACTAACCTCAAATCAGAACAAATATTTTCGAATGGAATGAACTTTGTGCGTCAACTTCGTTCATTCAACATATCTTAAATGAACGCGTGGTATACGATCGTAGACCACGTGAGTAACGGAGGGTTGAACAAAAACATAATCCTTATCGCTATTCTCAGTAGGAAGAATTTGATTTCACATTTTACACGAACTAAAAATATGTTGCCATACAACGATGTTACTCATTATATAAATTACGTTAATAAAAGCGAAAATATTTATCCCGTCCGTAAAATGGATTGTGCGAAGCTCAATTTCGTACACTCTTCCGCCAGATAACAGCTCAGCCGGGTATAATGCCGTAGATGCATTATTTCGATAATGGGACTTTCCCGAGCGCTCATAATCATGTTATATTCTTATATTCGCAAGAGAGGATTTATATTCGGGATTAAATTGTGAAATATCGGCTGGAAACTGCTTGCTACGTAACATTTTTATTTCATATCCCATCATACCCCTTCGGAGATTTGAACTGAGTCATTGAATACGGCAGCCGATCCTGTGTACTGTGTCGGTATATCTTCAGGAGATCAGGAGAGATCTTGGGAGTCCATTTCATGAACTTAGAATGGAATTTACTCGGTTGTCAGGGTTCCACAATTTTTCGTTCTCATATTCTTATAACGATGTTTTAGTAGGGGAGCTGACTGAAATATCTAATATGGAAAATTCTCGTGTCACAGTGTTTGGAATGAAACTCCTCAGATATATATATATATATATATATATATATATATATATATATATATATATATATATATATATATATATATATATATTTCACCCCACAATCTACCAGAATATATACATACTATAGCACCATCAGACAATGATATCAATGTACCAACGAGTAGTGTCAGAGGCTTTCTCCCCGGAAAAATCCATTGTACGGACCTTAGTCAAGTAACACTGAATGTTACTCATTAATAGTTTCCTTTGTGTGAAGTGGTGAACGATCGAATAGAATACTGCTCTGAATATAAATATGACAAAATTGTCAGTTGATTATATTACATTTATATAAACAAATAAATAAAATATGAAATGAGATTCTGAGCAGTATAAACCGAAGAAAACCTATGACTCTACCTCATTATTTTTTTCGGAAAGAAACCTACGAAGAATATTACAAGATGTGATAACTGTTATCTTTTGTAACTGTTCAAACAAATTTTTTCAGACCCAAAATCTCAATACTTTTTGAAGATTCCTAGGAATAACACCTAGTGTGAAAATAATAATCGGTAGAATAAATTTTTTTTTCATTTTCCACATTTTTTTAATCTCGTCGCCAAGCATCATGTATTTAGAAATTTTTTCATTATAATTTATTTTGTATATTATGTGTGTCGGGTATAGCAATATCAATCGTTCACTACTTCACACAAAGGAAACTATTAATGAGTAACATTCAGTGTTACTTGACTAAGGTCCGTACACTGGATTTTTCCGGGGAGAAAGCCTCTGACACTACTCGTTGGTACATTGATATCATTGTCTGATGTTGCTTTAGTATGTATATATTCTGGTAGATTGATATATTCTCATAACATTTAACGTTATCCTAATATATAATTATTCCAGGATATGTTTTGATTATAATCATTGCCTGGCAATGGTATTAATTACCGGGTGGTGGATTTATATTTTTTCATGAAATCAGTTTGAGATTGCATGACAGATATATGGGCAACTCGTAGGGGTGAAACCTCCTATAGTGGACTCAATCGTTGAGTCGAAAATCTCGTTTGTGGACTTCAAAAACATTAAGAACCAAATTATGAGTGCGTGGCAAAATGAATGGAACCAGCCTAGAAATTACGCGAGTGTAAACCAAGTGTTGATTCGTGGAAATATAACTTACCCTTACGTAAGGACCAAGTCGTCTTACACCGGCTGCGCATAGGACACACAAATATGACTCACAGCTACCTCATTTCGAAAGAACAGCGACCCATTTGTCAGCATTGTCAGGCGCCCTTAACCATCAAGCATGTTATAACCGACTGCCCAGGGTATGCAGCGAAAAGAAATAGTTTTCAAATTGGCAATAGTTTACGTGCAGTACTGAACAAAGATTTCACTAAGCTCATGAATTTTCTAAAAGACTGTGATTTATATAACTCAATTTAGCTTCAAATTCTATGTTGTTCTTTTTTGTTTTTATTGATAGATGCGCTAATAACCCTGCGTGGTTGATGCGCTTATTCTAAATAAAAGAAAAACCTCCTATATATATATATATATATATATATATATATATATATATATATATATATATATATATATATATAGGGAGAGTCAGGTAGCCTCGGCCACATAATTAAAACTCAGGATTTCAAAAACCTCTGAGAAAAAAGATCTATTTTCAATCTATGTAATGAACAAAATAAATTCCTCTCGAAACTAATGAAATAAGAAATAAAAATTCTCATTTTTATAACTATAATGAAGTTCAGAAGGCACTGTCAAATATTTGTCACAATCATTTCTGGAGGGTAGCACCAGATACAAAAAAATATGACTATGTCGATTTGCGAACATCACATTTGTAGAAAGATGACGATGGATCAATGTCCACACATTCTTCTAGAGCCCATTTCTTGCACTTGTGACACTGAATCCAGTTTTCATTGAAGGTTTCCCCACGAATGATGCATTCTGTATCATGATTTGTTTCTTCCCTAGTTAAACTCTGGATATTCTTTCTCGATCTCATTTGACTGATTGCTGCTTTTGTTCTATCAGTTGCAGCCTTGGATTTATTGGCTACAGCCTTGTTTGCTACCAGTGCATCTTTGAATGGAGAAGATGTCAAATCTCACTTTTTTTGGTTTTTCGAGAACAGGCTGCAAGACGCTTCCTTGAGGAAGTAGGGAGAGGGGATAATTTTTGAAGCAATGCATTCAAACTGGGAGATGCTACTGGCTCTGCACTATTTTTCGCAGTAGGTGGCTGCGTGCTGCCACTTGTTGATGGTTGTGATGCCTGTGTAGTGGTCGACTGCTGGGAGTAACTGGAGGATGGTTGCTGGGTAAAAATAGTTGATGGCTGTTGGATGCCGCTAGTGGATGGCTTCGGATTGAAACTTGTGGATGATTTTGATGTTATGGTGGTTGATGGCTGCTCAGAAGTCTCATCCAAAAATGGTTCCTGTTCGATATTGGTCAGGTAAAAAAGATTAATTGCCATATTTTCATCACTCAAGAGAATTAAGTTTATTACTTATAATACTAATACAGGTACTTCATTCAAGAAAACCTTAAACGTTCTTTCCTCATTCACAGTAACTTTTTAAAATAAAGTGTGTACGAAAATGGAAGAATCGACTTGATAATATCAATTATCGTGGAATTTTGAATATTTAGACTTTCAACTCGAAATTTATAGCCTATCCACCAGTAAAATATTTTGATAATTTGATTGAGGACGTCGTTACTTGATGAGAATCGATATACATATTTTCAATTTAATGAAACTATGGTATTTAAATTTTTACTATATTAACAAAACTATAACAGGTTTCACCACACTGTGGCTTCATCAGATAGATATAAACTAATGAATAGAGTTATTCCTTAATATAAGTCTTATTTCCTACTTAATATAACAATAGGTACAAGTACAAGGGGTATATTATGAAACCCATCAGAGTTGCTAACCTTATGAACTTCAAAAGATTGAGTAAAGGAGAAGAATTTAGATCTAATTGACTATTAAGTAACCTACCTGAATACTTTTCTTTGTTGATCTCTAAAATTTGCCATAGATTGAGTTTTGTGAATTATTTTCATTGTGTAAAATTTTGAAATTATCATTGAAGTTATTGTTTTCTTCGAGTATGTAATTAGAATAATGGGAATCTGATTTATGATAATTAAAACTACGTTTTTGCTCGGATAATCTAACTTTGAAATTTCTGAAAGTTCTACCAATATAAATTTTATTGCAATCCCCGCAAGACAGTTTATAAACACCGGATTTACTACCTTTATCAATTTTATATTTGCAGTTTTTGATATGTCGGCGTAAAGAATTATATCAGTTCGGTTTGGTTTGCTAAATTGAAATTATAATGCGAGAGGCATGATTTTAATTTTAGACTACGATTACCAATATAAGTTAAGCTGTTGTATTTTGTGTCAGAACTTTTCATGCTTGGAAATACTTCCTGAATTGCTTTTTGAAATTTTTTACGTGAAATCATGTTTTCAATCATACTTGAACTATAACCGTTATTGACTACTATTTTTTAAATTATATTCTGCTTTTTATAAAATTATGTTTTGACTTTGGGATTTTAATGAGTCTATGTACCATACTATTGTAAGCAGCTAATTTATGTGGATAAGGATGTGTAGATGAGCTGAAAACACTAATATCTGTATGCGATGGCTTATGAAAAATAGAAAAATCATGTTTGCCGTTAATTTTAGTAATAGTTAAATCCAGAAAGTTAATGGAGTTTTCTGTTTCTATCTCTAACGTGAATTTAATATTATCGTGAATTTTGTTAATGAATGTTTTGAATGACTCTAATTGTTTGTTTGTGCCAGTGAAACAACAAATGATATCGTCGACATATCTAAACCAATTAATATAGTGTTGGAATAACGGATGTTCTTGGATAGTTTTTCAATATTATCCATATAAATTTCAGCAAGTAGATGACTCAGAAGATTACCCATGATTAAACCCTTTTTACTATCATATAATACGCCATTGAAGTTAAAATAATTTTTCAAATTTCTGAAAGGTGTAAGATTTCTGAGTGAATTATCGGATTGACTTTATTTATTTTGAGGGCGTTCTTGATGAGTTTCACTGTATCACTTGGTGGACCACTAGGGAAGAGATTTACTACGTCCCATGACATAAGTTTAGTGTTCGGTGGTAGTATGGTGTGCTGAATTTTATTAATTAGGACCGAAGAGTTTTTTTATTGAGAATTTAGGTTCAAAATTAGCGTACTTAGAATGACTTCTATGAGAAAGCGTGAAAGGTTTGCAGCTAGAGCTTGAAGATATGAAACTACTGGTCTAATGGGATGCTCTGTGATTGCGGGTTGTTAATGAAAAGTTTATATTTTTGGTTGGTAGGTATTATAGACTTGGCATACTCTAAAGCGTTTTTTACTATAGATTGAAATTTATTAGTTGGCTAATAAACTAATAAATTTCAATCCATAATACTGTGTACCTATTGTAATATCAAGTAAAAATAAGACTAATATATAAGAAATAACTCTGTTCATTAGTTTGTATCTATCTGATGAAGCCACAGTATCGTGAAACCGGTCATAGTTTTGTTAATATAGTGAAAATCTAGATAGTTTTATTTCATTCGAAACAGTAAAATATTCATAAAATTCTAAATATTTCTTGCAGAATCATTTATTTCTCATTGATTTTCGAATTTCAATAAAGTTACCAATGATATCGCTTCTAAAAGTTTTCGAATGTTCAAATTCGACTCTGGCGTTTATATCCTTTGACTAACTTTTAAATTGATCTTTTTCTTCACGAATTACTTCCGCAATATGGACACCTTTTCAGGAATGTATAATTAATATCTGACCTTCCAGTGTCTAGCAATATCACAACAACGGCGGCAATTCCTATTTTCTACACGTACCAACATGGGGCCTTTTAGATAATGACTGCCTAAGTTATTTATGGTGAATGATCCTGTCAGTGTGCATAGTAATTAAGAAATTATTTCAGAAAATACAGACCCCGACTGAGAACTAGTAAGCTCGAGTTTCGCAATATAAATTACATGGATTTTCTATTTGTCTAGACGAGAAAATAAAACGAATGTCTATGTGTAATCGAATGAAAATTTTTATTGAATCAGTCGATCATTGCGATCTTTCCTCAGTTTGGTTTTAATTATATCTGTTATGAAAAGTGCGAGAGTGTAATAAGATTGTCATAGAATCGTTTTTATTTCTTATCTAGGAAATATTCGATTAAATGCGTTGGTGAACATTTTGGAACATTGATGCTTGCAGCAACAATTGGCCTTACTCAAAACATCATCAGTTGTATGGTACTTTGAAATACCTAAATACAAAATGTGTCAGGAAAAATATGGAAGATTTTCACGAAAAATTTCTGACAAACATGGAATTTGATTCAATTTTCTTAAAGTTTATCAACAAACTATATGCATTTTCAAATTCAATATTTTTTCTTGTGGCAGTTAGGGTGTAGAATTTTTAATAAGTCCCGCTTTGAGCCATCTAACCTAACCAAAACCAGGGGAATACGATGGTTGTTCTTTGGTATTTGTTTAGTTTTTGGTCAGAAACTCATTCACAATGATAACCTTTTAAGATGGTACGTTATCGTGGTGCAAATTCCATGAGTACTACTTTAACAAATCTGACGAATTTGCTGTCTCAAAAACTGTATAACACTCAGATAATATTCTCATTTACCATCTGACCTTCTAGCAAGAATACCGATATAATCAAAGGAAATAGTCAACATCTCCATGACTTTTTATCGACTTCGACATGGCCTCGGTTTCGGTTCAATTGAAAGGTACCATTCAGAAGCTTGTTAGCTGATTTGCATGTTGTAATGGTTTTGTTTCAAGAATATCTAAAATGGAGAAGTATTTCAATTCTACTTGAATAAGAATTTTAAAGAATGGATGTTGAATAACATTAAATTATAGCTAGATCAGTGTTCCTTTATCTGTGTGAGAATATATATATATATATATATATATATATATATATATATATATATATATATATATATATATATATATATATGGTAATATATATAGGGTTTACTGAAGTTGCAATAGTTAATGTTCATGCAATCAAACTGATTTCATGAAAAATATAAATCCACCACCCGGTAATTAATACCATTGCCAGGCAATGATTATAATTAAAACATATCCTGGAGTAATTATATATTAGGATAACGTTAAATGTTATGAGAATATATCAATCTACCAGAATATATACATACTATAGTGTCAGAGGCTTCTCAAACCAAAAATCCAGTGACGGACCTTAGTCAAGTAACACTGAATGTTACTCATTAATAGTTTCCTTTGTGTGAAGTGATCGTACACTGCTCTGAATATAAATATACAACATTGTCAGTTAATTATATTACATTTATATAAACAAATAAATAAAATATGAAATGAGATTCTGAGCAGAATAAAAAAAGGTATGACTCTACCTCATTATTATTTTCGGAAAGAAACCTACGAACAATATTACAAGATTTGATGACTGTTATCTTTTGTAACTGTTCAAACAAATTTTCTTCAGACCCAAAATTCAATACTTTTGTGAAGATTTCTAGGAATAACGCCTGTTGTAGAAATAATAATCGGTAGAATAAATATTTTCTTCATTTTCCACATTTTTTAATCTCGTCGCCAAGCATCATATATTTAGAAATTTTTCATTGTATTTATTTTGTATATTATGTGTGTCGGGTATAGCAATATCAATTATATATGTTATTTGATTCTGTTTATCATTAAGAACGATATCTGGTCTATTGTGTTTTACAGCTCTGTTGCACAGAATTGTTTTATCAAAATAAAGTTTATATTTGTCATTTTCACAAATAATCTCAGGTTCATATTTTTGAAATTTTTTTCTTTTGGGAATTAGGTCATGTTTAATTCCTAGATTGAAGTGAATAATTTTAGCGACGGCATTATGTCTTTCTAAATAATCTGTTGAAGCAAGGACTAGCAAGATGATAATATATGAAAACTGTTTCTATCTACGGCAAGAATATTTATATATGATATATAATAAAACAATATATATATATATATATATATATATATATATATATATATATATATATATATATATATATATATATATATATATATATATATATATATTCTTTTGAGAAACTTATACCTACAATTTTGGTGTGTGTCAAAAAACACAAGTGTGAGGAAAATGTAACTTGAGCACTACTAGCAATAGCTTGTCTGTTTATGTTATGTTAGTGTCGTGTGTACATAAAGAGTACCAAAGGTTTTTATGCTTATCAGCTTTAATTCTCATCTTGCACTCCATGGTTTCCAGACGAAGACAACGGTGAAAGGAAGGGGGTTTGTGACTGGAATCTGCAACAATGGAAAAAGAAAACCAGCAGAAAAATATTTCAACAATCATACCTAACTCTTATATGTCTAAACACGCTTGAATTTAAAAAAGATTTCACATAGCAAGCAAGGCCATAGAAAGTACTAAGGAGGTAATCAAAAAGTACATAACCTGCGATATTACCTCTTTCGCGGAGATGATGAGATAATCACTTACTTGTTCTTGCTTGCCAATTTTGAAGTATAATCGCAAAATCCCTTCAATATTCGAATTCAACAAAACAATTTCCTCTCTGTTTGACCGAGAGAGCTCCGATGGCTAGGTTCGGTCTTCTAAGTGAACCGATTATGATCTATAGATGTTCTAGAATTATCATGGACCCAATAATTTGGGTTGGCATCTCCCATATATTATTTCTTTGTGGTTCTTGTTTAATTCGAAGAAAAATTTGCGAAAAAATTTGGACAGTCGTTTTGAAAAATCAAAAATGTCATATGACTTCAAATCATCCGAAAAAAACCATTTTTATAATATAGCTAAATACAAAGAAATCAGTTGAAAATATCCAGACATTTTTGTCACAGACCTGTGTTAGTCTGTTAGTCTGTGTAGAAATTTGAAATATTAAAACTGTGCGTTACTTTTTTGACACAGTGAAGTATTATTACTTCATTCGTGAGACAAACGTATCTCACATAATTTTTCCCATTAAAAGATTTTGAACGTCAAAAGCACACGTTGATAACACGTAGTTCGATTATATTTACTGCCCTCTAGTGAACGACCAACAAATCAAGCTCACGCTCACGTAAAATCCATTATGTGCATTAAATAAACATATCAGATCTTGTTGTGGGTATGATAAAATTTTCATGTGAATATGCAGAAATGTATGGATGCTAAATTTATTAGTGGGTCCCATTAGTGCCGTAAAAAGGGTTCATATACTTACTGGAGTAAACATGAACATATTTCGTATAATCTTAGTCATACGGCGTCACTAAAATCAAGTATTGAAAGTGGTTTCCTGAATATACACACAACTTAATTCATATGGAATCACTCGGTATTACACATAATTGATTGTTTTTAATCATGGATCTTTGACTATTGGATAGTATGATAAGAAATGTTGAATTATCACCACATGTTCGGGATATTGTACTCAGTCGTTCAAAATGCCTTACGTTGGATTTTCCGATGTGCAGAGGGGTCGAATAATTGCTCTCGTTGAAGAAGGGGTGACACAGAGGGATATAGCGGCCACAATGGGGGTGTCACAGTGGGTGATTTCAAAAATCTACGCCCCATACGTGGAGCTACAATCTCTGCAAAGTAGGCCAAGAAGAAGTCGTAGGATGATCACTTCTGAAGAACAAGACCGCTTTTTGTGCCGAATTGCAAGAAGAGACCCTAGTGCGTCACACCCCATACTCCAAAGGCAATTTCTGAAATCAACAGGCATCAGTGTATTAGTAGTAACGATGCATCCACAAAATATGTCAAATATTTTGAAAAAAATATATAGGTAAATTCGAGAAATTTGCTTTATTGGCCTGAAAAATGCAATCGTGTATGCAATTGAGTAATTTTAATAAAGATATGCAATTTTGTCACCAGATACTTTGTAAATGACATTAGTGTCATAGTTACTGTGAAATATGCGCTATCTATATTGATGGATTCTGCCTGCTTTAGGCATATTGATTCAAAAGTAAGTACTACTGCAATATTTATCCTGATATTTGACTGCAGGACTGAACCACCTCTGATATTTGAAATGCGAACACTTTTTCTCAAATGACTCCTTTTCTTCCATATGCATATCGAAAAGATTTTTTGATATAGAGTTAGTCTAATGTAGAGAACCGACATTTTCTATTATCAATTCAAGTAAAGAACCTATGGTACGTTTCACAGCACAGAGGCTTCTTCAAATGGGTAATCTTTCGAATGAAAGATGCGACTTATACAGTATGTACCAACAAAATTTACCAACCTACTCTATGTCAAGATAAATTGATTGTAGCAGAGACATGTCAATGTTTCATTGGAGGAGACCAATTTCTGAATAGGATCCTAGCAAAGGAAATCAACTCTGTCCTTGCAAACCTAAGTCGGAATTGATTATAAGAACGCTGGGTAGGTTGGAATATCTTCAAAAAGATATTATCTATTCAAAAATATCATCCTCATGAACATTCAATATCACACAAAAAAAGTTAGAACATAACAAGTTTGCATTTCAAAGAAAATTTGACATTTCCAATATTCTTACTAATCTAACATAACTCATTCTCTGAAAGAGTTTCATCATTTTCCGAATTTCTGTAATCCAAGGATTTATCTATTCTGGAAACAACTGCAAGTATGATCCTACAATATGGTTTCATTACATTTTAGCCCAAACGTTCATTTTCTGAGTCATTTGTGTATATTACTTCCTTTAAGTGGTTTATGCTGCAGAAGACCCTTAAGAGTTCCAAAGCTAACCAGACAACAAAAAATTAACAGACTTAATTGGTGTATCGAGCACCAAAATTGAAATATTGAGAATTGGCGAAATGTTCTTCTTTCGGATGGAACCAGAATTGTTCCATCCATTCCATGGGTTTTTGAGGGTCGTGGAAGACAAGCTCTGGCGAGGAGCCTAAGGTGTCAATTCCACTTTTATGCAAGATAATGCTCCTCCGCATACCAGCAACCATACGCGAAATTATTTTGAAACAAAGGGAATCGCTATTTTCGACTGGCCAGCTTTATATCCAGACCTAAATCTATAGAACATTTATGAATAATTTTAATTATCGCGCCGGGACAATCCTAGAATACTAGAAGAGTTGCCACAGAAGACCTTGATGAAAACCTTACCCAAAGCATGCCTAGACGGATTCGAGCTTATATCAAGACAAGAGGAGGTAATGAAAGCTACTGGTGTGGAGAAACAACACCCCGTAAGAAAACAATTTTCAATTTTGTTAATACATGCTGAAAGAGTCCCTCATTTTCTCTTATTTGTTTCTTTCTTAATATTAACCTTAATTTGTTTCTTTTTCAATTGAAATATCTCAAAAGAATCAATTTTAACAATCGTTCGAAATTTCCAAAATCTCTGAGGTAATATTCAAAATATCGAGTGAATCCATATAAATTTGGTTGTGTGTACTCGTACAAATTCATGTTGGGAAAGTCAAACTTTCCTTAAGAATTATGATTGAACTAAATTTAAAGTTGGAAACTTCACGTTTACTTCGAACTCATTCTAAGATTTAGTGGAGAAATATTTCTGCTTTCTTCAAGCACTATAATTTCAGTCATTTGAAATACTTACGTTCAATCCATATGTGACCAATTTCTTTCTAGAAAGAATCGGAACGATCAATTTGTAAGGCTCGAATTTTCAACCGGAAAATAATGTCGAAATTCTGTTGAACATGTCTGAATTTAGAACTTTGATTCATCATTTTATTCTGCCCAGATTTGGTTTTTTGAAAAGATAACAATTAATACTCCTAATTGTATCACAAATTAGGAACAAGATTAATACTGGGTTGCTTTCTTTAAAAATGAAGATGGAATAACAAGTTATTCATTATTTGAACAAATGAAATTTCATATCTCAATATCGGATAACTGGAAACTAATCACATATTCTGTCAAGAAAGTACCGGGAATTTATTGTTTGAAAAATCTGCTTGAAATGGTTTTATTGTTGCTATGCTGGCGCAGCTGTTTTCTATACTGATGCGTAATTTGAACGCGATGTGTCATTCAGTTTGTTTACAGTGTTATATTTCGTGAGTTCACAATGGATAAAATCATCGAACAAAATATTTGTCTCAAATTTTATATTTCAAATAGAATTTCGTATGCCGAATCGCTGAAAATGTTACAAAAGGCTTTATTGCCTTTATCAAAAACACGTGTATATTGGTGCAATGCAGTGCAGCGCCGATGTGGTGGATGATTTTCTTTGCTCTGGTCCACCAACATCTTCAACTGAAGTTAACATCGAAAAAGTGAAGAAATAGTAATTAAATATCGTCATTTAAACTTGAGAGAGATATGCAACGAACTTTCTGAGCCTCACGAATCGATTCGTACCATTTTGAATGATTGTTTCGGTTAGAAATTCGTTGCCGCTCTACTTGTTCCAAAAGACTTGAAATTTCTCCAATTCTAAATCACGTAGAGGTCGCTGAAGAGACATGAGTTTATGAGTATGACATGCAAATCAGTCAATAAGTTTTGGAATGGCGTCTTCCAACTGAACGAAAACCGACAAAACCACTAGTCGATGAAAATTAGATTACCTGAGTGTTATGCAGCGTTAGAGAGGGGAAAATTCGTTGATAAAAGCCAGATTTGTGGAAGGAAATATCATGGATTTTGTACCACGATAATTCACCATCTCACAGGCTTATCATTGTGAATTAATTTCTGACCAAAAACTGAAGAAATACCATCGAACAACCACCGTATTCACCTGATATGGCTTAGGCCGACATTCTTCCCTTTCCAAAATTCCAACTAATACTTCCAGGTATCCGTTTTGGCACTGATACAAGCTCTTCTGGCACTGATACAAGCTTGAATTCGTCTATGCATGCTTTGAATTAGGTTTTCGACCTCCTCTGGGGTGGTATTCTGCCACTCTTCTGTGGCGGCTTGGATGAGCTTTTGTGGGGCTTGGATTATCCTGGCCTTTTAAGATTACCCCATAAATTTTCAATAGGATATAGGTCTGGAGAGCAAACTGGCCTGTCCAAAATAGTAATTTCCTCTGTTTCAATATAATGTCGCGCGAGGTTGCTGATATGCGGAGGAGCATTATCTTGTATAAAAGTAGAATTCTCACCGTAGACACCTCGCCAGAGTTTCACCATGGGCTCCAGCACTAGATCCACGTAATTTTTTTGCCGTTACACTCGCAGGAAACGAAATCAAATCTGTTTCGTCTCCCAGCTTAATTCCACTCCAAAACATTACACTGCCCCCTTCATATTTCGGAATTTGTCTCACTGCTCGAAGTCTAGCTTGTCTTCGACGATCCCTTAAAACCCGAATCTGGCGGTCATCTGATCGACCACCAATTGTCAATATTCCAATTTCGCTGCTCGATACAACAATTACGTCTGTTAACTTTTTGTTGTCTGGTTAGCTCTGGAACTCTTAAAGCTTTCTGTTGTATAAAATCCTTGAACGAAGTCTTTGGCGTATCATTTCGACTGATACACTGATGCCTGTTGCTTCCAGAAATTGTTTTTGGAGTATGGAGTGTGAGGCACTAGGATCTCTTCTTGCAATTTGGCAAAAAATCGGTCTTGTTCTTCAGAAGTGATCTTCCTACGTCTTTTTAGGCCTATTCTGCAGAGATTATAGCTTCAAGTATCAGGCGTAGGTTTTTGGAAATCACCCCTTGTGTTATCCCCATTGTGGCAGCTATATCCCTCTGTGTCATCCCTTCTTCAATGAGAGCAATTATTCAACCCCTCTGCACATCGGACAATCCAACGTAAGGCATTTTCAATTATGATTATAGGCTTTTTTAAATTCACAGTTTCAAATGATGACTGAGTACATTATCCCGAACATGGTGATAATTCAACATTTCTTATCATACTATCCAGTTTTTTTACAACAAAACACTTCATTCTTCACAAGTAGTCAAAGATCCATGGTTGAAAAAACAACAATGTGAAATACCATATAAATCCATATAAATTTGGTTGTGTGTACATAGCTGGACCAGTCAAGCCCTGAATGGTCACACCCAGTGTGACCATATCTTCTACAGATTCAATAATATTTTGAGTATTTACCTCGAGAATATTTATGTGGAAGTATATTATCCACTGTAACTAAATAACTTGAAACTATACGTTCTAGGTGATCTTGATTACCACCACTTATTATAAAATTTGTGCCATCAGCAAATTGGACGAGTAAGTTATCAATATGTCCTGACTCATCATCAGTATAAGTTGTATTACAGGAGGGGCCTAAGAATTGAACCTTGGGGAACTCATCTTTTTGTTCTCAATATTTTGCATGTTTTCATCATTATCTGTCATTTCAAGTTATTGATATCATCCAGAGAGGTAGCTTTCCAAAAGTTTCAATCGTACCCACGTATTTCGCAGCAGTCGAGCTAATACAAATAAGTACATTTTTCCACACTATCGAAGGCTTCACTCAAATCTAAGGCCATAGCTATCACAGGCTTATTCTCATTTATGGAATCCAAGACCGCACTTATGGCCATGTATACAGCTTCGATTTTTCCCTTCCCAAACCATTTTGCGATTCCGTGAGAGTCCAAATAGTACAGCAATATATTGAAAGTTTTTTTCCATAATATTTTTCTGAAGTTATTTGTTTATTTAGATTGGATTATTCATTGACGAAATATTTCGGAAGGAGCCTACTTTAAAGGCAATACAAGAATTTGCATGAAAAATATATATATTGTGTTTCAATGACTAATTACACAGGTCTGTAACAAAAATGCTGTCTAGATATTTTCAACTGTTTTCTATGTATTTAGGTGTTCTGAAAACAAAATATATACTCGAAAAATTCCAGAACGTAAGGTTATTTTACAAAACACAAAATTTTATTACAAAAAACGGATTTTTTTGGCTAAAAAGGGATTAACTTGTAGTATAAATGAAAGGTATAATTTTATTTTGATTGCTGTTTTAAAATGTTTACAGGACATAACTATCATTAATTTCTAAATAAGGAACACCCTGTTTGACCTACATTAACAAGTATAAACATGTTGTAACCTGAACGTGCGCGTTCCGATAGTGTAGAAGTGGCGCGGGACAATTACGGGTTAACTCATCATTGTTTTATAGATCTTGGTTCAATACAGTGCAATGTCGTCTGTGCGGAAGTGTGTGAACTCTTCGGATAGTTTCTGTTACATTTATGAAGAATATATGACATTAAAGAAACCAGTTAATATTACGGACTTCGCTTCAAACTCGGACATCAGGAGATCAAGTATGGGCACCTCATAAAGTCTGCAAACGATGTGTTGAAGACCTTTGAAATTGGTTTGAGGGCAAGTAAAAAGCTTTCCGATTTGCGATTCCTATGGTATGGCGCGAGCAAAAGAACCATTGTGATGACAATTACTTTTTTCGAGTAATGTGAAAGGGTATAATTCAAAACGGAACCAGTCAATTTCATACCCCAATCTGCAAGCAGCTATTCGTCCCATCCCTCATGGGACCGAAATACCAGTTCCCAAGTTCCCTGCTACCTAGGAAGAGGATGCAAGTTCTGACGAAGATGGTGCTGTACCTACACCCGATGACCAGTCAACTTTTGAATTTAAAGATGACAGAAGTTCAAAATTGTTTTCCCAATGCAAGCTTAATGATTTGGTAAGAGACTTGAATCTTCCCAAAAACGCTGCTGAGTTGCTTGGATCAAGGCTCAAAAGCAGGAACTTACTTTTGCAGGGGAGTGTTTTCCTCCAGGTTTAGATATCGTGAAAAGCAGTTTACTTCCTACTTTGTCCAAAAGGACGAGTTGGTTTATTGCACCAATATTGTGTTTGATGAATACATTTAAGATCTCATACGACCCAGAAGAGTGGCGTATTTTTATAGATTCTTCAAAAAGAAGCCTTGAAGCAGTTCTGCTTCACAACGGCGGTTTCTATGCTTCCTTTCCTGTCGGCCATTCCGTACACCTCAAAGAAACCTATAAGAACTTGGAATTGATTCTTTGTAAATTAAAATATAAAGACCACGGTTGGCGAGTGTGCGGTAATTTCAAAGTCTTGGGCATGGCGCTCGGGCAGCAATCTGGGTTTACCAAATTCCCTTGCTTTTTGTGTCTATGTAGAGACCGAACAAATCACTGGACCGAAAAGTGTTGGTCTGCGAGGGAGCTTAAAGTTGGCGAAAAGAATGTCCTGCATGAAACTTTGGTGCCTCCTCATAAATTTTTTACCACCGCTTCACATAAAGCTGGGATTGATGAAGCAATTTGTATAACTTAATATGAAAGTTTCCTGGCCTTTCGGAGGCAAAGTTGAAGGAAGGTATTTTCGTTGGACCAGATATTAGACGGCTTATGGCTGATCCACCATTCGTCACAACCATGACGAATCCTCAAAGAGAAGGGTGGATTGCCTTTAAGGAAGTTATAACAAAGTTTTTAGGCAATAACAAAGACCCTAACTACAAACAAATCGTCAAAAGAATTTTAAAAGCATTTCAAGCTTTAGGTTGTTCAATGAGTTTAAAAACACATTTTCTTCATTCCCACCTTGACTATTTTCTAGAAGATTTAAGAGACGTGAGTGAAGAGCAAGGTGGACGATTTCACCAAGATATTAATGAGATGGAAAAAAGATACCTCGGAAGATGGAGCGTCTCAATGATGGCAGACTACTGTTGGACGCTTAAAAGAGACCTTCCAGATGCTTCTCACAAGAGAAAATGTACCAAAAGGAGTCTCACTGTGAAAAAGAAATGTGTTTAGTGATCACTAATTAATGTATTGTAGATGAGAAAATAAGTTTTGATACGCAATTATAAATTCCTCTATTTAAAAAAAAATATGTTTCATTTTAAAATAATAACTTGTTTAGCATAGACACCTACATTGTCAGAAAACTTGACGTGCTAGGACAAAATGAAAGTCATTCTTGGATTCATCACACCTAAAAACATAAGAATTACACAAAAAAAACCAAAACAGCTCTCAACTTTTTTTGCAGACTTGTGTTATTGGTAGTTTTTCGACAGAATGTATGTTTGAACACATTGAAGGTTTTAATTCAGGGGCCAATTCAAAGTGCAATAGGTATTCGTGAGTTCACGATGAACAATATAATTGCTCCTGTTCCGGTGAATTGATAAATAGGTCCATATTTTCAGTTTCATAAGAATTACTATATGTTATACCACGATATTCGATACTAATGAATCCATAACAAGAACTTAAAATGGCGTTATGAATAGAGTGAATTTTCTCTATATGTTATACCACGATATTCGATACTAATGAATCCATAACAAGAACTTAATTGAATTCTGTTGTATTCTGCTACATTCAATTAAATCACGCAGCCTCTATTCAACCCATGTCAGTCTAGCTTGACAGATTTGAATACTAGTTCTCCATTAATGTTCTTTGTCTATTATTAAATAGTTGGTGAGTATTTGAATATTGGTTCAGAAATCCGTTTCCATTTGAAAATCTTGGTCATCTTCAAACTAAGAAGCAATCATTTCACCCTTGCAAATATGCAGAATTCTAATTATACATGAAAAAAGCGATAATAGTGAGAATGCATAACCTCACTAATTAGGAAACTCTAGTCACACACTCTCGAATGATGTAGAGGTACACGGAAGACGCATACAAAGGAACGATATTGTCAAACTTTGTCCCGTAAACTAAGTTGTATCAGGGTAATTAACAATTAGGTTGCCCATGCTACCACTTGTTTCAGGCCTTCGTCGTTAGTTGAATTGAATAATTAATTTGCTTAACAACTACTACATTACAACTAGAGCTGTGTAGTGTGTATGTCTTGCGTTCTCCCTTTGCTAGCTCTATGAAACCAGCAAATCCATTCAGAAGGAACTTCTTAATTAATATATGCGTCATAAGATTTCACTTCATTTAAATTTAGGAAAATATTAAAGATGAAATAATGACACACCTTTATCTTAATTTGAATAGGTGATGTCCGATTCTTTCTTGAACAATAAATGGAAAAAATTGAATTTTCGCCTACGAATAAAGTAAGAAAAATAAACCACTTGAAGGACAACCCGTTCCATGGTGGACAGACACTCAAAGATAGTAGACATGATCTTAATATACTGAATAAAAATAGGTAAAAAAACTTTTTAAGTTAAACGGTTTTATGTTAAACATACATTGCACTGTTTAAGATAAATGTACTAAAAACCAAAAAATAATAAAATAGATACAGTCGTGGGAATTATAAACATATGCATAGACTAGACTAAAAAATAAAACCGTGGGGCACGTAAATTGTCTACAAATTATCGACTTAATGTGCGATAGAAGAATCGTTTAATTCGTCGTTAGGCAGTTGGCCCGCAGACGGTGAGAAATTATTTACTATTTTCTTGCTCATGGAAATTCTAATAGTTATACACTCCATGTAAATAAAAGAGATGTTTTAACTAGTTTATCGTTGGACATTCACACTGCTGGCTGGCGAGGAATCGTTTCACTGCTTGTTGTTTGTCTTTAATCGACAAAACATATGACAAAAGTACTACTCGCTCACCACTATGAAACCCTAAAACTCGCCTATAATCGAGCTTGCTAGCTTGTTTCCACATTCTAGCCCTACTTATCACACGTCCATCGTTGTCGGTTGCACAACTGCCTAATAATTATAGTGTAACATTACAAAACAAACATTTTAATCAACGATTGTAGACAATTGACGTGCCCCACGGTTTTATTTTAGTCTAGTCTATGCATATGTTTATAATTCCTACGACTGTATCTATTTTATTATTTTTGGTTTTAGTACATTTATCTTAAACAGTGCAATGTATGTTTAACATAAAACCGTTCAAATTAAAAAGTTTTTTACCTATTTTTATTTTCTAGTTTTTAGTTTTTATTTCGCATTCTTTTTAATTCATTTAGTGCTTCATTATTGCAAGGTTTCTTGCCCGTTAGTTTATTGCAATCCAACTCCTCTATACGTAGTCCCTGCAAAGATCTTACTCTACTAAGAGCCACGTAGGCTTGACCTTCTTCAAACAGTTTCTAACTATGCTAACGATATATCATTTTTATCCACCCTAATGCCATACAGTTCTCGGCGCGTTTTAACCTTTCACCTTAACTTGGGTGGTGTACCGCTAACGACGTATCATTTTTAGCCACCCTAACGCCACACAGTCCTCAACACGATACAAAATCTTGACTTGGGTGGTGAATTCAGGCTGGATACATTGTATTCTACTGGTTGAGAACTTTCATTTGATACCCATATTGATAGGATTGATAAAACCTACGTTATCCGCCATTTTGTAGCGGCCGCCATCTTGATTTCAATTCTTTTATAGTATATTTCAATTTTTTATAGTATATTGTATTCTGATTGTTGAGCCCTTTCATTTGATACCCATATTGATGGGATTGATAAAAGCTATGTTATCCGCCATTTTGTAGCGGCCGCCATCTTGGATTTCAATTTTTTATAGTATATTGTATTCTGCTTGTTGAGCCCTTTCATTTGATACCCATATTGATGGGATTAATAAAACATAAATTATCCGCCATTTTGTAGCGGCGGCCATCTTGTATTTATAATGATAATGAATAAACATAATTGTATTGTCACCAAAATCCAAAGTGTATACAAAATTTCAGATTAATCGGTTGACAGGAAGAGGGTGAAATTTGAATTACTAAATTTGACCCAAAAATAAATAAAACAAACGGGGTGAGCTAAATAAAACCGTTTAAAAAGCATAACATTCCTGAAAATTCACATAAATTCAAACACCTCAGAGCAAAAACTAAATATCTCATGATGAAAAGTAAACGCGAAACCTGTAGACAATTTGTAATTTCCATTGACTCATCCAAGACCGTCTTCGATGTAAGGGATAAAATCCGTGAAATGAAGGGTAATAACACTGATGATCACAGAATAATGTTTAACAATCACACTTTACGCACACAACTCAGAAACCTGATTCCCTATATAGAAGCTTCACAATATTGTAAAATCTGTTCAAAGTTAATTTTTTGTATGAATAACAGCGGAAAATCAATAGAATTTTCCTGAAAAATTACTTATTTGAAAATTGAGCTACAGGAAAGAAAGTAATGAATACTTTTATACAAAAAATCGGAACAAATGAGGGTCTCATTTCAAATGTTATCTACGAATTCATGAAGTAGTGATAAGAAATACAGGGTGTTACATAATAGTTTGTCACAACTTAAGGGGATAAATCTACGTGCAATTTCAAGAAAAAAAATTCATATAAACATAGGTTCGCAAAAGCTTCGTTACGGAGCTACAGGGTGTTAAAATTTCCGAAAATAAATTTTTCTTCCAAACTCCTGCAAAACTCCATTGATCAGCGAACAATCAATTTTCGTCATCTTCGTTCAATTTAGAAACTTTTTTGACCCGTATAATTTTTTTGTATCTCTTACCGTTCTTGAGCAAAAATTATTAAACGATTGTATGCATTCGCTGAATTGAAAGCACTTCTAATTAAAAAATTACTAGTAGGCTTTGATTTTTTTCATTTATTTATTTATTTTGACAGTTGCTAAAGTTTAACCAGTAACTGCTCGAATTGTTTATTAAATTAACGATTAGTTTCAAGTTTCAATGAAGTAATTGCTGTAAGAAAAGATGCCTAATTTTACTTACGCCGAATTGGCTGATATCCATTACATGTACGGTCAGGCTGACGGAAACACAACAGAAGCTAGGCGATTAAATCAGGTGCGCATTACAAATCGAGTAACAGCAGACAGGCGAACGTTTTCAAATATCCACAGGGGGTTGAGGGAAACTGGTACTTTTACTGCAAATAATCATTTGAAAGGTGCAACTCTAACTATGAGACCTCCAAATATTGAGGAAGAAGTTTTGAATTGTATTGATTTGAATCCTCATGTGAGTACGAAAACAATTGGAAATCAGTTGAATATTTTACATGTTCTAGTTCGAAGGATTCTTCACGACTTTTTGTTGTACCCGTTTCATATTCAACGCATCCAAGCTCTACTTCCTCGAGATTTTCCTTCAACACTCAATTTCTGCCGATGGTTCTTAGATAAAATTAGAGGAAATGCTCATTTTGATAGTGAAGTAATGTTCACAGATGAAACTAACTTTTCGAGAACTAATATCACAAATTTTCACAAGAATCATTAGTGGTCTGAGGAAAACCCCCATTTGATTGAAGAATCTCATCATCAAGAACAATTCTCACTAAATGTCTCGGTCGGAATCGGAAATTATTTGATTGGGCTATTTTTTGCCTAACAGACTAAACAGTCCCGCTTATCGGCAATTCTTGAGGAGGAGTTCCTTTATTGCTCGAGGATGTGCCACTTTTGGTGAGAAACATAATGTGGTTATTGCATGACGGGGCACCAGCACATTGCAGTGGAGAATAAAACATTCAACAACTGATGGATAGGTCGGGGTGGACTAGAGCCATGGCCTCCTAGGTCCCAAGACTTGAATAGTTTAGACTTTTTCTTGTGGAGTTATCTCAAAAGTTTGGTTCTACCACCCCAGGGAACACTGTAGAAGAATTGAGAAATCGAATAATAACCTCTTGTGACAAGATAAGGAATAACCCAGGAATATTTCAAACAGTGCATGATAATATATGCGAAGGACAGAGGCCTGTATTCGTGCAGGTGGAGGACACTTTCAGCAATTTATTTAGTTTTCGATTGTAATTTTGGGCATACCTATCGAGTGTTTCTATTATTTTTTTTATTTAGCGAATAACATACAATTCAGAGAATTCAAATTCAATAATTTTTCACTCAAAAACGGTTTGAGATACGAAAAAATTACACCTGTCAAAAAAGTTTTTAAATTGTACGAAGATGACGAAAATTGATTGTAAGCTGATCAGTGGCGTACTGCAAAAAATTTGAAACGGCAAAAGAAGACATGTCTCCGGAAAAGAAAACACCTTGCAGATTCTAGTTGAAATTTAGAACGTGTAATGATGGAGGCTGTGAAAAATAGCTAGCATTCCGAATTTGGGCTGAATATCTCAAAAACGGCAGGACTTTTGAAGAAAAAACAATTTTTTTCCGGAAATTTCAACACTCTGTAGCTCCGTAACGATGCTGACGAAGCGGACCTATGTTTATATGAACATTTTTTTTTTCTTAAAATTGCACGTAGATTTACCACCTCGAATTATGACATACTATTATGTAACACCCTGTATTGTTGAGACTCATTCGAACGAAATTTGTTCAGGTCCTGTATCTCTTCTTATTTTTCTCTGGATAAATTATCAAGACTCTGATGGAACAGGTTTGGAAAGGAGATTTCTCCACAAATTTCGGTTTGAAATATTCCGTCTAATCTTTGAACAACTCTTGATTGGCCTCTACCACTTTGAGAAGTAAGGGATTTTTTCGCGAGTTTCGAAAGACTTCACCCCATTCGGTTAGCAGTTCCACTCTCACCTTTTGGTTAAGCATTCCCATATTTTGTCAGTTTGCATGTATGAGTGACCCTCATTGGAAAACTATATCAACAGTTTTGAATCTTTTGTCGTTTTCATGGTTTCCCGGTGGCGATGGTAGTTAGACTCTGTGTCGGTCCGTTGAAGAGCGCAATAACATATACATATTTTCTAGTTCTTCAACGGATTGAGATGAGTAGGTGACGGTCTGGCCTGATGTTGTGAATGGGTAGGCAATACTGACGAGGTCAAATGAGACTGAAACTGCAGGCTACTGCTCCTATTCATGGCATTTGACCGAGCTTCATCACTGCTGTGTTGTCCTGGTTGACGATTATTATAGAGGATGGATCAGAAAACCACCTCTTTCAGGAAAGATGTTTAACTTTCCACGGAAGGTTGAATATTGTTCCTTGAATAAAATTCTTAATTATTTCTAAAAATAGAAAAGTTTTCATTTACAGGATGCATATAATTATGGTAGAACATGGAAAATAGTATGAGGGTATTTAGAGAAAACAATTTTGTTGGAGGCCAGGAAGTGAATATTGAAAGTTTACACAGAGAGCTCTCTTTTGTTATAACCATCATTGGAATCTCTATTGGGAACAGGTAGATTTTTTGCTACTCCATACAGACAGCTTCTGACTAAGTATCAGTTTTGGACAACTTCTTGAGCTATCGTTTTTTTCTTTTCTTATAAAAAGTTTCAGCTTTCATTTTGTATAGTTTGTTGACGTTCCTCATCATTTTTTAGGGCCTATATTGAAGATTGGTCAGTAAGTGATGACATATTCGAATTTTCTCTTTCCAAGGATTCAATTCTCACTAAGAATTCATAACATATACCGCATGTATCAGTTCTTGGATACGCAAAGTATATGTTAATCTATGTTAAATTGATCTGTGACTTTTATATGACAGAGGAATGTTTTCAAATGTCTTCTTTCATATTTCATGCATCTTTTTCATATTCAGGTCTTCATACAAGTAAATTTTAGAGGAATCTTTCAAACTGTTATGTGACTACTTTTCAATGAAGAAATGTGCTCAATGAGAGTACACCGTGTCTGTTCAGAAAGATTTTTGGACGATTTGTTTGCTCCTTCTTTAAACTTTTCGGCGCTTCTCCAGTCAACTTCTTTGAACGTTAAAGAAACTCCAACTTCTTTTTCCCTACCCCATGAACTGGCGCTTTGGGACATACTGAAACCTCCACCACTGCGCAGTCTCTGTTGGAACGCACTTGGTATGGATAAGCAGAATCATACAATTTCTTAAGGTTAATCATTACGCCGGTGTATTTGTTTCTGAAGTAGTACGGAAATTAAACCATAAAGGTATAAATTTTTTCGATCAACTGATTCGAAAAGACTGCACTGGCGAATTATCGACATTCAAGCTTTCAGAGGAACTATATGAAAACAACGGAATTGTTTACACATACAGTCTGCTCCAGTGGTGTGCCGTTGTAAAAGGATCTTTTCAATCACTTCGATCACACAGCCAGTTCTTTCTCTTTTTCAGATGAAAGTAATATATTTTCTCCCTCATCACTGCTAGCTTTTTTATTTTTTATATCAAAATCTTCCATAGTATAGCATAATTATTGAAATTTATTCGGTACTTCAGTCAAAGCGATTCACTACAATAACACAAAAAACCAAGATAAGAATAAGAAATTGTGGGAAGAGAAATTTGACTTTCTTTTCATGATCGTGTTCTTCCCTGGTACGCCAAAATTTCATTCTATATTTTCTCTGCGCCTAACTTTCTCTTCTCCAGAATGAGAAGGTACTATTGTAGATTTTCTAATTCTCTACTAGATGGCTCTATAATATCATGATTGCTCTCCCCCTGTGCCCTTCAAATGAAAAATGGCATTCTACTCCATCAATCAATCAATCCATTTATTTGTTCCATATAGACAATAAATTGTCGTAGAACACGTTACTATAAACAAGTATATAAATTAAAATCGTTTAAGATAAAGTATGAAACAAGACAGTAAAACAAGTCGCTGGGAGCACAAAAATAAGACAGACACTATAACGCATGATAGGTAGCACACAATAAGATCTGCTTCCTGAAATTTGGAACTCAGTGACACAAGAGTACATCGAAAATAAGTTTTAGGTGCTTCCGAGACGTTGCAGTAATTAGGGCCCGGGGAGAAAACACTCGATTTTGAAAATGATTAGTAACCATTCGATGCTAGTTGATTGGTCTCTTCGCGAATGTTTGAAGATGGTAGATTTTTTGAATTTTTCATTACCTCGAAAATTGTTGATATTTTCCATCATAAACTCATCTCTTTTGAATGATATCTTCTTATTTTACGCTTCTGAAAGTTACTAAGCGCATCTTGAATGACCAACCTAAAAGTTTATATAGTATTGTCGTAAAAGTAGGGTGATGCAACAATTTTTGCCGGGAGTGTATTTCATGAAAATTACGCCTAGTATATTTCTTCAATTGTCTAAAGTTGCCGTGATTTCAGGCCGATCAAAATATTTCTTGTTGGCACGTGATACAATAATTCTCAAGAATTTTTTATGACAAAATCGTTGCGCCTGGTTAGTAAACATCATAATAAATCAGACGTTCTCAGAATGATAAGAATAAGTTCAATTAATTTATTCAGTTTGAACGTGAATGTAATCATCATTTTATTACAGGTGCTGTGGAAATTTTCTTCCAGTCTGGAGTATTTCATTGAAGTTGGATTTATAAGGTAAGAAATTCATTTGTCATTTTCGGTTATTAGGCGATGACGTAGTAATAATTTGCCGTAATATTTTCATATATTGCTCCTGAAAGATAGATATGACACAAGGGACTGTGATCTATATCAGGTTATTTTCTTTCACAAAAAAACTCCTTGATAGGAAAAAAATTGTCGTTTATTCTCGAGAATCTGTAGTATCCAACATCTGAGTTAGAGTGCATTCATTATATGAAATTTGGAACACTTTTTTGCCATTGTGAACAAATATCGCACCAATTTCAATCTGTTGGACATCAGTACTGGGCGAAACATTGCTGTTGTATCTTCCAAAGATTTTATTCAAGGCTCTTGGCCTAAGGCGATACAAAACAACTATTGCGAATACTAAAACCGAGCATCCAAACTTAACATCGTCTTTTCTATAAATGCGCCTTAGAACTGCAGTTTTTCTAGCAGAGGTGGAAATATTCTGTACTATCCCGTTTTTAAAAAGTCTGATTTTTACGAAAATCACATTCTTCATTATAAGTTCTACTGGGTGATTCACCAGTGGCGCGGTACTCTGTAGCTCGTACACTCTTGAAGGTTTCATTTTTGTTCGAATGGTATTGTGTTAAGAAAGTAAGAATCTACTTCAGCATTTCATTTTGCAGTAAACAGGTTATCCCAATTTTCTATGAAAAAATCTTGGGTGGTTTTTTCAGATTGAAAGACCTCTTTTTGGTTCAAGATTCAGGAGCGGCCTGAGCTCTGATATAAGGTCTTTCAGTAATAAGTTTTTTTGGTGAGTAAATTCGTCAAAATATTTTTTTTCCGTAAAAATTCATGAAAATAGGCTCTCCCCATCATCGCATGCTCTTTCAGCCAGAGAGGATGAATACTTTTTCCTTTCGTTTTCTTATTGCCCAAGGATAGCTTTATTGATGAATTCAAATAGATTATCCTCATTTTGAACAGGAGTGACTCAAAAAAATTGTTGAATATTGTAATTTTGAAAATATATCTCGATTTTTCAAATGGAATACCCTGCATTTTATTATTGATGACAACGCATAAAATATTGTGCTATATTTTTGCAGAAGTAACCTTATCATATATTCGGTTATTTATAAAAAGTTTTGATGAAAATTCTACAAACCGTATCAAACTCATCAACATGCATCATTATTCGCACAGAAGTTTTTTTCTGTAATGACTCAAGCAGTAAAAATGAAACCTAAAGAAGATAATTCTTTTAACGAATGATAAAATCAAGATGATTAAAACGTAAATCAAGGTACGTGTTGACATTTCTTTTTATTTGTACCTTCTGTGAGCTATCCGGATATATCATATTCTGCATTTTATAGGGTGAACTTATCAGTGTTTCGTTATTAAACATTGTTAAAGTGAGATTTGAACCCAATTTTCTCAATTGACTGCCATGAAATTCTCCAAAGAAGAAATGGTTGATTTGATTTTTATTCTGGGTGAGTGTGATAAAAATTCTTTGTTGTCAAGCAGAGTTTATGCATGAAGGTTTCCTGATAAAAGGCATCCTGATGCAAGATGTTCTGAAAAACTGCCAATTAGATTTATCGAAACGGGTAATATCGCTTACAAAAAACATGAAAAACCAAAAACTGCTACAGCTGAAGACAACTAGTTATCAGTTTTGTTGACAGTGACAGAGGACCCATATAAAAGCCAAAGAGAGATTTATCAGTTAACAGATATAAGTCAAACTTCCGTCCAGAGAATCTTAAAAGTGAATAAATTTCATGCATATCATGTACAGCTGCACGAGCAACTGAACAATCAAGACTATGAAAATCGAATCAATTTTTGCAATTAGCAAGTGACAAAGTGGCGGAAAATCCAAATATGTTAAGCAGGGTTCTTTTCTCGGACGAGGCAACTTTCCACAAGAATTGGCTTGTTAACAGGCACAACTTTCATTATTACGCCACGAAAAATCGACCTCATAAGACAAATATATCTCCAGCATCGTTGTTTCTTGAATGTATGGGCCGCTATAGTAGATGGATATCTAATTGGGCCGCACTTTTCAGACGGGCACCTCAATAGTAAAATATATTTAATTTTTCTGTAAAGTCATCTACTAATGTTACTTGCCGATGTACCAGAGCAAATAAGACAAGATTTGTGGTTTCAACAGGATGGAGCACAGGCATATTACTCACATCAGGTTAGGGAGCATTTGAATCATGTATTTCCGAACCTTTCAAGTCTATATTTTTCTTGTGGGGTTATATTAAGGGCATCGTTTACCAGATTCCATCTATAACACAGTTGGATATGAGACAGAGAATAGTCGACGCTTTTCAGTCAGTTAATCCACAAATGTTGTCGAGAGTTCAACGGTCTTTCCTCAGAAGGATGGAGTTGTGTCTACAAAGAAAATGGCAATATTTCGAACACTTATTGAAATAGTTCAACACCTTGTAGATCATCTCATCAAAATCCTATCTTTTACGTATTTCATACACGACTTCCTTAAAATATCTCCATTTCTCTGATCAAGTATAATGATATGTACTAAAAAACTCTCCATTCGCAACCTCTGATTTTATCATTTTAGTTTATTTTTTTTATTTCGAAAATGGTCGAAGTTGAAGATAAGGTTACTTCTACAAAATATGGCACAATATTTTATGCGTTAAGGTATGATATTTTTAAAATTATAATATTCAATAATTTTTTGAGTCACTCCTGTATAGAATGAGGATAATCTATTTCAATTCATCAATAGAGCTATCCTTGGGCAATGAGAAAACGAAAGAAAAAATGTTTTCATCATCTCTGGCCAAAGGAGCATGCGATGATGTGAAAACCTATTTTCATGATTTCTTACGGAAAAAAATATTGTGACTACTCACCAAAAAAACTTATTACTTAAAGACATTATAGCAGAGTTTAGAACGCTCGTGAATCTTCAACAAAAAAGTGGTCTTCCAATCTGAAAAAACCTCCCTAGATTAAGACACCCAGTTTACTTCAAAATAAATTGCTGAAGTTGATTTTTACTATTTAAAAACAATACCGTTCGAACAAAAATGAGATCTGCAAGAGTGTACGAGCTACAAAGCACCGTGCCATTGGTGAATCACTTTGAGTACCATTTTCATTTCATGTTGTCATATCTAAACTCTTCAGAATAATTTGAATTTGGGAAGCTTTGTAACGGCACCTTCGTTCAAACTTTCAAAATTCCTCAACGAATTGCTAATAAAACATTGCAATTTTAAATCTGAATTTTCGGTCAAGAATTCATACGAACTTATTGCCAATATCAAAGATACCACTATACCACCTAATTCCAAACTTATTTCTTTCGATGTTAAGAATCTATTTCCCAACATTCCTGCAAAAGATACGTATTACTTAGTTGAAGAATTATTAGAAAGGAATCATGTCAATACTATCATTAAATCAGATATTCTTTCATTATTAAAAATTTGTTTAGATCAAAATTATTTCCATTTCAATTACAAATATTATACTATTGAAGACGGCTTGATTATGGGCAATCCGTTAAGTCCTTTGTTAGCAGAAATTTTCATGAATAATTTAGAAAAATTAATTCATAATCATCCACTCTGTAAATATTGTTTATACTGGTATCGCTATGTAGACGATATCATTATTTGCTTCACAGGAACAGATAGACAGTTGAAAATTTTCGAAAATCATATAAATTCATTACATCCAAAAATTGCATTCACAACCGAAATAGAAAGCAATAATTCGATAAATTTCTTAGACGTAACAATTTCGAATGAAAATGGAAAACATGTTTTCGCAATTTACCATAAGCCGTCACATACAGATATTATAATACATAACTCGTCGTGTCATCCATATCAACATAGAATGTCAGCATTCAATAGTTTTATTCATAGATTGATTAACATCCCGCTATCACCAGAAAATTTCAACAAAGAACTAAATTTGATTAAACAAATAGCCAAAAATAATGGTTACAATCCCAAACTAATAAATAATATTTTAAATAAAAAACAAAGTAGAATCGCATTGAATGAAGTTTACCCTGTCGATAAATTGAAACAAAAATTCAACACCTTAACCTACGTTGGCATTACAAGTGAGAAACTGAAATCATTCTTAAGTAGCAATAATTTCAACATAGCTTTCCAAACTAATAATAATTTAGGCAAATATATAAAGAATAATAAAACCAAACCAGGTAAAAACAATAAATCAGGAGTTTATAGATTGAATTGCAATGACTGTGATAATTTCTACATTGGTAGAACACATAGAAATTTTAATATTAGAATATCGGAACATAAACGCAGTTTTTCAAATAAAAATCAGATTCAAATTACGCGAATCATCTCTTAGAAAATAATCATTCTTTCGACCCACATTCTGAAATTTTGCATACAGATAATAAATATTGGAAGGTAGATCTTTGGGAAACTTTAGAAATAAATAAATACAAAGACTCAGGTAGACTCATCAATGAACAAGTCGATTTAAGCCCTTCACCTCTATTGAATCTTTTCGGGGAGCAATCTATTCCTTAATTTTATTGGATATACCTGTCATAAATAACCACTTAAGAATAAGCAACCAATAAGCTTTTAATTACTCAGGAACATTTATAGTTATATTCTCATTTATATTTTTCTGTATATTCATTCGTCTGAAGAAGCTACGGTGTAGTGAAACGCGTTACGAATCGCAATCATTAAGTGAAATTCCTTAAAACACAGTACTTGTTTTTATTATTGATAATGGAATTTTACCAAGTAAAAGCCTCCCAAATTCAAAGAGTCAAAATTGTTTTATTCGATAAAAATCACGGTATTCAGATTAATTTTATCGACAAATGTTTCATTATTTCAAGCACCCCTGTATGAGAAACATTTTCTAATTACTAAGTTGACTTTGATTCTGACAAGTGATGTTTTTGATTGTTTTTTGAATTTGAACCATTAAAACTGCATTTATAGTACACCAATCTGATTTCAACATCTGAAATGCGGACCATTTTTCATAATTTCAAACTGAGACGAATCGAAACATTCGCTGAAGATTATTCAAACCATCAGTCCCTCAGATGGCAGAAACTGTTCGGCAACATTTTCAGCTCTATTCCATAACTCTTCCCGACCCGCTATCGAACAGTTCACAGTGGCAAATTGAAATGCACATCCATGCATTACCAATATCGAACAACGCTACACAAGCTGTCAAGCGAAAGAAATACTGGCTAGAATAAAACGGTTGAGATCTTGGGAAAATCTATTTCCAGTTGTGCCCGTATTTTTCGCGGCGGCTTTATACTACAAATTCTTTCCTGGCGGCAAATTTCGTCTGGAAAATGCAAAGTGAACTCGTGAAGACATAAATCATACCGTATCGCTATCGAACTTATGGAAAAATATGTATTGCAAAATTTGAAATTTTATGATACTGCCATAGTAAGAACACCTGCGACGATCGTAAAATCAAACGGGATACTAACTGTTACGGCTGTGAAAAATCCTCCCAAAGGCTCCGTTAAACGGCGATAATTTATATGAAAAACGAAAATTGTTGGTTCTAATGTTCTCACTCTAGGAACACGGGAAATTCTCGAGACATGATTCAGTCTCCCATAAATTTCCACATCGTCAAGCGCTTATTAAATGTTGATGATAAATAATCCTAAGTATCTTCTTTCGTTTTTCTAGAAATGTCATTGTTTCGTAGCTATGTACTCCATACATAGTTAATTTATTTCGCCTTTGAAACATGATAGTTAACCGTTTTCTCGACCATCTTCAGCTGACAATAAGTACTGAACTAAAGTTGAAATAAATACATAAACACTTCTGAATATCGATATATGGTATCCAGAACGATCAATATGGATGATTTTTTTAAGAAATGAACACCTGCATCAATTTTTCACCAAATTATGTACAGTGCCGCAAAAGATTTCAGTTTTTTGTCATAAAAAACTAAAAATGCATCAGATGCGACGCTGCTTTATAATCATTTCATGTATTCAGTGTTTGAAATCAGTTAGTTGGCACTTTGTTTCTGTTGTAAGCACAAATAAAAGATACAAGTTTTGTGATTCGACCATGGAAAGACGACATTTCACTAGAGAAGAGATGTTACGAGTCGTTGGCATGCTCCAAGCTGGGAGCTCACAACGGGAAGTATCCTGGGTTCTAGGAAGTAGCCCAAGTGTCATAAACCGTTTATGAAACAGGTAGCATAGAAGAACACCATACAGGTCGTTTCAGGAATTCTACAGTCGCCCAAGACCGATTTTTGGTTTTACAAGTCAGAAGAGATCGTACTACCACAGCATCTCAATTAGGTCAAGAGCTATCACGATTTCATAATGTACAAATTTCCAACCAAACTGTGTGAAATCGACTACACGAAGGTCAACTCCACTCCAGACGTCCCTTGAGAGTTCCACAACTGATCCATGGAAATCGCGCCGCTCGTTTAGCTTGGTGCCAAGAACACGTAAACTGGGATCAAGAGAGGTGGGCCACAGTTCTCTTCAGTGATGAATCTAGATTTAGTTATTATCCCGATTCGGGAAGAATTCGAGTATGGAGGGAACCTGGAAAGCAAAACCGTCTCCAGCATGCTCGAGAAGTTGTTAGACAGGGAGGCGGATCAGTGATGTTTTGGGGAGGTATACGCCTTGTGAAAGAACTGACTTCATTTTCATACAGAACAACCTCACGGTCAATTCTCACGCAAATGAGATAGTTTACCTGAAGTGGTACCGTATATTCAAACAATGGGTCAAAATCCACTCTTCCAACAAGATAATGCCCCTCCTCATCGTGCAAGAGTTGTCTTGAACGATCTTCTACCGTGGCCATCCTGCTCCCCAGATCTGAATCTCATCGAGCATGTGTAGGACACCCTAAAAAGAAATCTCCTGCGTCAAAACGTCATCCATCATGAACAGAAGCTTCGATTAGAAGTTTAGGGGCTTTGGAATGACTTAGGCCAAAATGTAATAGACAATTCAATATTGAGCATGCCGTGACGATGCCAAAGTGTCATTAATAACAGAGGTGGACCTTCTCTGTACTGAAAAATATAAGTGCTTCCAAATCGTTTCGAAAATATTAGTTCAGGATTTTTTTTGTGTTTCACCAAATTTCTTCATTTTCAAATTTCAAATTTTTTTTATAATAGGTGCTTTGGAGAAGTCAAATATTATTTTGTTTCCTTGAGAATACATTATATACAATACATCCTAACAAAAACCGAATGATTTCTATAAATTCGAATCATCACATTCATATTTTAAAGATTGGTAAGTGTTCCTAGACTTTTTTAAGGTGTTTACATAACTCGGCAGCCTTTGTACTACCTCAATCGATAGATAAAAGACCCAACTTTTTGTATAGAATAAACTTAAACCCAACAAAAGAAATCCGTCATTAATAAGAGCCAATGATATTTTGAACATGTTTACTAAATTGTTGTTCTGATGAAGAAACATTCGTAATTCTTGGACAATCGTTCTCTTCATTGTTGGATTGTGAGCACAACGCTTATCAACTTCCGCATCTGAATTGCCCATAAAATAAATTTGAAAAAATTGATGATACGCATCTGGTTGTGGTAACAGCGCCCCAGTAAGTGATAAATTTGTCCTTGTATATGTAATTTTTAAAGATTCGTGCAATAGTTACCTCCGATATGTATTTTTATAGAAACTTGAATATTAGAAAAAAATATTATGGTATAATACCTTGAAAGTGGGCATGAAATCGTCTTGTATAATATGTGTACCTCAAAAATTCTAGGAACACTTACCAATATCGTTAAGAGATGAATTTGATGATTCGAATTTATAGAAATCTTTCGGCTTTTGTTAGGATGTATTGTATATAATTTATTCTAAAGAAAACAAAATAATATTTGACTTCTCCAAAGCACCAAATTTGAAAATAACGAAATTTGGTAAAACACAAAAAAAAAATCCTGAACTAATATTTTCGAAACGGTATGGAAGCACTCATATTTTTCAGTACCCAGAAGGTCCACCTCTGTTATTAATGACAATCTGGTATCGTCGCGGTATGCTCAATATTAAATTGTCTATTACATTTTGGCCTAAGTCATTCCAAGCCCTCTGAACTGCTAATCGAAGCTCCTGTTCATGATGGAAGACGTTTTGACGCAGGAGATTTCTTTTTATGGTGTCCCACACATGCTCGATGGGATTCAGATCTGGGGAGTGGGATGGCCACGGTAGAAGATAGATATCATTCTCTTCAAGAACGTTCAAGACAACTCTTGCACGATGAGGAGGGGCATAACCTTGTTGGAAGAGTGGATTTCGACCCATTGTTTGAATATACGGTACCACTACAGGTGAAACTATCTCATTTGCGTAAGAATTTCCCGTGAAGTTGTTCTGTATGAAAACGAGGTCAGTTACCTCCCCAAAACATCACTGATCCACTATCTAACAACTTCTCGAGCATACTGGAGACGGTTTTGCTTTCCAGGTTCCCTCCATATTCGAATTCTTCCCGAATCGGGATAATAACTGAATCTAGATTCATCACTGAAGAGGACTGTGGCCCACCTCTCTTGATCCCAGTTTACGTGTTCTTGGCACCAAGCTAAACGATCAGCGTGATTTCCATGAGTCACTTGTGGAACTCTTAAAGGACGTCTGGAGTGGAGTTGACCTTCCTGCAGTCGATTTTTTACAGTTTGGTTGGAAATTTGTACATTATGAACTCGTGATAGCTCTTGAGCTAATTGAGATGCTGTGGTAGTACGATCTCTTCTGGCTTGTAAAACCAAAAATCGGTCTTGGGCGACTGTAGTAATCCTGAAACGACATGTAGGGCGTTTTTCCACGCTACTTGTTTCATTGCGACCATAAACAGTTTTTGACACTTGGGCTACTTCCCAGAACCCTGGATACTTCCCGTCGTGAGCTCCCAGCTTGGAGCATGCCAACGGCTCGTAACATCTCTTCTCTAGTCAAATGTCGTCTTTCCATGGTCGAATCACAAAACTTGAATCTTTTATTTGTTCTTACAACAGAAACAAAGTGCCAACTAACTGATTTCAAACACTGAATACATGAAATGATTATAAAGCAGCGTCGCATCTGCTGCATTTTTAGTTTTATAAGAAAAAACTGAAATCTATTGCGGCACTCTACATAATTTGGTGAAAAATTGATGCAGGTGTTCATTTCTAAAAAAAATCATCCATATTGATCGTTCTGGATACGATATATCGATATTCAGAAGTGTTCTCTAGACTTTTTTGAGGTGTTTATATGTAATCTGGAAACAGCTGTTATATTTCTGAGTGTTGGCAAAGAAGTGCTCAGAATCATTTCCAATCCCAGAAGGTAAATATCTTAAAGGATCTGGTGGTGAGGACCAATTGGTGGCAATATTACTTGGCCAGTAGATTCACCATTTATTTCTTCTTCTTCTTGCACGGCGCCTTTATGGGCATCACTCAGGCCATATGGCCAATTGTACTTGCCGTGTTGTATTATTTCGTTTTGTGTCTTGGAAGAACTTTTTGATGAATCTTGCAAGACTGTTGTAGCTGGCCTCCTGGATCATCCGGGCGCTGTGTACTTTAATGCCCAAGGTGTTCAGTCTTGTCACCTTATGAGCGGGACATTCGAAGTGTATGTGTTCCATTGTTTTGTCAGTTTCTAGGCAACCACGGCACCGTGTGGTTTTCGATAGTCTCATGGCGTGTAGGTGTTTGTTGAGTTGATGTCCCGTCAATAGGCCAACTACCATCCCAAACTATTTTTTATCGAGGGACAATAGTTCATATACCCTCTTCTTTGTTTGCGGCCCTTTATGAGCCTTACAATATTAACAAATTATTATCATTCCCCCAATTGTTAACGTTTTGTCGGCACAATAATCAATTGCTGGATCACAGTTGAATGCAGCGCGTTTAATAATCACAGGAGCACTGTGTCTGCGGATTGGCTCAATTTCATTATGTCGTGCTTGCTATTGTTGTGTTTGATGTGCACGAACTCGTTTCATTCTAAGCCTATCCACTCCATTGTTACTCATTAAATAACGCTATTCTTGCATAGCAATACGACTATATTCTTGACCTGTCTCTCTCTTGTCATCGATTCGGTTAGCACGTGAGATCAAAAACGTATATTTTTCAAAAGAACACCTGCGTTTGTCAAAGAGAGAAAAAAGTCTAATGAAAGAATGAATATATTTTAGATGAAGTTAAAAATCAGAATTTAGTGATCAGAGATGTGATGAGAAAAAATGCCTACTAATAATAGAAGCTCAGGTTAGATTTTCTATTCCTCGCTTACGCTTTGCGGCAGAAAAAGTTGTGACGACATAAGCTACATCTCCGTTTTTGATTATGATCAGTTGCTTTGAGTATATGTTTCTTGGCTAAATCTCAACCATGTAGTTTGGTTAAGAACCTACTGTTTAATGTTCTTCTACAAAGGATTTGTTCATGTAACTTTTTTTCCTTGAACAGGATCAAGGAATGCTGGCAACTACCCTGCTTTTCCTTCACTGAAATTCTCTTCTCTTCGGTGATGAACCGGATGATTCCATGACCCTCGCATCTTACAGTCCATATTGGCATCGACCCTTTAGAATGTCCAGCCATCTCTAATGATTGGACCGTGGGCACTGGATTCTCATGAGGAAATTGAAGACACTTGCTAACCTTGGACCAGCATTTAATACAATAATGAATTAATAGAGATCTAGCTTCAAGCTTTTAGTATTCCCACAGTTGCTCTTCGATACATACATACAAAAGAATTTGTATGAATTGTGTACGATTCATTCAACGACCTGCAACTTCCTCTTCAAGAATTCCACTTGCGTTTGGGTTAATATTGAACAACTCAGTGTCATGCAAGTTTCGTGGAAGCAGCCATCGTTGAGAAGTATTCTTCTCTACTGCTTGACCTTTAGTCTCTCCAACTAACTTTAAGCTCAGCGCAGCCATAACTCATGGAAATTGATGGATGATCAGAAGTATTAGGACGTTTGCTTGTATCCACATAAACCATTGTAAAAAAGCATCAACAAATTAACGTGAAACGAACAAGGGCTCTGTCCAAGCAACAAACTTCATGTTTTATTCAATTTATATAAAATCAGTAAAAGTATACCCTCAAAAAAGTCAATATCTCTTCGAAATAAGTATCTTATTTTTCATCTCTGAATAAGTATTTTTCATTCCTAAGCAGCATGTGATGTTTTTCCCATAAAATACTGAAATATGAACATCAAATTACTCATAAAACTTCAATTGATTACCCAGAGAGTTACCGATACCCAAACATCATCACTCATATACTCCTTTTCGTTAAAATCTCATGGGACAACGTATCAGTCAAATGCAGAGCTTTTCAAATTATAATTATAAATGTTGACACATGGCAAAATATTTACGGAAAGCTTACATTGACGACATCTTCGATTGAGTGGAAATATTTTCAAGTTCACTACGATATTTACATTTCTACAGAAAAATGTGATGATTGAATATTTGGCGCCCTCTAGTGGGCATTTTCCGAACGCAAGGAGTTTTCAGGCGACTGCGTTTTTTCTGGTAAAAGGAAATCTTCCAGTTGAGGCATGCGCCGAGCATGTGGCGACCTCTGACCCTTCTTTTCGCTCCATTAATCAATACCTCAAAGTCTTGTATAACGTAGAATACGATAACATCATGCAATAAACCTTTTGTATGATTACATCTTTTTGATCAATTAAATTCTTGTAACTCATTTCATGTTTTAGTAGATCTGAGAAAAAGGACGGTTTTCCTAAATTTCCGAGTTTTCAAATTATAACTTCATCAGGGGTTGTTTCTTACAGTTTTCTCTCTTGACCTAGCAGAACTTTTCATGAATGACGTATTTACAGAGGCTCTGGAAGAAACCTGAAACTTTAAGGAGAATTATCTTCATAAGTAATCATCATTCAAAAATATTTATCTATGCCCAAATGAGATAAAATTGTTTTTCTGTTTGTCGCTTTCATAATGAAGAACGTGTCTGTTCGACGGCTATTTTCATCAATTCAATTCACAGATTTTTTCCGTATAAGGTTGTTGCTTTAACGGTTCTGTCAGCTTAATCCGTCAACTTTATAAGAATTAAAATTGAGGAAGATTGAAGATTTCAGTTTTGTTCGAACGGTTTTGTATTTAGAAAGTAAGAATCTACTTCAGCAATTTATTTGGCAATAACCAGGGTGTCCCAATTTTCTATTAGTAGATCTTGAGTTTTTTGTCAGATTGGAAGACCACTTTTTTATTCAAGATTCAGGAGCGGCCTAAACTCTGCTATAATGTCTTTAAGTAATAAATTTTTGTGGTGAGTAGTTTAGTCACAATATTTTTTTTCCGTAAAAATTCATGAAAAAAGGCTCTCACATCATCGCATGCTTCTTCGGCAGGAGAGTATAAATACGTTTCTCTTCTCGTTTTCTTATTGCCCAAGGATAGCTTTATTGATGAATTGAAATAGGTAATCCTCATTTTATACAGGAGTGACTCGAAAAAATTATTGAATATTGTAAATTTAAAAATATCATATCTTGATTTTTTCAAATGGAACACCTTGTATTTTATTATTCATGTCAAGGCATAAAATATTGTGCTATATTTTTGCAGAAGTAACCTTATCTTTATCGATCATTTCCGAAATATTCGATTATTTGTAAAACTTTTGATGAAAATTTTACAAACCGTATCAAACTCATCAACATGCATATTTATTAGCACAGAAGTTTTTTTCTATAATAATTCAAGTAGTGAATACTGAAACCTAAACAAGATAATTCTTTTATCGAATGATAAAGTCAAGATGATTCAAACGTCAATCGAGGTATGTGTTGACATTTTTTTTTTATTTCTGCCTTCTGTCAGGTGTCTCGACACCATATTCTGCATTTTACATGGTAAACTTATCAGTGTTTCGTTATTAAACATTCTTAAAGTGAGGTTTGAACCCAATTTTAATTTTTTTTTTAGATTTTAGATTTGCAGTTTTTGATATGTCGGCCTGAAGAATTATCAGTTCGGAATGCTATATTGAAATTATAATCCAGGAGGAATGATCTTAATTTTAGACTAGGATGACCAATATAATAATAATAATAATAATAATAATTTTTATTCACTCAATCATAATCACAATGTGAAAACCCCCCTCCCATTACAAACTATAAAAACAAAAAAAAAACACAAATTATGACCATGACGAATGAACAAAACACATCAAGGATTACCCACTAAGGCTAAGCCAGTGCGTGGGTACGCAACTACAAACAGAGAAACACAAAAGGTATGTTATGATCAACGAAATACAAATCAACAAAAAAAAAATTATATGGATCAAAACGAACAATGGATGTCATTTCTATCTTTCATTCTGAGAAAACAATTGACCTTCCTTTTGAAACTATTTATATTGGGTACAATTCTTATGTTCAGTGGAAGGAAATTATACATTCTATAGGCATTAAAATCGAAAGAACTTTGAGATATAGTTCTCGAAAAGAAAAGGGTTTTGACCTTTGCCTGAAAAAATTTTCTCAATTGACTGCCATGAAGTTCTCCAAAGAAGAAACGGTTGATATGATTTTTAGTCTGGGTGAGTGTGATAGAAATTCTTTGTTGGCAAGTAGAGTTTATGCACGAAGGTTTCCTGATAAGAGGCATCCTGATGCAAGATGCTTTGAAAAACTTCTAATTAGATTCATAGAAACGGGTAATATCGCTTACAAAAAACATGAAATACCACAAACTGCTACAGCTGAAGACAACCAGTTATCAGTTTTGTTGACAGTGACAGAGGACCTCTATACAAGCCAAAGAGAGATTTCTCAATAAACTAATATAAGTCAAATTTCCGTCAGAGAATCTTGAAAGTGAATAAATTTCATGCATATCAAGCACAGCTGCACGAGAAACTGAATAATCAAGACAATGAATATCGAATCAATTTTTGCAATTGGCAAGTGACAAACTAGCGGAAAATCCAAATATGTTTAGCAGAGTTCTTTTCTCGGACGAGGCAACTCTCCACAACAATTGGCTTGTTGACAGGCACAACTTTCATTATTACTCCACGGAAAATCCACACCTCATGAGACAAATAGATCGCCAGCATCGTTGGTCCTTGAATGTATAGTCCTCTATAGTAGATGGATATCTAATTGGGTCGCACTTTTTCGACGGGCACCTCAATAGTGAAATATATTTAGATCTTTTGCAAAATCAACTACTAATGTTACTTGCCGATGTACCAGAGCAAATAAGACAAAATTTGTGGTTTCAACAAGATGGAGCACCGGCACATTACTCACATCAGGTTAGGGAGCATTTGAATCATGTATTTCCAAACAAATGAATAGGACGTAGTGGTCCTGTTAGATGGCCAGCTAGATCTCCGGAACTTACAAGTCTAGATTTTTCTTGTGGGGTTATATTAAGGGCATCTTTTAGCAGATTCCTTCTACAACACAGTTGGATATGAGACAGAGCATAGTCGACGCCTTTCAGTCAGTTAATCCGCAAATGTTGTCGAGAGTTCAACGGTCTTTCCTCAGAAGGATTGAGTTGTGTCTATAAAGAAACGGGCAACATTTCGGACACTAGTTGAAATAGTTCAACACCTTGTAGATCATCACTTCAAAAACCAATCTATTACGTATTTCATACTACCTTAAAATATCTTCATTTCTCGGATCAAGTATAATGATATGTACTAATAAAACTCTTCTTTCGCAACCTCTGATTCTATTATTTTAGTTTATCTTTTTTATTTCGAAAATGGTCAAAGATATAGATAAGGTTACTTCTGCAAAAATATGCGTTGACATGAATAATAAAATACAGAATGATCCATTTAAAAAATCAAGATATGATATTTTCAAAATTACAATATTCAATAATATTTTTGAGTCACTCCTGTATAAAACGAGAATAATCTATTTCAATTCATCAATAAAGCTATCCTTGAGCAATAAGAAAACGAATGGATGAAACTATTCATCCTCTCAGGAAACGAGGTTTTTCTCAAGTTTTTTCACTCATTTATATTATATTTATCTATAATAACCTTATCCTAACCTAACCTTAACATTTTCCAATATATCATCATACAAAATATTTACATCGACTGAATCATAATCCCAATCCTTCGAAATAAGGTCTAATTTCTCTTCCTCCAGTATATGTGCCGACATATCATTTTTATTTTTATATAAATATTTGGGTTGACTACATTCTCAATCTGAACACCCAGAATATCATGATCAGATATTATAGGAAAGTCGTACTCCGCCTCTCTTATTTTTTTCATTTGTTATTATCAAATCTATTAAAGTTCTCGAATATTCTGTACATGTAGTTGGCTTCTTTATCATTTGCTTCATACCAGCGGACTGAATAATATTTATAAGGCTACGAGAATGAAAATTGCTCGTTAGAAGGTCATCATTGAAGTCACCCATCAATATCACACCATTAGAACTCATGAAGTCCGAATCTAACGAATACTGGATAAAACCGAAGAAAATACCATTATTTCCACTTGGAGATCTATATAAACCGCCAACCATCAGATCCCTCTCATCCAATGACAATCTGAAAAAAGAACACCAATACTCGTTCGATAAGCTATAATGTTGTATCTGTTTATATTTTAGGGTATCTTTAATATAGATAATAACACCTCCGGTATGCCTACTATCAGAATTATTCACTACACTATTGTATCCATCTAATTGGTATTCTCCCCTTTCTATGTCAACGGTAATGTGAGTCTCAGTAACCATTTTGAATTTTGAAAAAATTGAGAATAGTTTGAGAAAAGGATTATTTAATGCATTTTTTATTGGCACTAGATCCACTTTGGTCGTCCTGGCACAGGGGGAATTTCCGATGAATTTTGAATGGCAGTCTACCTGTTAACCATAAAAAATCGACATGCTTCATTGAGCGAGGTATTTTTGGTAGTTCGAAGATGACTTTCTTGACAAGTAACTGATACATTAAGAAGGAGTAAAACAAGTCAGATTCAATACAATTCAATAGTACTTGATTTCGCACACATGCTGTGGAAGCCTCTAAATGCATTGAATTCTGCTGAATGAGCCTCTCTACTTACAACGAACTAGAAATAATCGATTTAGTATTTTTACGATGCCAACCAAAAATCGAAAAATTCCAATTAAAAAATCGGTTTCAGGTGGCAATGATATGAGAACAATTGTTGAGAATTTAATTTTCCACAATAGAAAAATACATTATGCCATTTGAATAATAAAGATGTGTCAACTTCCGGTATAACCGGAATTCCACAGCATTGAAAATATCCTCGGAACTCAGTTTGAAAACCTTCTAAGACAACAAAAAGAAATTCATCAATCGATCATTCCTCTCTCTATGTACTTTCAATGTCCCATCGCGCGCGGACACCCGGTATAGTTTGATTACGAATTTAATGTAATTCGTAAAAAAAATTACAAAATTATTGTTAAACCATTCAAATTTTCTGTGAATTAATAAGGTGCTCAATAATTTGCTGACTATTCTATTCGAGACGAAAGAGTAGACAGAGAAGTAGTGAACTTGAAGCACTCTAGATATTCGTTGAAGTTGAAGGTGAAAAATTTATTAGAGAGCCATTCAAAAAGTTAGAGGTGCTAAATATGGACTACAGAAATCATCAAGTCGACGAGAAACCTTGCAACTTGCAACTTACGAAGGTTCTCAGCATTCTCGAGAATACTTATGTTGAATATTGGTTATTGATTTTCTTGGAAACTAAATTAGAGTATTAGAAGTCGTGGGTACATTGAGTACACAATTACATGAATATTAATTATCAATATTCTCGATCCAATGAAGAAAGTATCATTAGAAATGTAAGGTACCTGAGGCAATTAACGCCCACCTAATTTAAAATATTTTTTAAATATGAATGCTTTCGAACTGGACCTAACCTTGTCATATGAAAATTGAACATATATTTCTGAATTGAAAGATGATAGTTGAGAATTGTAATCATTCAAAACTTCCTTGCTAATAACAATATTAAAACCTTTCATTTAGGCCTTATTAAAAGGTATATGTTGATAAGCGCCTGTTTGCAAAATTAGATGCTACACGAGTAAAAAAATCTTTATGTTTCAATAATCTAATGAAACATAAAAGTCATTTATAAATTTCTTTATTAGATAGTGAGGAATGTAACAAATCAACATTTAATATGAAAACTTTAATATTTCTGTCCTGACATCAACTATTATAGAAAATAATAGTATAGCGAATGTTTACATGCATATAAAATATATTATTTTTAAACATACAATGGGCGTTATTTAACGATAATGGTCATTAGCGCCCTGAGGTAGCAAGAAAATCTTGCCCAATAAAGACAGTCACTGTCATCTACACTATTGAGTACTTAAAATATTATGAGATCTTCCTCCTTTTGTCCACGACTTCTGTGTTTTTCTACTAGTCTGGCTAGGTGGTGTCATTTTGGTGTTCTGTAAAATTAATACATACTTATTAACAAAATACTTTGCTGTAAGAAAGGGAAGAGTAAAATATTAGAAAAAGTGAATTCAAGATAATATTGAACAGATACATGTATTTTTAATTTTACAATGCAGATAGAATTAGGTATGCGTTATAAAAACAGAATTACTACAGTATTAAATTAAGTATCTACTACTATTTCAATGGTGTACGAAACGCTAATAGCGTCCACCTATGATAATAACGCCCAACATTCATTTGACTGGGCGATAATACCTGAGTTGAGGTTTTTGGTATTCGGAAGTTTTTGCATTAAACTATATAAATTCTCTTTAAAATATAGACCAGATATAAGGAGAACACCCTACACTACATGACAAATATAAAAGTAAACAAAAGTGTACAATAAAACATCTGGAAACTTACAGTTTTGTGGAGCAATTTTTTACAACAGTGTCGTCTGCGACCGGAGTCTCGGAAACACAGCGGGTCACTAGCAAGATGGTGGCGGGAGCGGCTAGCGCTCGCGGTTGGTGTATTCTAAGTGTACGTGAGCTTTGATGCGGATAAAACTAATTAAAGAACGTTTTCTATAGATTGAGCGTTATTAAAAAGAGGACGTTAATTGCCTCAGGTACTTTAAATGCAGTATAAGCTCTTTAAATGATGAATATGAAATGGTAGTTAATATGGAATTATAGAGGATACGTTCTTAGATAATTGAAATTTTGACCATATTGATTAATTACTATCTTCAAGCTTAGGCAATGGTTTGAAGAATATTGTAATTTCTACTTGCTTGGCGGTTTTTGCAAGCTCTTCCAATTCAGACAGTTCAGTCAGCAGTAGCATTACAATTAGCCTCTTGAAAATAGGACTACGTTTCATACACGAATCAATTTTCATAACGAAGTCATAAAGCTCATTTGCTATTTTAAACCTTCACTAAGAATTTTCAAGATAAATGTCACGTTTCCAGTGTTTATTGAAGCATCGTCTACAATAGACAATTTTTCCAAGTCGGTCATACTATCACAACTACCACAAGGTAATTTAAAATGTGTGTAAAGACGCTTTACCTTCTCCAGGATAATTGGACCAATCAGGGGACCTTTTTTTTGGTTACGGTCTTCAATCCATAATGACAACGCCACATTTTATAAATAACGGAAGTTCTATTAAGCGACATTTAACAATATACTTTATGCATTGAGTGATAAGGTTACTTCAATTGATAATTTTGTTTTTTCACATTCTCGAAAACACCAACCGCGGTGAAGGCGGCTTTTGACAAAGGGTAGCAGAACCAATGCAAACATATTGTCGGCGTAGTAGAGATAACGTCTATTGGACAACGCTCTTACAGAGGATACCGAATCCTATTTATTAATACATGTTTCGATGTACCCATTAGATCGGCGAATAAAGAAATATTTAGCCACGAATATAGGAATAGGGTCGCATTTTTTATTATTTCAATAATGGAAGGGGATTCCTTTGCCAAATATTTCGTATTTCAACACAAGCAACGATGCGACTTTTACCAAATTGACATACTTGGTAATCTAATGATTGACATATTTATCGTTTGATCTTTTGCACATTGAAATATTAATATTATAAAATCAAATATTTTACCATTATACAAAGTGGACTGGGCGAAAAATACCAAATACACATACCACAAAAATTGTCGCCTGATATTCTGAATCCCATAATCGATTAAGCAGCTCAATCGCAGTTTCTTTGTCAACATGTTTTTGTTCATATGAGGGGAAAAATAATCTTAACTATGTAGTAACATTTGTTTCCATATGATCTCAAACACGTCTGAAATAAGAATGAGTTTATTTTACTATCAGTATTCATTCAATTTCTCTTCAGTTTTCACGCTAAATTAATGCAAGTTTTCTGTGTTTCTTGTTGATTGTCGAATCTTTGAATTTATTTTAATGGCTGCTGAACGTCCTGGACGCTATTTGAGTGATCATGAAGTGGTAAGAATTGTAATACTACTAGAGGAGGGGCGAAGCCAACGTTACGTGGCTAACTTGTTGAATGTTAACTAAAGCACTATTTCAAGAGCAATTAATCGGTACCACGAAACAGGGGAATATGGAAGAAGGGCCGGACAGGGAAGAAATCGTATAACAACACCTGTTGATGATCGTTCGCTTCGTTTAACTGCACTAAGAGTTCGGCACTGTACGGCTACAATGCTACAAAATGAACTTTCACTTTCCAGAAATGTGCATATTTCATCGCGAACTGTTAGGAACAGACTCAGAAAAGACGATATCAGACCAAGGGTGGCTTCTACTGGCCCACGTCTCACCAGAGAGCATCGAGTTGCAAGACTTCAGTTTGCGAGGAAACATGCAAATTGGGGTCGAATGTTGTCTTTTCCGAGTCCAAGTTATGTCTTGTATCAAATGATAGACGTATGCCTGTATACAGACGACCTGGAGAACGGTATCAGCAATGCAATATCCGTCAAACCGAAAACTTCGGAGGGGGCTTAGTAAAGGTGTCGGAAGGCATTTCTTTCCATGGTCGAACTGAGTAAGTCCTAGTGAATAATGGAAGAATGGCAGCGGCCAGATACATCGCAGATATCCTTGAACCCCATGTTGTACCCTTTGGCCCATTGATTGGCGAAAACTTCATTTATATGCGTGATAATGCTCGGCCTCATGCAGCCAGAGTAGTTACAGAATTTCTGCAAAATGCCGAAATTGATATTTGAAGATGGCCAGCCAGGAATCCCGATTTGAATCCCATAGAACATGTTTGGGACAACATGGGGTGGCAAATTCAGCAACGTATGAAGCCTTGTAGAACACTGCAACAACTATGAAATCTGCTTCCTGAAATTTGGAACTCAGTGACTCAAGAGTACATCCAAAATTAGTTTGAGTGGCTTCCGAGGCGTATACTGGCAGTAATTAGAGCCCGGAAAAGAAACACTCGATTTTGAAAATGATTAGTAACCATTCGATGCTAGTTGATTGGCCTCTTCGCGAATGTTTGAAGATGGTTAGAATTTTTTAATTTTTCAGTAACTCGAAAATTGTTGATATTTTCCATCATAAACTCACCTCTTTTGAATGATATCTTCTTATTTTACACTTCTGAAAGTTACCAAGCGACCCTTGAATGACCTACCTAAAAGTTTATAGAGTATTGTCGTAAAAGTAGGGTGATGCAACAATTTTTGTGGGGAGTGTATTCATTTTGATGAAACAAATATAGCGCATATCTAACCAGATAACAAAAAAAAATTTCGATAAAGATGTCCACCACCGCTTTTATCAATTTTTCATTCCAGATCTCATTTCTACACCAAACTACCAAACCATTGAAGAATAAATTAATCTATGAAAAATTTCAATTTGGACAGTAGTCAGAGCCTATATACTTCTCCAGAAAAATATTCAATCGTATGTAATACTATTCTTTACTTTCAATATGCATATGAGAATGCTATAACTTATATTCAGGCGGATGAACCACTCAGGAAATGGATGTAGATATCACTTCTGTTATGACGGATTTATAGATTGTAATAAATGGTCGAGCAAGTTGGATACGACAGCACGGATGCATTAGTGTTCCTGTTTCTGTCACATCCATTGTACTTTCCGTCTTTATGGTATTACGGAAGTTTTCCAACTATCGATCTTTTGACCATGAAGAAATTCTATCTACTTGTGATACGGGTGTGATGCCGGTAGGATTGTCGAAGTCAATTAAATGGAAGCTACTAATTCCGATGGAGTCGAGGAAAATCATCGGGTTTTTATTATATCCTTCTTTTTTCTCTTAACTCTTGGGAGGAGACGACACGCATGAGTTACCGCAGTCAAACAAAAAAAAACAACAAACAAAACAACAACAAAACACAAAGCAACAACAAATTGTAATAAAACCCCACAGATAGACGTTTGAAACAACCGCTGCGGGCACCAGGTACTATACAGGCTCTTGCCGACGTTGTATACGTATATACCGAACTCAAAAATCGCCAAAAGACGAGTGAAGGCCAATTCTATAACAATTTCTCATATTACTCCACCAAAAGACGTTGAAACATCCCCTGCGGGCATCAGGAACTTCACAGGCTATAACTGACCTCGTATTCGTGTTCAGTAACCTCAGGAACCCCTGACTAACGATTGTGGGCTATTTCTAAAACAAATTATCATAATACTCTAGCGGAAGACGTTCGAACACCCTCTACGGGCACCAGGTATTCCACAGGCTCTTGCTGACCTTGTATTCATGTTCAGTGACCTCAAGGATCCCTGAATAACGGGTGTGGATGGATTTTATGACAAATTGTCATAATACTTAAGCGAAAGACGTTGAAATACCCTCTTTGGGCGCCAGATATTCCGCAGGCTCTTGCCGACCCCATATTTATATGCAATAACCGCAAGAACTCTTGAGTAACGATTGTAGGCAAATTCTATGACAAACTGTCATAATATTTAAGTGGAAGACGTTGAAACATTCTATAATGGCGCCAGGTATTCCACAGGCTCTTGCTGACCTCGTTTTTATGTTCACTAACCTTGAGAACCCCTGATTAACGAGTGTGGGCCAATTCCATAACAAATTGTCATAATACATTAGCGGAAGACGTTGAAACATCCTCTACTGGCGCCAAGTATTCCACAGGCTCTTTCTGACCCCGTTTTCATGTTCACTTACCTCAAGAACCCCTGGATAACGAGTGTGGATCAACACTATAATGAAATGTCATAATACTCCAGCAAAAGACAATAAAACACCTTCTACGGGCGCCCAGGTATTCCTCAGGCTTTTGCCAACCTTGTTCTTATATTCAGTAACCTCAAGAACACCTCAGTAATAAAGGTAGGCCAACTCTATGACAAATTATCGTAATAATCTATCAGAAAATGTTGAAATATCCTTTACTGTCGCCAAGTATTCCATAGGCTCTTTTTGACCACATATTTATGTACAGTTAACTCAAGAATCCTTGAGTAACGAGTTTGGGCCTATCTCATGAGAAATTGTCAAAAGACTTCAGGGAAAAACGTTAAAACACCCTCTACGAGCGCCCAGGTATTCCTCAGGTTCTTGCCGACCTCGTTTATATATTCAGTATCCTCAAAAACCCCTTAATAATGAGTGTGAGTCGATTCTATGACAAATTGTCATGATATTCAAGCGGAAGACGTTGAAACATCCTCTACTGGCGCCTGGTATTCCACAGGCTCTTTCTGACCCCGTTTTTATGTTCACTTACCTCAAGAACCCGTGATTAACGAATGTGGATTAACACTATAATGAAATGCCATAATACTCCAGCAGAAGACGATAAAACACCCTCTACGGGAGCCCACTTATTCCTCAAGCTTTTGCCGACCTCGTTTTTATATTCAGTAACCTCAAGAACACCTCAGTAAGAAATGTAGGCCAACTCTATGACAAATTATCGTAATAATCTATCAGAAAATGTTGAAATACCCTTTACTGGCGCCAAGTATTCCATAGGATCTTTTTGTCCTCGTATTTATGTACAGTAACCTCAAGAATCCTTGAGTAACGAGTTTGGGCCTATCCTATGATAAATTGTCATAAGACTTCAGGGAAAGACGTTAAAACACCCTTTACGAGCGCCCAGGTATTCCTCAGGTTCTTGCCGACCTCGTATTAACAAATTTAGGTCTATAACCACAAGAACCCCTGAGTAACAAGTGTGGATCAACTCTATGATAAATTGTCATAATACTTTTGCAGAAGACATGAAAACACCCTCTACTGGCGCCCAGGTATTCCTCAGGCTCTTGTCGACCTCGTTTATATATTCAGCAAACTCAAGAACCCCTGAGTAATAAATGTGGGTCAACTCTATGACAAACTGTCATGATACTCTAGCAGAAAACTTTGAAACACCCTCTACTGGCGCCAAGTATTCCACATACTCTTGCTGACCTCATTTTATGTCGTATTTATATTCAGAAACCTCAAGAACCCCTAAATAACGAGTGTGCGCCAATTTTATGACAAATTGTCAAAATACTCTAACGGAAAACTTTGAAACAATCTGTACTAGCGCCAAGTATTCCACAGGCTCTTAATGACCTCATCTTTATGTTCAGTAACCTCAGGAACCCTCGAGTAACGTTGGGTCAATTCGTTGACAAATCGTCATAATACTTTACGTTGAGTAACGAGTGTTAGCCAATTTTATGATAGGTTGTCATAATACTGCATAGAAATACGTTGAAGCACCCGCTGCGGGCATCAGGTTCTTCTCAGGGTCTTAAAAACCTCGTATTCGTGTCCAGAGACATCATCAATTAACAAATTTGGATTAATTTTCATGATTTTATACCGATTTTCAAAAATTTTTATTATTTTCTCCTTCAAAAAGCAATTCTGAAATGAATTTCCCTTATGCTTAAATAGAATTTGGGATTTCTTCAATATTGGTTCACAAGGTCTCTGGAGATTCTCACACAAAAGTGCGTTGACATTTGTTTTACTGCACAAAAGATCGATTGTCCATTCATTTAATGTAGAAATAGAAAAAGGTTATCGATCAGTCATATTCATAAAAATAAAAGTTATATTTGTGTTTGTTCGAGAAATTTTACCTTTGCTCCTCAACTTCGTTACGGTATATTACAATTTGAGGTCAATCAATTACCCTGAGTTGTTTTTTTCGTGCTCCATTGTCTCTTCCGAATGTAAGATAATCGCTTCAACCTTTCTGAGTAGCAATGGAAATTAATTCTCTCACAACAGCAAGACACGAAACAACAGAACAAACAAACTGCGGAAAATCAATTAAATATTATGAAAGAATGCTATTATTTGTGTTGTTGGTGAAGTGGGCCTCAAGGCGCATAACAAATATGTTTGCACGTAAGTGGGAAGAGCGCTGTAGAATTCCAGTTTGCCAGACAGAGGTTGGATTTATGGAGCACCCCAAAAAATAAAAACCCAAGATTTATACGCTGGATTCCAGAGAGAGCTCTACGCTGTGTTGAAATAAAAGAAAAATCAACCTGGAACCGGAGCGCACTGGATAAACATTTAGGTCTGATTGCTTTATCAATATCTCCATTAGCGTTCACAAATGGTAAATGTTCTCTCAACTTGAAACTGCGTTTTTATTTGTCTGATTGTCTGATTTCCCGTTGTTCTGTTTAGATTTCGAGTGTTAATGTTTTTTCAATTTATAAAATGTCAATCTCTTTCGAGCGCATATTGATTACGTTTTGCATAGAAAATAAGATTTTTTGAAAACATTATTTTTTTGAGTATCCACCGTCTGTTCTATCCTGACTTTGTTTTTCGTTGTGTTTTTCTTATATGTTTTTTAAATTTAGCTAAAAGGCAGAATTAAAAGTCAAATGTAACCATGTTGGAAATGCCTGAGGGCCCCTATTGATGGATAAATCAAAGGCACCAACCATCAATCTTGGGGATGGAATTAACACTATTTATAGACAGTAAGTCTTGCTCCATCTAGGATGTGTAATTGGAACAAAAAAAAAACGTAAGCACCTTTCATCGAATTATAGTAACTCCATCTCACCATATTATAGAGGGAAAAAATTTGATTGTTTGTTTGTTTGCATTAACTAGGCTCCGAAACTACTTGACCGATTTGAAAACTTCTTGCACTGTTCGGAAGCTACACTATCTCCGGTAAACATAGGCTATATTGAATTTTTTTAAATGTTAGGGATCCATACTAAAACTTCAAAAATATAACCCATGCGCTGCGAAAACTATTGATTATAGAACAAAATAATGTACTACGACTTTGCAGAACTTATGATTATCTAATTATCTATAAAAAAAGCGACAGCATATGTCTAACTATTATAGTTATATCACAATAAGTGATTTTTCATTTCAAAAATATATATAACTGCCACCGCTAAAAAGCTCTTTTACTTATACATTGGAATTAATCTTCATCAAAAAAAACGACTTCGAATTCAAGTCGTCTTCAATACCATTATATAACTCGTTGAGTTATTCAATTTGGACATTCCATTCGGAAGATATTACAAGTTTGAAATTGTAGATGGTTTGACGACACTATGATAATAATGAGCGATATAGGCGTCACTAGGGTACGGGAGGGGAGTCAATATCGTTTACAGGGAAGCTCTGACTCAATAAATTGATTTTCAGGAGCAAAAAAAGTAAAGTATATATTGAAGGTCTTCTTACAATTATGGAAAATGAAATATAAAAAAACAAAACATAGATAATACAACAAAATTAAAAATAATAAATATTACATAAAATAAATGAGATAAAAAACACAAGGTTTAACTTTAATCTACACTTTATTTGAAAAAATTCGACGACGTTTCGCTGACACAGCAGCTTTATCAAGAATGACAAACAGAATGAAGAGTATGGTATTATAAACAAATCGTAGAACAAGTTGGATGAATAACAGGAAAATCCACACCGAGCCATTGTACAGTTAGTATGAAAGGTAATAAACACTAATTAAACAAGTTAAGTAGGGGTGAATAATTCACATCTACCTGCTCATTCAAAAGCTTGTCCGAATGTTCGTATCTATTCATTTCTAATGCTTCTAGGAGATCTAATCTTAAACCTTTCGATTTTATATGTAATATGTCAAAGTTTTTATTGAATGAATGGTTTTGTTTTATCAAGTGGTTTGAATAATTTGAATCAGATTTATTTTTATCAAAGCTACGTTTATGTTCAGATGTTCTTATGCCAAAACTCCTATAGGTCCTACCGATATAAATTTTATCACAAGAAGAGCAATTTAGTTTATAGATTCCTGATTTACTTGATTTTTCAACACGAGATTTATCATTTTTAATATGTTTACCTAAGTTATTAGAAGTTTTGAAAGTTATATTAAGATTTTGTTTGACGAGGAAGGATTTAATATTTGTACTTGCAGAACCGCAGAATGTTAAATTGTTGAATATTTTATAGTCTTTATGAATAGGATATACTTCATTTATTGCTTTCTGATACAGTTTTTGACGTTTTTATGTTTATAACACCATACTCTTCATTCTGTTTTTCATTCTTGATAAAGCTGCTGTGTCAGCGAAACGTCGTCGAATTTTTTCAAATAAAGTGTAGATTAAAGTTAAACCTTGTGTTTTTTATCTCATTTATATCATGGATCTACATCAAGTAACGGCCTCCACAATTCAAATATTACATAAAAACTTAATACAAAAAAATTGAATTAAACTAATAATATTTCATATTCGAATTTTCTTCGTTTCATCCCACACATTAACATCACACAAAAATGAGAAAGTTTGTATGATAGATTGTGAGTGTAAAAATTATAACTTTTGAAATGTGTATTTAATAAGCGAGCGAAGCCGGACTGGCTACTATTATTAAATAACGTTAATTATCGCTCAATTAAATACCAACCCTGAGTTTAATCGTAGTTAGAAATAATCTGTAATGCATACCACTCTGTCCCAGTCAAATATTATCACATCTAAGATGCACTGCGTTAAGAAATTAACGGGCAAATACAATAATCTAGATTAGGGGTGCTCAAACGGTCGAGTGATTTTTGGGTAGATCTCGAGAAGAAAAAAATTTTTAATAAGTAGGTAACTAAACTAAAAAGTTTATTACGTAATGAAATAACAATCTGCTAGCGGCAAAAGGCGGCTTTATCAAAGAAACGCATGCTACTTCTGAAAGAAAAGCCGCGTTTCTTATTCTTGCCGCTTTTCTACGAATTTCGGGCGGCGCGTTTGACGGGAACATTCGAGACTTTCGTTCACGCCGTTATAAACGTTTCGTCATTCTTAATTGTAACTGGAAGGCAATATTACGTCGATACAAGGTTTATTATTTGATAGTACAAAATGAGTGCAGCGAAGAAATTTAAATCGTATCATTTTAATAACGATTGGGAGGAAGAATTTTTATTTTGTATGCTGAGGATAAGTGCATTTCTCTTATTTGTAGTGCATCAGTTACAATACTTAAGCGTGGTAACTTAAAGAGGCATCTAAAACGGTTCATGAAAACTATGAAGAGGATTTCCTGCCACAGAGTGAATTGTGAAAACGAAAAGTACGTGATTTGATATCTTGTTTGAAGAAATAACAAACCATGTTCACAAGACCAGCCAAAATATCAGAATCTGCTACGATCACGTCATTTAAAATATCTCAGATATTGGTGAAACACAAGAAACCATTCGAAGATGGATCTGTTGTGAAGGAAGCATTTATTGAAGCGGGTGAGCCTTTATTTGGAGATTTTAAAAATAAAACATAAGTCGTGTTTGCTATTAGAGAACTTCAATTATCTCTTCCGAATGTCACAAGGCGTATTGAAGTCATGATATGGCAGATAAACTGAAACATGATATCATGAAATGTATATACTTTTCTTCACAGTTCGACGAATCAACCGATATGACAGACACTACCCAGCTGTGTATTTTTATTCGGATTGTATTCAATTACATGTTGGCTGAAGAAGAATTTTTGACAGCCATTCCTCTGAAGGGGAAGACCCTTGGCGAAGATTTATATGACGTTTTCTTCAATTTTGTAAGAAACTACAACCTACCAATATATAAATTAGTGCGCATTACAACCGATGGATGTTTTGTGTTCAAAAGTTTTAAACATGGAGGAAATTGGCATTGCAACAAAAATTGTGAATTCTATTCGTGCACGTAGCTTGCAATGGCAGCTTTTTGAGTTGCATTTGAATGATAGGGAGTCATCTGAACACACGGATTTAGTTCTTCACATAGACGTCAGGTGATTGAGTAGAAGAAAATTCCTAAAAGGGTTTCAAGAATTATTGCCCAAAATACCAGCTTCTCTAGACGGAAGAGGTGATGACTCTCAGATGTTGAAAAACAAAAAATGGCTGACTGATTTCGCATTTTTGACTGACACCACAATTCACTCACCATTAACTTGGAGCTTCAAGGTGAAGAAAAAACTATTATTGAGTTGATTAGCGCAGTAAACGCATTCAAAAGTAAGTTGCAACTTATGATAGATCAACTGAAAAAAAAGGATCTGAAAAAAAATTCTCGTTTTTGAAAGCAAGGATTCCTCAGTTGAGTTATAATACTATGAGGCTAAATTATCAAATTTTTAGGACAATTCGAAATGCGATTTCATGATTGCAGTAAATTGGCAAATATAGCATCATTTATGAGTTATCCTTCTTCATGTGAAAACATTGAGGAAGTCAATTTAATATGTACTCATGTTCTGTTGAAAATGAGTTGGTGCAGATTATATCAGATATACATCTCAAAGCTAGAGCATCTGGTATTTCATATCTGAAGATAAATATCTGAATCGAAGGCTAATCGCTCTTCAACTGACGGCAATGTTTGGGTCAACTTACTTGTGCCAGTCTGCATTTTCTGAAATGAAAATAATCAAGTCAAAATATCGCAATCGATTAACTGACGATCTTTCGCCATCATGCTTGTGATTAACACTCAGTGGTTGCGTACCATCTTATGAGAAGTATGCTGAGGACATGCAGTGCCACGCTTCAACATCCAAAGTCATTCCTTAGTTAAGTTTAACACCATATGTAACTCTTTTGTTTTGTAACAACCAGTAAACTCGCAGTTTTGAATGACTATGAGTTTTTTCATTGATATTATAGAGAAGAACCTAACTAAACATAACCCAAACCTTGACTAAAATAATGTATATTGTGCGGAAAGCTAATATCTATATATGCTACGGTACAACCGACCTAGGTAGGTAGGTAAGTAGGGTGTATCGTGTATGTACGACAACCCTGCATCACACATACTTGCAGCCTCTCAGAGTCGATCGTAAGTAGTCTAAACATATTGAGGTAGATCACCAGCAGTTCAAGTTTGAGTACCCCTGGTCTACATCAACAAAAAATGCATTCTCATTTTGGATATGGAATTTTTGAATGGCTCTAGAAATCAGATCGTTTTACTGATCAGATTTTCATTAGAAATAGGTATTGTTATAGGAAATAAACTAGAAGCTGTTCGAAATCCATATGATTTTGATAATGATGATCTACTAACGAAAACAACTACCCCAGAATATTTCAGTATCTAGGCGACAAGGTGGAAAGTGTGAGCACCCCTGATCTAGATCCATTCAGAAAAAGCTTAGCTATGAGTAATATTGATGCTTTGCTCATTTAATTGAACTTTATTCTCTAAAAATATGAAGTTAAATGTATTTTATACTTTCCATGATTTTATATTCACAAACACGATTGAATTCGACTGTCAATTCATTTTCAAGTGGTTACATGGCACGAACCTACTCATATAGATAAATAACCTATTTACAAATTTAGTAGTGGAGAGGTATTAAAGTCTAGGTGGTTATTGAGGGTGATTTTACTTGAGTTTTACACAAAATTTATTGATTTCCAACAGAATCATTTTCTTTCCCAATGTTATTGAATCGTTTGTGGTTTTTATATATAAAGTCCATAACATCAGATATCTAAGGAGATGATCTCATTTTAAAAAAAGCTGTTGAAGGCAACAGCATAGTTTACCTCAGTAAAGGCCAATATAAAGAAAAAATGCAAGATATATCAGAAACACTGAAAATAATGGAAATACCCCAGGAACAGACATAAAACAAGAATTAGAATATACAGAATATCTAGCTGATACAGAATGGGGAAAAAGAAATCTGATTCCAATGAACGCTCGGACTAAAAAGTCAAACCAACTAATGAATAAGAAGGAATAAAAATCCGCTAGACCAGTAATATCATATATGAATACACCTTCAGGTAAATTAGCAAAGTTGTTAAATCAGAAATCTATAGAACTCACAAAATTCTGTTTGATTGATTGATCCTCTTCTTCTTGCTATGCCTTATCCTCACTGAACGTTAGCGATCATTTTGACCCATATTACTCTATTGACTGCAGAAACATTTCCTGAGATGTTTTCCTGGTCCATTGCCTAAGATTGGTTAGCCATGAGATTCGTCGTCTTCCAGGTCCCCTTTCACCGTCCATCTTTCCTTGCATGAACAGATGGAGATGAATACTTATCATTCCGCATTATATGCCCAAAGTATGCGAGTTATCTCTCTCTAATAGTTCTCATAACCTCTCTATCTTTGTTCATGCGTTCGAGAACTATTTCATTCATCACATGGTGTACCCAAGATATTCTCAACATGCGATGGTAGCACCACATTTCGAAGACCTCTATCGTCTTACAAGTAGCATCAGTCAACATTCAAGATTCCATACCATACAGCAATATAGAGAACACATAGCACCTCAATAGACGAGCTCTTATTTGTGAATTAAACTTAAGATTACATAAAACAGCTCTCGTTTTGTTGAAGTAGGCTCTGACTTTCAGAATACGTATTTTGATCTCTTCAATCTGTTCCCAGTTATTATCCACTGTTTCATTGGGAGAACCTCCGGCATAAAATTGTACATGGGTTTGGTTATGTTTGCTTATTATCATAACTTTCGTTTTGTTCGTATTAAGCCATATGTTGAATTTTTCGCATACTTGTTTCTCGCTTTCAATGAGCCTTTGCAGTCCGTGACTTGTGCACACCATTCAAGGAAGTTTTGTAACCTTCTAAATAGCTGCCTAATCTTAAAATTATCCTCAATTTCAATCCAATGAACAAACATCAAGACTTCCCATAGGATCATCTCTTAGCCTCCTTTTAGTCGATATATATATATATATATATATATATATATATATATATATATATATATATATATATATATATATATATATATACAATAACAGAGAAAGAACAGTAATATTAAATAGCCACTTATCAAAAAAAACATTTAGTGTTCTGGTACCGATATGTAGATGATATTTGGTAGGCAAATTGAATTTAATTGATAAATTAATTTCTGCAATTTCTGAATGAAGTTCATACCAGCATTAAGTTTCCAGCAGAAATAGAAATTAATAACTCAATCAATACTTCAGACTTGACAACAAGAAAATCGACCTATAATTTCATTTAAAACATTTACAGGGAAAACCCTATATAGACTCATTCTATCATTTAAATCACACATTAGCAGCTTTTACTTCAATTATCCATAGGTCATTTCCCATCCCACTGTCACCGACGAACTTCAAAAATGAAATAAAACTATCAGAAAAATTTTATTGAATTCCTCTGGTTTTATAGACAAAATTATGCAACGTAAAAAGACATCAGATAAATCAATTATAATATTGCTTGAAAAAATACACTAATCGGTTGGAATGTCTGGAAATCAATAGACTTTGTAAAATTGTTAAAACACAAATGAAATCACCCTTAATAGTCAGCTAGACATCAATACCTCTCTACTACTTAATTTGTAATTAGACTAGAATCTATACAGGATATCCCAAGTTGAGTAGCCTATTAGACATTTAAGGAGAACTAATAATGCTATCATTCTGAAATTTTATTTGCTGATTCAGCTGGATTCTCAAATATTTTGACCTCAGTGACTCTTCTGATTATACCGGAAGTGCATAACAATTTCATTATTTAATACACCCTGTATATTGATGGATGGTCCGATAAACTTGTTATTCGAATTACAAAAGCAGCTAACACATAAGTCTAACTGCTTTCGTTCATGAAATATCCTAGTTTTACTTGAACATTATTGATTTTTTGCTCTTTGAAACAATCGATATATCTCGAGAACGGTGTGAGCTACCAAAACAATGAAAGGTGTTTTGCAAACAAGAAACCATGCGAGACATTACTCATAACCGTCAGTATACAGATTGCTCTTTTTTTCTCTCCACATTTCGAAACGAAGACACATCAAAAACTACGTTTTTTCGAATTGTAACCCATATTTTTTTCAATGAATGAAGTTCCCCATACATACCTGTATCTGAGATGTCAACTAATAAACTAGATGGTCGAAACCGGTCGTGTTTGTGAAAATAAAATTATGGAAAGTAAAAAATTTACACACAAGCAGATTTATATGGAATCACCCGATATTTTGAATATTACCTCAGGGATTTCGGAAATTTTGAAAGATTGTTAAAATCGATCTTTTTTGAGATATTTGGGGTTTATTTTGAGAAGAAACAAATGAAAGAAAAAAGAGACCCTTCCTCCATGTTGTAAAAAATCGAAAATTGTTTTCTCACGGAATAGGTTTTTTGTCTTGAACTCAGTAGTTTATATTACCTTCTCTTGCCCTGATACAAGCCTGAATCCGTCTAGGCGTTCTTTGGATAGGGTTTTCGACCTTCTCTGGGTTTATATACTGCCACTCTTCTGTGTCGGCTTGGATGAGTTGTTGTGGGGTTCTTGGATTATTCTGACGCGATCTAATTTTCCTTCTGAGATTATCCCATAAATTTTCAATAGGATTTAGGTCTGAAGAACAAGCTGGCCAGTCCAAAATAACGATTCCCTCTGTTTAAATATTGTGTCACGTGAGGTTTCTGGTATGCACACTGCCCTCTTGGTATTTCGGAATTTGTTTTGCTGCTTGGAGTCTAGCTTATCTTCCACGACCCCTTAACACCAATTCTGGTCTCTTCCGAAGAAAGAACATTTCTCCAATTCCTAATTTTCCAATTTTGGTGCTCGATACACCAATTAAGTCTGTTAATTTTTTGTTGTCTGGTTCGTTCTGGCTCTCTTAAGGGCCTTCTGCTGTATAAACCCCTTGAACGATGTCTTTGACATATCTATTCGACTGATACACTGATGCCTGTTGCATAAATTGCCTTTGAAGTATGGGGTGCCACACGCATTAGGGTCTCCTCTTGCAATTTGTCACAAAAAGTGGTTGTGTTCTTCAGAAGTGATCTCCCTATGACTTCTTCTAGGCCTATTTTGCAGAGATTGTAGCTCCACGTATCGGGCATAGGTTTTTGAAATCACCCCCCTATGATACCCCGATTGTGTCCGCTATATCCCTCTGTGTCACGCCTTCTTCAATGAGAGCAATTATCCGATCCCTCTACACATCGGACAATCCAACGTTAAGTATTCTCAATTATGTTCATAGGTTTTTTTAAATTGAGAAATTCACAAATCTCAGTGACGATTGAGTACAATATCCCGAACATGTGGTGATAATTCAACATTTCTTATCATACTATCCAGTTTTTTTACAACAGAAAACTTCATTCTTCACAAGTAGTCAAAATTCCATGGTTGAAAACAATCAATAATGTGAAATACCGAGTGATTCCAGATAAATTTGGTTGTGTGTGTTTCATCTTCGTCGATATATTCAAATTGTGAGTTGATTATTTCGTGCAGTGTATATCATCTAAACTGATGATGAATTTTCTTAACAGAATCGATAACTGATTCATCATTTCCTCATTGTATCCTATTCGTTAATTAGTCTTTTCCTGGTTAGTATCTTCTTATAAGTTCAAACTTTTCAAAAACCAGAAACCTGTGAGTAAAATTCTCATAATCATTCTGACCTAGTTCCATAAATGGCCTCATTAATTCAGGTGATTATCACGATTAGAACTGTTCTCGTTTGTTGTGCTACCTTTGTCATTCTGATATGAATTCTTTATATAAAGTCTATTAGATTTAGCTTATTGGAAGGAAGTGTAATAGTTTTTTTTTTTTTTTGATACTAGTATAACTGTATCCTTAGTAATTACGTTCTAAATGGAAGTTTATTAGTGTTATCACATAAACACAGAATATTCATGAACTTTTGGGAATAATGATGTTGAATATCGATTTATAACCAATTTTTAAACGGTTAATGCTTTTGAATGATTCTGAATTCACGGGTTCTGGAATATATCGATTCATTGAACTAGGTTATTTACAGGAATTTTATGCTAACGTGTGGAAAGAGTTTTTATTGTAGGCCTGTATATTATTTTGAATACCAAGGACTGAATAGCGATGATCTCAATGTTATCATTGCAAACAGAAAGAACGAATACAAATTCGTTCGAAAAAGTACCAGAAATTGGTGGATGAAACACAAAATATTTATTTTCCATCCGAATTTGCTTTATCGCTTCCGAAGTAGGCCCTCCCAAAATAATATATTTATACCAACGAATGATCCAATCATCAAAACATTTTTCAAACGCTTTTTCCTGGATCGAGTTAGATTTGAATTGAATTTGATAAAACAGATCGCAATAAATAATGGTTATGATGCAAATTTAGTTAGCAGCATACTACATAAGAAAAAAAAAAAATTAGCTTTACAACATATATATCCAATCGGTGAACACCAAGACAAGAAATTCAATAGTTTAACATATATAGGCAATATTAGCAATAATGTGAAGTCCTTCCTAAAAATTCAAATTTGAATAAAGCGTTCGAAACATCAACAAATTCAGGTTCATTTATCAGAAATTATAAGTATCCAATTTATAAAGAAAATAAATCAGGTGTTTATAGATTGGATTGTGCAGATTGCAATTGTTTTTATATAGGTGGAACAGGAAGAAATTTTAATGTTAGAATCTCTGAACATTAACGCAGTTTCATCAATGGAAAAACCGATTCAAATTATTCAAATCATCTTAGGGAAAATGGTCACTCTTTCAATTCAGAATTTAAAATCCTACATTCTGAGAATGAAGGTTTCAAACTCAACGTTCTGGAAGCGCATGAAATCAACAGATTTACGAATTCACCGGAAATTCTTCATGATCAGGTAGACATTAATAACTCACCCTTATTAAATTTATTTCCTAAACATTAGTTCGAGTACAAATAGCTCTGAGTGGATTGCCTCTTTAGTATATATAAAAATTTGTTAGTAAGATATATTTGTAGCATTCATTCGCTCTTGATAAAAATACTGTGTATCAAAACGCGTCGAGCATTTAATAATATATTTTAGTAGAAATCATCGTTTACTTGTATTTGTGAAAATGGAATTCTATCACGTAGAAGCGTAAAATTAATTATATATATATATATATATATATATATATATATATATATATATATATATATATATATATATATATATATATATATATATATATATATGATTTGATGTATTCCTGGTCTTATTCTGTGGTCTATTTCGATTTTGGCGACGTTTCGACAAGATGTCCCTGTCATTTTCAGGCGTTCTGTAGACGATGTGTCAAGCGTTACTGATAGCGGTTTGCTGGTGGTTCTCTCTTAAGAGTCCTTTGTGGGTGTCGGTAGACCTGGTGGTGGGGATGCTTTCATTATTTTATCTGTTGATGATGCCGGTTTCCTAGGTGGTAAAATAACTTTCCACGTATTTGATAGTTTGAGGGTTTCGTTTCATTGTACCTTTTTTTTCAATTTCCAATGCTTCTCTGATGAGACGTTCCTTAAGTTGTTGTGTGGTGCTGATTTGTTTTGAGTTATCGAAATCTATTGTATGAGTTGTATGTAGTTTATGTAGATAACTGGCGGATGAGATGGAGTTATTTTTTTAGTGCGCTTTTATGTTCGTCTTATCTTTCTTTTATTTTTCGATTGGTTTGGCCGATGTATATTTCGTCACAAACTCCGCATGGTACAGCATTCTGAGCATATCGTGCTTCGCCCAGTGAGAGTGTCTCTTATAGCTGCTTTTATTTTGTTTTTGGTATATCTATTATTTTCAAGTGCGTTGGTTATTGTAGATAACTCTTCTTTTTTGTGCCTGTCATCTGTGGGTGCTACCAATCTGCTTATGAGCGTTTCGACCACTAATTTTAATTGAGCTGGATGATGGTGTGATAAGGATGTAAGTATCTATTCGTGTAGGATGAGGAGATCCAGATATGGTAACTGTCTGTTTGATTCTTTTTCAATTCTTCAGCGTCAGGCCTTATGATAAAGATATCGTCGACATATCTCTGAAACTCAGAATATGGCTGATATACGTCGACGACATCTCTAACATATGACGTGAGTGTTTTTTTTCATTTAAAACATTTAATATTTTTTTCACATTCATCGTTCGACTAACCTAACCTAACCTAACTTACAAAATAAATGAAATTATTTCAATAATTATGTGACGAATTCCGAAAAAGGGTATTAATAGGTAGATTGCTGTATTCAAATATTCGAACTTCACCCTGGCGCATGCACCAATTTGTAAGTGTTAGTTAATCTCCGAATTTTCAATAACTGAAGAGACTTGGTTATAAGAATGAAGTGGTAATAGATATTTATCAATATAAGTAAAGCGTTACATCATCTCACCAAGAGAATATCGAAATAAATCAGCTTATATGCTGAAAAAACTCATTTAAAATTTTATCATTCGAAGTTTTATTGATGAAGACGTAAATTTGTTAATCACTATATACATCCCCAAGAAATTATGCATTCTTGCATGAAATGTTTCAGTATAAAAAAAAGTGGAATAAGAGAAAAATAATGCGTGCACGAAAGAATTAAATGAGGAAATTAGAAACTGCATTCTGGAGAAGGGTCAATTCAAAACAATAATTGTTCAGATAATAAAAAATATTCAGACATATCTGAAAAACATGTGTTAATAAACAGTTACCTAGCAAAATAGAAATTCGACATATTGTAATTGTGCGGTAAATACTTGCCGCTGTGTATTTCATCCTAACAATTTTGATGAAAATTACAACTATCCATTTCAATTGACGCGTAGTGTATATTGCAGTAATCCATAAGAACTAGAATTACGGAAATCTCGAAAAATTTTATTAGCATATTAAAATGTTGTAATATTATTAGCGGTTGCTCTTCAAAGAGTCATGTTTTTAAGCTTTGAAAATTATCACATAATAGAAAATAGTTAACGCGCTAGAGCTAAGACAATCTGCTAATATAGTTTCAGATACAAAGAGAAAAATTATATTTTGGCCGCCTTCCCTGGATCATATGGATAAATAAAACTGTTTTCGTGGTTTGGATGCAGAATAAAATTCTCAAATTTGGCGAATAAGTTTCTAAATATAGGGTTTAATTGATAATTAAAGTTAAATGAAACAATACCCCACTTCTCACTACTAGGTGTCATTTATTTCTCAACCATAATCTCCTATTTGGGTTATTCACTTTCTTAGGATAAATATGGAAAAAGCACTCTAATAAGCGAAATCGAGGCCTTATTTGTAAAAATCCTAGACTGTACCAGTGTGCCAACAGAGTGGAAAAAGAGCCTTTCTGTACCTGTATACAAGAAGGGCGACAAATTACAGAACAATAACTCTGCTAGGGGCTAACCAAACTATTTACCGGAATTCTACGAAACAAAATAACAGAAGTGATAGACATCAACGAAGAACTACAAGGATTTAGAAGGAACAGAACAACAATGGATGCAATCTTCTTAGTACGACAAAATCTCTGGAATACAACAAACCTTTATACATATTCTTCATTGTCCTCACAAAAGCCTTCGATCGAGTGAGAGAGAAAGATATGCTGCAGATAATGAGAGAGGAACAGATCCCGAACCAATCATTGAAATTATCGAAGACCTGAACACCAACATCACCACGAAAATAAAATCTCACGGTACCATTACATCAGAAATACCTGTCACTGCGGGTACAAGACAAGGAGATAGTCTCAGCTCTCTTCTGTTAAGTTTCATTATGGACTGAATTATCAACAAAGTTAAATCAGTAGGAAACTGTTACGAGTTTCGGAGAAATAAAAATAGTCTGCTACGCGGACGGTGCGGCATTAATTGCGGAAAATGAAGATGATCTTCAAAGACTCCTGATAGCCTTCAAATCCGAAGCTGAAAATTACAACATGAAGATATCTACCGAAGAAATAAAGAGCATGGTGGTATCGAATGACCCAAGAAGATGTAAGCTCGCAATTGATGATAAAACTGTAAAGCAGGTAATGTCCTTCAAATACCTTGGGGTTAATAACTAGTAACAGGGACTTAGCGAGAGGGGTCCAAGAGCAGGTAAATAAAACAGCAGCGATTTCCGGATGTCAGAGATATGTCGTATGAAAGAACGAACATATGAGCATTGAATACAAATCGAGGATTTACAAAGCGTGTGTACGACCTATTGCCACATATGCAATAGAAACTAGGGCAGGTTCCTACAAACCAAAAAAATTCTAAGAACGTCAGAAATGAAGACGCTAAGGCAAATATCAGGAAAATCGCTCAGCAATAGAATTAGAGACGAGGTTATACGAGAAACATGTAACAGTGAAGATATTGTACGATGGGCAAAAAAAAGCAGACGAGGATGGAATGAACATGTAGACAAGATGGCAGAACACAGACTAGCTCGTATTGTACGAGACGGAAAACCAATAGCAGCACGTCGGCCACCGAGAAGGCCCCCCAAACGCTCTAAAGATAGTTGGCAGTTCATCTCACAAAAACAATTGTACATGGATCTCCTGGAGAAAAACAGACCTCAAGGTCTAAATTAAGAAGAAGAAGAAGAAGACTTTCTTAGGCGATACTGGAGGTTTTTGATGTCCGCTTTGTAGTAGCCTTTCACAAACTCCTCGAATTACGCCTTTGTTTCGGAGATGACTATAGAATCTGTTGAAAATCTGCGTCCTCCAAGCCGTATCCTTCATCATTCACGAGAATATGGTGGATGAGTTTGCATTTCATATACATTCCACCATCTTGGTTATTGCAACGGCTGAAGAATGGAGGGGTGCACCTATCAAATGAACGGCCAACAGTACTTCGAGAAAAATAATGTGAAGATAAGATTCATAAGTCGGAGAGTCAAAAGATCCACGGGGAATGCTACAGGGTTCAGTACTAGGGCTTCTTCTATACATCTTGTATACAGACGACTTTCCAGGTATCCCTGGATGTTTGAATGGTAGAAAATGGAGAAATGCACTATCTAACTAATGTCCTACACTACCTGGAGAAAAAGGATGAGGGGGTGAGATTTATGAGTCGAAGATTTTCAAGGTCTGCAGGGGAGTTCCACAGGGTTCAATACTGGGTACATAGACGACTTTCCAGGTGTCACTGGCTGCCAGTTCAGGAGGACATGGTAGATGGGATAGAAATTCATATCATAATTCCACCAGCCTGGTTGTTGGCTGAAGAATTTAAAGGTACACCTATCTAACTAATGTCAAGCCATACCAAAAAAAGAAAAGATTGAGGAGGTGAGATATGACTTTTGAGTTAGAGATTCTCAAGGTCTATAGGGAAGTGCTACAGGTTTCTGTACTGGGACTTCTTCTGTAAGTCTTGTATACAGACGACTTTCTAGGTGACTTGCAACCCCTTGTCCATCAATACGCAAATTTCACTTCTCGGGTTTTTTCTGGGACTGATACTGATATCCTTAACGATGATACAGAAGGTGTTCTTCAAATGCTTGTTAATATTATGTCCAAATCTAAACGCAGCTTACACTCAACTAATTCATTTTAACTTTGAAAAACAGAAGATTTCAATTTTGAATATAATAATGAGCCCTTTAAGGCTGCAAGAGGTGTCACATTCCTGGGGATTCAGATCAACTACAGACACTCTAGGCCCCTCCGAATAAGCGTGTTACCGTGTTAACCACGACTTCTTCGAATTCACACTGTCTTAGAAAACCGGCTGCAGCACGCGTTGCCACGAGTCAGCCTTTCGTACCCACGCCACATTGCCAAAACGCCGTTGTTTACCAACGAACCACGTGTTTTTATTTCATTTTAATCCTACGTTTACAAAGAGTGTTTGTGTTAACCATCAGTGTTTCCATCGTGTGTGTGACCCCGCGCCGATAGCAGGACTGGAGGTGTCAAGTAAATCACGTAGATGAGCAAATCTTGCTATGTACAGAAGATTGTACCAAAATTGGTCAATGCCAAAGCTCCCCATATGGCGTATAAGCATATACTGCGTCACACCTTAGGAATGGCATTATCTCTTGGAAATGCTCAAACAACTATCGTATCTTCATTCTACGAAATGATTCATTCAGGAATACGTTGCGAATATCTTTTATAAAGCTGTTGAGCCTATTTTATTGATGAAAATTTTCACCTATCCAAGTCTCTTCATTTCAGAACGCTGATATTCCGTGAAAAAAAATCTCTTTGATTCATTCAAGTCAAAAAAATACCAACAGATTTAAGAGCAATTTGAGAAAATTCAGACATAACTGCATGTACTTGCAGTAATTTGTACCTTTATACGAATTTATAACAAATAACCGGAGAGAGTTATCAACAACTCCATTTGAAATTCGTTTGAGAAATCAACTGTTGAATAAGGTTTACTATACACTCTGTCAGAATAGTACCGATAATTGAATACTTAATCGAAAGCTCTAAACGATTGTCAAGCTTCTGACTGTTGCTATGTTGGCACAATAGTTTTCTGTATTGTTGCGGAATTTGAACGCGATCTGTAATTTGAATTGTTCATAGTTCTCTCAGTGGGTTTTGCGAATTTTACAGAGGATACAAATATCTAACGGAGAATTTGTCTCAAATTACGTATGGCAAATGAAATTCCGTGTGCTGAATCGCTGAAAGTGTTATAGAAGGTTTACAGTGATTCAACTTCATCAAAATACGTGCATATAAGTGGTACAGTACACCCAACGTCGGCTGAGATGTGGGAGAAGATTTGTCTCGCTTTGATCGATTAAGTTTTGAAGATATAGGCAAAGTACTTTATTTGTCTCACGAAACGAATCGTTTGGGCATGAAACGCGTTGCCACTTGATTAGTTCGAAAGAATTGTATCACTTGAAGTCGCAGAAGACTAAGTGCCGAATGGAGCCATCATTCAAAAGCCTCGATTTCAGAAGTCTGAAGTGAAGACAATGCTTATTTTTTACGATTTGAAGGGTATCTATCATGAGTTCGTTCCACCGGGTCAAACGGCTACTGCGGTTTGTTATACAGGTGTTTTTAAGTGCCGGTTTATTCATATTCGTCTCATTCGGCCTGAATATCCTAAGGAAGCATTTGTTGCACCATATTGCAATCTTACTCCATCGACGCTAATTACCGATTATCTGACCGAGTCAAATTTTATCGGTCAACCATCCCCCATATTCGCCAGACCTAAGCTTCGTGTGATTTTTGTTCATTCGGGATACTTCATTTGCTAATGAAAGGAATTCGTTTTGCTGACATTCCGACCGTTTACCAACGTTCTCCGAGTTATGCCAGCCAAGGACCTCATACAGTATTTCGAAATGTTATTTCACCATTCAAAACGAATGAAGTGAAAGAATTTTGCCAACACAAACAATTTGTTTTCTTTATTTCTGAAAAGTCCTGTTGGTTCTGAGACACACCGTGTATTTTCTTCTCCTGAAGAGCTCCCAGGTTTCCATTTAAACAATTTTAAAATCATCTACTCAATAGAGAGGGTGTTAATTCGAATAACCCAACACTTCCAACTGACCGTCTCCACCACAAATTTAACCTCGATGGTCGGTACGTACAAGTGGCCTAAGGGTGCGCATGCTGGCGTCGTGACGCTCAGGCAAACGTGAATTTTCAGCCAGGGCGTCGCCATATCGCTGAAAACTTAGCACGAACAGGTGTTCGACAGTAGTCACCGATATTGGAAGGTTCTCGTGTCGAATTGTTGAATAATCTCGATTCGGGTCGATTGGTTACGGTGATTACTTTAGAATCTCATTAGCCGAGGTGGTACAGCGTGACAGTCATCATGAACGCCGGTGAGTTTATCTGAATGTCATGCTTTATTTGAGGTTATTTTGATGGATTATGATGTATTTGCGTGAATATTGTTGAATCTTGGAAACAATTGTGAATATGAAGAGAAATATTTTTATACTGTTTTCAAAATACCTTCATGAATTTTTATATATGTGTTGAATAATTATACCAATAACCAGTATAATCAATTTGATATTAATTTCTGATAGGCCATTCGTTTTATCCTAATTAAATATTGGACAATCTTGTAGTACAAAATGTTTTAATATAACCGTCTTAAAAACGAATAACTAATATACAAAATCTTGTGTCATACTTTTGTTAAAATATTTCGAAACGGCTTAACTAATTAGGATTAAATTTTATTGTATATTCAGTAGGCATGTAACCTATTTTGTACACTCTTAGGTGATTAGGGTAGTTAGTTTTTGTAAAGTATATCGAGCGACATATCTTTCGAAATTCCTTGAATTTTTCATTCAAAGTTTCATTTTTATGAACGTTTTATATCATACAAACCAAATGCAACCAAATTTGGTTTTCAACAAAAAATTGACAATGCCAATCCAATAAAGTTCTCAAAATGACCTTATATTATCCATTCAACGATACAATTCTAATTCTCTAATATCATTCTCAAGTGACCATCTTTGTTCTCAGTTTTAATTCTCAAGGAGATGTACTAATTTAACATTTGATGAACATCAATGATTGCAGGGAATGCACAATTGTTTCAATCAGAACCATCTGGTAATGATTAATCTGTTTCACATTTGTCTTTAATTTTCGCAATACTTTTAGTCATAGTTGTCGTTTGTTGAAGAAGCATTGAAAATGTTTCAATCAACTGATGAATTGTTCCAATTCATTATCGAAATAATAGTTGTGCCAGAGAAATGGCAAAGAATTTCAATGTGAACCATCCAGAAAAACAGGTGGGACAGCAGTTTGTTTTATATTTGATGAATTCTTGAATACAAGGTCGACTGCTAAAAAATAACATGAAGTTTAACCTCGGCCTATACGGAACGAAGCAACTAATGTAGCAGTTTTGGGCCATCTACAAATGGAAAACTCTACTTTCATCAGAAAATTGTCAATATCTGGTGTATCAGCTTCAGCAGTCCACAGGATCGTGAAATATTTCATCCTTATAAAGTGAAACTGGTTCATGAGAGTATTACCAATAGTTCACATATTCTGAATAATACCTGTTTTTCTGACAAGAATTGTTTTACGCTCAATGGAGAAGTGAATTGGCATTATTGTCCATATTGGAATACCCTGAATCCTTATTGGTTCACACAAGCATACGCAAAAACAAAAAGAAATTGAATGTTTGGGCTACAGTTTATGGAAAATATATTGTAGGACAGAGATACAGTTTCAGCAAGATGGTGCTCCTGCCCATTTCGATGTATGACAAAACTTGCTTGTAGTGTTTATACTAGACAACCTGAAAACTCACCGAATGCAAATTTTTGACACCAGGAGTTCAAAATGTTCTAGAGAAATCGGGAATCGTTTGTATCATTGTTTGGAGGTTAGATAACAAAATTTTGAGCGTTTATCTTGATTCTTGGCATCGCACAAAAACTGGTGTCGTAGTTTTGGTTACCAAATTCCTCCAAAATGGCTCAACAACTTCGAAATTGAACACTATCCATGAACAAATAGAAAACAAAAATAAATTCGCTTTCAAAATTGAATTGAACGGATCTATTAATTTTCTAGACTTAAATAGCAAAAACCAATAATGATATCAATTCAAAAATATTCGAAAAGGACACATTCACAGATTACATAATATCTTTTGGTTCATTCAGTTTCCTTCATCATGAACTTACAGCATTATCCAAAGAGCGTTTACAGTATCAAGAGTAACTTTAAGTCAGAAATTAATTTAACCAAATAAATAACTATGGACAATCATTTTTTAACCACTTGATTGAAAGAACTATCAACAAATATAATAATAATTCCAAAGTCAAATTGAAAATATCAAAACGAATTTTCCTAATAATTGTTCAAAGTGATGACCATTTAGATATTTGTACGTTTCGCGATCCCTCATGCACTGTATAATATCACCGTTTGGAAGTTGTGTTTCACCATCTACGACTCTCCCTCTTTGAATGTTCAGGGTCTTATATTTTTCAATCCCGAATTTCATATAAAAATCTGCCGAGAATTTACTGACAGTTTTCAGCAAATCATCCAATTGCTTCTTGTTCGAAGCATATAATTTGATGTCATCCATATACAGCAGGTGGGAGATTGTATGATAGTATGATAGCATTGAGGACAATGGGTTCATAGCTAAACAGAACCATAGTAGACTCAAATAGTCCCTTGAAAAATTCCACGACGTATGGGTATCTCGTCGGTTTTAATTGACTTATTGTTCATGTTGACCTGCAGAGACGTGCGCCAGTGTGTCATTGTTGTCTTTCAAGAAGTCTACCAGGGCTGGATGAGTTTTGAATATCTACAATACTTCGACAAGCAAAGAATGAGTGGTACTATCAAATGCCTTCAGGTAATCGAGAAAAGCTGAATGAATATTCCGATGCCGTACGTGTGCCTGTTTCATTATTACAGAATCGATGATGAGTTGTTCTTTGCACCTGTGGTGTTTCTTTCTGCATCCTTTTCGCTCTTCTGCTAATATATTGTTGTCGTCAAGGTGTTGATATATTCGATTGGATATGCATGAGTAAGTAGAGAGTAGAGTGTTGGCAGCCTAGTGATTGGCCTATTTTGAGACGAATCCTGTGTTCTTTCGCTCGTAGGTAGCATATATTTTAAGGCTTGTGTTAGGGAAGTGGGTGTTTTCTTGGAATGTTGAAGAACATACGTGAGCTGTTTCGCTAGGGCTCCATGGAGCTTATCAAACTTCTTGTACCAGAAGTTGTGGATATCATCTATACCTGTGGCCTTCCAATTGGTCGTCGCTCTAACTATTATTGTGATTCCTTCCTCCGTTATTTCTACGAATCATCCATTCATTGATCCATGCCGCATCTTTATTGTATTCTTTGTGGTTCGACCGTAGTGATGACCAATAATCGGTCAAGCACTGTGCGTCAGGTACTTCTCTGTTATTGTTGGTAGCAGTTTTGTTATTTCACTTATGATTCTGTTTCAAAGTCGATATGTTGTTTGTGATCAGGGTGTTTTGTGTTCGTACCAAATTTTCTATGAATTTTGAGTATATGGGATTTCAAGCGCCTTGAAGGCTTTTTGTTTCTCAGGAATTGTGTGAGGCGACCGATCTCAGCTCTAATATTGTCAATATCCTTCTCCAGTCATTTTTGCCATGGTGGTATTCAGACGCTTTTTGGCACAGATCGAATCAGAGTTGTGGAAACTTGTTGTTTGTGTAGTCGAAGAATCGCTACCGCTCCACAGTTAATAAAAGTGTGAATTTTCTCCAAAGAGTTCTGGTCAGTGTTTTCTTCAAGCACTGAGTTTATGCTTGCTAGAATGATATTGGTATTCTTGTTCATCTTGAGTTTGGAAGTTTGGGTCGTTTAGTTGGGTTACTACCACTGAGTTCAGTTATTACTCTGTTGAGTTCTGATCGTGCTATGTTGATATTCGTTTCTATGGCTTCTATGTTACCTGTAACACTTTAATTGATGGTAGGTATACCGTTATGAGTATCATCTTTACTTCTGAGTTCCATTATGACCTCTTCTCGTATGCTTAGCAGCGTTTCTGAAGAAAGTAGCCTGTTGTCAACGATTGTTCTCGTTGATCTGAAATTCTCTGCTCGGGTGTGTGCTATAATTCCGGATATTTTTCTACGAACGCAAGATGTAACGCGTATCTGTATGCTGTCATTTCCGATTTCAAGTTTGTAATCTCGTAATAGGAACGCAAAATGAAGACATTCATTTCTGGGGTCCACTTCATGCGTTTCCTAGGGAGTCCGGCTCTCATTGTCGTAGGCATAATGGCTTGCGCCACCGTGGAAACATCAAGAGTCGGTTGGGAGGTATTGATGTCGTTTCCCACTCGGTTTTGTGTTGCAGTGTCCCTACTTGATATCACGGTGCTTCCGTCGCTAACCGAAGGAGACTGTGACTCACTTTCCGAACAAGACCCTCATCCTAAATCTTGAACGCGACAAGAGGTTATGGTGGTACAATGTCGATTCACCCGTTTATTTCTTAGATTGTATATCATTGGATAAGTGGCATTTCATACCTACTGCCAGGTTTAGCTTAGGTACCTCGGATTCGCTAAGCCCGTACTCAGAAACAATGTTCCTGAGCCCCTGAGGGTTATTAAGTGTTACATTATTATTATCAAACGATTGTTTGGGCATGAAACGCGTTGCCGCTTGACTAGTTCCAGAAGACCGAAATGGCGCCTTCCAACTGAAACGAAACTGAAAAAACCACGTCGAAGTCGATCAAAAGTCAAGGTAATGTTGACTTTTTCCTTTGATGATGGCGGTGTTGTGCACTCGGAATTGTTGACCAGGAGGTCAGACGGTAATCAAAAAATATTACCTGAGCGTTATGTGGCCTTTGAGAGAGCAAATTTGTTGAAAAAGGCCGGATTTGTCGAAAGAACTCATAGATATCATTGTAAATGGATTTCTGGCCAAAGTCTTAACAAATACCATCAAACAACCAGCGCATTTACCTGAAATTGCTCCAGCCGACTTTTTCCTTTTCCAAATCTCCATTACCACTTCGAAGCACCCGTTTTAAATTGTTTGAAAACATTAGAGAAAATTCGTAGCGAGAACTGAAGTCGATTTCAGAAAAATGTTTTTGATTGGGTTATTCGTTAGCGAAAATGTATTATTTTGAAAGAGGCCAACTTTGAAGGCGATACAATAAATTTGATTGAAAAATAAATATATTTTATGTTACATTGACCAATTTCTGGTACTTTTTTGACAGAATATGTATTAATTTTCAGGAGCCTGAAGCTTTTACTTATAAACCATAAAATTACTGTTTCCTCGACCTGCATTGAACTCTGACACCTTTTATGCTAATTGAAATTTGAGACCTGCTTTACGCTCTTCGAAAGCGATGCCGCACAAAGTAAAATTGAATCTCAGTATTTTTATCCAAGGCAAGAGTGAATGTGCGGACTTGAAAGAAGAACTTATGAATTTTGTTACGTACATAGGCTCGAAACACCTCGAAATTGCTTTTTGACTTCGTTCCATTGCTTAATATAAATTTGTTCATTCTTTATAGCGTAATATTACGTTTAAGTTCAGGGAACCTTATAAGAAAGACTAAATATTGCTGTCGTAGATTCGAAACGACCATGAATTGGGATAAAGTTGGATTTTTCAGTATAGGTTTACCCGGCGACATTATTGAATTTTTTGTGAAAAAGAGGTCATTCGATTACTTTGTCCTAAGCTGGCTAAAAGAAAGAACCGGTCTTGGTATAACATTTATGTCGCCGACCACTATTATTCCCGATATGAGCCAGCCTGGTGTACATGTATACGGCAACCTCATGAAATCCTGTTTGGTTAAGACTAGAACTCAATGAAAATGCTTTTCGTGTTGAATTCTAAATTGAAAATGAATTTATTTCTCATCTTTCTATACTTTTATGTATTCTTTGAAACACAAACCTCGAAGTTGATCCCTGAGTTTGAACTTGGGAAACTTGATAGAATTCCATAACCCTGCAGTAGTCGCGCCCTATTCTGTAACATTAGTAGTCTGAGGGGCTCCAAATTTTGACAGTGCATAATTAAGGAAAAAATGAGCCAATACGAAAAAAGCCAAAACAATAGTGAAATTGAATCTTCAGTGTATATGCGTTTCACACATGTTGGTTGAAGTTCCCCTCTGTACAGAGACGGCACCAAATTTTGGCGTGTTTTAAACATACAAATTTTTTGCATCTTTAGCAGTGATATCTTGATCTATTTTCATTTTTGAATTTGAAACAATATTTTCTGATATTTCCCGGCCTTTTTTATTGCTGATCATTATTGTCTGATCTACCAGCAACTTCTTGCCTTCTCTGTTGAACTGCTTGGGGTACATTAGTTTCTGTTGCACGCAGCTTCAAATGAGGATCTAATAAATCAACAGCTATTTTCTTCAGAAAATGTCTTCTCTTGAAATCATTTCCAGGATCTTCATTATTTGCAGTATTAATAACTTGACTATTTACATCAGTGCATAGAAAATCACCATGGGCCAACGTCTAGTTGTTCTTGCTACGTTATATATTGCAGAAAGCTCGTCCACTGTATCTACATCCCCTTTCGTAGTAGGTTATCATCTCTGGTTTATTGTGATCACCAGTGCTGTGATCAATTGCATCACTGTTATGCAGGCTCGATTCCATCAGAACCTTTATGTTTCTCTTAGGTACATAGGTCATATTTTATTGGAAACTAAATATACTCGACGAGACTGGACGTTGTTTCGTTTCAAGAAATTCTCTTGGTAACTTCCTTTAGTATCTAACCTAATCTAACCAAATTCTTGAAACCTTCAATGATTTCCACAAAAGTTGAAGTTCACTTCAGAAACATAAGTTAACTTAGAAATAACAGCATCAACTGATAATGTACTTCTGAGCTGCTGGCTGCTGCCCTACATAAACCAAACATATATAACATATAAACATAGTTTATGTAGGACAGCAGCCAGAAGTACATTAGAAACCTTCACCAACTACTAACTGATGCATCCGAATTCATCAACTTCTTGACATAACAATAACACGAAAAGATAATAAATTACTAACGAGGTAGTACCGAGAAGAAATAAACGAAGATAACATCTTAAACTACAATTCAAACCATCACCCATCCCAGAAAAAATGCATCATAAAAGGATCTATTGACAGAGCACTGAAACTCACCTCACCACAATTAAGAAAGGACGTACCAAAGGACACAAAAGACCTTCTAAGAATGAACGACTACCCAGAAAATGTAACAAACAAAATCATCATAGAACGAACACATATACTGTACAACACAGAACAAAAAGAGAAAAACGACAATACGAACACCACATGATACATAACTATCCCTTACATACCTCAACTAACAGAAACCATCAAGAGCATCCTCCAACCCTATAACTTAAAAATGGCCTACTCAGCCATGAATCAAATAAGACACGTACATACAAAACTGAAATCCAAAATACCTCACATGGAGGAAACCCACATAGTTTACGCCATACCCTGCAAGAACTGCGGAAAGGTCTACATTGGACAACAGAACAACACCTCAAAGAACGTTTCAAACCCCATAAATACTCAAAAAACGACAGCACTGCACCAAACAAACACGAAAAACAAGAAAAGCACGAATTTGACTATGAAAAGACAAAAATTCTTGACAAAGAACACAACAGAAAAAAGAGAGAAATACTTGAGATGATACACATACAAAAAAAACATAGACAATTCAGTGAATGACCGAAAAGACATAAAGACACTAAGCTCCATATACATAGATCTTCTACAAAACAGGGCACAAAAGAAACACGTTTCGAGAAGGTCAACAATCACAGTAGATACAGAAAACACGGTACAAACAGATCCCAGAAACACCTGAAAAGTCCACAAAGAAAACAGCACCATAGAAAACTTCAACACACGTAACCTCCGAAAACTGACATCTCTAAAACACAAAGTTTCCACAATGCTCACAAATAAAAATAAAACAATCATCCAAAGATTAGTGGGTAAGATACATTTTAAGAATAATTTAATATGAATCGTAATGTATATTTCTGTAATATTGTAGATTAAATACTGAATACGTCTATTTTATATAGTGTTTAACTATTCTTATAAACCTTAAACCCCAAAAAACAAACTCAATATCGAAATAAAATATAAAAGGTAAAAATACTAAAACGCCATATGCTGAAAACTAACTATGATATTAAGATTGTTACAAGATATATTTTTGCCTCAAATGTTGAGTTGGAAGAATTTATTGATATCGAGTAGGCTATTGAAAGTAGTATAATGTGGCATTTGTTGAAGACTTTGTGATTGTCTGAAACTATTGTCTAGTTTGTTGATTGAACGTACCCCAATATTGGGGACTTCTTGTCTGATGACATATTACTTGAGTTTTCAATGCAAAACAGAAAATCGATAATCTCAACCAATCTGTTATTTAGAAACTCGAATGTAACGGAAGCCCTTCAGCTCATGTAGGTCGAACAGGTGAAACTTTCGAATGCAGGTTCAAAGAACATATATCATTAGACAAAAAGTCCCCAATATTTGAGCAAATTCAATCAACAAACCACTAAATAGTTGTATACAATCTTAAAGTACTCCACAAATGCAATAAAGGAATTAGAGTGAATCTATTGGAAAGTTTGGAAATTAATACTTGCATTAATGCCACAGATTATACTAATGTCAGTAGTCAACTTGAAATGAATAATTGCTGCCTACTTAACATTTAAGGAGAGAATATATCTTGTAATAATCTTTGTATTTTAATTGACATTCAGTGCTTGATAATGACCGAAGAGCCGAAAACGGGTCCCGAATTGACAAATAAATGCAGAAAACTTTTATTTGCTATTTTCCGCAATTCAAGACAAGACTTCATTTCAAAATTGCAAATAAAGATTTTTCATTGAAAAAGCGTCGAATTCACTTTGTAAAGTCAATATTAAGCGGGAACAAGTTATGTTGAAGCAAATAAAAATGAATTCTGCTTGAAATAATTTTTAATAGCCACCTTCGTTATATCACTGCTTCAGTTCCATAATAAAAGGATGGCTATATTAAACGCCGTTCAATTATTGTTATATATGCCGCATTAAGGCAATTTCGCAGCAGTAACAAATTCGTTGGATCTAGAGATGTTGAGTATCGTATACCCAATTAGAAAAGACTCTTTCCAACATACATCACGGGATTCAACCCAACCTGGGTATAATTAAAACTAATTGCACTGTTGAGAACGCATTAACGACTGTGTGGGATCCATAAATGGAAATTTAAGGCCCAGGGTATTTTGAAAGCCTTTCTTATTACGAAATGTAAGATTTTGCGAAGATAGTACGCAGAGAATGGAGAGAACGGATGAAGGGTGGTATTTTAAGATGAGTTCAAATGAGAAATTACTGTTACCTGTTATTTAAATACTGTGTTGCCCCATTCATGTCATTACTTGTTCAAAATTTTAAAATTTAGCGCTAATATAACACACGAAAATAAAATTGGTTCTCTCCTCAAAATTTATGTAAAATTCAATCAACATTCAAAGACTGAACATCTCTCATAAATTTCATTAATTTCAATTTGCTATTTAATGAATCACACAAAAGCGGCGAAATGATTTCAATGAAATCAGATACAAACCGACAAGGATATCTGTGTGTAGATTCTCATAAGATGCGCGAAGAACAAAATAGATAGCAAGCGGAGGAAGTAAGATGAATAATACGTTCTGCAATGTAATGTCAAATATGCCTCTTAGGCATATGGCATTTCAAGGTACTCGATCAATTTAATTTTTATAACAAAGAAGTAAGTCACAGTCTCATCATCATTTAGACTGGAGGAAATTGTCGAGGCAGGGTTTTTTTCTAACTGAACCTTCACAATAAGTACTATTGTTTTCACCTTATACTTCAAAGAATACCTGGAATCTCTACAATAGGATGAAATATAGAATTTAAAGGTTGATATTTAAGTTTGGGAGGCTTTTACTTGGTAAAATTACATTATCAATAATAAAAAACAAGTACTGTGTTTTAAGGAATATTACTCATTAATTGCGATTCGTAACGCGTTTCACTACACCGTAGCTTCTTCAGGCGAATGAATGTACAGAAAATAAAAATGAGAATATAAATATAAATTTTACCCTATTAGACCTGTTGTTCCTTATGTAACGGCACCTTCTTTCAAACTTGCGAAACATTGCAATTTTAAATCTAAATTTTTGTTCAAAAATTCATACGAACTAATTGCCAATATCAAAGATACCATTATACCATCTAATTGCAAACTTATTTCTTTCGATGTTAAGAATCTATTTCCCAACATTCCTCCGAAAGATACGTATTACTTAGTTGAAGAATTATTAGAGAAGAATCATGTCAATACTATCATTGAATCAGATATTCTTTCATTATTTCAAATTTATTTATATCAAAATTATTTCCATTTCAATAACAAATATTATACTATTGAAGACGGCTTGATTATGGGCAATCCTTTGTTGGCAGAAATATTCATGAATAATTTGGAGAAATTAATTTATAATCATCCACTCTGTAAATATTGTTTATACTTGTATCGCTATGTAGACGATATCATTATTTGCTTCACAGGAACAGATAGACAGTTAAAAATTTTCGGAAATCATATAAATTCATTACATCCAAAATTTGGATTCACAACCGAAATAGAAAGCAATAATTCGATAAATTTCTTAGACATAACAATTTCGAATGAAAATGGAAAACATGTTTTCGCAATTTACCATAAGCCGTCACATGCAGCTATTATAATACATAACTCGTCGTGTCATCCGTATCAACATAAAGTGTCAGCATTCAATATTTTTATTCATAGATTGATTTACATCCCGTTATCACCAGAAAATTTCAACAAAGAATTAAATTTGATTAAACAAATACTGAAAAATAATGGTTACAACCCTAACTAATAAATAATGAACAAAGTAGAATCGCATTGAATGAAGTTTACCCTGTCGATAAATTGAAACAAAAATTCAACAACTTAACCTAGGTTGGCATTACAAGTGAGAAACTGAAATCATTCTTGAGTAGCAATAATTTCAACATAGCTTTCCAAACTAATAATAATTTAGGCAAATATTTTAAAAATAATAAAACCAAATCAGGTAAAAACAATAAATCAGGTGTTCATAGATTGAATTGCAATGACTGTGATAATTTCTACATTGGTAGAACACATAGAAATTTTAATATTAGAATATTGGAACATAAACGCAGTTTTTCAAATTAAAAATCAGATTCAAATTACGCAAATGGTCTCTTAGAAAATAATCACTCTATCGACCTACAGTTTGAAATTTTGCATACAGATAATAAATATTGGAAGGTAGATCTTTGGGAAACTTTAGAAATCAATGAATACAAACACTCAGGTAGACTCATCAATGAACAAGTCGATTTAAGCCCTTCACCTCTATTGAATCTCTTCGGGGAGCAATCTATTCCTTAATTTTATAGGATATACCTGTCATAAATAACCACTTAAGAAGAAGCAACCCAATAAGATTTTCATTACTCGAGAGCATTTTTATTTATATTCTCATTCTTATTTTCTGTACATTCATTCGTCTGAAGAAGCTACGGTGTAGTGAAACGCGTTACAAATCGCAATTATTAAGTAAAATTTCTCAAAACACAGAACTTGTTTTTTATTATTAAAGGTTGATATTCAATAGGGATTTGAGGAAAACGACTAGTATACCTCGAATGGCTTATATAGGATCAACGACATAACAAATAAAACAAAAATTTCAAGAGGCACAATCGTATTGCTCTATCCTGAGGACGAATGGTTTGGATTGGCCTGGTTGTCGGTTAAATAATACAAATTCATTAGAAATGGTAAAAAATCTATTTATATAGATCATTTTTGCAAACTATTCAAACATGAAACACAAAATGAGTTAAATAACGAAACATTAAAAATTTTCTATGTTAGATAGTAGTAGAGAACTGGAAGACACGCTATCATTATCGTCTGCTTGCAAAGTAATTATAAATTGTTGATAACGTCATCCAGCATAGGTTCTTGCTCCATAAAAGATTGTTCAATTTTCTGCGTATTGTTGCATGGTGATTCCCACTGATCTGGAGAAAACGAAGAGAAATACTCTCCACTCACATATTTTCCATTGAGAAATCAATATTCCTGCCAGCTACATAAACTTTCATGGCTGCCCAAACTTTTTCAATTGGGAGTAAGTCAGGATGATATGGGGGTCATCAAGTCTGAGTACATCGTGGCCCTGATCATTCAAAAGTTGGTCAATAACATACGTTTTATATCTGGGTTTGTACAATTTAATTAGATTATAAAATTTTGCTTTGAGCATCCCATCTACGAAGGCAATGTTCGGTTATTTATCTATTTGTACATTGTGATATGGGGCGTTATCGATCACTTACACACTTTTTGGTGGTAAATTTGGAATAAGTTTTTCTCTCAACCATTTTTCGGAGTTTGCGAAATTCATATCATCATGATTACCATCGGTTTTACAATTGGACTTGAAGGCAACATATGCGTTTCGTACGAATCCACATTCACTACCATCGTTCTAAATTATCAGTCTTGGTCTTTTTGAAACAGGCTGACGTAGACCGTCGTTTGCCTCATCACTCATAGCCTTCTTGTGTCTATGGGAAGAATTAATATATGTTTCGTCCATGTAAATTATTGGTTTCTTGTCTTCACGCTGTTTGATGCTTCTTAATAATAATTCGAACATAGTTGCTGTATTTCAGGTTTTTCCATGAGTAGCTTTCTATTGTATACTCTCGTGATCCTGCATATTCATTCTCCTCGACGAACTTTTGATGGATTCGCTTAAATGTGGGTACGATTTTATCGACGATGTAAGAATTTAATAAGAACCTGCGAAGCAGAGCTCTATCGAAGTATTGGCCACGTGACCGGCAGAGTTAACGTGCAACAATAGGAGGGACTATTTCACCCGCACAGATGTTCTTTCCGACCTGTACATAATTATTCATTATGATGATTAACACATAGTTTATCATATTTCCCGGAACAATGTTATAAATGTGTTTGATAGAACATTACATTATGTCGAAAAAGTAACGAACAACTGGTCAACGAAACACAAGTTATTAATTTTTCATCCACATTTATCGTATCGCCTTCAAAGTAGGCCCCTTCTGAAGTAATACATTTACGCCAACAAATAATCCAATCATCAAAACTGTTTCTCTAACGCTTTTTCCTGTATCGACGTAGGTCCTCGTCGCTAGTTCAATCAATTCAAAACGGGTGACTGGAAATGACAATTTGAATGTTAGAAAAAGAAAAGTCGACCAGATATCAGGTGAATACGGTGGTTATTCTATGGTATCTGTTGAGTTTTTGGTCAGAAATTCATTCAGAATGATTGACTTGTGAGCTGGTGCATCATTGTTGTGCAAAATCAATGAGTTTTCCTTTCACAAATCTCGCCTATTTGGACGAAATTGCTCTCCCAAACGCTGGATATTCAAGTTTAGAAGAAAATTCAGATCCTTTGGAAACTAGTCGGATGGCAACGCGTTTCATGCCCAAACAATCGTTCAAATGGTACAAATTGATTCGCGAAACACAGAAAATCAAGTTCTCAAACTTGAATGACAATTCTCAAATACCATTATTTACTTCACTTAATCGTTGAAGATAATGATGGCCGACCAGAGCGTGGCAAATCTTTGACCACATTATTAATTAAACTCGCTTTGTACACTGCACCGATTGGACCCCTACTGCCCTCCTCACGTTGTGCAAGCCAAAAATATTTATTTTCTTCAACCTCTATGATATTTAAAGCTCTTTTCAAAATTTCGCATACGCCCAAGGTGACGAAAGCAGTCAAAATAGCAAAATCTGAGTTCATTTATTGTTTTCGTTTTTGTAGTAAAAACAACTGCAAGCCTGTTTGTTTTATTTCTTGTGGAAACAGATCCACAATCTCCATTTTTTGAAGACATAAGAACACAATAACTGTCGACGATCAGACTCAATTACAGCCGAAACAGAACTAAATTGAGCAAGTGGCGTGGTTTACTCTTGAGAATTTCAGACAAGAGGGGGTGAGATTAGTCAAATTGAAAACAAGTTCTCGTTAACGTGTCATATAACTAAACGAAACTCATACCCTGTTGTTATTTCCTTCATGAAAATTTCTCATGATCGTTTATGTTATTTTAAGTGCTTTTTAATTCTGAAATTTCGGCCGTTAATTAAAAAAATCAAGTAAAAATATGTATTCAGATTAAATTGGAGAGAACATAATTAGAGGGTGCCTCGTTGATGATTTTCACTTTGAAAGATTAGGACCTCCCACTCAATGTATTGTGCCTTACATGGGGTTGACGTATAGGTTCTCTTGCTGCTCGGAACTACATATATGTTCTGACAATCTTTCTAAGTTCTACCTAAATAAATTTTGTCATAACTTCCGCACGAGTACACCTGGCCTATCCATCAAATTACGGCCTACTCAACTGACACAAAGTTTTATTTAATATTCTCGAATGGGCGACGTATTTTGATATCATTTCCTCGTCATAAAATATCAGATAGTGCAGAATACATGTGAAGTAATAATCGTTAGAATCTCTTCAAGAACATACTTGAAATAAGAAAAATCCATGAATATTTTCCAAAATAAAGCTTAATAGCATTTCATGATGGAATGGACGTGTCCTAATACAAAAATGAGAAAAAAAAGTAAGGTTTTTCGTTACATTAATAGAACCACATTTATTGTTACAATATTTCATATGTATAGAAAAAATATTTCAGTATTTCTACAGTATACAGGGTGTCCCAGAATAAGATATCAATTTCGGAATTTGATATATCTCGTTAAAATAGGCTACAACTTCATGTAAAATTTTTCCTAAAATGCATCCCTGCGGAGATATTTACCCCTGAAGTATAAAAAATAAATGACTTTCTTATGATAAAATCTTTGTCTTTCAACGAAATTTTCTAAAATTCAAGACATTGCCTAAGAGAAATAATATTTCATAAGATGTTGTTTTCGGTTCACCCTGAGCGCACCATATGCGCTCAGTGTGAACCACCCCTAACACTTTTTACCCTTTAATTTTCTAGGAGATGCGCATTTTACAATTGTAATAAAATTCTTAGCTTTTTTATAGTACTTCACATAAAAATGCCACACTTGTTAGATCTCGAAAAATTAACCAGTAACGAGAAAAACCAGCTCAAAGGGACTAGAAGAAATCATTTAAAAAGCGATTATTGAAGAGCCCTCTACAAGTACTCAAACCAATTTAATTAATGTAAAAGAACGGTCCACAGAATTTTGAGGAATCAATTGCTTCACTCTCACCATTTTCAAAAATGAGGACTTACCATGAACAAAATTATGCTTTTGTTGGTTCAATCTTTACTCTGATGAAGCAGGCTTTCGTAGAGATGGCATAACAAATTCTGAAACGTTACATTTTTGGGCCGATGAAAGCCCTCCAGCCATTGCTCGAAACCAACACCAACAACAATTCCAAAGCAAACTTTGGGCCGAATATGTTAGTCACCATTTTGTTGGGTCATTTGAGTAGCCACCTCATTGAACGGTGCAAGTTATTCAGATTTTCTTTCAAATGATGATGCCCTACCACATTTTAGTTTAGCAGGTAGAGATCATCTAAATGTGGAGGTGGATCTATCGCATGGCCACCTAAATCCTTTAGATTTTTATTTCTGGGGCCATCTAAGAATCCAAGTTTATGCTGTACCTATTAGGAATAAAGATACGCTGCTTGAAAGAATAATTTAATACTCTAATGAGATAAAAAACATTCTTCAAATTAACATTAACATACAAGATCTTTTTCCAGAGCTAGGTCTTGTATAAGAGTTGCTGCTTATCAATTTCAATAGATGATATAAATAGCGTCTATGTAGTAAGGTTAAAATAATTAAAACATATGTCACAATATTTTCTTCTTATGAAAGATATTGGTGTAAATGAGTATCATATCGCACGAAATTTCGATACTAGGAAGACCGCTAGCTCTAAATTCGGTAGAGTAGGGCCGAGTGAAGATGTAATTGATTATTAGGATGTTAAATGGACGCCACGTGATTTGGTTCACTTCCTAGCACTAAGTTAACCAATGAAATCACGAAAATCATTTTCTGCAAATATGTACAACGAAAAGAAAATATATAACGGAATAATTATCCATTATCAGAAATTTATTGAATTCACTATGACGATATTAATCAGCCAACAAGTAAAAGGGACCCCATATAACGTTATAGAAGGCTAATAAGGAAAGTTATAAGGGGCAACTAGTTACTAGTTGAATAGCGGAGCACAATTATTAGTACAATGATCGTTACTATAAATGTTGAGATCGCAAGTTATAGCATGCGATAGTAAGATTATAAATTTCTTCAAGTGAAATTGTTAAGTTTAAAAAATTAATTTAAACCTAACAACAATATTTTAATGTTGTTTTAATTGATGAATAAATTTGATTGGTTGATTTAGGGTCAGGTATTGCTGGTTGCCATCTAGCGAACGTATCTTCACTTCTCAGATGCGAGTACCGACGAGCAAAATAAATGTTGTTCGTGAGTTTTTCTGGGTGTCGCATATCAAGAGAGATGATAAAATGCTGGATATTCCACTTCGTTCAGAAATTTTGTTGTTGGTTAGTGCTAAATGAATGAGAAGTTAATTCAATTTTCCTGAAAGCGAATAATTAAGTTTTTGAATTTGGGAGGCTTTTACTTGGTAAAATTCCATTATCAATAATAAAAAACAAGTACTGTGTTTTAAGGAATTTTACTTAATAATTGCGATTCGTAACGCGTTTCACTACACCGTAGCTTCTTCAGACGAATGATTATGCAGAAAAATATAAATGAGAATATAACTATAAATGTTCTTGAGTAATTAAAAGCTTATTGGTTACTCCCTCTTAAGTGGTTATTTATGACAGGTATATCCAATAAAATTAAGGAATAGATTGCTCCCCGAAAAGATTCAATAGAGGTGAAGGGCTTAAATCGACTTGTTCATTGATGAGTCTACCTGAGTGTTTGTATTTATTTATTTCTAAAGTTTCCCAAAGATCTACCTTCCAATATTTATTATCTGTATGCAAAATTTCAAACTGTGGGTCGAAAGAATGATTATTTTCTAAGAGATGATTCGCGTAATTTGAATCTGATTTTTTATTTGAAAAACTGCGTTTATGTTCCGATATTCTAATATTAAAATTTCTATGTGTTCTACCAATGTAGAAATTATCACAGTCATTGCAATTCAATCTATAAACACCTGATTTATTGTTTTTACCTGGTTTGGTTTTATTATTTTTTATATATTTGCCTAAACTATTATTAGTTTGGAAAGCTATGTTGAAATTATTGCTACTTAAGAATGATTTCAGTTTCTCACTTGTAATGCCAACGTAGGTTAAGGTGTTGAATTTTTGTTTCAATTTATCGACAGGGTAAACTTCACTCAATGCGATTCTACTTTGTTTTTTATTTAAAATATTATTTATTAGTTTGGGATTGTAACCATTATTTTTGGCTATTTGTTTAATCAAATTTAGTTCTTTGTTGAAATTTTCTGGTGATAGCGGGATGTTAATCAATCTATGAATAAAACCATTGAATGCTGACATTTTATGTTGATATGGATGACACGACGAGTTATGTATTATAATATCTGTATGTGACGGCTTATGGTAAATTGCGAAAACATGTTTTCCATTTTCATTCGAAATTGTTACGTCTAAGAAATTTATCGAATTATTGCTTTCTATTTCGGTTGTGGATGCAATTTTTGGATATAATGAATTTATATGATTTTCGAAAATTTTCAACTGTCTATCTGTTCCTGTGAAGCAAATAATGATATCGTCTACATAGCGATACCAGTATAAACAAAATTTACTGAGTGGATGATTATGAATTAATTTCTCTAAATTATTCATGAAAATTTCTGCTAACAAAGGACTTAACGGATTGCCCATAATCTTTGGGAAACTTTAGAAATAAATAAATACAAACACTCAGGTAGACTCATCAATGAACAAGTCGATTTAAGCCCTTCACCTCTATTGAATCTTTTCGGGGAGCAATCTATTCCTTAATTTTATTGGATATACCTGTCATAAATAACCACTTAAGAAGAATCAACCAATAAGCTTTTAATTACTCAAGAACATTTATAGTTATATTCTCATTTATACTTTTCTGCATAGTCATTCGTCTGAAGAAGCTACGGTGTAGTGAAACGCGTTACGAATCGCAATTATTAAGTAAAATTCCTTAAAACACAGTACTTGTTTTTTATTATTGAATAATTAAGTATTTGAGAAGTTGTTCCTATAATCATGCAATATTCAGTATTGTAGTTTCGGATTGTTTTTTTGTTCGTGCAAAGAATCCTGTAGTATCAAAAACTTCCAGAAATAATTTGGGAGTTTCGTACATTCGTTTGGGTGTGAATCTTGAACTTCATTCTCCACCACATAGTGAATTCATTGAAGTAACGAAATAAGTTTTCTTCATGTAGCTGTCGCCTTTATATATATATATATATATATATATATATATATATATATATATATATATATATATATATATATATATATATATATATATATATACAGGGTGTGAAACACATCATCGCTCTGTTTCCTTCATCGTGGGACCTACATGCAAGTAGGAAAATATAATCCATTTCGAGATTGGAACTTACCTTTAAATATTAACGTATTTCGGTTGAATAAGATTTTTGTATATATTATATATAGGTGGTTGAAAAATTTCAACCATAATTTTGCACTTCAGAATTTACGGTTCTGTTCCATATTTTCTTTTATTTCTTAAGTAAGGTAAACTGACGTTTTAGCATTTTTCAGCTGTTTATTATTCTATAATGAACTTGTAAGGATCAATTGCGAATTGATGGCTCAGCTTCATTGAACCGTTTATCTGCTCGAAACACAATAATACTTAATTCAACATTTGAATTGTGGAGGCCGTTACTTGATGTAGATCCATGATATAAATGAGATAAAAACACAAGGTTTAACTTTAATCTACACTTTATTACTTACCTAACCTAACCTACCACCTAACGCAAAACTTATTTCGTTTGATGTTGAGAATTTATACCCAAGTGTTCCGCCAGGTGATGTCAAAATATTAATCGAAAACATGTTGAATTCGAATCATGTTAACCACATAATTAAATCATAAATATTGAATCTGTTGGACGTTTGCATTGAACAAATTTATTTTTCTCTCAACACTATCTATTACAGTAGTGAAAATGGTTTGATCATGGGAAATTCTTTGAGTCCACTTTTAGCAGAGATTTTTATGAATAATATTGAACAGAAAATTCATACACATCTACTTATTTCCAAATTTCTTTATTGGTAAAGATATGTTGACGACATCTTAGTATGTTTCATTGGAATTACTCGTCAATTAGACTTATTTCTTAATTTCATTAATTCCATCCAGTTGAACATTAAATTCACGATAGAAATTGAACAGAACGATTCCATTAATTTTTGGACTTAAAATCACTAAACAAAATAATAATCATGTTTTTCGGTCTTTCGTAAACCAACACATACTGATACAATTATACATAACTACTCATTACATCCAATTCAACACAAAGTGTAGCTTTAAACAGCATGGTACATCGGTTACTCAATTTACCTTTATCAGTAAAAGATTATAATAAAGAGTTAAACATCATCAAACAGATAGCCATTAATATTTCATATAATCCGGATATGATAGATCTAATCGTTCGTAAAAACTGTATCAGAAAGCAATAAATGAAGTATATCCTATTCATAAAGACTATAAAATATTCAACAGTTTAACATTCTGCGGTTCTGCAAGTACAAATATTAAATCCTTTCTCGTCAAACAAAATCTTCATATAACTTTCAAAACTTCTAATAACTTAGGTAAACATATTTAAAATAATAAATCTCGTGTTGAAAAATCAAGTAAATCAGGAATCTATAAACTCAATTGCGGTTCTTGTGATAAAATTTAGATCGGTAGGACCTATAGGAGTTTTGGCATAAGAACGTCTGAACATAAACGTAGCTTCGATAAAAATAAATCTGATTCAAATTATTCAAACCACCTAATAAAAGAAAACCATTCATTCAATAAAAACTTTGACATATTACATATAAAATCAAAAGTTCAAAATTACATCTCCTAGAAGCATTAGAAATAAATAGATACAAACATTTGGACAAGCTTTTGAATGAACAGGTAGATTTGAATTACTCACCCCTACTTAACTTGTTTAATTAGTTTTTATTACGTTTCATACTAACTGTACAATGGCTCGGTGTGGATTTTCCTGTTATTCATCCAACTTGTTCTACGATTTGTTTATAATACCATACTCTTCATTCTGTTTTTCATTCTTGATAAAGCTGCTGTGTCAGCGAAACGTCGTCGAATTTTTTCAAATAAAGTGTAGATCAAAGTTAAACCTTGTGTTTTTTATCTCATTAATACTTAATTCATATTACCTTTATACATTCCATCGAAGTATAGATATTTTTTCCAGTTATTTTCCAACATTTGATACTAAGAGCTACATCTTGACAGAAAACAAAACTGGTGGCGCTCGACAATTTTGTATTTATTAGTTTAGGTGATATTTTAATTTTTTTTAATATAGATTCTTGGTGAACTTTCTGCCTATTTTCATATTTCCTGAATATACTTGTCGATTAGATTTCTTTTGTTTATTTATTACGAAAACTTTAAGATAAGAGACCCCACGCCTCTAGCTGGCATTCAACGCATTATTCGTAATAAAATAATGAATACAAGCTGAATTTAATTAAGAATCATGAAAACTGAATGAATTGAGGTATTTATCTAAACAAATATAACATTTTCCGGTTACGGAAGGTGAGATTATATCAACCATTAGACTACTTAAATCAAAAAAAAGTACTGGTATTGATTGTATTTCTTCAAAAATTTTGAAGTGTATAGCTGAGCAGATTGCTCCCCATTTGTCTTTCATTCTAAATCTCTCTATCTCTACAAGTAAGTTTCCAACTGCACTTAAGGTATCAACTGTTATTCCAGTATTCAAAAGGAACGACACCAGTAATATTGCCAATTATAGACCTATATCTATTTTGAGTGTGTTTTCTAAAGTGTTTGAGAGGATTGTTCTTGATCGGATGATGGACTTCATAAATAAGTTCAAGCTTGTGACAGACTGTCAACATGGTTACAGGCAAGGCAGATCTACGCAGTCAGCTGCGATTTCTTTCGTAGATCATGTTTATAAAAGCCTGGATGAGGGGCTATATGTAGCAGGCCTGTTTTTTGATCTTTCCAGAGCGTTTGATACCCTCAACTTAAATTTCATTCTGAATAAACTGTACAACTTAGGATTTAGAGGTGTTTTTCTGGATTGGATAAGAAGTTACCTGTCAGACAGAGTTTTTCGGGTTAAGGTACAGGACAGTTGGTCCAGTGATTACAATATAAACTTGGGGGTTCCTCAGGGGTCCGTGCTGGGACCTTTGTTGTTTCTTCTTTTCATTAATGATCTACCAAATCATATTATAGTAGAGATATTAATGCTAATCATTATTTTTGTTGATGTTACTTCATTTGGTGTCACAGCGCGGAGTCCTGAGGAGCTGGCAAGTGCTTGTAAAAAATTGTTAACTCTTTCAACTATTGGTGTCATGATAATGCTCTAATTTTAAATGTTGGTAAAACTGAATGTTTGTTCTTTGGTTTGAGAAATGCTGGTGAGAGACATCTGATTGTGGACAGTGCTTTAACATCTAAATCATGCACAAAATTTCTTGGTATTCATGTCGACAGTGGACTGACATGGTCAGAACAGGTTGAGCGTGTGTGTAGGAAATTGAATAAAGCTTATTTTGCTTTATGTAAAATAAAAGATTCGCTGCCAGTTACGTCCCTGATGACAGTGTATTACAGTCTTGTTCATAGTCATTTGTCTTATAATGTTGTATTATGGGGAATTCAGTGGATGTAATAGGGTTCTCATTCTTCAGAAACGAATTCTGAGAATGATGTTCAATATAAACCCCAGAATGTCATGTAAACCTGTTTTCATTGAGAATGCCATTTTGACATTTCCATGTGTGTATATTTATAGATGTTTAGTGTATTTAAAGGATAATGAGGCTAACTTTTCGAAACTCTCTATGTATCACGATTATGCAACTAGAAGTCAGTCAACTCTTCTCTTGCCGAAACATCGTACTTCAAAATTTGAAAACTCTCCAACATACCAGAGTATCAAATTTTTCAATACTTTACCTCACCATCTGAGAGTTAAGCCTACAAAAGTGTTCAAATCTGTTCTTAAGTCTTTTCTTCTGAGAAAGGCATATTATTCTATTAAAGAATTTATGGAGGATGATACTCTCTCATGACATGTCCTATATACCGATGTATCTTGTAGGATAAATAAATATTATTATTATTATTATTAATAACTAAGCGATAGGTAAGTAGTAGAGATGAATTCGCAAAACTATGCTGTTCCGCGGCACTGAAGCTTGGACTAAGTGGTCCAAAATTCTTGACAGGTGAATGTAGTTGTGAAATGATGAAATGAAATTGGAAAAATCTGACCTTACGATGTTCTAGTTACTCCATATGGTAACTGTGGGGCGGTTTTTCCATGCATATGACAGATGATCAATGTCTTTTCAGCCAACTGCCAAAGTTACAGGTTCGTGATATTTTTCAAGCAACAACGATGAAGAATAAAGAAACAATAAGTGTGAACTCTGGGTTAAGGATGAAACCCACTTAGGCAACTTGAAACTTGAAGGTAAATGAGGAAAATAAAACAGGCCTTCTGCAATAAATTATTGAGAAGATGAAAATTCGAAAAGTGAAGGAAACGGAAACTTACATGATGTAGTGCATCCTGAAATGTGTCTCGCGATCCGGCAATACCGATGATGAGAATCACAAACAAAAGATACGTACAGGAAAACGATAATTGTGAATTTTCAAATAATATGACACCAGTAATGGGTTGTCACAAGATATTCAATCCGCAATGAAGCGATGTATTCAACCTCGTGAAATCAACACAATTTAAGTTAACTCCAATGAATTCCGATTCCACCAAACCAGTATTCTTATCATTTCGAGGCAAAAACAGTCATGCATTTCTTATGATTTGCAGGCATAGGGAAATAATTGCTGAAAGGGATATCGTCATGCCATCTGCTAGATAATGTTGGAAACTATAATTGAATATTTTATGGATTCCATTCGTTGAAACATCTACATCAATCTATGAATTATTTCGACTAGTGGCGTAGCGCTTGCGATAGTTAAGGGCTATTATAAACCGTGACATATATAATGAATTGAATGAGTAAAAAGACTTGTATTGAAAATATCGTTGCCGTTTCCGTCCGTTTTTCTCGTTATTGGTTCATTTTTTCCAGATATAACAGGTGTAGCTTTTCCACGTAAAAAGCTTCAAAAAATATAAATATTTATTTAGATTTGTAAATCACTTATTCCTTAAAAACTTAGAGGGTAAAAAGTGTTAAGGGTAGTTCACCTGAAACCCATAGGGGGCGAAATTGGAAAACTGAAAACAACATCTTATAAAATACTTTTATTTCAAACAATATCTTCAATTTCAGAAAATTTCGTTAAAAGACACAGATGTTATCGTAAAAAAACAATTTATTTCAGGGGTGAATATCTCTGCCGAGATGCATTTTAGAAAAACATTTCATGAAAGTTGTGGCATTATTTTGACGAGATCTATCAAATTCCAGGACATTTATACCTTATTCTGGGACACCCTGTATATTACCTCCACTCACTTTCACACCCACTAAACGTACTTTACATTCAAGAAAAATTCAAATATTGAAAATAATGACTTGAAATACTAATTTTATTTCAGTTTTTCTTTTTATGAAGGGTCTTATCTTCTCCTTTCAAAAACCAGCAGTAATCAGCCTTCATGGCTGAATCCCATCGTTGTTGATAGTGAATTTCCATTTTCCTAATATCTTGGTGGAATATTTCAACCTGCACGTCACTGACAGTTTCCAAATTTCAAGAAAAAATAACAAATTTGAATGGAAGAAATTAAATTTCAATGACATGCGGGCAACAAGCGATTTGTAGGCATCTAAAAGTTAATTAACTAACTGTTGGTAGTTTGCATCCATATTGTTGCCCAAAAATCCTCTTTCAACACTTACAAGTGAGTTCCATTCTCCTAGTTTCTAACTAATAATCCAGCAGTCTTCTTGTTTGTGCTCCAATAAAAATGCCTTCCTTTAATTTGGCATCACTCAAATTGGGAAAGATTTCTTTTAAGTATTTGAATCCATCGCCATCTTTATTCATAGCTTTCACGAAGTATTTTCAGCCCTAGTTTGATGTGGAGAGGAGGCAGAAGGACATTTTTGGAATTTACAAGAGGTCTAAACTTAATCTTCGAGATCCTGGTTGGAATTCCATTGTTTGTGGCCAAATTTTCGTTATATAATGCTGCTTTACTGCTGACTGTCCCATAGACAAAGAAAGCAGCAATATTTTGTATTTCCTTCCTGAAGCTCCACTAAAATTCCTATAACTTTTAAGTCTCCACATATTTGCGATTCATACTTGTTGTAATTTATTTTATCCTATACACTGCGCATATTTTCATAACTTTATTTCATCGTCCTTGAATGGCAACTGTTATAGAGGGTTTTTAATTGCCATTATGCAATAAAACAGTTTTTGAACTGTAGATGAATCTATAAATGAACGCCACTCAGAGGGGGAATGTTCAAAATCAAGTTACTACATTAAACAATCAATATCAAATCACGAACACAACGAACTTTCCATACAATATATTGCAGAAAACCAAGAAAGTATTTTCCTGGAATTTGTAATTTTCGTTTCATTGGCTAATAAGTTCCATTCCTTAAGACGGGAACCAAGAAATTCTGACTGATGCTTTGATAATACCAAATCACGTACTGAATCATTTTACTTGAGTTGAGCAATCAAATGTGGCTCGACGGAACTGGGACATGGAGTAAAAGGGTGGTCTGTGCACTATTCTTTGGAACTGTCTGATGATGTATTGTCTCTAGTTTCTTCCAAAATAACATTTTGCTGAATCAGAGGTAAGATCGGCACTGGTTAATCTGTATTATGAGGAGCAGGTAGCATGGCAGACGCAAATTTGGATAGTCCATCTTGAGTTTTGCTTTTTTGGAATGCCCATTAGTCTTTATCAGGCAAATATAGCAATCGTCTGAATGATTAATAGGTTCTTGCCATACCATAAGAACTGTAAAAGGCATAGTTTTTCTTTTCCCATTCATCCGCTGCATCATTGATTAGCTACAACTAACACAGCACACATGGGGACTCACTCTTGATCTCCAATTGAAACACCAAAAAATAGGAAGTAGGCTTTTTAAACATTTTCAGAAAATAATCTGGCTGGTGATTCCACCATAAATTCTGCGCAAATATAACAAAATTTGTCAGGAGAGATTTTGCAACTGCGGCGCGTTTGTCCGGACATAATTTGAAGAAAGTATTGTGCAAATTGAGAAATACGAAACATAGACGTCTACTCTCCCCGTCGTTTGAATAATTCAGCGAATCAAAATTATTTACATCTCGCTTCTATAGTAAGAAATCATATTTGTCTTTTCCAAATTCGCTAACACCGAAGAAATTAATTTCATTTTCATGCAAATATTTCAATTTGGCTATCCTTCACCTGGCGCATTCGCCAAAATGTGAACTGAATTATATGGGAAAATTATGCTTAACCTCCATGTCCTCACATATTTGAAATTTATACTTGTTGTAGTTTATTTTATCCTGAACACTGCACATATTCTCATAGCATGCTTTCAGCGTCACTGAATGGGCAACTGGTATAGAGGGTTTTAAATTTTCATTATGCAATAACCCAACTTTCAAACTGTATTTAAACGAATCTATAAATAAACGCCACTCAGAGAGGGAATGCTCAATATCACGTTGCTGCATTAGACCATCGATATCAGAGCACGAAATCACGAACTTTCTATAGTGTAGAATGCATAAAACGAGCATGTCTTTTTCTTGAATTCGTAATTTTCGTTTCATTGGCTAATAAGTACACTCCCCACAAAAATTGTCGCATCACCCTACATTTTACGACAATACTAAATAAATTTTTAGGTTGTCATTCAAGAGTCGCTTGGTAACTTTCAGAAGTGTAAAATAAGAAGATATCATTCAAAAGAGATGAGTTTATGATGGAAAATACCAACAATTTTCGAGTTAATGAAAAATTAAAAAATTCTACCATCTCCAAACATTTGCGAAGGCATCCTACGTTGCTGAATTTGCCACGCCATGTTCTCCCAAACATGTTCTATGGGATTCAAGTCGGGACTTCTGGCAGGCCATCTTAAAATATCAATTTCGGCATTCTGCAGAAATTCTGTAACTACTCTAGCTGCATGAGGCCGAGCATTATCATGCATATAAATGAATTTTTCGCCAATAAATGGGCCAAAGGGTACAACATGGGGTTCAAGGATATCTGCGATGTATCTGGCCGCTGTCATTCTTCCATTATTCATAAGGAATAACTCAGGTCGACCATGGAGAGAAATGCCTCCCCATACCATTACTGAGCCCCCTCCGAAGTTTTCGGTTTGCCGGATAATGCATTGCTGATACCGTTCCCCAGGTCGTCTGTATGCAGGCATGCGTCTATCATTTGATACTAGACAGAACCTGGACTCGTCGGAAAAGAGAACATTCGACCATTCTGGAATACCCCAATTTGCATGTTCGCTCGCAAACTGAAGTCTTGCTACTCGATGCTGGTGAGACGCGGGCCGGTATTGGTCTGATATCGTCTTCTCTGAGCGAGCAAGACGCAAGCAACTACGTTTTCTAGAAAGGTCCCCGCTGGAGAACCTCCTCTAATGATGCAGGGCCAACAGATTACATCTTAACCTTATCGGAATAACGGTCAACTCCAGTTTTTGCTGGCATGAACATGAATCATCAATAACTAAGTCTGCATGAGCTAAACTTAGTTTTCTCTTCAGAGCTCAGCGATACTTCACGTCATCTCAGCTGTTTCTTCTATATGAGTCGCAGATTCTACTTGCTTTGGAATATTGTTTCCATGTATGGGGATCTGCGCCTAAACATTCGTTGCAGATATTGGATAGTGTTCAAAGATGGGCTGTGTGCCTCATCGACCACCAGGAGATCACCTGCGATCTCTAACTGTTGGCTCTCAGAAGACAAGTTGCTGAACTTTTTCTGTTGCACAGATACTTCCCCGGTAGATGCTTCAAGGAGCTGAAAGACCTTGTTACGGAAAACTCATGTTGGCAAGGAGTTCTCATTATATGGCGGTTCATTTAGTGACCCCTCGAACCTCTCTCAATGAGAATTGTTTACAGGGTCGGTAAGCTGTGGAACTCGCTTTCTACCAACATCTGCCCAACATTCTACAATTTGACTCTCTTCAAGAAGCGAGTAAACAGACACCTCAATTCTTTCCAGGCGCCCACTCATGTGGTGTAACAAGTTCCATTTCTTGAGACGGGAACCAAGAGGTTTTGACTATTTCTTCGATAACACCAAATCACGTACTAAATCATTTAATTCGCTTTGAACAGTTAAATGTGGATCTCCAGAACTGGGACCTGTAGTAAAAATGAGGTGTGTACACTCTTCTTCGAAATAGCCTGATGATACATCATCCCCAGTATCTTCTAATACAACATTTTGTGAATTTAAAGCTACGATCGGCACTGGTTAATCTTTATTATGAGGATTTGGATTGTCCATCTTGCATTTTGCGCTTTTGGAATACCCTTTTAAATTTCTCTTCGCTACATAAAGTAATAATAGTGATGTATCACTAGTGTAGGCAAATAAGTTAATTACAGTGCACAGAAAGCCAACAAGAACAATATTTTTCAATTTAATAATGATAAAATAAAATTACTCAATTAGCTGAGGAATCCCTGTAGAAATATGAACACAAAACACTTCTTCTGCACGAAGAATTCGAGAAATTCATCATAACTGATTTTAAGCATTCTAAATAACTTGCACGAGAATCTTTCTCTATAAAGCTGTTTTTTCTGTCCCACGGAAAATCCTAACTTTAGCGCGCTTTCTCCAAAGTAAAAGCCGAAATGAACCATTGTTGTGAACTACAAGTTGCGAAATTCACTTTGACCTATTCAGCACGCAATATTGGATTTCCATATTGCAACTCACGTTCGAAAATTCGAGTTTAAATGGAAAATTCAGGGCACATTCGTTGCCCACAATGGCGGTGCATATGTCAGAATGATATATCGGTCTGATTCGAGAAAAGCGCAGCTCATACAATGCATTTTCGGCTGTAGTTTTTGAACCAAGCACGTATTCGAAGCAAAAAGAATGCTGCTTTGTATTTCTTCCTTTTATATCTCATGAATCTACTTCCTTAGGTCATAAGATAAAATTGTGTTTTGTATCAATCGTGTTTTTGATTCCATAACTCTTGAATACAAAATTTTGTAAATTTACTACGTTTTAGCTGACAATTATTATTGTGACAATATTTTCGCTTCTTTTGCTAACTCTAGTAAAGTCAAAGAAAACCAGGAGTTAGATTTCTTTTTAATTTTGAATCATTCAAAATAACAACGAAAAAACACGTCCAAGATTGCAGTTTCTTAATCGAATGACAGAATTAAATTGTCAGATATTTGAATATTTCAAAGATTGTCATAACAACGTTGGACAAATTATTTTATACAATTTCAATCTAAAATTCAATTTTTCTGTTATTCATTCTTGTACATTGATATACAGGATGTTTAAGTTATGCAGTCAATAAATCTGTAGGAGAATTCGAATCAAAAAATGACAAAAATGCCCATCAACATATTTTGCTTATTTATTCAAGTCAGTAAAGTAATACATGTAGTATACATTGGTATAAGTTACAAACATCAGAAGAATCGATAAACACAGTATTTTGTTAGGTAAGACAAATATAGTGAAAATCTAAATACCATAGTTTTAGTTCATTGAAAATATGTATATCGATTTTCATCAAGTAACGACCTCCTCGATCAAAAAAGATGTATATAACTTTCATAAATATATACTGCATATATGGTCGTCATATTGTTTTTCTTAAAGATATCTCTGCAAGATTCCCTAAATGTTAACCCGAAAACATTTCTCATCATCCTTTTTTAAGTTCGAAAAATTTTTACTGTTTTGGCGTTCGACCCATAAAAAATCAATCCATACCTCATCACACTCTCAAAGTTAGCCAAATACAGAATCCTCATAGAAATGAAATAAAAAACACAAGGTTTAACTTTAATCTACACTTTATTTGAAAAAATTCGACGACGTTTCGCTGACACAGCAGCTTTATCAAGAATGAAAAACAGAATGAAGAGTATGGTATTATAAACAAATCGTAGAACAAGTTGGATGAATAACAGGAAAATCCACACCGAGCCATTGTACAGTTAGTATGAAAGGTAATAAAAACTAATTAAACAAGTTAAGTAGGGGTGAATAATTCACATCTACCTGTTCATTCAAAAGCTTGTCCGAATATTTGTATCTATTTATTTCTAATGCTTCTAGGAGATCTAATTTTGAACCTTTTGATTTTATATGTAATATGTCAAAGTTTCTATTGAATGAATGGTTTTCTTTTATTAGGTGGTTTGAATAATTTGAATCAGATTCATTTTTATCGAAGCTACGTTTATGTTCAGATGTTCTTATGCCAAAACTCCTATAGGTCCTACCGATATAAATTTTATCACAAGAACCGCAATTGAATTTATAGATTCCTGATTTACTTGATTTTTCAACACGAGATTTATTATTTTTAATATGTTTACCTAAGTTATTAGAAGTTTGAAAGTTATATTAAGATTTTGTTTGACGAGAAAGGGTTTAATATTTGAACTTGCAGAACCGCAGAATGTAAAACTATTGAATATTTTATAGTCTTTATGAATAGGATATACTTCATTTATTGCTTTCTGATACAGTTTTTACGAATGATTAGATCTATCATACCCGGATTCTATGAATTATTAATGGCTATCTATTTGATGATGATTAACTCTTTATTATAATATTCGACTGATAAAGGTAAATTGAGTAACCGATGTACCATGCTGTTTAAAGCTGCAGTTTTGTGTTGAATTGGATGTAATGAGTAGTTATGTATAATTGTATCAGTATGTGTTGGTTTACGAAAGACCGAAAAACATGATTATTATTTTGTTTAGTGATTTTAAGTCCAAAAATTAATGGAATCGTTCTGTTCAATTTCTATCGTGAGTTTAATGTTCAAATGGATGGAATTAATGAAATTAAGAAATAAATCTAATTGACGAGTAGTTCCAATGAAACATACTAAGATGTCGTCAACATATCTATACCAATAAAGAAATTTGGAAATGAGTGGATGTGTATGAATTTTCTGTTCAATATTATTCATAAAAATCTCTGCTAAAAGTGGACTCAAAGGATTTCCCATGATCAAACCATTTTCACTACTGTAATAGATGTTGTTGAAAGAAAAATAATTTTGTTCAATGCAAACGTCCAACAGATTCAATATTTCTGATTTAATTATGTACTACTCGTCAATTAGACTCATTTCTTAATTTCATTAATTCCATCCATTCGAACATTAAATTCACGATAGAAATTGAACAGAACGATTCCATTAATTTTTGGACTTAAAAATCACTAAACAAAATAATAATCATGTTTTTTCGGTCTTTCGTAAACCAACATACTGATACAATTATACATAACTACTCATTACATCCAATTCAACACAAAGTTGCAGCTTTAAACAGTATGGTACATCGGTTACTCAATTTACCTTTATCAGTAGAAGATTATAATAAAGAGTTAAACATCATCAAACAGATAGCCATTAATAATTCATATAATCCGGATATGATAGATCTAATCATTCGTAAAAACTGTATCAGAAAGCAATAAATGAAGTATATCCTATTCATAAAGACTATAAAATATTCAACAGTTTAACATTCTGCGGTTCTGCAAGTACAAATATTAAATCCTTTCTCGTCAAACAAAATCTTAATATAACTTTCAAAACTTCTAATAACTTAGGTAAACATATAAAAAATAATAAATCTCGTGTTGAAAAATCAAGTACATCAGGAATCTATAAATTCAATTGCGGTTCTTGTGATAAAATTTATATCGGTAGGACCTATAGGAGTTTTGGCATAAGAACATCTGAACATAAACGTAGCTTCGATAAAAATAAATCTGATTCAAATTATTCAAACCACCTAATAAAAGAAAACCATTCATTCAATAAAAACTTTGACATATTACATATAAAATCAAAAGTTCAAAATTAGATCTCCTAGAAGCATTAGAAATAAATAGATACGAACATTCGGACAAGCTTTTGAATGAACAGGTAGATGTGAATTATTCACCCTACTTAACTTGTTTAATTAGTTTTTATTACCTTTCATACTAACTGTACAATGGCTCGGTGTGGATTTTCCTGTTATTCATCCAACTTGTTCTACGATTTGTTTATAACGCCATACTCTTCATTCTGTTTTTCATTCTTGATAAAGCTGCTGTGTCAGCGAAACGTCGTCGAATTTTTTTAAATAAAGTGTAGATTAAAGTTAAACCTTGTGTTTTTCATCTCATTTATATCATGGATCAACATCAAGTAACGGCCTCCACAATTCAAATGAATCCTCATAGATTTTTCATTCAGACATTTGCTTATTATTCTCGAGCTTTAGCTAATTGTATTCAATTTTTTTCCTAAATATGCTGTATGGTGATTCCACAGTAAGTTCTCATCGAAGAACATGCCTAAAAATTTTGTTGAGAGTTCTGGTTGCATTTCCTAGTTTGATAACTTAATTGATGTGTTCTTTGCAGTTTTGTTCTGAAGAAGATTATGTAAGTTTTTGCTACGTTCAGAATTAGCCTATTTTAAGAGAACCAGTTTTGTACTCTGTCTACATGAATTGCTGCTGTTTTTAGCAAATCTAGATAATTTGTTCCTGCCACTAGTAGGTTTGTGTCATCTGCGTAATTGGTAATGTGATATGTATCTGTATCATCATCTATAGGGTCCATGATATCATTCATGAAAATAATAAATGATATTGGGCCTAGGATACTTCCCTGAGGAACGCCGTGTGTGTTATCTATTATTTCTGATTTGGTTGCGTTGCTGTTTTTCAGTATTTTCACCCTTTGCTTCATATTGGTTAGATAAGATTAGAACCAATGTAAACAGTTGTGTCTTACCCCATATCTGTCCAGTTTCAGAAGTAAGTACTGATGGTAAAGACAATCGAAAGCTCTTGATAAATCTAAAAATATTCCATAAAGTATTTCATTGTTTTCGAACAATTTCATTATGTTCTCCGTAACTTGCATTACAGCTGTGACAACAGATCTTCCCTTTATGTACCCATGTTGATTAGCAGTAAGCAAACCGCAAGATGACATGAACTCCATTCCGTGGAGTACATATCCAACATCCTGAAATATTGAATGTTTGGGTTGGCATCTATTGTCTGATTTGGAGGAAATCTGACGGGAGAAATGTATCTCCAACTACTTGTAGAGTTAATCAATCCGGCCATAACTGAAATTTTGAAAAATGATCCAACTATTTAGAAGAGGATGTTGTGTTTCAGCAGGATGGTGCCCCCCACGCATTTTGCACTTTCTGTTCGGCAATATCTAGATCGAGAGTTTCCCGATCGATGGATCGGAAGAAGAGGCCCAACAGAATGGCCCCCACGTTCTCCCGACTTGTCACCATTGGATTTTTTCTATGCGGCCTCTTAAAGAGTCAAATCTATGAAACTTATCCAGCAAATTTGGTGATTTCACGACAACGGATTGTAGTCGAGTGTAATCGTATTACCACTGAAATGCTACGTAACGTGCAGGAACGTTTCGAGCAAAATCTATATTTGTGCTTGGAAGTTGGCGGCGAACACTTTGAACATTTGTGTGATTGATATCGGATTGACATATAAAATGTATCAGGTAAAATAAATTCAATTGTTTTTTAATTTTTCCCTACTCACCAACATGTAGGTTATTCTATGAAAAAGCTCTATTATTTGAAAATCGAACAAACGTGTTCTGAATCTCCATCCAAAATCAGCAGACCTCGCAAATATTTCATCGCTTTCTGTTAATTCACCCTGTATCTTCATCACAATGCAGATGAAGCAAAAATTTTATCTACAATATTCTAGGAATTCTAAAATGTTTCTTATGAGTTAATACTCAAACTAACTGATCAATTCAAAGATTCATCTGAGGAGGTGTCTGAGGGATTGTAGTTAAAGCACCACTGCTTGAGGATATTTTTCCCCAAGATACAACAGTATTTCGGTCAATGTTCAATCGAAATCGACAGATTTTCCAATCACTGAAAATAACTCGTCTTTGACGAATTAACCTGTATCTTCTTCAAAATATTTTGAAACTCCAAAATTATCACACATTTATGTTGAGAATCGAAAGGACTTTCCAATGAGGTATCACTTGACCTATCTTCCTTATTCATAAAATTGAGTTTCGTGCACCCCTGCCTAGGGGGACGATGTAAAATAAAATCACCGTGTGATAAAAGACAAAATTTACCTGTTTCTGTTTTTTGCTCCACCTGGTATATCCTCTTTGCATTTTCATATTTCATAACATGAAACAAAACATTGTATGGATTGGTTTGTATTCACTATTTCAGTTTCATTTTACAAGTTTATCTTATTATACATTCTGTTAGAAAGTACCGGGAATAGATCATACAAAAATCTGCTTAAAACAATTCAGAGAATTTTCTCTCGTTGCCAAGTTGGCATAACAATTTTCTATACTGACGCGGAGTTTGAACGCGATTTGTCATTTGGTTTTTTTACATTATTCGAGGCTGTCAATTCTGACGAGTGTGTTCTGTAATTTCCACAATGAATGAAAATATCGAACAAAGTATTTGTCGCAAGTTTTGAATTGCGAATAAAATTCCGTATGCCAAATAGCTGAAATAATTACAGAAGGCTTACGGTGGATCTATTTGATCAAAAACAAGTGCACATGAGTGGAACAGTAAATTCAATAGCGGCCGAAATGTGGTAAAAGATTTGCCTTGCTCTGGTTGACCATCAACATCTTCAACTGAGGTTAACATCGATGAAGTGAAAGAAATGGTAATTGAATTTTATCATTCAAGTTGAAGAGACATGGGCAATGAACTTTCTGTTTCTCATGAATCAATTCATACCATTTTAAACGATTGTTTGGACATGAAACGCGTGGCCGCTCGACTAGTCCCAGATGACATACATTTTCTTCAAAATTGAATCACCTAAAAGTCATGAAGACATGATAGAAAAAGTCAATTCCGACGCAACATTCATGAAACGCATTGTAACTGGTGATGAGACATTGGTTTATGAGTTTGACATGTAAACTAGTCAACAAGCTTTGGAATGGCGCCTTCCGTTTCTTTCACTTTAACTATGTTAACTTCAGTTAAAGATGTCGATGGCCGCCAAGAGCGAGTCAAATCTCCCACCACATCTCGGTTGCTGTTGAATGCAAACTAAATGACAGATCGCATTCAAACTCCACGTCAGTATAGAAAACAGTTGTATCGAATTTTGACATCGTTTCAAGCAGATTTTTTGAATAATCAATTCCGAGTACTTTTTTAACAAAATGTTTATCTCGAGAACAGAGGACTTTTGGACACATATTCATGTGCATTTCGTGGTTGGACTGCTGAATACTCGGGGATGGGTGGAACCCAACCCGGTAAAGCCCTAACTCCTCTCTTGCCCTAAGAAACTGGATAATGATCCCTCAAATTGTGACTCCGTCCTAAGACGTCTGTTTCCTCCTCATGTTGTTCCTGCTTGTCTTCTTCCTCCTTCCTCTTCATCATGTTTTTTATTTGGTTTATGCTCTGCCATTCCTATGTTGTTTCAATCATATTGGATATCAACATTTTGCAACTATCTATCCGATCCTCCTCTAATTCTGAGAGCCCTCTCCCTCTCCCATATCTGCCATCCCAGAACCATGTCCTCCACATTGTTTGCCACTTCTCCAACATAACGGGCTGTTCGCCTTTCCGATTGTGACCATATATGCCAGTCCAGACTTTCATCAGCCAGTAGTCCACCCTATTATGATTACAATTGATTTACCATACTCTCTAAGTTGGGTATCAGATAACTGGTCAATGACCTCTACAGTTCTGCATCGCAACTTGGCTGCCGGAGGCCACTATGCTTTTGCCGGTTTAAGCACTGACTCCGGACTAATGATCGTCTCTATGAGCATATTTTCTCCATTTATCTTCCGCTAGGAGATCTAAACGTGGTGTTGTAGCAACTACCTGAACCGCTTTATACGCCAAACACACTTTCAATGAACTCTGCCTCTCTATCTTAATGCACTCTATCTGGTATTTCGCCTCTTCAGCAGTCGCTGTCCGCATCACAGCTGCATACAAGTCCATATAGGCAATCGCGTTGTTGAGATGTCTTACAGCGAAATTGGAACTGCCGCGATTTGACATCGGCCTGAACAGCGCCGTAGTCTTTCTAATCATTTTGTCCACTGTATTCGATGCAAGATTTTCAGCTCAATCTTTTCTTCAGTAATAGACTCAGGTATTTAACCCTTCTTGTAACAATAACAGGCTGGTCCTATATCAAGAATCAATGTTCAGTCCAACTGCTAGGGCCTTTTAGCAAGGCTGTTTCCATTTTCTCCTGTGCTATATGCAATCTGTTTCTGGTCATAAATTGCACTACAACAACATCTATGCTGTGTGTAAAACCTTATCGTACCACAGGGTGGGTCCGAGAACCGAGCCCCATGGCTTCCACATTTGACACTTGTGAACGATGTCCCTCACATTTACACCACCGAGCAAAATAACTACGAATACTCTTATTATTCTTTCTCTTATACCGGCAGCTTACAATGTGCTATGTACCTGTTGTGTTCCATTTTGCACAATTAAACGCATTCTTCACGCCTATAAGCACTATAATCAAAAGAGGTTGGACCGAGCTGCGTGCAGTCCTCATAGTCCAGCTCGACTACGGTTAGAACCGTTCTGCTGTAGCCATTTTGGCTTTCTGATGGAAAACCCTCCTCGTCGTGCAAATTGGAGCTTGAAGCCTTGAGAAGTACAATAGTTACCTTTCGAATCTTTTGTCAAAATTAACAGCTGAATACCTGAAACCCCGTATTATTTGAAATAAATACACTCGGAGGCAAAATTAGCGGAACACTCGAAAATTTGACCAAATTCGAAGTTCGATATTTTTCCTAATTCTCAACCAATTTAGATGATTTGTTCGGCAAGTTATAGATCAACTCTTCTGCTTTGTAGAAATTATTAGAGAAAACAAAAAAAAATCCGAAAACAATTTTACACGGGGTCAAAACTAGAAGTGTTTTTTTTGTCAAAAATTCGTAACACCCTGTGGAATTTCGTGGTCCGAGTTGAAATGTACAATATCATGGTCTGTCAAGACACATCTTCCTACAGTAACGCCCTTATTGTTTCATGCGTTTATCTCTATTTTTGCAAAATATATTTAATTTCAAGTGGAAAATCACCATTTCGGAGAAATTCCATTGAATCAAGGAATTGTCATTAAAATTCGTCTATCAATTTGGAATTTTCTTATTATCACTCAGGCGTGTCGAAATTGTCGTTTGCGATTTTTATGTCCGAATTGCATTAGTTATTGATGACAATTTGGTTAATTTGGTGAAAATTAGGAATTCATAGGATATAACAGTCGGTAGGTATTAAAATACACAACCGAATTCTGGGACCATTGATAAAACATGTGCACACCTTTTTTATCAAATATGAAATACAACACACGTTTTTTTGTATATGACCACATTTGCACTTGTTTAAAGAATGAGAGTTTTCCATTCTTTGATTTGATACAAATTCGATCGGTTGCGGTGTTTTGTGATTCTTTTACTGTTTACGATTCGAAACGGTATTTTTCATTCAGAATGAGAGATTTACCACCAACCTCAGTAGCAAGGGCAGTTACATTAATCGACAAAGGGGCACCTACCGCTCAGTCGGTACCATGTTGGGTGTCTCGACGTCGGTTATCCATCGAATCTACCGACGTTACAGGGAAACTGGATTGTACGTGAGGAGGCGAGGACAAGGAAGAAATCGGGCAAACCGCGCTATACATGACCGTTTCATCGTCAATCAAACCATAAGAAATCCTCGTCTTACTGCTGTTCAGGCACGTAACCTTTTACAAGCAGTGGATAACATTAACGTCAGTGTGAGGACAGTCAGAAGACGATTAAATGAAGTTGGTCTGAGATCATACGCTCAAGCAAGAGCACCAAGACTCGATAGAGCCCATCGGGTAGCAAGATTGGCGTTTGCTAGGGAGCATGTAGCATGGACAATCAATCAGTGGAGGCGAGTTTTATTTAGTGATGAGAGCCGATATTGTGAGAATTTCGTGGATGGTAGAGATAGAATATGGAGGCATCGAGGGGAACGGTACAGTCAAGCGAACTTCGCAGGAACTGAGCAATACGGTGGAGGGTCAGTTATGATATGGGGTGGCATATGCTTGGGAGTACGAACAGAACTGGAGATTATTGTCAATGGATCACTTAATGCCCATCGGTATATAACAGAAATCTTGGAGTCCCATGTTGTGCCTTTTGCTCCTTACATAGGGGAAAATTTCCTTTTTATGCACGATAACGCGCGCCCTCATACTGCGCGCATAGTGATAGAATATCTCAATGAAGTTGGGATCACACGAATGGACTGGCCGTCGCGGTCACCGGATTTAAACCCGATCGAACACGTTTGGGACATTCTTGGAGAAAGGGTTCGACAACAGAATCCAGGTAACGTTGAAGAGCTGACATTGGCTTTGGTGGAAGAGTGGGACAACATACCTCAACAGATGATAGACAACATCATTGGGAGTATGCGAAATCGTATGCGCGCTGTAATAAGAGCTCAGGGGGGTAATACTCGCTACTAAAATCAATTTTTTTTTTGTGGGTCATCATGAACATTTTTCTCAACATGTTCATTTCATTTCACGAGTGTATCGCCAGGATACACACCTGCTCTCAATTTTGGACAGGAATGATAATAATTATAGAGTGTCACACAAAAAATTCAAAAATAAATGTGCAAAATCAACGATTTTTCCAGTGTACTTCGAGTTCTCCCGGAGCGTGAAATTGGCCAGTGAATTTCAAAAATTTTCATTTCGTTAGATTTCCGCTTCTCCAATTTTGATTTTATTTTTTGGCTAACCTCCGATGTTATGCACCTACGCAAGATTAAAAATAAATTCTTGAAATTTTTGACTTTTCGCTTCAAATTTGATATCTCTTGTAAAAATAGAGATAAATGCATAAAACAAAAGGGGCGTTACTGTAGGAAGATGTGTCTTGACAGACAATGATATTGTACGTTTCAACTCGGACCACGAAATTCCACAGGGTGTTACGAATTTTTGACTAAAAAAACACTTTTAGTTTTGCCCCCGTATAAATTTTTTTTGTTTTCTCTTATTATTTCTACAAAGCAGAAAAGTTGATCTATAACTTGCCGAAAGAATCATCTAAATTGGTTGAGAATTAGGAAGAATATCGGACCTCGAACTTGGTTAAATTTTCGACTGTTCCGCTAATTTTGCCTCCGAGTGTACTAAACAACTTCCTTGTCTACAATTGTCATATCAAATCAGAGAATTAAATTGACAATTGATTTGAATAATTCTAAAGTTTCCTTAACAACGTTGGCTATAAGTTTTCTATTATATCTAATACCTTTTTCCATATATAATAAACAACGATTTTCGTAATAGAAACAAGAAGTATCATATTTTCGATAACACCTCGTACATTATACTTGGAATTTGCGGAATTTCTACACGAAGTACATCCTGTTGTTATCACGATATGTTCCAGGCAAATGTGCAGATTCCACGATGTGCTAATGTAGGTGTATAATTGATTAACTGCAGCTAACTCCAGTGCAAGCTTCCTGTTTACCCTATTTGGCTTAAAGGCAGGAAATTGTGATCAATCATTCAAACGAACTCAAAGTTAGTTTCGAGCTACCGAATGGCAATAATAATTCAAATGCGGTTTCGAGCCTCCATGAGTTTCTAGTTCCCAAACTACTAGAATGAGAAATAAAATAGTACATTTCAGAGATAATTGCCTTTCACGCGGTTATACAGGGTGTTTCGCTATATAACGGACATGGTGAAATCAGAGATATAACAGACCTAGGGCTATCTCATGCCATATTCCAATCTCTTTTTTCGGCCTTCCTTTAAGATACACAGGGTGGTTTTTTTGCTTTTGCTCAAAATAAAAATACTGGATCGGGCGTGTAATCTTATTCTTCAACACACCCTAGAAAAACCACCGTGTATATCGTGTAGAGAAATTTCAATATTGATTCCAAAATGTGCACACACTTGACATTTTTGTCATATTGTGTATTCTCAATTGTCATTTGTTCGAACGAATTAAAAAATAAATGATAATAATAATAATGAATAAATGAAATGAAATTACAGAAAAAATTATTCAAAAACGAGTTTTGTAGTGACCAAGTATCATAATCGTGTTCAGTGATTCTAAAAGTCATTTTCATATGCAGTTTCTATAGTTCCAGGACTGGAGCAGCCTTTTATCCTCAAATTAAAATTAATGAGATTCCGCCAAATTCAGTGTCTCAAAGGACATTCGATAGCATTTAGTTACTGAATGAGGAATGAGTTCATTCAAATAGTTAAATGATTCCGCCGTTACTACGTGATTAATAATCATGATGATAATAACAAATTGAGCTATATATAGGATGCGCCAGAGAAAACCGGATAATTTTTATTCCGTTATAACTTCCTCAATTTTGAAGCAAAATCATTCGCTTTCGATTCATTGGAAAGCCAAAGGACTAGGTATTCTAGAAATTGTATCGAAATTTCACTTCCGGTGAAATCCAATATGGCAGACTCATTCGGAAATGAGCAATATTTCAAGATCGCTGGTACGTTTTTTTCACTAAATAATTCCAATGGGGCATTTCGTCGATAATTCAGCCTTTTCTGAAAATTTGACATATCGATCTTTAAAATATTCCAGGAACAGGTACGAAAGTAGCGTGAAGAATTTTTTTTCTGATCTTCTGATCGAAATACTTTTTTCATCTCATGGCGTTGGCACTCCTGGAGTTGTTGTGTTTTTCATGGATGTTCTAGGAAGACAAAGAACCATTCTTTACTAAAACTAACCTGAAATTTGATTTCCGTTCGAATTCAAAATGACCGACTTCCTCAAATCTTAATAATTTTTCCCGCGCATTAAAAAAATTTTCGAGGTCGTAATGAATCAACTGCATAATTCAATCACTAGATAGAACGTTTCCCATCATTTTAAGGGGTCGAACTCGAATATAGATTCAGAATTGTGCCAATTGTCGTCAATAATGTTTCTCTTCTACTCAGAATGGAATATGACTTCCATTGGCATCCACATAATTCTTCTTCAGCTCTCTATGGATCTCGAAATTACATTTTGATCATTCAAGCTGGTTCCTGGAGGCCTGACTGCTAATGCAGACATTCGCTGAATGATATCCTGAAATTGTCAATTGAGTTTGTAATACAAAAAATGTTGAGTTGATGCTTGAAACAGATTATGAAAAAGGCGAGTACCTGTGTTACAACAATTCTAGCTGCACCAGTACCTAGCCATCTAACCTAACCTAACCTAATGACCCTGTTATACGAAATTTTTCCTCAAGATCATAGATTGTACTTCTATTGTGATTAGGGGCTGGCAATTGGCGTAATATTTGCCTAGCAGTATAGCCACGCACAAATAAACATTCAATGAAAAGCTTATCCTCTTTTATTCAAACCATTGTTAACCATTTTCAACGTCAAAAACAAGCAACACCATGATAAAATTCGAGTTTAAGCCAGATGTCATCTAAATCTCGATGGCATTTCTTTATTTTTGTTTATCATAGAGTTAATGCAAGCAGTCTATGTTCTGAGGTTTCCCAATGGAAGGTGAATATGATAGTGAAGAAGAGAAACATTGTTGACAACAATTGGCACAATTCTGAATCAATATTCGAATTCGACCCCTCTAAATGATGGTAAAGGTTCAATCTTGAGATTGAATTACGCACTTGCTTCATTACGCACGAAGAAAATTATTAATATTTGAGAAAGTCGGCCATTTTGAGTTCGAACGGAAATCAAATTTCAGGTTGGTTAAAGTGAAAAATGGTTCTTGGTCTTCCTAGAACATTCATGTAAAACACAACAACTTCAGGAGTACCAACTCCATGAGGTTTTTGATTCCAGCTGAAAATCAAAATGGAAAAAATTCTTCACGCTACTTTTTCACCAATTCTTGGAATCTTCTCAAGATCAATATGTCAAATTATTCGGAAAAAACTGAATTATCAATTGAATGCCCCAATCGAATTTTTTAGAGAGGAAAAAACGTTCCAGCGATCTTGAAATATAGCTCATTTTCAAATGAGTCAGCCATATTGGTTTTCACCGGAAGTGAAATTTTGATACAATTGTTGAAAAACCTAGTCCTTTGGCTTCCCAATGAAGTAAGAACGAATGAACTTACTTCAAAATTGCGAAAGTTATAACGGAAAAATAATTGTCAGGTTTTCTGTGGCGCACCCTATATTATAATATAACAAAAGATTCATTGAAAATCAGGATTGCAATTTCGGTCTCTCGACCATCTTCAGCAGACAACAATTATTGAACTAAAGTTGAGAATACATATATACATAAACAGGTAGATTCAAAATTATTAAGGGTGCTAACAAGAGGTAATTAAAAATATTTTTCAAGGGACAATATTCAACCTTCCGTAGAATGTTAAATATCCTCCTTTGAAGGAGCTAGTTTTCCGATCTACTCTTCATCATCACCGTTCACCGGTGCCACCGGATACTGGGCAAATTTGAGCTGTTTGCATTAATAAAGCCTGGTTCCATAGTTATAGATAGATTTGTGTTGTAAAGTCGATAAATCACAAAAACATATATAAAATCAATCGTAACGCGCAATCAGTAGAAGATAATCAAAACACAGTGAAGCTTACATAAGTATGACGTCATGCGCTGTGATTGGCGTTTCAGTCAAAATGGCCAATTGCAGTATTTTACTCTTTTATTTTATTGAGAATCTTATTAATCTCAATTTTTTAAATAAAACTAAATCAGTTTTCTAAATCCTTTGTATTTTCCCCTAAAGTCATTAAATCTTTGATTATGTCATACTATCGTCACGCCTATTGCGAATCCACGTGTTCATCGTTCTATTTCAATAAGGATTTTCATCAAATTCCAATTTCAAAAAATGCTAATAACATCAAAAATTATAACCTTAAAATTACAAACATGTAGCTATCAGCGACGAGATGTAATATATGCCTCTGGGAATTACCAGACTATCGACGTAACAATCCAACACGTCGCAAAACTTCATCGACTTCTATTTACCCCTCGTACTAGGTCACGAATGAAGTCGGAGCCTGCCCCAATGAGAAATGAAAAAACCATCGGATATGCGTCAGGTGCGGAAATCTTTAATTAAAAACTCGTGCCATGGATGCCAGGATACGTGTGAAAGTGTTCTTCGTCGTTGTCCATAGCAACGAGCTGAGAAGATGAAATGAAATGATGATGTATGTGATATGTGGAAGAGACGTGTACGTAGACTATTGATTGAAACTTTGAAGTTTATAGGAAACTTCGTCGAAGTGACCTATTAATATCAAACACGAAATAGATTCGACCGTTTCTATGTGATATGTAATTGACATTATAAGAATTGCGAATATTACTACGTTAAAAATATCACTGTTTAAGATGGAAAAGGTTATTCAATGTTATAGCTGTTTCGAGATTTGCTCATCATCAGACATATATGAGTCTAGAACTAAAATACAAAGTTAGCAATTTTCTTTGACAGGGTTGGTCATAATCGAAGGGCGTTTTTAGAACGGGTAGTACACGAACCGGTGAGTGAGTATAGGGGACCGGCTGAGATCATTCGACTCAGGAGAAGTTACCATTTAGTTCACAAAGGTTATCTGGACGAGAGACCACTGTACATTCGCAGTTGCAGAGTATTTAAAATCGGGATAGTCTGTCATTGTCGTGCGGTGGCGCTTTCGCCAGCGCTTAAACATTGGTCGTAACGCGTCACAATCATCCGATGGGTACAAAATTTCAGAACAATTGCATCAATAATGAACCCGAAATCTCAAAGTCTTCCCCAAAGTGTAAGGACACCAGCTTCCGTGGAAAGTGTGAGACAAGCTGTAATTCATGGCCTAAGGCGTTCTGTCCGAAAACGATGTGTTTTAATGCTGAAAAATTTTGTCATCCCAAAATTGCGATGACGAAGAATTTCAGAAATGTTTGGTTCAACAGGATGGTGCAACCGCACATACAGCCAGAGCTTCAATGGATGTTGTACGTAGCAATTTTCTTGGTCATGTATTCTCTCGTTTTGGTAATGTGCCGTAGCCCCATCGTTCCTCTGATCTCACTACTTGTGAATATTTTTGTGGGGAAAGAGAATTGACTACAGCAATGCATTACGCAACAAGGACGTCATCTGCCTGATCTTATTTTCAGAACATGATTCTTTTCACTTTTTCTACACTAAATGGTAGCATTTAAGTTTTCATTTTGAGTAATTAAAAATGTTCTACGCTGAAAAACGGCTGAGTTATTCTCATGCGAAAAACGCCCTTCCATTACGCCCCACCCTGCACCCCCTACCCTGTATATAGGTACAGAGAAATTGGTTATCATCAGAAGTAAAATACATATTAGAAATTATTTTTGGATACTGATACATAATTAAAAAATACTTATGAATCCCAAATATTGGCGAATAACCTAAATCAGTCAGGTGGTTAGGTGATATTTGATTATTGCCTTCATTCTGTTTGGCTTCGAATATTTCTGAGGATTCGTTCTCTATGATAGGTATGCTCAAACTTGAACTGCTGGCGATCTACCTAAATATTTTTAGACTTCTAACGATCGACTCTGAGAGACAGCAAGTAGGTGTGATGCAGGGTTGTCGTACTCTTCTTCTTCTCCGTGTAGAAAGCGTAGCGCCTGTTCAGTTCCGGTTTCCCTGCAGCAGTTTTTGTGAAGTTGATTGCCAACTGTCCCGCCATCGTTTTGGTGGTCGTCCAACGGGTCTTCTTCCGTGTGGTATGTTGTTATATACGATTTTAGCTATTTTATCTGTGGTCATTCTGTTTACATGCTGGTTCCATTCTCTTCTTCTTTTTCTTACCCATCTTACAATATCGTCTGTTTCACATTTTTCCCTTATGTCGGTATTTCTTTGTCTGTCATTCAATGTGTAACCGGTTATAGTTCTTAGCGTTTTCATCTCTGTTGTTCTTAGTATCCTCTTTGTTACCGACGTTTCCGCTCTTGTTTCTGCCCCGTATGTCATAATTGGTCGCACACATGTTTTGTAGATTCTGGATTTGCATGGTATACTGAGGTGTTTATTTCTCCAAATTGGTTGTTTAAGATGTCTCGATACTGCAGCTGCTTTGTTCACTTGTCTTCTCACTTCATCTTCAAGGTATCCTGTGCTTGTTATTTTGCACCCTAAGTATTCGAATGACATGACTTGGTCTATAGTGGCGTTGTCTATTGTTAACTTGCAGCGCAGAGGTTCCTTAGCTATGGTCATGCATTTTGTCTTACTTGTTGAGATTTCCATATTGAAATTTTTTGCGCGTTTGCTAAAGGCGTATAACATTCTTTGTAGGTCGTCTTCTGATTCTGCAATGAGTACGGCGTCATCGGCATAGCATAAGATGTTAATTTTGTAGGTTCCCATTCGGTATCCTAGTCCCAAGTTTTCAACGGTCTCTATAAGTTGGTCCATAACAGTATTAAATAGTAGAGGGCTAAGACTATCACCTTGGCGGATGCCCGACGTTGTTCCGAAATGCTGCGTTAGGGTGTGGTTTGTTCGTATTTGCGTATTAGTGTTCAGATCTTTCATGAGTCTTATATATTTTTTGGGTACCTCTTTGTTTTCCAGTATCTTGATTACATCCTTCAGTTGGACTCTGTCGAAGGCCTTCGTTAAGTCTATGAAACAAAGATATGCTGGAGTATTATATTCAAGAGACTTTTCTACTAATTGCCTTGTTATAAATAGTGCATCGACCGTAGACCGGTTTTTTCGGAAGCCTTGTTGCTCTTCGCTGATTGGCATTGTTGACGTTATGTCATCGGCAAGAATCTTTGTAAGCAGTTTCAAAGAGGTGCTTAATAAGGTTATTCCGCGATAGTTGGCAGGATTTGTTTTGTCTCCTTTTTTAAAGATAGGCACTGTTACACTTCTTTTCCATTCTTCTGGTATTTTTCCGTGTTGAATTATGATGTTAAACAGTTTTGTGTACTCTTCTCTCATGGCTTCTCCGCCATATTTGATCATCTCATTTGTTATCTTATCTTCATTTGGAGCTTTCCTATTTTTAAGTTTACTTATTGCCATAGCTACTTGCTCTTTCGTGATTGTTACCGGTTCATTTATAATGTCGTTTTCTAAGTCTTCTTCTGGGGTTCTTCTTCATATTCTGATTCGGTGTAAAGATTTTTGAAGTATTTTTCCCATGTTTCGTTTGTGATTGTTTTCAGTTGTATAGTTTCATTGGTGTCCTTTTTCATACCCCTTAATAATTTTCAAATTCGTTTTTGCGCTCCGTATATATCCGCTTCCATTTCAGCACTAAATCTCTGCCAGTATTCTTCCTTAATTTCCCGAACTCTTTTAGTCACCCTATTTCTTATTTCTATGTATCTATTTCGCTTCTCTGGTGTCGGATGGATCTTATATTCTAGATATATTTGTTGTCGTACATACACGAATAACCCTAGCTACCTACCTAGGTAGGGTGTACATTAGCATATATAGATATTAGCTTTCCGTGCAATATACAATATTCTAGTCAGGGTTTGGGTTAGATTTAGTTAGGTTCTTTTCTATAATGTCAATAAAAAAACTCATAGGTATTCAAAATTGCGAGTTTTTTGGTTGTTACAAAACAAAATAGTTACATATGGTGTTGAACTCAACTAAGGAGTGACTTTAAATGTTGAAGCGTGGCACTGCATGTCCTCAGCATACTTTTCATAAGATGGTACGTAACAACTGATTGCTAATCGCAAGCATGATGACAAATGATCGTTTGTTAGTCAGTCGATTGCAATATTTCGACTTAATTATCTCCATTGTGAAGATTAGTGATGACAGACCTAGTAAAAGTGCTTTCGTCAGTAAATAGAATTTTCCTACTGAAGTGGTGATCCTGAATTTTCTTCTCTTGGATAAATCGGAAGAGAATTATGCGATTCTCAGGATCGTTAGGAACTAATTCCTGAAATTTATGAATGTGATAACGATAAAATAATTATTTCAAGACATCATGAATCAATGTTTTAGGAACGACCAACTGCAAACCTAAACTCTGCGTGCTTAATTGTGGGTTTTCCTCAACCATATCCAAAATAAGTTCTTCGCCTTCAACCGTCCATACTGTCCGTTGTCGTCCTCGATCCAAATTCCTGAGCTTGAAGCAACCATTCTCGCGGAGGCGCCTCTCCAGGTTTCCAAACGTTTTGTGGTTCAGAACTATGCGATTTGGAAATCTTTCAGCATATACTCTCGCGCTTTCACGTCCATTGCCTTGACAAAATTCGTACACCATAACCATATCAACCATTTCAAAGTTACTGTACATCTCCGTTCCTAATAATATTAAAAAAATCACCAAAATTCCTAGTTAAGAACTTAAGCAACGGTGTTGTGTCAACAATTGGTTGTCAAGCTTAATAAAATGACAATCTGCCAGACCACAGAATTAAGTCCAAAGCCAACATGGTCAAATGTGATATTTTTGACTTGCTAGGTGGTTGAAGAAATGAAATCATGAAATTAAAAACTGTTTTTCTGATTGAACTACTTATCATATAAAAATTTTTCAGGGGACAAAAAAGTTTGATAACTAGCCTAGCTACTCAATGTTCGAAAGAGTTTTGCTTAAACGCAGACAGTTGAAAAATTATGGTTGATTAAAAATACGTTCGTGTTTTTAGGGATACTTGTAAAACGTCAAGGTCATTGAGTGGACCAGTAAAAAACGTGGTTTTTATCGATCGAGTCGTTCTCAAATTATTTTGAAAATAAGAAAGAAATATTTGGATTTGGTGACCTCTAGCAGCCATATGAAACTTTTCATATAGGTTAGTTAGCCGAAATCGACTTATTTCGATCTGAAGAATCTGTGGTATTATACTGTACACGAAATTCACAGATACCCTGTATATGTATATCATCTACTTATCAGATGAAGCCACACTGTAGGAAAATTCGTTATAAGTTTGTCAATATAATGAAATTTTGGCAGCATATATCATATTTATATAAAAATATTATAATTTAGGAAAATGCAGTACATTATTGTCTTATTTTTTCTCATACACTTGTGCAACATATTCAACAAAATACAAGTTATTGACCAATCACTCACAAAATAAACATTCGGTATATAATATATTAATTTGAATACACACGTTTCAAGTAATTATAATGAGAGTGTTCAGGGCTAGACATTCTTGTTCACCTCTAAGATGGTGAATTGAATCGGAAAACCAATTCTCTTTCCCAGAGAATAAAACATTCAGAAGAAATTGGGGGGTGCTAGGCATTCCCTTTCAGAATCCATTAGGGAAAAACCGCCCGCTTCGAATAATCCCGTGACAGAAGAAATGGTACCCGTTATCTTTCAAATTTTCAGAATGGTGGAAATACTAACATTAAATGTGCAATTTTTTTCGTAATGGTTTCTAGATGTTCTTAAATCGCTTTGAGATCTTGTACTTGTAATACACGCCTGTTTTGAATGAACGTTGACTGTTTCAAGAAAAGACTTCTTCAAGATATAGAGTGATATGGATACGTTCTGTTAGCCAACGAACCTTAATGAAGTAACATTCGATATTTTGATTATTCTTTCGATTGCTGTGAATTGTTGGAGGAAAACATCATTTTTCACCCATATATAAACTTTAAATTTTCAAACTGCAACCAATCCCCCATAGACATAGGCGTCTATATATATCAGACTGATCGTTCTTCCGAAACCATGTACGAAGAGCATCAATCAGGTTACAATAACCAGAAAACTTACTAACTTACTTTCACTTCACATTGTATCGAATATGGTCATCATTTTCCAGCCACAGAACAAATTCAAATTATTCACAGAATTCCTAAGGGATGAAAATTTAAGAATTCTTTGATCCATCGAAATTTTCAAACTGCAACAAAACCATAGAGATAATCTTCTGAATGACCAAAATGAACCGGCTTATTATTGTTAATTAGTTTATTACCTCTTGCTTTCACCCTTATAAATTTTTTATTTACTTGTTTATATACAGGGTGTTTCCGAATAAGATGTCATAAATGAAGGATGCGAATCCCTGAATGATTTGAGCAAAGAAAGGTCGAAGAACTAATGGTCAAAAAATGCTTCGTTGCCGAGATACAGGGTGTTAAAGTTGAGAAAATTTTTCGATTTTCTCTCGATAAAACCTAGACTTCTCAAGATTTCGGGCTCAAATTTTCCACATAAGCTATTAAACACAATCTAAATCACCAGGTGAGGCCAAATTTTGGAACAGTATACAGGGTGATACTTTTCATGGGCCATGTTCCATTTTACCCTCGGAACTTTTTTTGGTACGCTACTGGCACTAACAAAAATAAAGTAGAATAGATCATTCAATTTGAAATTTTTTTGACTCATGCATTTTGATCGTAACTATCACCGTTTCTGAGATATTAATTATTGAAAATAATCCAATAGTTTTCCCATATCGAAGCCATGGAGATATTATCTTAATAACTGATGCAATTTTTCAGGAATTGAGCTAAAATTTACATCAGATATCCCTTATTGTATGTTTATAACAAAATCAGGCAAAAATTCCTGACAGTATACAGGGTGTTATTTTTTCACGTGCATTTTCCTCTTTTTGCCCCCTGAACTTTTTTGTGGTGCGCTATTGGTATATTCTGAAAACAGAATCAAACAGATTATTCAATGCGAAAACTTTTCTGTTCCTTGTATTTTTCCGTATCTGCCACCATTTTCGAGATATTAATCAAGAAAAGTAATCGTATAGTCCCTTCCGTATTGAAAGCTTGAAGATATTTTTCATGTTATTTCGGCAATTTGTGAAGACCTTGAGCTCGAATTTCAAACGAAGTTCACATTTTAAGATCTGCACCACTAGGATTCATGAGAAAGTATAAAGGGTGATATCATTTCCCTGATCATTGAATTCGAATTCAAAAATGTGTTTTATTGAGTGTATAAATCGGAAGTAAATGAATAAACAACATAAATAATCGCGAATGATTTCAATAACAAAACTCATAATGATGAAAACAAAATTGAACAAACAGAACGAATCAAAGAAGATGTTGAAAATGTCCTCCACCTGAAAGAATACATGCTTCTGCTCGTCTCCGCATATTAGTGCGCACCCTCTGAAATATTCCTGGGGTATTTCTGATGACGTCACATGATGCTGTAATTCTATTCCTCAATTCTTCAAGTGTATTCACGGGAGAGCTATAAACCAAAGTTTTCAGATGTCCCCAAAGAAAAAAATCCAAACTGTTTAAATCTGGCGACCTTGGAGGCCAAGCTTCTGGTCCACCACGCCCTATCCAGCGGTTATTGAATGTCATATTCAGATATTCTCTAGCTTCCATGCTGAAGTGCGGTGGTGCTCCGTCATGCATAAACCACATTCTATTTCTAGCTTGCAGCGGCACATCTTCTAGCAACACAGGTAAAATCTCTTCTAGAAAGTGGCGATATAAGGCTCCATTCAGCCTGTCTGGCAACAAAAATGGCCCGATCAGGAAATCCCCAATTATTCCAACCCAGACATTAACCGAAAATTGTTCTTGATGGTGACATTCCTCAATCATATGGGGATTTTCTTCAGTCCAATAGTGATTGTTATGAAAGTTCCTGATTGCATTTCTCGAGAAGGACGCCTCATCTGTGAAAATGATTTCGCTATCGAAAAGGGGATTATGAGCAATGTTATGAAGGAACCATCGGCAGAAATTGAGTCGCAGAGGAAAATCGCGGGGTAGTAGAGCTTGGACGCGTTGAATATGGTATGGGTAAAGCAAGAAATCATGGAGAATTTTCCAGACCAATACAAATGAGATATTCAACTCTCTTCCAATTTTTCTTGTACTCAGCTGAGGATCCTCATCTATACAATTTAGGACTGCCTCTTCGATTTCCGGGGTCCTTATTGTCCGATTTGCCCCTTTCAAGTCATGATTCGGTTTGAATGTACCCCGTTCTCTCAATCTTCTGTGGATGTCAGAAAACGTACGCCTATCAGGAATGATTCGATTAGGGAAGCGTTCTTGATACAAACGCCTTGCGTGCACTGCGTTTCCTTCAGCCACACCGTACATGAAATGTATATCGGCCATTTCTGCATTAGTGAAAACCATTTCAAAGGTTATTGGTTACTACTTACAGCTGTTTCAAATGTAGGCACAACCAACTGAATGACAAAACTTACAATCATTGAAGTGTCAAATTTTTTTTCTATGATTTCATTTGCGAAATTGTATCAGAGCCTACTAAGCCTTTTGAAATCACCAACGTGTTCTGATATGAGGAAGACACGATAAATTCTGATGATTTTCAATTCAAAACGGTGAAAGACATGAGGATCAAGATGAGCACAAAATTATCCGAATTGAATGAAAAATCCGTTTCTGATTACGAAAAACGTCAGTTATGCACCGAAAAAATATACGGAGGCAAAGGGGTAGCCTGTTCGGGCGTTGTTGATTAATTTTTCGAAAATGGTGGCAGATACGGAAAAATACAAAGAACAGAAAAGTTTTCGCATTGAATAATCTGTTTGATTCTATTTTCAGAATATACCAATAGCGCACCACAAAAAAGTTCAGGGGGCAAAAAGAGGAAAATGCACGTGAAAAAATAACACCCTGTATACTGTCAGGAATTTCTGCCTCATTTTGTTATAAACATACAATAAGGAGATATCTGATGTAAATTTTAGCTCAATTCCTGAAAAATTGCATCAGTTATTAAGATAATATCTCCATGGCTTCGATATGGGAAAACTATTGGATTATTTTCAATAATTAATATCTCAGAAACGGTGATAGTTACGATCAAAATGCAGGAGTCAAAAAAAATTCCAAATTGAATGATCTATTCGATTTTATTTTTTGTTAGTGCCAGTGGCGTACCAAAAAAAAGTTCCGAGGGTAAAAATGGAACATGGCCCATGAAAAAGTATCACCCTGTATACTGTTCCAAAATTTGGTTAGATCTCGGCAACGAAGCATTTTTTGACCATTGGTTCTTCGAACTTTCTTGCTCAAATCATTCAGGGATTCGCATCCTTCATTTATGACATCTTATTCGGAAACACCCTGTATGTATGTATTTTCAACTTTAGTCTAATACTTGTCAGGTGAAGATAGTCGAGAGATCGAAATTGCAATCCTGATTTTCAACATGTCTCTCGTTATAGTATAATACATAGTTTAATTACTTATTATCATCATGATTAACTAGAAACAGCGGAATCAATTAACTATTTGTTTGGTTTTGATCTTCATTAAACTTTTTTCGAACAAGAATTTTCTACTAGACCCCTAAATTTCTCAGTGGACCCAATATTTTCATCAATTTTTCGTTGAAATGGCTTGAAAATAGAAATTTGTTCATTTTATGTTTCAGATTTACCTCTTAGATATTGGAAAGTAAAAATTATGGTTCCATTAAACATTAAAAAATTCATTGGATCAAATGGGTTAATCATTTATTCATTATGTGTCACCAAGTGTTAAGTGAAAATTCCATATATAGAATTATACCGGGTGTAACTGGAAAGAGGCACGCCCCCAAAACTTTTTTCCTATCCAATATTTACTACTACATTATTCATTTGATTTGGAAACATTTCATTTATTGCTCCCCGAACTCTATTCTCTAAATCCTCTCGATTTTCTGAAGCAGTTCAATAAAACAATTTTTCACATGGGCCCACAAAATAAAATCTAATGGGGACAAGTCGGGCGATCGAGCTGGCCATCTTGTCGGGCCTTTGGTGCGTATCAACCTTTCATTGAAATTATTATTTAGGTACTGAACAACTTCCCTGCAGTTGTGCGCTGGTGCTCTATCTTGTTGGAAAATTAAGTTATTAGCAACAGCCAGTGGTAAACCATCAATCAGATCGCTTATTTCGTTTTGTTAAAATCCTAAATCTCTTTCCCCTGTTAATGGTCCATCAAAAAGGATCGGAACTATGAGATGTCGCCCTACCATTGCCATCCATACATTAAACCCAAATCGCTCCTGGAAATTACCCTCACGTACTAAATGCTTGTTTTCGTGGGCCCAATTGCGCGTATTGTTTCTATTTAACATTCCGTTGTTAGTAAATCGGGATTCATCTGAATATAAAATTTCATAAGAATACCTCGGATCCATTTCCATCTTTTGAAGAAACTGGTTGCAATATTCTAATCTTCGGCCATTAACATTTTCATAAAGGTGTTGATGAAGATTGTATTTGAACGAGCGAAATTTATGCTTCTTGAGAATTCTCCAAACACTCTGATGACTTATCCCTATTTCTTGTGCGATTTCTCTGGTAGACGCCGTACAATTCAAATTAATGTACGCTAATACATCAATTTCAGAATTTCCGCTTACTATGAAATTTTGATTATTTGCAACAACCGGTTGCTGACGAAACTTCACTTCCAGTTTTGGAAAATAGTGCCTTGAAGGATGTTGCCATTCTGGATAGCGTTCAGCGTATAAAATTGCTGATGCTGTAGAGTTTTTTCGGCATTCGCCATAAATGAGTACCATATCTACTTTTTCATTCTGTGCGTACACCATTTCGTCTGTTTTTCTGCCATGAAAATTCAAAAACTCTTAACAATTTATATCAACTCACCGATTCAGATGCAACACAATCTTATCTTATGACATTCAAAATTGAATACAAAAAATTCTATGATCTGTGATCTACCTGTGATAGGATTTCAATGCATTTCCAAAACACTTCAGATAATGGGTTGAAAAATGAGTATTATACCATGTCCAGGATTACAAATGGAAATTTTCCACGAAAAATTATAATTTGGTATCAAAATATTTGTAAAAATATTCTGTGTATTATAGTGCTAATGAGCCTCTATTATACCTTGCGGAAATAAGATTTTTTTTAAAGAAACAATGTTCGGAATGTTACGAAGCCAATAACATAAAGAAATTCTACAGTTTCAGTGATGAATCAAAATGTACTCGATTTCGGTCGATTAATCACGCAGTTTTTTTGTCGTCATAGTCACCTCGACTTGGAAACAAATTTATCAAAAAAAATTGAAAATTCGGCAAATTCGTCTTAAAATATTCTGAATGTATAAACTAAGAGAGTTTGATTCGATTTATCAAAAAATATACATGGTGAGCCAATTGAAAATCGAAACTTTGGCTAATTTCCTTTGAAACCGGAAACGTTTCAGATAAACTGTCAGTGCCATTCAAGTTGAAATAAATTTCTAATTAAGTTCAGAAAATTTCATTGAAAAATGTTGGACAGGAAAAAAAGTTATAGGGGCGAGCCTGTTTCCAGTTACACCCGGTGTATTAATAATCTAACCTAACCTAACCTAATTTTCTACCTGTGGAATTGGACGAGAGTCATTGAAAAGAGTAAGATTGGATTAGAGGCCGACATGATCATTTTAAGGTCGAGATAGGTACCACCCTCAAATCTTACTTTTGGGACCAAAACCAGGAGATTTCTCAGTAATATCTTTTATGAGACTTTTTGAAAAATTAAGTGATTCCGAAATTCTTGATTAAATAAAAAAAAAACTCATCGATCAGTTCATCAAATAAAATTGAATAGCCCAAAATGAAAATTGAATTAATTATAGATTTTACAACCTGGAAGATCAAGCTGCTAAAGTTCTTTTAGAAAATTAAATACAAAATGTAGGTAATACAGGGTGTTACATAATAGTATGTCACAACTTACGGGGGTTATTCGACGTCTTATTTTAAGAAAAAGGTTTATATAAACATAGGTCCGCAAACGCTTCGGAACGAAGCTACAGGGTATTGAAATTTCCAGAAAAAATTTGTTTTTTCTTCAAAACTCCTGCAGTTCTTGAGATAATCAGCCCAAATTTGAAATGCAAGGTATTTTCCACAGCTTCCATCATTACACGTCCTAGATTTTAACTGAAATTCACTAAGTGTTTTTTTTCCGAGGCCATGACTCCTTTTCCCCTCTCAAAATTGTTTCCAGTACTCCATTGATCAGCGTACACTCAACTTCGTCATCTTGGTTCAATTTGGAAACTTCTTTAACACCTATTATTTTGAATTATTTGAATTCAATGTTATTCGCTAAATAAAAATAATAGAAATACTCAATAGTTATGCCCAAAATTTGCTTTTATTTTGATAGCTCGTCTTCTAAGATTCAATTTATACTCATTCAATATCAAACTTAAAGAAAGAACAATTAAAAACTACATAAATTGCTGGAAATGTCCCTCTCCTGCACGAATACAGGCCTCTGTCCTTATCACGTACTCTTTGAAATATTCCTGGGGTAGTTCTTATCGTGTCACAAGAGGTTATCATTCGGTTTATCAATTCTTCTACAGTGTTCACTGGAGTGATATGAACTGATCTTTTAAGAGTTTTCCAATAAGAAAAAGTCTAAACTATTTAAGTCTGGGGAACTTAGAGGCCATGGTTTTGGCCCACCCCGACCTATCCATCGGTTGTTGAATGAATTATTCAAGAGTTCCCTAGCTCCTCTACTAAAATGTGCTAGTGCCTCGTCATGCATGAACCACATTATGTTTCTAATGAAGGTGTCACAACCTCGAGCAATAAAGGTAACTCCTCCTCAATAAATTGCCGATAAGCGGGACCGTTTAGTCTGTTAGGCAGAAAACTTACCAAATCAAATAATTTCCAATTATTCCGACCCTGACATTTAGTGAGAATTGTTCTTGATGATGAGATTCTTCAATCAAATGGGGGTTTTCCTCAGCCCAATAATGATTATTGTGAGAAAATGTGATAGCAGTTCTCGAAAAGTTTGTTTCGTCTGCAAGCATTATTTCACTGTCGAAATTTTCTCTAATTTCATCTGAGAACCATCGGCAGAAATTCAGTCTTGAAGGAAAATCTCGAGAAGGTAGAGTTTGGACGGGTTGAATATTAAACGGGTACAATGAAAAATCGTGGAGAATCCTTCAAACTAGAACATGTGAAATACTCATCAGATATGCAATTTTTTTTGTATTCACATGAGGATTCAAATCATTACAATTCAAAACTGCTTCCTCAATATCTGGAGTTCTCATAGTTTCAGTTGCACCTTTTAAATGATTATTTGCAGTGAAAGTACCAGTTTCCCTCAACCTTCTGTGGGTATTTGAAAATACTCGCCTGTCTGGTATTACTCGATTTGAAAAGCGCTCCTGATATAATCGCCTAGCTTCTGTTGTGTTTCCGTCAGCCAGTCATTACATGTAATGGATATCATCCAATTTGGCGTTAGTAAAATTAGTCATTTTTTCTTACAGCAATAACTCCAGAAGTCTTAAAATTAATCGTTAATATAATGAACAATTTGAGCAGACACTGGATAGTAACAGTTAAAATAAATACAACAATTAATGAAAAAGTCAAAGCCTACTAGTCATTTTTTTGATTAGAATTGCTTTCAATTCAGCGAATGCATATAATCGTTAAATAATTTTTTACTCGAGAACGGTTTGAGATACGAAAAAATTACCTGTATCAAAAAAGTTTTTAAATTGAATGGAAATGACGAAAATTGATTGTATGGTGATCAGTGGAGTACTGCAAAAAGTTAAAAAGGTCAAAAGAAGACATGGCTACGAAAAAGAAAACATCTTGTAGATTCTAGTTAAAATTTAGGACGTATAATGATGGAGGCTGTAAAATATAGCTCGCATTCCAAATTTGGGCTGAATATCTCAAAAACTGTAGTTCCGTAACGAAGCTTCTGCGGACCTATGTTTATTATAAGAACTTTTTTTCGTAAAATTTCACGTAAATTTACCCCCTGAAGTTGTGACATACTATTATGTAATAGCCTGTATATCCATTCATTGATTTTTCTCGACAAATAAAGTGAAATTTCGTTCTTTTCAAATATCATATTATTTAGAACAATTCAGTATCAACAATATAAAGAATAAAAAGCAATTTAATGAGTTAAACTTTTCACGAATATAAGAGAACACAGAGTTAACTTGAAGCGAATAAAATTCACGAAAATAAGAATGCAACTTCGGAATGAGCCAGAGTAAGTCGTAATTTCTAGAAGAGAGTATGCCCTAGACCTCGCTAACATTTGAAATGTCGGCTGTATTCGCTAGAATGCTTTCGTATGCATTCATTACATCGTTTCTTCATCTTTCGTCCATATCTAGGGAGCATAATATAGTACACAGATAGAATATTTAATTTAATTTCATGTTCCACGGATTTGATGCTTCTTAGCTCCAGTATATACCGTAAGATATTCCGTATTCCTTTAATTATATCTCCAATATGTGGAGTGAATTTATAAGAGCAGACGTCGCAACTTCAAGGCTGGTTCAAGTATGTTATTTCGAATAAGTATTCATTAGATAATGCAGATATGAACACATCTTGAACATATCACTCACTCAACAATATCTTTCATAGAGTTCTGTACCTCGAAGGAAGAGAAAAAAATGTTTATTGGATTAAAAATCGGACAGAAGTGAACGTTAATTGATGCAAATCAGTTATAAAATGGAAATGATCTGGATCTGAAACAAGAAAGAGATCAAGATTATTGATCGAAAAGGCTTCCGCTTGATTTCCTACTTCGCCAGTCCTATGTCAGTGTTGGAGACAATTTGCTGTTATGAAATTTGAAGCCTCTTATGACCACCTCATCTGACAGATGCTGTATTTGGATTGTGTCTATGTTATCGCCTAGATACTGAATCTGGGGTAGTTGTTTTCGTTAGGAGATCGATACAGATAACTTGAAAACATGCTTTTGTTATTTGTAGAGATGTTGAACCGTGCCTGATCGAAAGTGTTATTTTCTAATCTAATCTCTCCCTCAAACCGAAGCCTTGAGTGCAATTCATAACCATTGAAGCACAAGTAGATGGTGCCTGATGTTGACATTATTCGAGTTTCCATTAGAGCTAGGACATAAGGTTGCGTGTCTTTTAAGTGGTGTACTGCTCTCACATCATTTTAGAGTATCCTAGTCTTCTTATGTTGATAGGATCGTTTTTAGTAGTATTACCATCATGAGAATTCCCCCTGGAGATCCGATTGAGGAACTAGTGTTCCTCCAGATAATTTCGTGCCAAGGAGCTATTCATGTCTAAGAAGAATCATAGCTCAATGGTGGTTAATAAAGGATAAGACGAATCATGACCTTTGAATTACACACACCACAAAAATTGTCGCATCACCTGGTAGTCTGAATTCCACAATCGATTAAGCAGCTCGATCGCAGTTTCTTTGTCAACATATGTTTTTTGACATATAAGGGGAAAAAATCTTAAATATGTAGTAACATTTGTTTCCATATGATCTCAAATACGTCTGAAACAAGAATGAGTTTATTTTACTATCAGTACTCATTAAATTTCTCTTCAGTTTTCAAGCTAAATTAATGCAAGTTTTCTGTTTTTCTTGTAGATTTCTTAATCTTAGAATTTATTGCAATGGCTACTGAACGTCCTGGACGCTAGTTGAGGGATCATGAAGTGGTAAGAATTGTTACACTTCTAGAGGAGGGGCGAAGCCAACGTTACGTGGCTAACTTGTTGAATGTTAACCAAAGCACTATTTCAAGAGCAATTAATCGGTACCACGGAACAGGGGAATATGGAAGAAGGGCCGGACAGGGAAGAAATCGGATAACAACACCAGTTGATGGTCGTTGGCTTCGTTTAACTGCACTAAGAGTTCGGCACTGTATGGCTAGAATGCTACAAAATGAACTTGCACTCTCTAGAAATGTGTAACTGTTAGTAAACTTGCTCAGAGAAGGCGATATCAGACCAAGGGTGGCTTCTACCGGCCCGCGTCTCAGCAGAGAGCATCGAGTTGCAAGACTTCAGTTTCCGAGGGAATATACAAATTGGGGTATTCCAGAATGGTCGAATGTTCTCTTTTCCGACGAGTCCAAGTTCTGTCTAGTATCAAATGATAGACGCATGCCTGTATACAAACGATCTGGGGAATGGTAACAGCAATGCAATATCCGGAAAACAAGTGTTTGGGACAACATGGGTTGGCAAATTCAGCAACGTAGGATGCCTTGTAGAACACTCCAACAACTAAAAAATCTGCTTCCTAAAATTTGGAACTCAGTAACCCAAGTGAACATCCAAAATTTGTTTGAGGAGCATCCTAGATGTATACTGGCAGTAATTAGAGCCAGGGGAAGAAACACTTCATTTTGAAAATGTTTAGTAGTTGATTGGTCTCTTCGCGAATGTTTGAAAGATGGTAGAATTTTTTAATTTTTCATTAACTCGAAAATTGTTGATATTTTTCATCACTTTACACTTCTGAAAGTTACCAAGCGACTCTCGAATGACCAATCTAAAAGTTTATATAGTATTGTCGTAAAAGTAGGGTGATGCGACAACTTTTGTGGGGAGTGTATTTCAAATGGTATGGTGAACTTCTTAATTCCTTCATTTCCTAACTATACTAAATGCCCACGAACTGATAACGTTATAAATATATTAAGACATTCGCTTGACAATCATGAAATTGATGTAATTACATACAGTAAATGGAAACTACCGACAGGTGAGGAAAGAATCACCCAAATGAATAATAACGTTTTCAAATTATTTTAAGTTTTCGAAAAAAAATATGCTGAATGGAGTTACTATGCTACATCTCATGGGAAAGGAGCATGTGATGGTTTGGCAGGAAGTGTAAAGAGACAAGCTTATCGCGCAAGTCTTCAGGGGATAATGACTAGCACATAACTAATATGACTTCATTGTTTGAATGGGCTGAAAAATCATTTGAAGAAGTTGATTTTGGATTCTGCTCTCAATAAGACCATGATTATCATGAACTACAATATAAATCCTGTATGAGCAATCCGTTACAATTAAGAATACACGACGGTGTATCAATATAAAGCTGTATATAATAATACATTACTCACAAACTTTTTCCAAAGACATTAAGGTTATGACACATATAGTATCTAACAAAAATAACGTAATACTTAATTGATTTTATGTATAGTATTTCAATAAAATTATCCATTCAATAATCTTTTTTCATTAAAAATAGAGTATTGCTTTTTATAAACAATTACTCAGTACATTGAAAGGTAAGTGAACGCTCGCCGCCCATCATAAATATTTTTTTTGTTCAATCTAATAGCGAACAGTCATACTTTTTTCGGATTCTATTACTTTGATGTTCGATGCATCATAAAGGAACAAAAACAATTTTTCGAGGAAAGTCATGGTAATTTTCAATTGTTAACTTCAATATTAATTAACAATATGAAAATTTATGAATTATTCAAATATTCATATATATTATCAAAGTATAACTAATAAAATATGAATCCTGAAAGTTTTATTAGAATATCTTCAATGATTTTTCATTTGTTGGTTTTAAATTAAAAGTGATGAAAATTTTCATTAACAAAATATTTTGAAATAAAAATTTTCTTGAACTGTTTCAGGAATAATTATTCATAGTAAATACTTCATCAAAAATATTTATATCTGAATTTAATAATCAAGTGAAAAAGGGGTACTCTAGATGCGATATTACTCAATAGCAAAATTGTAGTCGATGTCCGGTATAATTGAAAGTGGTACCGCTCTTAAAACAATTCTGAACTGAAGATCAGTTACCATTTACTCTAATGCCATAATTTGAAATTTATTCATAATAGCGTTTCCAAACACTTCTAATAGGCTCTTTAACGCTAACACCCTGTATAAGTCGGTTGACTACATACATTCTTTCGAAAAGTACTGGGAATTGGCCAATGAAACACGAAATATTTATTTTTCATCCAAATTTATTGTATCGCCTTCAAAGTAAAGACCTTCCGAAATAATACATTTACGCTAACAAATAATCCAATCATAAAAATTATTTTCAAGCGTTTTTCCCGGAATCGACCTCTAAGCGATGAAATTTTCGAAGAAAATTCAGGTCTTCTGGAACTAGTCGAGCGGCAAAGCGTTTCATGCCCAAACAATCGTTTAAAATGGTACTGATTGATTCAAGAAGCACAGAAAGTTCATTTCCTATCTCCCTCAAATTTGAGTAACCATCTTCAATTACCATTTCCATCATTTTATCGAAATTAACTTCAGTGGATATGTTGATAACCGACCAGAGCGAGACAAATCTTCCATCATATCTCGGCCGCTCTTGAATGCTTTGTACAACTCATATGCACATGTTTTGATAGAGTCGATTTACCGAAAGCCTTTTGTAACATTTTCAGCGATTCAGCTCACGAAATTCCGTTTGCAATACAAAATTTGAAACAAATTCTGACCTTCAAATACTCAAATGGCACTCCGAAGATAGTGAATATTTTTGAGAATCAAATCACCAAATGTTACTCGTACCCTTATCAGTCGATTGTTTTTTTATGCAAACTTAAACTCTTCACTGTCCAAGTCTGATGAATTTTCCTGTTTCAAAGAAATGTCCAAACCTCATTTCATATCCATTACGGAAACTGAAATTCCTAACTCTCTGGTTGACATTGAAAGATATACTATCTACAGATGTGACAGACAAGATCGTAGGGTTGATGGAATTTGTGTTTACCAAACTTATACCGAAAAAATTAGAATTCGATGTTATATCAATTTGTTTATCGAAAGCTACCCACCATCTGAATTTTACCTGTATCTATAGGCCACCTGAGAGAGAGAGAGACAGACTCAGAACTGGTCCAGTATCTTAATCTAATCTCCACCAGAGAAAACCTTGTCGTTGTTGGTGATTTCAACCTTCCTGGAATCACCTGGCCGATTCCGCAAATTCCTGACTGTAATTCCAACAGAGCTACCTCAATCTTTACTCGTTTCTTTACTGATTCGAATCTTTTGCAGCTGATATCTAAGCCTACTCGATTTCGAACTGACAACGAGCCTATTCTTGATCTTATCTTCACCAATGACGAACAACTCTTGACTACTCCGGATTTTCACTCGCCAATAGGTATCTCTGATAATGTTGTCATTACGTCTGAAGTTCAAATCCTTTCACTTCCCTCACACTGCATTTTTAAATCGCTGTTCACAATAACTAACTTTCAAGTAAGCAGAAAGCTGTCTGAAGTCTGGCCTACTATTCATGGACCCAGAGATCACCCCAACGAAATGTGGCAAAATTTCCTCATAGGCATCGATAGGAATTCGAGAAGAAAGGTTCTTCGCACTAATCCCTTAAAACCATGGCTTAATGAGGAACTCATGAAGATGCTCCGTCATAAGAGAAACCTCTGGAAGAGATATGAAAGAACGAAGAGTGCTACTGATTATGCAACACATCGCAATTTCTCGAATATTCTCACTAACTCCATTTGTTCTTCCAGACGTAAATACGAGACCTCAATAGTGAACTCTGAAAGCCAAAAACGCCTATATAAATACATTAGAGCTGTTTTGCGATGTGAAGAAGTGGGGACCCCCCTTCTACCTCATTCAGATGGGAGCCTCTGCTCGACGGATTGTGAGTCTGCGCTGAATCCTTCGCTGATGCTTTCATTGATGAACCTTCCCCAGCTGATGTCACCTCAAGTCGATGACACAATATCAAATTTATCATTCACATCCGAAAAGGTGAAGAAGTATATTTCTAAACTTAAGGTTCCTCATCTCCAGGACTGGATAGAAATACTCCTGACCTACTTAAAAACAATGCTGACATCCTTTGCTACCCACTGTCTTAGATTATGTCTTCTTCTTTCGAACACTCCTGTTTGCTTTCTTTATGGAAGGTTGCTTCAATCACTGCCATTTCGAAAAAGGCGATAAACTGAACCCTTGCAACTATCGCCCTATCAGTCTGCTTCCTATACCTTTGAAGATAATGGAATCAATCATTGAGGACGAAATTTCTATATTTCTGAATCGTCATAATGTTATACCCGAAGTACAGCACGGGTTCGTCAAGGGAAAGACCACTACGACTAACCAAGTGTCTTGTGTGAATGACTGGTCCAAATCCCTCGACTCTAACATGCATAATTATGTGATCTACCTGGACTTTTCAAGAGCTTTTGATCGCACACCACAAGATTGATCACTGTGGTGTGAGAAGGAGACTGTTGCTTTGGATTGAGAGCTATCTGACCGATAAGCGATTCGTGGTTAAAGTTGGGAGTTCATATTCTGCTCCAAGGTCCGTTACTTGTGGTGTACCTCAAGGCTCTGTGCTCGGTCCTCTTCTCTTTCTTTTCTACGTGAGTGATCTAACTTTTCATATCCAGAACAGAAAAGCCTTCTATGCCGAAGATGCCAAGCTTTATGCGAATCCGTTTAGTCAGCATAGTATCCTTCAGAACGACTTAAAATCCGGCAGGTTGTGTATCGATTGGCTGCTGCCTCTGAACATCGAGAAATGTGTAGTACTATTAATGGGGGAAAACAATCCAAATCAACATTACAAGGAGTTTTATCGCATGTCGATTTGGGGGTGATCATTAATACACCTGTATTGATCGGACCACATAAGTGTGGTGTGTAAAGGGCTAACTCGCTGCTCCTATTCGCCTGTCTTTCGCGGAGATTTTGTTTAGTCCGTCCATCAAAGTTTATAAAACGTACGTGCAACCATTAAGTATTACGCCGGTCGAGCTTAGTGTCCAGTTCTGTTGCGCTATCGGGATTTTATTGAGTGTGTGCAACGCCGAGCAACATGTATGTCGTGCGTTCGTACAAGACCGACTTACCAGGAACGTCTGAGTGCCACCGATCTCTTGACGTTCAATCAGCGCAGGCTCAGGGGTGATCTGATCTTTACATTGAATAATTGAATATAACTACGCGCACTTGGAAGGCTTATTCACACTCAGCTCTGATACCCGTCTGCGTGGCCATCAAATGAAATTAAAACAACAGTTCTTCAAAACAACGCAACGGCAATATTTCTTCAGTAATAGGGTATTCGATGTCTGGAATAGTTTAAGGAATGAGATGGTTGACGCGTCGTCGACCAATATTTTTAAAAACGGTCTCGATCGGGCTCTTTTCTCGTGAACTTTCCGCTACCTACTTTAGTGTTAGTGTTAATTTACTTTATAAGCATACTTGTTTTTTAGAATTAATTTTGGGGTCTATGTATTTAATTTCTTACTTTCTTTTTTTTCGCTCAGCTTAGTTGCTGTAGCTCTCAGAATTTGTTTTGTATTTGGACTTTTAAAGGACTTTACCTTCCTTTATATTTAATAATAATTTTAATAATAAATTCCTTGTTCCATATTTTACATCAAATTTAAAAAACATTCACGCAACGGCAAACAGTAATAGGGTATTCTCTTGTGAGATGGTTGACGTCGACCAATATTTTTAAAAACGGTCTCATCGGGCTCTTTTCTCAATCTACTTTAGTGTTAGTGTTAATTTACTTTATAACAGTAATTTTGGGGTCTAAAAATGCTCAATGACAGATGGCGACTTTACCTTCCTTTATATTTAATAATAATTTTAATAATAAATTCCTTGTTCCATATTTTACATTTTAAAATTCACAAAACACTCTGGGAAAGGTAAATTATATTTAAACTCAGTAAAAAATGAATGACAGATGGCGTTTAAACTCCGCGTTATATCAATTATCAAGAACAAAAAATTTGACAATAGTTTCGAGAAGATTTTTTATATAATCAATTCCCAATACTTTTGACCGAATATATAATTTCCTAATCCACAAAGGCCCCCACGACGAAAATGTAGAAACTAGGCGACCTAGTTATTGGTTCTACTAGAACTACGAGGAAGATGAAAAGCCTCAGAAAGAAAGCATTCGCGAGTATCGACCCTCTATATCTCTGTGGCGCAAAGGGATAGCTTTCGAGAAATTCGCAATTTACATCGCCTGATATTATACGAAATGAATTGCGATGCCGACCTCCTCATACATAAATTATTTCCGAAAAGAAAATGAACCTTTTTTTCATTCCTAACGCGAATTCGAATTCAGAATTAATTTCAAAGCTGCCTGAGGAATTTTAATCATTCAATTCTAATTTGCGAAACTACCGTTATTTCCTTCTCGATGAGGGCCAATGTTGAATATTCTTTCATTTCGGGCAAAATGAATCTGCAGTTCGAATATTCATTGAGAGTACATTATGTCAAAGAAGTACCAAGAATTGAACAATGAAACACAAAATATTTAGTTTTATTGTATCGCCTTCAAAGCAGACCCTCCTCCGAAATAAAACATTGACATTAACGAATAATCCAACCATCCAAACGTTTTTCAAACTCATTTTCCGGAATTAACTCCAAGTTCTCGTCGCGAATTCCCTTTTATGTGTTGGAGCGAAATCTGCAAATGTGGCGGCATCATGATCTGCAAATACTAAAACTAACCCCTCAACGTCTGTAGATGTCGCAGACAGTGTTTCGAATCAAGTCCTTCATGGTTCATTGAATAAAAATAAAAATCATTCGCGCTTAAGACGTGGCACGAATAAGAACCAATTTATACACACAACCAAATTTATATGGAATCACTCGGTCTTTCACATTATTGATTGTTTTTAACCATGGACCTTCGACTTTTGTTGTAAAAAAACTGGATAGTATGATGAAAGATCAATTATCACCACATGTTCGGGATATTGTAGATATAGAAATAGAATAGAAATAGAAATAGTACTCATTCGTTACTGAGATTTGAAACTGTGAATTTCAAAATTTAAAAAACCTTATAATTATAATTTAAAATACCTAACGTTGGATTGTCCGATGTGCAAGAGGGTCGACTAATTGCTCTCGTTTAAGAAGGGATGACAAAGTGGGATATGGTGGCCACAATGGGGGTATCACAGGGGGTGATTTCGAAAACCTACGCCTGATACGTGGAGCTACAATCTCTGCAAAATAGGCCTAGAAGAAGTCTTAGGAAGATCACTTCTGAAGAACAAGACAGCTTTTAGTGCCAAACTGCAAGAAGAGGCCCTAGTGCGTCGTAACCCATACTCCAAAGGCAATTTCCGGAAGCAACAGCAGTGTATCAGTCGAAATGATACGTCAAAAACTTCGTTCAAGGAGTTCCTACAGCAGAAGGCCCTTAAAGGTTCAATATCTAACCAGTCAACAAAAAATTAACTGACTTAATTGGTGTATCGAACACCAAAATTGGAATATTGAGAATTTGGGAAACGTTCTTTTTTCGGATGAGACCAGAATTGGTGTTCGATCAGATGACCTCCGGATTCGGATTTTAGGGGTAGTGGAAGACAAGCTAGACACCGAGCAGCAAGATGAACTCCGAAATACCAAAGGGACAGTGTGATGTGTTGGTGTGACATTATGCTAGGAGACAGAACAGATTTGATTTCGTTTCCTGCGAGTGTAACGGCTAGAAATTACGTGGACCAGTGAGGTGCCCAAGGTGAGAATTTCACTCTTATGCAAGATAATGCTCCTCCGCATACCAGGAACCTCGCGTGCCACAATATTGAAACAGAGGGGAATCGTTATTCTGGACTGTCCAGCTTGCTCTTTAGACCTAAATCCTATAGAAAATTTATAGGATAATCTCAAAAGAAAAATTAGATCGCGCCATGATAATCCGAGAACCCCACACCAGCTCATCCAAACCGCCACAGAAGAGTGGCAGAATATCACCCTAGAGGAGGTCGAAAACCTAATCCAAAGCATACCTAGACGGATTCAGGCTTGTATCAGGACAAGAGGGCGTAATATAAGCTACTGAGGTCGAGAAGAATACACCATCTCCGTGAGAAAACTTTCGGACAACAGAGTCATTAGGAAGAAGATCAGTATGACTGTTTCCCAAATATCTCAGAGATGCCAACTGTTAAAACATCTGGGAGAATATAAATACGACATAATTGACATTGTTTTAGTAAAAAACAATTCTGCATCTTCCTAGAACATCCATGAAAAACACAACAACTTCAGGAGTGCCAACGCCATGAGGTGAAAAAAATATTAAATATTAAAAATATGGAATATATATCAAATTGTTCCGAAAAGACTGAATCATCGACTGAATGCCCCATTCAAATTTTTTATCGAAAAAAACTTTCCAGCGATCTTGAAATATTGCTCATTTTCTAATGAGACAGCCATATTGGATTTCACCGGAAGTGAAATTTCGATACAATTTCTGAAAAACCTAGTCCTGTGGCTTTCCAATGAAGCAAGAATGAATGATCTATCTCTAAAATTGCGAACGTTATAACGGAAAAAAATTGTCGTGTTTTCTCTGGCACACCCTATATTTTGGACATTTAATTCTCGTTAAATGGACAGGTGGTCGATATGTGTATGTTGGTGAGGCGGTAGTCTGAGCAAAGTTGGCAGTGGGGGGGGGATTTTCGGCGGCCATGTGAAATCCGTGAGTTAGACAGGTATGTCCTATTCTTAGTCTCCGGATAGGGACGGTAGTTCTCCTGTTTTTCTGTTGTGTTGTATCTAGACCGTAGGTAAGAGTTTGATCTGCTCCATTGCTGTTTCCATTTTTCGTGTATTCGTTTTTGTAGTGCGAAGTGAAATCATTGTGGAGTTGTATTTTTATTCTATTCATGGTCTCAGTAGAAGCTTCTTTGGCAACTTTATCGGTAGCTTCGGCGAATGCCGACGTAAGAAGACAACCAGACAAGGATTATTGACACATAATTGCATCGATGCTAGTGGCATAAAGTGTGAATTTGTTGGACTATTAGATGTTTAGAGTATATGTCTCTTATAGAGTGAATGGTTGATATAGAGTCAGTGCTTTGTAGATCGCTTAAAGTTCTCCAGAATGAATACTACATTAGAAAGTAATGTTACTATTTGTCGTTTGAAGAAACGTCTATTATTAAACAACCTACATCGTTTTCTGCTTAGGAGGCATTTGTGTAAAAAATTTTCCCAAACTGATTTTTGCTCAGAAGTTCTGTAATTAGCCTAATTTCATATTGAGTGATTGGAGAATTTTTGATGTTAAGCTGACTATTAAGGGTGACTTCATTTGGGTTTCTACAAAGTTTATCGATTTTAAAATATTCTAAAATAAACGATAGTTTAAACTACGCTAGTTGCCTCTCCAATAACTTGAGCAACTATTATTCTAAATTCAAACTAACCCCTCTTTCGCAGGTGGTCTCAATCTAGGGAAATCATTATTCGATGTTAAACAAAAACAGACCAATTTGAAAAATCAGAAGACCAGTCCTGGAGCATGAAATCCATGATGTTATAAGATCACTCAAAAACAACAAAGGTTCTAGTGTTGATTTCATCTCAGCACGAATTCTGAAGATGATAGGTACCGATATCAGCCGACATTTCGCTCATGTTATTAACCTGTCAATTAGCACAGGCGTATTTCCTCGTATTCTGAAAAAAGCAATCGTCATTCCTATTCATAAAAAGGATGATGTACACGATATCATGAACTATAGACCTATATCTATCTTAAGTGTCATTTCCAAGGTTTTTGAAAGAATAGTGTTTGATAGAATGATGAAGTACCTAGATAAATTTCAAATACTTGATACTGCACAACATGGTTTCAGAACCGCCACTCGACTCAAACTGGAGCATTGCAGTTCGTGGAGTTCGTCTATCGTTGCCTTGATAATGGTCAATATGTTGCTGGATTGTTCTTTGACTTGTCTAAAGCGTTTGATAGTCTTGCTATCCAGTTTATATTGGATAAATGTTATAATCTTGGATTCAGAGGCGTGTTCTTGAACTGGATTCGTAGTTATCTGGAGGACAGAACTGCCTCAATCAGGGTTCACGACTCGTTCTCAAATGAACAGTACTGTAAATTAGGAGTACCCCAGGGTTCTGTCTTGGGGCCACTTCTATTTCTGTTATTCATCAATGATCTGCCACCAAATTTGAACAAAATATTCTACAGAAAATCTAATATTCGCAATTTATTATCAAAAATAATCTGGTTGATACTGTTCGCTGATGACTCTTCCATAGCTATTACTGCTGAGACTCTTGAGGAGCTTCAAAAGTTATGCGAGCTGCTGGTGGGGAGTTTCGTAGAATGGTGCCATTTTAATGCTATTATGATCAATGTCAACAAGACGGAATGCATTCACTTCACTCTGTCGTCTTGTGATCAGGGTAGCATAACAATAAGGTATTTGATACAGTCATCTCTTCGAAGGACACCACTAAATTCCTCGGCGTTCACATCGATAGGAATCTGAAGTGGAGTGCACATATCGATGCGATTTGTAAGAGGCTGAATAGTTCCTATTATGCCTAAATAGAATCACTACCTCTAAGTTCCCATGTGAACGTTTATTACAGTTTGGTATATAGTCACCTGTCCTATAATATCTTACTGTGGGGAAATTCCTCAGACGTAGGTAGAGTTTCCATCATCCAGAAAAGAATTCTGCGAATGATGTTCGATACAGCTCCACAATCTTCATATGTAGACCGTTGTTCCTGAAGAATGGTATCTTCACATTGGCGTCTATTTTCATTTTGAGATGCCTCGTTTATATTAAAGAGAATGAAAGTAACATGATTAAACTTTCTAACTTTCATTCCCACAATACTAGAAATAAGGAAACATTATGTATCCCTAAACACGGAACTTCTAGATTTGAAATGTCGCCCCTGTACCAGGGTATCAGATTGTTCAATGATCTTCCACGGCATATACAGGGTCTAAGTGTAAATAGATTTAAGGTAGCAGTTAAGAATTTACTTCTAGCAAAATGTTTTTATACTGTGAATGAGTTTCTATGTGTTGATTTAGATAATGTCTAAATGTCTTTTCTATTGACCTGTCCTATACATACTTGTGATGTCTTAAGGGATCAATAAATTATTATTATTATTAAAGAACATTTATCCTCTGACAATAATTATCCAATATGTGAACATATAAAAACCACAAATTTTTCAATAATATTAGATGACATCAAAATTCTTCACAATTGCAACAGAGGAATAAGAATGAATCTATTGACAGGTTGGGAAATTAATAGCGATAGACTTTGTAAAAATCCAATTGAGATCTCTTTGAATAGCCAGCTAGACATTAACTTCTCTCCACTACTCAATATGGAATTAGGCTAATATCATATAAATAAGTTCATTACCTGACGGTCGAAACCGGTGGTGTTCATAGAAATAAAATTGTGGAAATAATAAAATATATTTTATTTTGTCTTCTTTGAAAAAGAATTTTCATGAAATAAATGAAGCTAAAATATTACTTATTACATACCCTTGTCTCATCACCAGTTACCATGCGTTCTTTGATTGTGGGGTTGGAATAGACTCATTCCAGCATGTCTTCAGCAACCTTTACGTGATTCAATTTTCAAAGAAATGTCAGGTCTTTTGCAACATGTCGAGTGGCAACGCGTTTCATGCCCACACTATCTTTTGAAATGATACAAATTGATTCGTGAGACACAGAAAGTTTATTGGTCAAACCTCGATGATGATTTTCAATTAAATTTTCTTCACTTTATCGATGTCAACTTCAGTTGAAGATAATGATGGCCGACCAGAACGAGGCAAATCTTCCACCACATCTGGGTCACTGTTAAATGCACTGTACCACCCATATGCAAGTGTTTCGGATAAAGTCGATTCAACGTAAGCTTTCTGTGACATTTTCAGTCATTCAGCACAAGAAATTCTCTTTGCAATACAATTTGAAACAAATTCTCTGTTCGATATTTTTATCCATTGTAAAATTCGCAAAACACACTCGTGATGATCGACAAAATCGAGCACCGTAAACAAACTGAATGATATATAGCGTTCAAACTTCTCGTTTCAGTATAGAAAACAATCGTTTTAAGCAGATTTTTGAATTAAGTCTCGGTACTTTCTTGACAAAATGTGAAGCCCTTCCAAAAGTCAGATCATACAATTTTCGTTTCCGATCTTTGTCTGGATTCCTTACTGCGAATGTATTCACGAATGAATAAATGATTCGGTTTTCGGTTCAATATGTAGTTGAAAAGAATTTAAAGGTGACAGAATTTCATCCCGAGGGAAATTATATGTGATAGTTTCGGTTGAGTATAGAGAAATACTATACCCTAAAGAAAAATATCGAAGGAAATTACACAATTTTCATTATTACCGACTGAATAAAATTCGTATTTGGTACTTGTATTAGCTCGTTCAGATATAAAGCGAATGTATATTTACGTATACTTCGTAAATTGTTGATCACATACGAATAAGATCTCGACCCAAGTAGAGATTACCATGAATAATTCAGAGCAAAGTTTATTATTCTGAGATTTACAATTTTCGGAAGATGAAAACGGTGTTTTTCGATCGATCGCCATTTTATTACTTTCAATCAAATTCGAGCTTGCTTTACTATTTCATTTTATAGTTTCCCAGTTTGCGGAATAAAATAAATGAGTTTTTTATGGAAACGTCCACACCTCTCCTGTTGTGTTGAATCTTTGCATATTTCGCTTACTTATATGCTGTAATGTCATATGGTATACAGATATGGAGATTATCATCTGAAAGAGATAAAGTTTTCTTGTTGCAGAAGAAGGCTCTGCGAATCATTTTCAAATTAAAAACGAGAGACTCATGTAGGTCAGAGAAAATATACTCACCTTACCGTGTGAGTATATCTATAAAGTTCTGAAGCAGGTTCATGCAGATAAAAATGTCTATCCAAAGCGGGGTGATCTCCACTCATTTAATACAAGAGGCAGACAGGATCTGGCGATCCCTCTCCACTGAATAAAAATGATTCAAAACTCGTATTCATACTGGGGGGTCAAAATGTATAATAAGTTGCCTGAAGATATCAGGAACCAGAAGCAAAGTCAATTCAATGAAAAACTGAAGAATTTTCTCTTGAGCGGGTCTTGTTCACATGAAGAATTCATGGACTCAAATTTTAATGTATAAAAATTTTAATAAGTATGTATACATAGTTTGTCGAATTATCTGTGTACCTACCTGTTACGTGTCATATAATCTTTGATGACAAATATATGCATTCTATTCTATTCTATTCTATTCATAATGAAAATTCTTTGGCGCCACCGGACGAACATGCGTTAGCAACGCAATTGGCTAGGCCAAATGCTTAAGGTGGGAAGTCCATATAGAAGCCTCAAAATCGGTCATTTTTCAACAAGATTTTTAAAGGTGATAGAATAATTTTATGATTTTTAAACTTCAACACAACTTCATTGATTTTTCGAAATATACAAATTTTTTTCTTACTTTTTGAGCTGCCTCCGAAGCGAGGTCCCAAACTGCTCCATTTGTAGCTCATCAACCATTGATCTGAAATAAAAAACCGAAGTGTTTTCTTTTAAGAACATACACACACCACAAAAATTGTTGCATCACCTAGTATTCTGAATTCCACAATCGATTAAGCAACTCTATCGCACTTTCTTCGTCAACATATGTTTTTGGACGTATGAGGAGAAAAAAATCTTATCTATGTAGTAACATTTATTTCCATATGATCTCCAACACGTCTGAAACAAGAATGAGTTTATTTGACTTATCATTATTCATTCAGTTTCTCTTCAGTTTTCACGCTACAGTAATGCAAGTTTTCTGTGTTTCTTGTTGATTTTCGAATCTTTGAATTTATTGTAATGGCTGTTGAACGACCTGCTATTTGAGTGATCATGAAGTGGTAGAAATTGTAACATTTCTAGAGAAGGGGCGAAGCCATCGTTATGTGGGAAACTTGTTAACCAAAACAATATTTCAAGAGCAATTAATCGGTACCGCAAACATGGGAATATAGAAGAAGGGCCGGACAGGCAAGAAATCGGATAACAACACCACTTGATGATCGTTAGCTTCGTTCAACTGCACTAAGAATTCGAGACTGAACGGCAAGAATGGTACAAAATGAACTTGCACTTTCTAGAAATGTGCATATTTCATTGCAAACTGTTAGGAATAGGCTCAGAGAAGACGATATCGGACCACCGGCCCGCGTCTCACCAGAGAGCATCGAGTTGCAAGACTTCAGTTTGCGAGGTAAATTGGGGAAATCCATAAAGGTCGACCAGTCTAGGTTCTGTCTAGTATCAAATGATAGACGCCTGCCTGTATACAGACGAGCTGGGGAACGATATCAGCAATGCAATATCCGGCAAACCGAAAGCTTCGGAGGGGGTTCAGTAATGGTGTGGGGAGACATTTCTTTCCATTTCGAGCTGAGTTAGTCCTAGTGAATAATGGAAGAATGACAGCAGCCAGATACATCGCAAATATCCTTGCACCCCATGTTGTACCTTTGGCCCATTAATTGGCGAAAACTTCATTTAAATGCATGATAATGCTCATCCTCATGCAGCTAGAGAAGTTACAGAATTTCTGCAAAATGCAAAATGGAACTCAGTGACTCAAAAGTACATCCAAAATTTGTTTGAGGGGCTTCCAAGACGTATACTGGCAGTAATTAGGACCCGGGGAGGAAACACTCGATTTTGAAGATGATTAGTAACCATTCGATGCTAGTTGATTGGTCTCTTCGCGAATGTTTGAAGATGGTAGAATTTTTTTATTTTTCATTAACTCGAGAATTGTTGATATTTTCTATGATAAACTCATCTTTTTTGAATGATATCTCCTCATTTTACACTTCTGAAAGTTACCAAGCGACTCTTGAATGACCAACCTAAAAGTTTATATAGTATTGTAGTAAAATTAGAGTGATGCGACAGTTTTTGTGGGGAGTGTATTTAGCAGATCTTACTTAAAAAGGAAACAGTGGAAATAGTAACCAACGGCTTTAGCGTTGCAGGCCTTTGACCATCGAATAAAAATGTATTCAGTGAGATCGACTATCTTGCTGCCCTAGAAATTGCAATTACAGATGGTTGCACAGCAATGCCACTCCAACAAATTCAAGCTACCAATGAAAACAACCATCCACAAACGAAGCAAGACTGAAAGTTCTTTTACACCAGGACAAGGCATAGAATTTCTTTCTGAATCCTCAAATTTGATGCTTGCTCACAATACGCTAAAACTGGTGTCACTCTATGACATCAGCCCATAAAAAAAGAAAAATTTCTAATAGAAGAAGAAAGGCAACTACTCTAAGATAATAACATATTCTTCATATATAAATTAATTAATTGACAGTAATAGAAAGAAGAATGAAAAAGAGAATAAATTATCAAAGCCAAAAAGTAAGAACACAAAGAAAAAAATTAAGGAAAACAGCAAAGAGAGCAAACTAAGTCTAATAATAGACCCATTGATTCAGATAATGAAAATAAAAATCTACCTTGACACAGACAGTGATCTTAATGCCGTTATAAGACAGGAAGCTCCGACTCAGAAGATGCAGAGTATTTGTTCTGTTTCCGTTTTCGGAAGATACTCGAGGGTAACACATGGATAAAATGTCTCATGTGCGAGCTCTGGGCAGAGTTTCATTCCTGGATATGTGACTTTTGCAAGTAACCTAGGTAACTTCTTGAAATTAACCAAAGTTACTGTAGCTTCTGACTAAATAATGGTTTATCATGCATAGTGATTAATTGACGATTTAGCGGACTGTTTTTTATTATTTGAATTTGGGAGGCTTTTACTTGGTAAAATTCCATTAAAATCATATAAATTCATTACATCCAAAATTTCATTCACAACCGAAATAGAAAGCAATAATTCGATAAATTCTTAGACGTAACAATTTCGAATGAAAATGGAAAACTTGTTTTCGTAATTTATCATAAGCCGTCACATACAGATATTATAATACATAACTCGTCGTGTCATCCATATCAACATAAAATGTCAGCATTTAATAGTTTTATTCATAGATTGATTAACATCCCGTTATCACCAGAAAATTTCAACAAAGAACTAAATTTGATTAAACAAATAGCCAAAAATAATGATTACAATCCCAAACTAATAAATAATATTTTAAATAAAAACAAAGTGGAATCGCATTGAATGAAGTTTACCCTGTCGATAAATTGAAACAAAATTCAACACCTTAACCTACGTTGGCATTACAAGTGAGAAACTAAAATCATTCTTAAGTAGCAATAATTTCAACATAGCTTTCCAAACTAATAATAATTTAGGCAAATATATAGAAAATAATAAAACCAAACCAGGTAAAAACAATAAATCAGGTGTTTATCGATTGAATTGCAATGACTGTGATAATTTCTACATTGGTAGAACACATTGAAATTTTAATATTAGAAGATCGGAACATAAACGCAGTTTTTCAAAAAAAAATTCAGATTCAAATTACGCGAATCATCTCTTAGAAAATAATCATTCTTTCGACCCACAGTTTGAAATTTTGCATACAGATAATAAATATTGGAAGGTAGATCTTTGGGAAACTTTAGAAATCAATAAATACAAACACTCAGGTAGACTCATCAATGAACAAGTCGATTTAAGCTCTTAACCTCTATTGAATCTTTTCGGGGAGCAATCTATTCCTTAATTTTATTGGATATACCTGTCATAAATAACCACTTAAGAAGAAGCAACCCAATAAGCTTTTAATTACTCAAGAACATTTATAGTTATATTCTCATTCATATTTTTCTGTATATTCATTCGTCTGAAGAAGCTACGGTGTAGTGAAACGCATTACGAATCGCAATTATTGAGTGAAATTCCTTAAAACACAGTACTTGTTTTTTATTATTGTTTTTTATTAAGAGGAGCTGTTATAATTTTCCTATTTCATGCGGAAACCCTGCTTCTTTATTTCGCAAAGATACTCGCAACAATATGATCGAAAATATATGATACGATAAGATAAGTAAGAGAAAAGAATTACCAATTGGGTGTACAGGAAATGAGAGAGCCACAAAAAAAGGAAATCAATGGCAGTTTTTCGTTGTCTTGTAGAAGAATTTTCGCCCTCGTCGATATGAAAGTTTTCCACGATTCGGCACTTTCACTCACTCACCGGATACGTTTTTAAATAGTGAAATGTTAATTTTCTTTCGTAATGAAAAGAAAATTTTAAGAAAATGTGGTTCGTCTTCTTGCGTGCGTATTCTTTCTTCTTGTATCTTGTGTTGTATGCAGTTTCTCTGCTCACTTGATGTTGAGCAGTGTTGCCAAGGTGAAAGGAAAGAATGTAAAAAAGAAGAAGGTAAGTCTCAATTTTGAAAGAAGATATTTTCAAACAAATATACGAAATTAAGCCAAAAGTTGGATTTGAAAACCGGCCGCGACATGTGCGAGTGGTTGAAAAATAAAAGAAAATATACTGAATAATGAAATTTTGAATTGTTAATAAGAAAATGAAAACTATAAATTGAAGAAAAATCAAATAAAAGAAAATTGATGGAAGTGATAACCAAACACATAGTTTCATAGTAGTCCCTATTTGGGTACCATTTTGTTGATTTTTTTGTTGTGGAAATTTTGTCTTTAAATTAATATATGTCAAACAAAATTGTTCTTAGTTTAAGAGTAACTGTATGACTGATAATAAATAAGAATACAAAAATTTGATTTACAATATCGTTTTTTTAACAGAATGGTATTCCATATTTGGTTACTTTCCTCTAGTGTCGTCCTCCATCATCGCCAAATAATCATATTACTTTCAGTACCACTTATTTGTATCTATCAAATAAAACGACTTCCCTCCGACATGTAAACTCCTCTATTATTCACACCTGAGACACTTACCGAATTATAATATTGTGAATAACGGCCAGTAACCCGCAAAAATTCAGAGGTGACCTGACGTATTGATTTGCTATTAGCAACGGAAACAACAGTCCGGAAACTCGATTTTCCATTTATCTCACGTTCCTTTTTCCAACAGTCATTCTTTCAATTGATTTTCTTATCGGTTATCCATTTCAAATACATAAATTATTGGCTGGTGTATGGGTCGGTCCAGTTTGTTCAATGAAAGAAAGCTGATACGACCTTTTCGTTTTATTTAGAGTCGAATGAGGAAGGGTTGCCACCAAAATGAGGTTTTGAGAATGCAGTAAGTAATTTATGAATATTATATGGGTTTTTGTCGATACGTGAGGTTTCCTTCTGTTCCGTAGATAAAATTTATTGCTGTTTCCGCAATATATAAAACTATGAATCAAAATACGTGTGTGGTACTTCACTTTATAGTTTTGTCTGGACCTAAGTTGACATTTCATCAATTATTCTGAAATACAGTTACTATAGTGTAGTGAACTCGGAAAAAGCTTTCCTGTCCGAATATTGGCTCATTTCTACTTTTGCCTATTATAAAATTATTTCTATCTTATTTCTCCGTGGGTTCTTAGACAAAGCTCGAACCTCAAAAATTCTAAATTAATTTATTTTCCACGGAAATACGTACTACATAACTCATATTCCGAAATGGTCTTGGTCACATCCACATTTTCTTTGACACTTTCTCTCTTTTTTCTTTGAATCCGCCTATTATACTTACTCACTCCCCTTTTTTTCCTTACCATTTCTTCACTTTTCTATATTCTAACCTAGAAACGTTTCGAGCATTCTCGCTACTCGGAGCCATAGTCAGAGGCGACTTTAGTGTCTCCCTCTTGAAACTGTTCTATTCCAGAATAGGTTCCAAGTTATACTTAGTCAATCCATAACCAACTCTTCACTCACTTCAATATTTGCATCGACTAAGTCGATATTTCCAAGCCTTAGAAATTAACTATATTGTTCTCCGATCCAATTTGTCTAACCTATAACCAAATTTGGGTATGGCTAGTGTCTCAACCCGTTGCTTGGTTAATTTCTGTTTCAAGACCAATAGAGTTGTTTAGTGACTAAATAGTAGACCATCTGCCCATCAACTTTGAGTGTTAATGTTTTTCCCACAGTAGTTGTTTGTCTTCGTAGTTCGGCAAGCCTGGAAAACTCTCTCAATACGAATATCTTGAGTCACACATCCTGTTTTACCTCTCTGGTAACTTTGAACCTCGATTTGCAGTGCCTTTATAATTAGCCATGAGATGGTCCTAATCCACTACACCATTTTCCTGGCTATGTTATATTACGGGGTTCCTCGTTCTCTTCCATGGATTCTGCTAAATGGGCTAACCGCTTGAATTAAACTACCCTCGGCTTTCCTCTCGGTAGTTTCTTGATAAGAAATAAGACATCACTGATCCTTTCTTTTACTTCGTATAGCCAACTGATACTGTACCTTATGAAATAGTCCTCGTTTCCTTTGTGGATTGTAGAACCATACCAGATTTCCGACAGTCCTTATCTCTCCAATAGACTCTTGTAATGACGATCTATAAGCCATGAAGATAGATGCAGATATTGATCCCAGTCTTTCTGATGGTCGGACACTGTTTTTGCTCAGTATTTTTCCATTGTTCGATTCAATCTTTCGACCGTGAAGTCTGGTTGGAGGTGAAGTTCAGTTCTCCTAGTCATTCTGACACCTAGTCTTCTGCAAGTTTCCTGCAGCAAGTTCGATTCGAAATTTCTGCCCTGGTCACAATGCAATTCTAACAGAACTCCAAAATGGCAAAAGAATTCCTTCACTAATACATCAGCGATAGATAAGGCATCCTGATTTGGAGTGGCGTATGTTTCAAACCATTTGGTGTATGTTTCAATTTATCCCTCTCTGGAAAGGGTCTAGCTATTTCTACGGCCACTAATTCCATTGGGCATTCAACATTGAACTGTTTCATCGGGGCCCGGTAACAAATCAGACACCAACGTAGTCGCAAGAGTCTGTCTTAGAATTCACCTATTTGAGTCTGGACCGAACTTTTCCTAATGTTTTCTTAATGCCGAAGATCCTGCAGATGCTCCATCGTGTAACTTCTCTTGGACACAACCAATCGAAGACCATTATCACCTTCATTTTCCTACCCTCGCTTCAGAAACCCATGTTCTACAATGAGCGTTTTCCATCGCACCCAATACGGCTTAATATTTGCTACCTTTAACTCAAGGTTTTCTTCCTGTTCTACTTTCAGATTGGTTAACATTCAATCTTCATAAGCTACACTTATCATCATCAGGTTATCCCTTCACTCCAGCTGAGAGCAATGGTTACAATTCATCAGATACGGTCTTCGTGAAAAGGACTAACCGGTGGTTAGTCCCCACTTTGTTTTCAATATAAAAGTCATATTCCTGCAGCCGTTCCATCCATCTTGCTATCTAACATTTAGGGTTCTTGAATCACATAAACTACTTCAAAACAACATGATCTTTTCTCATTAAAAACTTGCGTCCATACAAGTGGTTCATAAATTTGGCGACTGCTGAAACTCTTTCTACAGCTTTTCAACCACAATTATGTTCCGCTTTCACAGTCGAGCACTTTCGCCTGAATGCTCTTTCAGCACTTTCCTCTCATTCCTTCCTTCCGTATATTTATCTGGAGCTCTCTTCTCCTCTACACTATCCTTTTGCAACTACGTCTTGCACATTTCGCGTATGTTCTATAATACGTTCTTTCCACGAGCACGTAAGGCCCGCAAACGTTCTTTATTACTGAAAATTCCCTCTGTATTCTCCTTCATCCCTCTCATTCCTGTATTTTCTCCAGAACTTATTTACTATTGTTCATTTTTTCGCAATTGTCTTTCCAATTTCCTGCTGCTCTTACCTTCTGAATATTTCGTCCACACTTTTTATCGCCCTCTCAACCAGTTCTCTCTTCAAGTCCTTTTATTACAACACTTTTCATCAAAATATCTTCTTTTTATGCATTCCACCTTCATTTTATTATTATTATACTTTCCGCCCTCTCCCATGGTCTTCCTGTCAAAATATTTTTCCGCTAGCTCGCATCTCCATATCATTACTAACGCGATTATTTCTGAATGAAACTCTCGAGCCTTTCTCTTGCACTTCACTTCCGTACTCACCTCTCGGCCCAATTCCTCACTGTCCTCCTGTACTCTCTTCTGCACTTTTTCCGAATTTTATTCCGTATTTATAGCCTACATCATCGTCCCAAACTCTCTTTTAGCATTTTCCTCCCATTGTGTTTATCCGGATATTTCTCTGGAGCGCTCTTTTCGGAATTTTTCTTCAACTCACCTTTGACATCTTTCTCTTTCTCATTTTCTGCACTCACTCCAATACTTTGTTATTACGTAGATCTAATTTTCCACGCCCGTTGTTTTCTCTGGTATTTTCATACCACCCTCTTCCTTGGATCTTGGCTGCCGTACCTCCTTTTCTTAATTCTCCCTCAATCTCTTCTTTTAACTCTCCCGCATGAATTTTTATCGCACTTCTCATTTCCTAGGTATTTAATCCCATACTTCACTTCAGCTCTTACTTTCGCACTTCTCTGAAAAAATCTTCCCGTACTCATATCTTGTATCTCTTCTCACAGTTCGATGCCTCATACCACCTGCCTTGTCTTGCTCACAATCCTTTTGCACTTTCTTTCTCTTTTTTCTTTGAGAATACTTCCGCTCTGCCGTTTTGCCGATTTCTTCCACATGTTCCTCTTGTTTTCTCCTCCCGAAAGTTCCTCCCGCTGTTTCTTCCGCCCAGTCACCTTGCTCTTCCCAACAACTTTTTCACTGCACTTTTCATCAACGATACTTGCTTTCTTTGCATTTCAACCAGAGAGCTTTCTTCGCATAGTACCAGTTCTTTCACGCTTCACTGTGTCAACATTTTCTGTCGTTTTTTCCAACTGCTCGCATCTTCGAATCTTTGCATGTGCTCTTCCTCTCCGCACTCGTATAGGATCTTTTCTCTCGCATACTACTTATGCGCTTTCCTCCCGTTGTTAGCTATGCTTTATTCTTATCCTGTACTTTCATCTGCATTTTTCCAGCAGTTTTGTCCAGCATTTCCAACCAATTACTTCCTTCCAAAATTTCTTTTAGCATTTTCTCCTCGCTCTTTTCATCCGGGTATTCGTAAAAGATCTCATTTCGGATTTACTCTCCGCTCTTTCGTTTTGCATCCCCCTCCTCTTCCGCAATTTAATGTCTCTTACCGGATAAACGCGGGAAGAGGAGGAAGGTTCAAAACGAAAGAGCGAAGAGGAAGGCCGGAATTAGATCTCAAACGAAATAACCGGAAAGAAAGAGTGAGAGAAAAAAGCTAGAGGATTTTCAGAAGCAAGTCGATTTATCGATTCCGGCAGTCGGTCTGCCGGGCCAGCTAGTCATAATATAATAATACTGAAAATCAATGATCAGAGCCTTCTGAACCTCTCTCATGGTAGTTCGCAGATTCATCTGGCTTCTTAACTTTTTTTGACAATGTCCCAGACATGTTTGATGTTTCATTTAAGTAATTTCATGATTGAAGATAGTTCCTAACGATATGAGCTCGGTAAGAAAATTTCAACCATGTTTGGTGCAAATGGTACATGTTCTTCTGAAATGTCTCTAAGGTACCTCTGAGTATTCAGGGTTCCATTATTCATTATGACCAGATCAGAGCAGGTGCTCCTCTTCACACCTTTATTGATGCTCCACTTAAACCATAGGTAAACAAAAAGTTGCACTGGGCATAACTCCCATTTCGACGTCTGTACACTATGGAACGTCGATTGCAATGAAAAATATGGAATCTCGACTCATCTGTGAATAAAACTCTCTCCCAGTCAACTTTTATCCATTTGAGGCTCGAGCTGCGACATGAAGCATCAAATCAGATACCCTGAGATGCTTTCGTATCATTTCAGTACTAATTGTCCTGCCGAAGCTGCATTTGAAGGTCCTTGACAGTAGCGAACTTAACGAGGAAATCCATAATTACCAGTCATCACTGTTGTTGCTGAAGGTTGTTCTTGACCACGTCTCCTATGAGTTAATAATTAATTGCCTACCAAAAAGCTACTTGAAATACTAAAATGTGCTTTCAATTTCAAACAAGGTGATAATTTTGTTCGTGAGTTAACTAAGATAAGTGTGTTCTGTTATCTAAAACCTTTCGGTTTACTAGCATGTCATGTTATCCGATCAGTAATAAAAAGTCTTGGACTGAAAAATGAGAAGCAGGATGCTCTAACATATTCTTCTTAGGAGTGAGTGATTAATATAAGTATATTGAGTTGGTGAGCAGTCTATCATAGTCTGTTAATGCCAACATAGTTAATGTAACAAGCATTTAAAAACTTTTGATGAAACTGAGATATCTTGTGTTCCTTTTCAAATTCATAAAGTTCAAAAGCTCCTACTAAATTGAATAGATTGTTGAAAAATTCAGACTTCAGCATGCAGTCAAGTAATTCATGTTGTAATACATCGAATTTATGACGCCGATGAAACTAAAAAGAACACTTCCTTTAATTGGACATCCAACAGCTAAATACCGTTTCAAGATTAATGTCTCGATGTATACCAGCTGTTCATATTCTAACCGAGTTATCTAAAGTTTACAACCCACCATATTGCTCCAAAATTGAATTTACGCCAACAGTTCAACTAAATACACTATATTGGGCGTTTTATATCCTATTTAACTGACCGGGCGATGATCGGTTGGTAGTAAAGTCAACTGTGAATTCGATCTATAGCGTTCTATCAGCCTATATCCCATCTATCTTCTCAACCCAGTGATTTTATGTGAATTCGATTACATATAAAGGAATCGCTTAGACGTTCGCTTTTTTTTGCCATTTTATACGGCTTGGTTCATTGATTCTAATGACTTTTAGTGAGTCCTGTTCGATTATTTAACAGTTCTGAAGTGAATTTTTGGTATCCTATTTTTACGAATTCTGTTTACTACCGTTCTTCTTTCTTTTCTTCTATCGAAAATTTGCGTATATAGCATCGTACAGAGTGTTACATTTTCGATGTTTTAGTACGCCAAGTGTTTGAAATACTCCAAATAGAAAAAATGGCTATTCCGTCTCCAATTTTGATTTTCGAATAAAATTTATTCTTGCAAACAGATCGCAGGTGTCTTTTATTTTGAAATACTCCGGAATTCTCGATTTTCCAGAATTTGGTCATATGCCATTATGTGGGACGCTTTCAAAATTAAGTGATATTGATGACACATTTATTTAGTGGAATCACATTGAAAAATATGAAAGAGAAGAACACTCTTTTCAATTTTCCCTTTTTATGCATTGATACACAACTGGTTTCGACCATTCGGTGATTTTCACGTGCTGAAAACTTATGAAAATAAGAAATTAAACTATGTATTATACTAATCAGGAGAGATTTATTGAAAATCAGGATTGCAATTTCGGTCCTCCGCCATCTTCAGCTGTGATCAAGTACGGAACTGAAGTTGAAAAACACACATACATATAAACTTAATAATGGTGCAAAGAAGAGGTTATAGACTAATCTATAATATTGAAGAATTGAGGCCTTTTTCGGAAAAAGTGTGAATTGGGCGCAGAAGATGGGACGTGGCGGACGAGCGTGTATTTTTTTGCGATAGAGAAATGTGGGAGAAACACATGGAAACAGAGCCAACACAAAGTCATTGAACATTTATTCAGATCGTAAATAAGTTTTCTCCTATGATGTTTTCTATCATTTATTCGTATTAATGTAATTATATTCAGTGATTGGTTTTCGCTTAGTTCCTACAATTTTTATCCATTCTTAGAAAATTGCTTCTAATGCTTCAAAATTCTATTTTACTCATAGACGGTAAATTTGGAAATTGGTTATTGAATTTCCTGCAATTTCAACCCACCACTTTTTGACATTCTAAAATGAATTAAAAAAAGATTATATATTTTCGTTTGAATAACCAGTGGTTTTATTCCAAATGTGTTGTATTTTTTGGATATTTTCAATCTGAAATAACGACAATTCTTGTTGAAATATCAAATTCGAATGAACGGAGTGACAAGTACATTAATTTTAGGCACCTGTCAGGTGAGCGTAGCCAGTTCAGCTATTTGATTCAAATATTTCAAAGCATTCTTGCAAAATCATCAAAATTCAATATATTCCCAAATTATTTCGGAACTATAAGAGATGGGTATAGTACATGCTGATACAATTGCATCTGAAATTTGACGGTTCATCTGATGGCAATATAAAAATTGGCACGTGCAATTTGGAAAAATTGAGTTATTGCTGTTTGAAAAAGGCCAAATTGAAAAAATCATACAGAACAACGCAATGAACATTTGACATGTGTAGACTGCTTAATAAATTCCTTAATCCTTCTTCTATCCATTCAAGCAAAAGTTGTGTCAGTAGTGCAAAAGATCTACGAGCTAGAATTTTTTTAAATGTTCCTCAAATATCGAGTTTATAACAAAAATAATTAAATCTGTCCAAAGTTTTGACAGATAAGTGCCAACAACTTGGGTATTTTATGCCTTGCTGAAATGTCGGTTCTAGATGTTTAATAAAAAAGGTAGATTACCATTTGAAATAACAAAGTGATGACCCACTTCCGGTATAACCGAAAATGGTATCACTTCGAAAATATTTTTCTCCAATTGGAAATCGCTAGTTATGGCGGCGTATAACATTTCAGCTTGATATTGTAATTGGAACTTAAAACGTTTTTAACGGACGGTCCCGGTGGATATCCCTGTATATACGACTAATTTATTGGCGACTGCAAATACACATGTATAAAGGCATAAATAAAGATTTCTATTTCTATTTTTATTTTGGAATGCGACATCTGATCTATTACAAACACAAAGCCCTGCCTTAAACAGAAGCCTTGAGGGCAAATTCATAGCCATTGAAACATAGCACAGAATAAACCTTATTGCACTATAAATTTTTCCTTTGTGACTAAAAGAGCTCATCAAATATAAAAAAAATTACTTCAAATTCAAATTTTTGCCATAGATTCCAAGACGTTTATTCTATACTTCTACAATACCAAAAAGCAATCTTAAGGAGATTAATGCGTTAATCTTCATTCATTTCAGGAATTTACGTTATTTGGAATTATAAGATGAAGTTGTATAATGACATCTTGAAAATATCTTTCAAACCCAGTGTAACATACCATTTGAGGGGATAAAGTTGGGTGTTGTTTCCACCCGCTGTATGAACCGAGAAAAATGAAAATACATGCAAAACTTAACGGACCTAAATGAAAATTGACATGGAATTTCTTAATAAATATTTCTTAACATTTTACTGAATTTTTTTATTCAAAATCCTCCATCTTTCTCAGATTTTAATTCTATTTTTAGAAAACATGAAAATATGGATATAATAAGTAATAAAATAGGAAACGCAGATTTTACAGCAATCCCGAGCCAAGTAAACTTCCCAAAACTATTGAAATCCATCTCGCTGCTACTGTAAAAAAAACCAAATCCGAGCCGAACGAGGAACAAATAAAAAGGCAAGAATTATAACGTGGCTAATGGAATTTCAAACTCTTCCACTTCCGTTAATGAAATTAGAAGCATGTGGTCCCCATCGTGACCTCAAATAATAAGTTTCGAGCACCGAAAGTTAACGGTAACCGTACTGAAGTAATCTGATTACAGTTTCTGTGGGACTTAACTTTGCCTGCGTACTTCTTTTCAATAAAACATCTTTCTTGATCCACTCAGTTTATTTGTTGGTTTTTTTGCGAGATTCTTCCTTGAGTTAGAAGTCTTTCTTGTGAGACTGGATTACAAATCACGTCAAGTAATTGAATCAGTAAAATATTATTACTGTTAAGGGTGTTTCTAAGTAAGGAAATTTCACACAGATGGGATTTTGAATAAAATTCAGTGAAACGCTGGGGAATACTATTTATGAAATTTGACAAGAAACGATAATTTTGTATTCAATCGGCTTAGTTTTGCATGTTTCTTCCATTTTACTTGGATAAAAAGGAGGTAGAACCAACAATGGGAAAAGTATCTGAAAAGATTCCACTGTTTCATCGTATTCACAATAAGAAACAATGAAATCCATTGATTCGAAATTAAATATTCAAATTACCCCGCATTTGTTTCTATACAATAATAAAATCTTGACTGAAAATCGCTTCTAACACTGTTCAACATATTTGGAGTTATTTGACGGAATCTCATCTACAATCGCTGTCGTAGATCATCCAAATTCTCTGAGTCACAATGATGTTTGATGTAAGATGTCTCCACTTGAAAAAGTCTACAGCAATGGTCCTCAAACTGCGGTACGCATACCCCTTGAAGGTACGCAAACATTTTAAGGGGATACGCGACCGGCCAACAAAAAATAAAACAAGCCTTTAAATAAATGAAAAAACTCCAATAATTACCACAAAGCTCCATACTGTGACGGTACTGCATGTTGAAATTATGATAGCGTACCCGTTCCTTTCTCCTATAACAATAGTTGAGTGGGAGAGTGGGGACAAACCCTGATTTCTGGATCAATATTGTGAAGAAATGCAAAGAACCGTCAAGCTCTGCTGTTAAATTTCTTCTTCCCAAGTTCAAACTATCTTAAAAGTGAGCCTAGAATCAAATTAAATGTTGAAGAAGATTTAAAATTGTATTTAACTTAAATACAACCCAATTTTGATAAAACTGTGCCAAAGGAAACACAAACTTTGAGAGTATCCACTCTCTGTTCTTTAAATTTTTTGAGTGTTTTTTTTAATGTAATAAACATGTTTGTGAAAAATATGTGTCCAAATAATGTTATGCTAATATAAGACTATGAATTCTTGAGGAAGATCAGATCTAAACAGTCCTTGGTCGAGCAATCCAAATATCACCACTGAATATTTCCGCCTTCATAACTTACATTACATTACATCACATTGGTGGGGGTCGTTTGGCTTTGCAAGCCTTTCCGAACTACGACCAAGTTCTTCTTTTGTTCGCGACCCTTCTTATTCATTTCCCTGTAGGTCTAAATCTCTTACAAAATTAAGAATCACCCTGGGAGCTTTCGCTTTTACTTCGTGCGACTCTAGCTTGTCGCTACCGAAGTGTATATGTCTGTTACGGACATGACCTGGCGCATTCGCCAAAATGTTAATAGTATCTGAACTATATGTGAAAATTATACTGAATGAATTTTAACTTTAACCAGCCGCTGCCACTAAGTCTCAACTTTCCTACACTGATAATATCTTTTCAATATTGATCGATACTTGGCGTCTTGTAGTTACGATGCATATAACCGTAGAAGAAGCATATCATTCCTAGGCTAAGAATAAAACGGAAATTCTGCAGAAAACACGCCAACAAACAAATTTCTCCGTCTTCATTACCTTAAGTGGATACTTCCTCATACATGATTCAGCTGATAAAATTTGATCTCCTTACTATCAGAATTTTCAATTCGCTTTGAACAATGTTCAACGTACCTGACATGGCGTTTTCATTATTTTATTATCACAATAATAAGTAATATTGATGATTGATTTATTTTATGCAAATTCATTTTCAATGAAGATGAAGTGAAATATAATTTTAAAGTTTCCACAAATATGACCGGTGTTGACCGACAGGACATTTTCAAGTGGTCATAAAATGAAGTTACTTATATAAATACTATCCTAATTTGATATTAAGTAGTTGAGAGGTATTAATGTCTAGCTGGCCATTAACGGTGATTTTACTTGGGTTCTTACATAGTTCATTGATTTCCAAACATTACAAAATATTCATTCTGTCTCTTCTGCCGCAATTTTGATGGATTTTTATATGATCTCATGTTTATTGAATGTTTTGTGGTTTTATGTGTTATTGTCATTGAATTATCTTCTGTATCTTGGATATGTAGACAATTTTTTACTTTATAAGTACCTTCATGTCACAAGAAGTTAAGATATGGTCTAACTCTTGTTTGAAAACACTAATCTGTAGGTAGTCAATATTAAGGTCTTCACACAAAACTACCCTAGAATTAATCGAGCAAACTCTATTTAACACCGCCTCTAGCTGGTGGAAAAAATTCTCTTAGGTTGTCTGTATTAGGAGATCTATAGACCGCGATTACAATTAACTTGAGCCCATTCGGGAAGCTTAGCTGTGTTCCACATATTTCGAATGATTGCTCAATCGGCTTAAAGGACACCAAAGGGATCACTCCACAAACAGCATCAAGCCCACTTCTAAGAAAGGGGGCGTAGTTACTATGAATGATTTGTAAACATCTGGGTGTTTAGAAAAACCAATTTTTATCAGATATTGTTCAATTCCATTTTCCTTCAGATGATTTTCAATACTTTCAACAGTACTGAATGGATCTATGCGGCTAATGTGAACAGATGCTAGTTTAGCAACTGCTTTTAGAGGAGAATGTTTTTGATTTCAGGCTTACGTTTCTTCTTGTAAGATACAACTTTAAACTTCGATCGATTCGCTGTTAATAGATGTAACTTCTAGTACTACAGGATTTCAAAATTATTGAATGGTTGTTTATTATCGCAATTTTCAGTATTTTGGTTGACTATTGGCTGCGATAACGTAGGATTATATTACTATTTCTCAACACTCTTTCAGTGTTTGCATAAACTGCATTAACAACGTTGTCTTCCTTTCCCAATATTGGGGAGAGATATTGTTTATGGTTGCATCGGCATATATATATATATATATATATATATATATATATATATATATATATATATATATATATATTCTTCTTTTGAAATTATTAAATGGTCTAAAACTGATTTAAATAAATTACAATGTCAAACGAGGAAAATGCTTTGTAAATATCATAAGCACCACCCAAAGTCTTACACTACCTAGACATCTTGGAGGTCGTGGATTAACTGATTTGAATAATCTTCATAGTAAACAGATTTTTCATCTACGTTCCCATTTTCATGATAAACAGAGAACGTCTAAATTACATGATATTGTTGTTGCTTCAGATTATAATCTTACACCTCTGAACTTGACAATGCAAAAGATAGATTTTGATATATTTGATGATAATACTAAAAGAGAAAGTTGGATGCAGAAAGAATTACACGGAAAGCACCCTAAAGAATTGAAAAATGATTATATTGATGAAATCGCATCGAATAAATGGTTAGTTTCTGGAGAATTGTTTGCTGAAACTGAAGGCTTGACAATTGCGATCCAGGATCAGGTTGTTTTCACGGGGAATTATAGAAAACACATCATCAAACAAAATATAGATGATTCTTGCCGTAGATGTTTCTGTTCTTCAGAAACAGTTTTTCATATATTATCATCTTGCTCAGTCCTTGCTTCAACAGATTATTTAGAAAGACATAATGCCGTCGCTAATATTATTCATTTCAATCTAGAATTAAATTAAACTTGACCTAATTCCCAAAACGTAGCTTCGAAAAAATTTTACAAATATGAACCTGAGATTATTTGTGAAAATGCCAAATATAAACTTTATTTTGATAAAACAATTCTTTGCAACAGAGCTGTAAAACATAATAGACCAGATATCATTCTTACTGATAAACAGAATCAAATAACATAAATAATTGATATTGCTATACCCGACACACATAATATACCTTGTGTTTTTTAAAATAAATACAATGAAAAAATTTCTATAATATATGATGCTTAAACTTTATTTTGCGACGAGATAGAAAAAATGTGGAAAATCAAAAAATTTTTATTCTACCGATTATTATTTCCACAAAAAGGTGTTATTTCTAGGAATCTTTACAAAATTATTGAGATTTTGGGTCTGAAGAAAAATTTGTTTGAACAGTAACAAAAGATAACCGTCATCAAATCTTGTAGGTTTGTTTCCGAAAAAATAATGAGGTAGAGTTATAGGTTTTCTCTTTAGTTTATACTGCTCAGAATCTCATTTCATATTTTATTTATTTGTTTATATAAATGTAATATAATTACCTGACAATTTTGTCATATTTATATTCAGAGCAGTATTATATTCGATCGTTCACCACTCCACACAAAGGAAACTATTAATGAGTAACATTCAGTGTTACTTGACTAAGGTCCGTACACTGGATTTTTCCGGGGAGAGAGCCTCTGACACTACTCGTTGGTACATTGATATCATTGTCTGATGATGCTATAGTATGTATATATTCTGGTAGATTGATATATTCTCATAACATTTAACGTTATCCTAATATATAATTATTCCAGGATATGTTTTGATTATAATCATTGCCTGGCAATAGTATTAATTACCGGGTGGTGGATTTATATTTTTTTCATGAAATCAGTTTGATTGCATGAACAGATATATGGGCAACTCGATCGTTCTCCAAATCCTGAAATCATAGATATTGAATGTCAGCCCTTGTAAACTATTCCGTCCGATTGATTCAGGGTAGAGTAAAAGCCTGAAAAGAATTCAAAAGTGTACGAGCCCACAGTTGCAGGAGTTCATTAGTCATTGAGAGATTGGATGAATGAATTGCAGAAGATCACAATCAAACTAATTGAAAAAATAAACGAGATAACACATTCAATCCACTTCTACCTCCAACTCGGGCAGAAAGCAGTGGGAGGAGGATCCGTATCAAGTCCAGGCAATTAGATTCATTAGCCTGGTTCGCATGGCGATTTTATGTATCTTCTTTCCCACTTCTCCAAGTTAACTTGTTTAATGTATCTCGAAAGTAGAACAGCCGAAAATGTCTCACGTACTCGGTTCACTGCCGCGGCGTTTCGAAGTGTTTCCGATAAAAATTAATTTCTTTCACTTAGGCTGCTATACCGGAAGGAACATCCCATTCAATTGAGAACATCTCCTAGAAATGTAACTTTTAACGGTTACTAAGTCTTCAATGACTGACAAATTTTTAACTAATAATATATCCAGTATATGAACTTTTTTTTAATGGTTATAACCTTTATGTATCAATCCATTAAATGATTACTATAGTCCATTGAAATGTTACATTTGCTTTGCATTTTTTAGAGGACGCAATTTTATTATTGAAACATGTGGATGGGGTTCAATAGAAACTTAAGTTTGTGGGTTTGGAGCCCTTGTCCCCCAGCCACCATCTTGAAAAGGGGATGCAAATATAATTTCCGCGATATCTCGGAAACTATATATCTCATCAAAAAAATTTCAATACCTTTACCACTTTACCTACAAATAAATAAACTTTTTGCCGTAAATGAAGAATTTCAGAAGTTATAAGCAGAACAGTGGAAAAATTCTTATAAAAATTTTTTTTTTGAACAATAACTTATTTTTTCATTTTATCAAAATTATCCCAGAACAATCTTATAGATCAGAGGTTCCCAAACTTTTTTGTACCACGCCCCCCTCTGGTTATTTGGAGACCCACCACGCCCCCCTTCGTACATATGATGAAAATTAAAACAAGTATTACATGAAAAACGATTAAAATTACTGATTGGCCTACCTACTTACAAAAACAAAAACATAAAATGTAATTCAATGAGATGGATGCGCTTGCACGTTCTGGATAAGTTGACAGATCACGTTTGTTACGGTACTTGGTTTTGATCGCCACAAGAGTTGAAAACGCCTTTTCGCACATGTATGTTGTTGAAAAAAGCAAGTACATCTGAACAGCTTTCTCTGAAACACTGGATTAAACTTTCAAGTACTTCAACCAAAATGAGGGCTTGTCCATGTTTTCAAAATCGTATCTTGCAACAGAGTCATTTTTTATTTCTATTCTCTCCTCTTGCAACTTTTCTGCCAGCAACTGTATGTCTATATTGAACGGGTAGATTGATAGTTTGTAGAAATCCTCTGACAAGCTAGGAAAGTACCTGCTGAACTCCTCCTTGAGGTTCTTCAAATGGTCGATCATCAAGTTTTTCAAAAACGGTCCTTCAAAATCGTCAGCATTACATGCTTCTTCTGAGACTGACACTACTTTGTTGAAACTTGAATTGTTTCTGAGGTTCATTGACATTTTACGTATCCAAAGCTGTAGTTTCTCAACGTACATCTTGATGGCATCCCGACGTGTTACTATATTTGAGTCTGCACCTTGCAGTCTCAATTTGAAGTTATCTAACGTGTCGAAAAAAGTCTGATGAATAGACCAAAATCACTTGGTTACTCTGCACTAAGCTCGTTTTGTTTCTGCAGTGCCAAAAACGTAATCACTTCATCACGGAGCTCAAATAGTCTCGCCAACATATTACCTTTTGATAACCGTACTTCTATATGAAATAGCAGCGTTTTGTGGTCACTTCCTAAATCTTCACAAAGACTTTTAAACAATCGAGTCTTCAATGCACTGTTCTTTACGTAGTTGACTTCTGTAATACATAGCCTTAAAACAGCATTGAGTTCGTTTGGAAGCGTTTTGCTGCCAAGGCTTGGCGGAGAATAGAACAATGAATCCCAATCACGTCGGCATTCTTCTGGTTGACCAACTGCACAAAGCCTGAGCGAGAACCGAGCATTAAAGGAGCACCATCTGTGCATACACCAATAAGTTTTTGCCAAGAAAGTTCGTGTTTCTCGAAAAAGTCTGATACTGCTTTCATCACATCCACAGCTTCAGTAGTGGTCACCAGCTCAGTGGAAAACATCAGTTCATCCTTCATTCTTTCATTTTCAATGTAACGAACATATACAATCAAATGAGAACATTGTGCTACGTCTGTACTCTCGTCAAGCTGAATAGCGAAAAACGGGGATTTTTTTTGCATCAACCACCTGGTTTTTAATGTCCTCGACCATATCATCAATTCGGCGTTTTACGCTTTTGCCTACTATCAGTTCCAAGGAAAACATCGGCTGCTTTTGAAAGGCACGGTTTGACAAGCGTTCAACCAATAGTGTGACTTTTCTTTTCCTTAGCAATAAGAAGAGATAATTCATAGGAAGCTTCAAGCACTCTTAAGGTTTGTCTTTTAAAGAGGCATGTTTGTTGATGTCGCAGAAGACAATTAGTTCTCATCGCGTCATTGCTTAATACTTCATAGTAAATAACGCACTGAGGGTGATCAACATTATCTTTAAGCAAGGAAACTTGCCTTTCTTTGCCGTGTTCATCTTCTCTGATTCAGATTCACACAGAACTCACACAACACAAAAACAATTACTCCAATTCAAACTGCTCAACAATTATAGAACACCCACAATACAGCAAACACGGTGACTGATATTTCACGGAAAGTACTGTACCAGAATGGACTAGTCACAACTGAAGCACTGAACAAACTGCCAGGTTATTGACATTGGACTGATGATGCGGTGGGGGTGGGGTGGAATGGGTGCGGGGATACTCGCACTCACACCAAGGTCAAACGGAGGTATCGGTACACGCGGCCGTTGCCGTCGAGGGGGACGGTTTTGAAAACCTTGAACTCTTGTGTGCTTTGTAGTTTTAAAAACTGTAGCCTCCTTTGGTAAAGTTTACTACTTTATTTAAACTTTGCAAAAAAAATTATGAAAACTTAGAAAGACTTTATTTCAAAGATTTAAGGAAATTATTTTTGTAATTTCTTTATTTATTTCATTTGGGTGTCACGCTCCCCTGGACTTTCTCCACGCCCCCCCCGTTTGGGAACCCCTGTTATAGATGGTCTTTTCAGAAACATTTTCACATACTTTTTTCTGAATTTCATTTATTTTTAACGCTGTTACAGCGCTCCAAAGTTGACCGTGTTCGTCAATTCTCTTGAGAATCCCTATATACTAATAACTTTTTTTACATCAATACATTTAACTCAACTTATTCATTTATAACTCTTTTCCCCGCCACATATGAGGTAGAGTCTTTTGTCACATGTTTTTAACGTGGTATCCCCAGTAGGCCTACTCCACAAAAAAAACTTTCATCGTGATGTAATTCTCCACATAACTATGTTTTGATCGGTTATCGGCTGCCCTACTCTATTCTACGTTTTTTATGGCCCACACTGTGGCTGATTAAGTACTTGATCGTCAAATGAGAAGGTTGGGGAATGTGGAGTGTTAAAATTGGAGTCATTGTTTAAACTCCATCTATAAATTCATTTTCTTCGACTAATTTTGAAATTTCCATTATATTGGTACATGCTTCGCCAGAGCAATGGAGGCATACTGTCGAGCATTTGAGACCAGCATTTCTGCAGACATACATGCTTCCACAATTTCCTTTGCATCGGCGAAACATTAATTTCATGAGATCTGGAGGTACTGGAGGCTTGGAAGCTTGGATTGGCATCCAGATGTTTCAATGCCCTAATATTTCGGATTGTTATATTTTCCAAGCCACGACTGTATCTGGTGATAAAATCGGAGGCTGTGGAAAAGAGCAGCATCTTGGGTTGGAGGCAGTGAAGACAAACTAAATGAATTTTTAGTTACTGTTTTCGAGAATTTTTTTGTATTGTCTTTATTACCGCCGTAAAAAATACAAGAAGCCGTTCGTCAACAAAAATGAGCAAACACGGATCGAATTTCTCATTGAGAAATAGTGCGGTACCAGTTTTTCGGGAGTGTCTGTGAGTATTGCAGCTTTAATCTCCCTTCTGTTAGTTTTATCTGCTTTTCTAGGGTTCTCTGGGTATAGGAGTACAATATCCGAGGAAAATACTTGGATTAGGTCGATCGTCTCGTTTTCTTTGTTGCTTGGACCAGGTTTAAGATCAGCTTGGCTGGTGGAGGCAGAAGGTGTGAAATTAGGTTCAGTGCTGAACATCACAGCTTGCTCTGGATGATCTTTTTCCGGCTTGATAGTTTTAGTTCAGATCGATCAGTTACAAATGATGTGAAAACTCATCCATACCAAAAATGTTTGTCTTATACGGGAAGATGCCTGATTTTCGGAAACCGTTAACAATATTTATACTTCTCTGAGCAAACGGCTACGAATCAGTGACTATTTTTGATATATCATAAATAGGGTTTTATCCAGACTGTTTCGTAGCCATGGGATTTAAGCAGCAACGCTTAAACTTTCTGTATGGTCCAAAGACTGACACATCCAACGATTTTAATTTATGGCTACAATGCGTTCTTTTTGACCAAAGTTAGTGTCTTTACGTTAAAGTAGAGGAGTGATTATCTAAGACTAACAAAACATGGACGATTTCACATGTTTTATAGATGTTGCATAAACTGATAGAATTCTTCGGCTGTATCCAATCCACTGGCATTGCCTGCTCCTATACTATACGGAGGACCACCGTAAAGAAGTTATGTCTTGAAATGTTTTCTTTTCTGGGAAATAAAAACATAGGAAGTACAGCATTTCCAAGAGCAGATATAGCAGTTCCTACTGTAACATTAGTCCCTCGTTACCCAGAAGTCATTGCGCTGACGTTGCTCTCACCTTTGGCAGCTACAATTTTATTTGGTTTCAGCACAGTGGATACTTTTTTCTCATCTATATTCCAAATGTCTGCCGCAGTGAATCCGAGACTATCCACTACTTCTGCTAATTTCTCAAAAAAAACTTTAACATTCTGCTCATTAATTGATGTTGCCCTACCAAGGCTGGTGGGTTCTGGTTTACATATGGATAGCTCCAGATCTCGTTTCGAAAATATCGTGAGCCATTCTTTTCCGGCCATCTTATTCAAAGTCCAGTTGGGTGGAATTCTAATGCCAAATCCTATTACTTTTTCTATAGTTCAGAACTCGAGGTCAAAAAATTGATAACTTCAATGAAGCCTAAATCGTTGAGGGATATATATGGTGTAACGAATAATATTCTTAAGGTGTTTGCGAATCAAATTGCTCTTCCGTTAACAATAATAGTCAATAAATGATTTAAGGATGGGTACTTCCCGAAGGAGCCCAAAATTGCCAGAATAATTCCTCAGCATAAAAAGGAAGACAAGGGAAAATGAGACAACTATCGAACAATTGTCATATTGCCAGTGATGTCAAAAATATTTGAGATGGCGGTCAAGAATTGAATGGTAACATTTCTTGATAAGATGAATCTTCTCAACAGCGTCCAACATGGGTACAGGAAGAATAGAAGTACAGTTACAGCAATACAAAGAGTCATAAATTTGATTCTTGAAGCTTTGGACAGAAACAAGAATGCATCAATGTTGAATTTCGATCTCAGCAAGGCATTTGATAGTTTGCCTCATGTTATAATCTTGCAGAAACTGAGTAAGTTGGGCTTTCGTGGAAGAGTTCACAGATTACTGAAATCCTATTTGAGACACAACAATGAAGTATCAGAGGAACTTCTACTGGAGTGTGGAGTTCCTCAAGGATCGATACTGGGCCCTTTACTTTTTCTAATGTATGTGAATGATATCTATATTCAGAATACAGCAGGTACTTGTCTTTACTGCGATGATACATCAGTTATCATAGAGGGTAGTAGTCAGCAAGAAACTGAACAGAAAAAACAACAAATAAGTCCGAAACTAGAGCTTAGTTTGGAGCAATAAACTGAAACTAAATAGAGATAAAACTGAAGAACTGAGTTTTGAATCGAGAGAACTGATGAAATCTGTTAGATTCTTAGGAATGTGGGTTGATTCTAGACTTAGTTGGGTTAGAATTGTCTCCTCTATTTTCAGTAGCTCACTCTGTATCTTCTACAGTTTTCAATCACAAATGAAAATTCGTTCACGGGGATGCAGACAAAGATAATACCTTTCTTTCGAGGTATCACTCGACCCATCTGCCCTCTTCCAAATTTTCAAGGGTGGTTACCGTAGGGGTAGACTATTGGAGTATTAGTGCGAAAAACTGGAATAGATTCATTTAGATCAAAGATGACAGCCTTTGATCTGCCCTCTTCCAAATATTCAAGGGTGGTTACCGTAGGGGTAGACTATTGGAGTATTAGTGCGAAAAACTGGAATAGATTCATTTAGATCGAAGATGACAGCCTTTGATCTGGATTGAATCTGTTCCATTTTTTGCAGTAATACTTGAATAGCTCAGGGCGATAGATAGTCTCCTCTATTTTTCAGTAGATCACTCTGTATCTTCTACAGTTTGCAATCAAAAATGAAAATTCGTTCACGGTGATGCAGACAAAGATAATACCTTTCTTTTCAGGTATCACTCAACCCATCTAACCTCTTCCAAATTTTCAAGAGTGGTCACCCTGCTGCTCTAGGGGTTGAAAGCTGAGATGAGGATGGTACATCATGATGACTGCCATCGATCAGCATGGATCTGTTTCATTTTACTTCACTGAAATTTGAATAGTCTTAGGGAAATAGTCTTCACTATCTTTCTGTTGCTCTCCCTGTATCTTTTACAGTTTTCAATTAAAAATGGAAATTTGTTCAAATAGATGTAGACAAAGATACCACCTTCCTTTTGAGTCATCACTCGACTCATCTTCTCTATTCAAAATGTTCAAGGCTTGCAACCCCCGCTTAGGTGGTTGATATTTCAAACAAGTTTTGTACCCCAAAATGTGTTAATATTTATGTTATATTTGTCATTGTAAGGACACAATGGCAAAATTCCTTCATGACTTATCATGTTATTAATTGATGGTAATTATACTATTATATTATATTCTATTTTATTCTAAAATGTAATAGCAAATTCGTAATCAAGGCGACGGACGCTTTTTGGAGAATATCCATGAAGATTGATGCCATTTGTACCAAGTATTTTCACAGAGAGTCTTCCTGTTTTCTTCAAAATTCTTGTCAAGGTCATCCGTTCGATACGAAATTCTTTAATGGCGGCATTTACACTTTTTCCTTCATCATTCACAGCCTTTGCAGCATGTTTTAAATCTTCAGTAGTGTAGGAACATCTTGTAGTCTTCCTCTTGTAAGTCCGCTTCCTAACAGAAACATTCATTACTTTAGTAGTTTTGAGTCGTGGGGTACGTTGGGAGAAGCATACCCAGTACTACTCTACATACAAAACTACAATAATTATCTGGAAAATGAACACTTATCTGATTGAAAACAGACAACAACTGATTAATACAGACGAAAAGTTGCTTTTTGGGCACAAAATAAACAAAACTTACAGGCGCTTTACACGTTCGTCCAGCCGCCACTAGTGATCGCGTGGTGATTACCCCTCCTACGACCTCAACAACAAAGAATTAAATTTGATTAAACAAATAGCCAAAAATAATGGTTACAATCCCAAACTAATAAATAATATTTTAAATAAAAAACAAAGTAGAATCGCATTGAATGAAGTTTACCCTGTCGATAAATTGAAACAAAAATTCAACACCTTAACCTACGTTGGCATTACAAGTGAGCAACTGAAATCATTCTTGAGTAGCAATAATTTCAACATAGCTTTCCAAACTAATAATTATTCAGGCAAATATATAAAAAGAATAATAAAACCAAATCAGGTAAAAGCAATGAATCAGGTGTTTATAGATTTAATTGCAATGACTGTGATAATTCCTACATTGGTAGAACACATTGAAATTTTAATATTAGAATATCGGAACAGTTTCTCAAATAAAAAATCAGATTCAAATTACGCGAATCATCTTTTGGAAAATAATCACTCTTTCGACCCACAGTTTGAAATTTTGCATACGGATAATAAATATTGGAAGGTAGATCTTTGGGAAACTTTAGAAATCAATAAATACAAACACTCAGGTAAACTCATCAATGAACAAGTCGATTTAAGCCCTTTACCTCTATTGAATCTCTTCGGGGAGCAATCTATTCCTTAATTTTATAGGATATATCTGTCATAAATAACCACTTAAGAAGAATCAACCCAATAAGCTTTTAATTACTTAAGAACATTTATATTTATATTCTCATTCTCATTTTCTGTACATTCATTCGTCTGAAGAAGCTACGGTGTAGTGAAACGCGTTACGAATCATAAGTACTAAGTAAAATTTCAAAAACACATCACTTGTTTTTATTATTGATTTAAATTGAATTGAAATTATCACTATCACTTTTCAACAGGCTTCATTCATTTCAAATGAGTTAGTAATTTATCTACCCTTTCATCTGTCCTGAAATATAATATTGTAAAGAAAGTTCTCATAAAACTTTCATGAAAATGGTATGAGTTGAAAAATACGCCCCTGCATGCATTCCCCCATCTGAAAGAAAATGTGATGGGCTATGTGGGTTGAAAGTACGTGCCACGTTTGGGCAATCGCCTTGTTTCGGGAAAGTTATAACTCGGAAAATAACCGAATTTATAACTATTCGCCTGTGAAAATGTAGAAGTTTCATTTTTCTGTAAATATTGCCAGGCTTTATTACTTTATTGCGACCAGAAAGAAAAGCTCCAAAATATGACGCTGCCATTTGCACAGCTTATCCAAACAAACAAGCGTCCTATCGATTTCGACGTCTTCGTTTCTTGTTTGTTTTCTGAATGAAACCGAACCAGTAAAGGGTATTTTATCGACGACAATCCGTAATGAAAAGAAATGGAGTAAGAGATTACAGACAATGTTTGCTTAGTAGAAACTTGCGGACCGAAACTACTTTGGAAAAGGAATTCCGCGTTTCCGAAAAGGCTAGAATTTATTGAGTTATTGACCCTTTTGGAAGATTTCATAGCGTTGGATTGAACTACTACTTTGGCGAGGAGGTTAGTAATTGAAATATTCAAAGATGAAATAGATTCGGTCGTTACTATGTGATAAGAATTTGAATTTTTCTGTATGAAAAATTACAATGTGGTTATTCTGATACTCTGATACTTTAGAGTACTTTTGTAATTTTTCATACAGAAAAGTTCAAATTTCCATATCACATAGTAACGACCGAATCTATTTCATCTTTGAATATTTCAATTACTAACCTTCTCGCCAAAGTCTTCTTCTTCTTCTTCTTCTTCAAATAGGATGATGTCCTGTTTTTCTGTTACAGCCCCTGCTGCGAACCGGAGCTCCAGCACTCATGCCATCGCTTTTTCGGCCTTCCTATGGGTCTTCTAGTGTTGGGTTTTTGTGTTTTTGCCCACTTCGCCATACGTTCGGGGCCCATTCTGTCTACGTGATCTCTCCATAGGCGTCGACGTGCTCTTGTCCACCTCACCACATCCTGGACACCTAGCTCCCTTAGCGTATCCTCATTCCTTATTCTATCTCTGCGTGTAATACCTCTTATAGCTCTTAGTGTTCTCATCTCTGTTGTCCTCATTAGTTGTTTTGTTTTTGTTGTCTCAGCTCTTGTCTCAACCGCATATGTCATCACGGGTCTCACACAGGTTTTATAGATTCGGACTTTGCTTTCTGTGCTTATGTACTTATTCTGCCAGATTACATCTCTCAGGAAGCCAGATATTCTCGATGCTTTCATTGTCTGCTGTTTTGCTTCTTGTAATAGTTGCCTATCGCTCGATACTTCTACTCCTAGGTATTTAAAGTGTGAAACTTGCTCTATTATATGGTCGTTCACTACTAGTTTGCATCTAATTGGATCTTTCGCTATTACCATCGATTGGGTTTTCTGTGTTGATATTACCATGTTATATTTTTCTGCTGTTACTTTGAACTTTTGTAGTAGGCGTTGTAGGTCGTCCTCATTCTCGGCTATTAGTAAAGCATCATCTGCGTAGCACAGTATTCTCATAGTTTTGTTACCCATCCTATAGCCTTGGTTCATTTGGTTAACACCTGCTATTATTTCATCCATGATTAAATTAAATAGACATGGGCTGAGGCTGTCACCTTGTCTAATGCCTGCGTTAATTTTGATCTCGCTTGTAAGTCCCTGTGTAGTTTTTACTTTCGTCTTATTAGAGTTATTTAGTTCTTTGATTATGTTTATGTATTTATTGCTTAAGTTTTTATTTCTAAGGATAGTGATCACATCGTTCATTCGAATTCTGTCGAATGCCTTTTCCAAATCTATAAACATATAAACATCGGTTTGTCAAACTCTATGGACTTCTCCACCAGTTGCCGCAATATAAAAATTGCATCCGTTGTTGATCTATTTGGTCGGAATCCTGTTGTTCTTCAGACACACCTTCTTTGTCATATATCTTTTGCGATAGAATTTTAGTGATTAGTTTCGATGCAGAGTTAAGGAGTGTGATGCCTCTATAATTTGCTGGGTTTGTCTTCACGCCTTTTTTGTATATGGGTATTGTTATGCTCTCTCTCCATTCTTCTGGTATCTCCTTGTTGTTTTCAATTTTTGGAATAGTTTTGTTATTTCTGCTCCCCATATTTAATTAGTTCGTTATTTATGTTGTCCGGACCAGGTGATTTTCTATTTTTAATTTATGGATTACTTGTTGTACTTCTTCTAGGCTGATAATGTCATTTTCTGTTTCTTCGTAGAGTGTGTTTTGCTGTTCGATTTCACGTTCCTCATTGTTACCGTTATCATTATCTCCCAGGTATAAGTTCTGGAAATATTTCACCCACTCTTCTGGTTTTATTACATTGATCTGCAGTTCTTCGGTGATTGGTTTTTCCTGTTTCTCAACATGTTCCATACCTTTTCTGTGCTCCTCGTAAGTCGTGTTCCATGTCATTTGTAAATCTTTCCCAATATATTTTTTTTAATTCTTTAATTTTGTTCGTTGTTCTATTTCTTTCTGTTTTATATCTTTGGTACTCTTCTGGTGTTCTGTGATTGACATATCTGATATATGCGTTCTTCTTTTCTTTTGCTAAATCTTTGATTTCCTGTGTGAACCATCGTTTATCTTTTCTATGACTGTTTATATTGATTCTTCGTTCCCCAATGGCTTCTTTTGCGCTGTTAATTATGTTGTTTTTCACTTTATTCCATGCGGCGTTTATGTTGTCTGTGTCTACTATAGGGTTAAGGTTGATCTTTTCCTCATCTTTGAATATTTCAATTACTAACCTCCTCGCCAAAGTAGTAGTTCAATTCAGTATGCTGGGACACTCTGTGATCCTTGAATTTTCGTGAGGGTCGAATGACTATCCTTTTTCTCTTCATCTCGCTTATGTTACATCTCCTTGGTTTGTCCTGGGGTCCTACTGGTTGGTTATCCTCCTTCTTTTATGTAGTGGTGCATCTATGCTGGCCTGTTGTTTCCTCTTCAATTGTACTAGGGATGTCCTCTCTCCTGTTGTCCTGTTGTAGTTCCATTATTTGGTTGATCTCCTTGTTTTCGTGGTCTTCCATCTGGTCGGTTGTCTTCGTTGTTAGTCGTGTGATGATTTCTTCTAGTGTGTCGATTTCCATTTCCTTCCTGATGGTCGTTGCTTATATACCATGGGGCGTTAGTTGCTGTCCTGATGAACTTGTTGACTGCTGCTTGTAGTTTCCTCTTCTCGAATCTGTCCTCTAGATGCCAAATTTGTCCTGCGTATGTTAATCCTGGGATGATTATTGACTTGATTATCTTAATTTCATTCTCGAATGTGAGTTTGCTTCTTCCGTTGAGTAGGCGGTATAGTTTTCCGTGTATCGCTTTAGTTTTCCTTGTAGTTTCCTCGATGTGCCTCTTGTAGTTCAGTTGGTCGTCCAGAATTACCCTGAGATATTTTGCTTCCTTCTTCCATTCGATTTGTTGTCCATCGTGATTTCCTTTGGTTTTCCCGGTGTCTCCTCTTCTTGTGGTCGATGTACATTGCTACTGTCTTCTTCGGGTTGACCTTGATCCTCCATCTTCTCAAATAAAAAAATAATGTAGCCATTTCCTCACTGCTGCTTTGTCGTACCTATGTGATATGATGAATTTGAATTTTTCTGTATGAAAAGTTACAATGTTGTTACTTTGATACTCTAATACTACTGGGACAAAACTGAAGTGGAAATATATACACGGTAAATTCTTACCTACTAGGATGAATACCCTTACATTCAGTAATGAATTTATGGCTATATATAATGTGGGTTTTTCTAATACCTTGAATATTAGGAATTTATAGAAAGTATGAATACTGGTCATTTCCTATTATAAATACTACCTATACAACTATTCACAGCCTCTCTAAGGAAGGGTATAATAATAATATTGAACTAACTATAAAAATATTCGAAAAACATATTCCATTATTTCTATAGGTTTTGTACATATTGAGCTTATTTATCACAATTCACAACATGTAATTTCCATTATGAGGATTGCGAATATTACTTTAGTCTATTTGGGGTAAAGTCGTAGAGTAATAAAATTCATTAAATATGCAAATCCTTAGAAATAAATTTTCCTACTATTCTACATGCATTAAGAATTACAACAATTACAAATTTCTATATAGGTATTCTTATGCAATTCCAATTTCTTAAGGCTATCATGCTAAGTTTTTGATATTAACCCAGTCGAGGATACGATGACAGGAACAATATCTATTTTCTCGAGGTGCCATATCTGCTTGATCTCAATAGCAAGGTCTGTGTATTTGGACGTTTTCTCCTGGAACTTGTTCAGCACATTGTTATTATTCGGTATGGCGACATCCACCAGCATTGCTGTTCTGGCTCTTTTATCATACACCACTATCTCCGGCCTATTATTCGTCACCATTCTGTCAGTGATAACAGACCTATCGGAGTATAATCTGATAGAGTAATTTTCCAATACGGGCGCTGGTTGATACTCGTTATATGGCTGGAAGGCATCTTAAAGTGTCCTTGTGTGCAAATTTCTGATGAATAATGTTGCACACTTGATTATGCCTGTGAAGAAAGTCTGTATTGGCCAGTTGTTCCCAGCCGGATGTAATATGCTGAATAGTCTCTGATCTTTTATGGTATTTTCTGCACTTATCTGTTTGTAATGTTCCGTCCTTAATTATAGATTTTTTGTAGTTGTTTGTAGCGATGCTTTGGTCTTGAATGATCATAAGGTACCCTTCTGCTTTCGCGAATAGTTCTCTTTTCATCAACCATTTTTCGAAAGCTTTTTTGTCGATGTGTGGTTGTTTAATCTCATGGTGACATCGTCCATCCAATTCCTTCCTTGACTATTGCTCTTGTTTTTCAGCATATGATACAAACGTACATTCAGCAGTTCATCCCTGAAAGCAAGATTCAGAGGTGTATATTCCTTATCAGCCAACAATACCACTCTCTGGAGGTCAGAAATGAGAGCTTTTGCTGTTCGGTATGTAAGTTGACAACATCCATCAATCCGCGTCCTCCTTCTCTCCGCTTCAAAGTTGTTCTCATCACAGAGGATTTTGGATGGTCATTGTTGTACTTTGTTAGCATCGTTCGGGTCTGCCTTTGAATATCATCCAGTTCTGTCCATTCCAAATGAGTAAACCTATACTGGAATCGCGTAGGTGTTAATTGCTTTGACTAGATTCTCCGAGTTTAGCATTGATTTCAGCAGTCTAGCAATCTGGCCTTTTGGTATCCCAGATATTTGTACGTTTCGCCATCCCTCATACACTGTATGATATCACCGTTTGGAAGTTGTGTTTCACCCTCTATAACTTTCCCTCTTTGTATGTTCAGGGTCTTACATTTTTCAATCCCGAATTTGTTATGAACATCTGCCGAGAACCTACTGACAGTTTACAGCAGATCATCCAATTGCTTCTTGTTAGAAGCATATTATTTGATGTCATCCATATACAGCAGGTGGGAGATTGTATGATAGTTCCTATCTATTTCTATCCTGAATCCGTATTCTGTTCTATTGAGCATTGATGACAATGGGTTCACAGCTAAACAGAACCATAGTGAACTCAAAGAATCTCCTTGAAAAATTCCACGACGTATGGGTATCTCGTCGATTTTAATTGACTTGATGTTCATGATGATCTGCAGAGACGTGCACCAGTGTGTCATTGTTGTCTCCAAGAAATCCACGAGAACTGGATGAATTTTGTATACTTGTAATACTTCTACAGGCCTAGAAAGGGCGGTACTATCAAATGCCTTCAGATGCCCCACGTGTGTCTGTTTTATTATCACAGAATCGATGATGAGTTGTTACTTGCACCCATGGTGTTTCCTTCTGCATCCCTTCTGCTCCTTTTCTAATATTTCTTTGTCATCAAGGTGTTGGTATATTCGATTGGATATGCATGAAGTGAGTATTTTGTAGAGCGTTGGCAGAAAAGTGATTGGCCTATACTGAGACGGATCTTGTATTTTATCGCTCTTAGGTAGCATATATGTTAAGCCTTGTGTTAGGAGAACATACGTGAGCTGTTTCGCTAGGGCTCCATGGAGCTTATTAAACTTCTTGTACCAGAAGTTGTGGATATTATCTATACCTGTGACCTTCCAATTGTTGGTCGCTCTAACTACTGTTGCGATTTCTTCCTTTCTTATTATTATTATCATTATTATTGTACCCAGGTAACCTGATTATAATATGTGAGAAAAATATAATTAACGGCACACCTATGACCATCCTGTCACCTAAAGATTTATCGATTTCTATCGACTATACGTAAAAATATCACTGTCAAAAATGGAAAAGTCTATTCAACGTTATAAGTATTTCGAGCTTTTGTTCATCATCAGACAAGTATGATTTTAAAACTAAAATACAAAGTTACCAATTTTCTCATATATGGGTACAGAGAAATGGGTTAGAGAAACAGGTAAAATACATATTAGAAAATAACATAACAACAAATACATAATTGAGAACTACTTAAAAATCACAAGTATTGGGGTTTACGATATATATCGAAGGTAAAGAGATTGTTTTGTCCAAAAATAGTTAAATATAAAGATTAATTTTTTGATTGTTGATTTCTTTCTCTTTTTAAATTTAATTTTTCAATGAAGATTATTCACAAAGTTTAGGATTGAAGTATGTACCATCAAAACACGCAAAAATATCTTCAACTGTCGATGTTATTGACGGTAGTTGAAATTTTTGGACGAAAACTCTAGTAGGTTAGAATCAACAGATGGACAATGAAAATTTACTAGTCTTTAATTACGAGTGCTGCAATCTTCACGTAGAGGTCGTATACTTTCCAGACCATCCTCGTACATAGTTCCAGTAAGTCAAAACAAGACATTTGGGTATAGTAGTGATGAGTTCTGCTTATTGCTAACAATAGCGACAACTTTAGAATTAGAAATAATTCGAAAATTGAAGGATACGTTGTTACCCAGATTTGTTCTACTTATGCGCTTAGTGTGGATATTACCGAAGATTGAATTTCATGGAAATGAACGTTGTTCAGGGTCTTCCCAAATGCATTTATTAGTTGTCCGTTATCTGCTAATGAAAACCGTAATGAGAAGTTTCATGTTACATACTTGTAGCCTTCAAGAGCGCAGTTGTAAAATAGAATTCAGAGGTCGATAAAGATTTATTATGTTTGAGATACTAGGAATAAAAACGCTGATTGCAAAAAATCTAGGAATATATGGAATCTATTGAATCATAATTCATTCCGAACTTTAATTTCTGTTTGGCTGTATAAGAGGTTGAATGACGTAATTGATTTACGAGGTGTGAAGGACGATTTATTTCCAACATTCTCCACCAATCTTATTCTCTTTACTAACACAGTCATAGATGATAAAGCAGTTCCCATTCCACAATACTTCTGGTAAGACCTGTCCAAATTACTGTTTTATACACTCTTCAAAAACCTATTTAGAATCTTGAATTGAAAAACCTATTATTTCAGATATCTCCAGACAAGTATGTCAGATCTAGGGTTCTGGGTGGTCACTTAATTGATCCTCTTCTTCTTCTCTATTCCAATCCATCCGTTATAAGAATTATTATTCAGGTACACATTTAAGGTATTGTGTGCAGACGGTCGATTTTGTTGAAACTAAATTCTCTCTTTTGGATGTTTCTCATTTGGAAACAAAATGTTGAGTTGAAATTGCCTTCCTTGAGTGAAGTTCATCAGGTTTTCTAGACTTAACTTTTTTTCTGAATATTGAGTACACATTTTCACATTTCTCCTTCGAATTCTGCAACCTATTAAAAACATATTTGGATCAAAGTTATTTCATGTCTAAGAAAAAATTCTTCGAACATAAATCAGGACTTCTTGCGGAATCGCCACTTAGCCTTTTTCTCAAGCAACTTTAAGGATGGAGTTAGATAACCTTATATAAAAAAAACGCTCTTGTTTGATATAGGACATACTGATCTGAGCCACGAGAATTGTTTCGGCCAGATATTATTCTCAAAATCAATGAAGCAATTTGAAAAAAATATATAATTGTCCATTTCAATAGACGCGCAGTGTATTGCAATGGCTGGTTCCTCTAGAAATATCACGAATGCCTCCAGCACTCCACTTTTCACGAAATTGAATTCTGTCATACAAAAGAATTCAATATAAAGTGACGAATTTCTGCAAGTGTATAAACATCAAATAAAAAGAAAAGAAGACAAGATATAGTCAAGAAGTAAAGAAATTCCCGAATAGCAGTTCGAAGAGTACCCACAATCTGTTTTAGGGTAACATATGACACAGAAAGGAAACATATGTTCGAGTGGGGCGTGAGTCTCTCATCCAGGGTTGAATCTGAGTTTTCTTAACGCCTCGGGCAGGAAAATCGATATAATTGCTGTGGCATGAAATTGGATTGAAATACTTGTGTTATGTTGACTGAAGTTGCACATGAGTTAATTAAATCTGTCATCAATTGAGTACATATAATAGAGTTTTTATACAGGGTGTTTTATTCAAAAGTGAAAGTTTGATATTTCACTGGCATATAGGGGTTTATTACATTCAGTTCATTAATTATGATGTCATCAACTTCAATAGATTATTTTAACCCGCTGTTGCTCTGTAATGACAAAAAGTTACGGCATCAGAAAAACGAAGGATTATGACTCTAAATATATTTCTCTTTATTTTTCTGGCTAAAGTTCGATGTGTGTTCTTTAAAACTTGCTACACTACACAGAACATTGGAAACTAATCGTGTTGACTTCAAATGAACGTAAACAACTAAAAACTCGCGCTGATAGCAGGATGCTGGAAGTTAACTAGAGTGCATCTGTACGTATGCAACTTGACAACTGCAAGAGCAAAGTTCAGTTTCAACGAAGGGGTAACTAATAAACTCTTTAAACAGGCAAGCGGGGCTAGACAATTTTGGTCTGGTAAAGACTGTCAGTCCCAATTTCTGAAAATCTGCGTTTTTGCCTCTTGTTAGAGAAGACGAAAGTATAGCATCATTTCCGAAAAATCTCTTTGCTCTCTTGTTCTCAAATAATTCTGTACTAGATTCATCTAACGAACATTCCGCCTATAAATTCTTCCGTGGTAGAAATCAATCAAACTGCAAGAAGGCAGTTGATCTAGATGCAATACCGCCAATCGTCCTGAGAAATTGTGTTCCCGAACTGGCAACCATTCTCGTTGCCGTCTGTTTCAGATTTCTTATGAATGCCAGACTTTTCCGAGCAACAAATAGCGGGAAATCAACCGATCCCAAAGAAAGGAAAGAAGTCCTTACCCCAAACTACCACCCTGTTGCACTTCTTTCCGTTATGTCCAAAGTGATGGAGATAGTCATAAATGATGAACTCATCAAATATCTTGAGTTGCAGGGAATTATTAACGACCGTCAGTATGGTTTTCGCAGGCAAAGATCGACAGGAAATCTGCTCACCTAAGTCACTCATGTTTTTACATCAACGATGGAAAAGCATGGGAAATCTAGAGCAATAGCCCTCGACATCTCTGAAGCCTTTGATGAGGTTTGGCATGCACCTTTGTTGAATAACCTTGCTGTATATGGATTGCGGGGTTGGACGAGTAGCTTTCTTTCAAATAGATCAATACAAGTTGCGCTCGACGGTATAACATCTACAGAGAACAAGATCTTCGGTTTTGCAGACGATTGTACCCTGGTTTCCTCTTCCAGTAGTCTGTGGTCGATTACAGCTGCGGGATCTCAGCGTCAGAGATGTCAACAAATTAATAAATTAAACTCTGACTTACAGAGGATATCTGAGTGGGTTCAGTTGAACCTAGTGAGCTTCAAATCGAGCAAGACGCCAGCAACTACTTTTTCTAGAAAGGTCCTCGCTGGTGAACCTCCTCTAATGATGCAAGGCCAACAAAATTCATCCAAAGATTCGATGCACCTTCTCGGAATAACGTTCAACTACGGGTTTTGCTGGCATGAACATGTATCAGCAATAGCTAAGTCGGCATCAGCTAAACTTAGTTTTGCTTTGGAATATTGTTCCCATGTATAGGGATCGGCCCCCAAACATTCGTTACGGATGTTGGATAATGTGCAGAAACTGGCTGTGCGCCTCATCGACCACCCGGAGATCCCCCGCGATCTCCAACCGTTGGCTCTCAGAATGACCTTTCTCTGTTTCACAGATACTTTCACGGAAAATGCTCCAATGAGCTGAAAAACTTCGTTCCGGAAAAACTCATGTTTTGCCGCAACACTAGTCTGGCAAGCAGTTCTCATCATATTGCGGTACATTTAACGACCCCTCGAACCTCTCTCTATAAGAATTCCTTCGTTTACAGGGCCGGTGAGCTGTGGAACTCGCTTCCGTCCAACATCTTCCCAACATCCTACAATTTGGCCCTCATCAAGAAGCGAGTAAACAGACACCTCGATTCTTCCCAGGCGATCACACATAAGGTTCGCCTATTTCTGGAAAGCGCGCATAAAAAAAATCTTGTGCTGGTCAGTATTCCGAAATAACTGTTGCTCAACCTTTTGATGTCTGTCCTATAATTGACAGAATTGTGAGACTTATTATTCAACATTTCAAAGAAGGCCTCCTTCTAAGACATTCTTCTTTCTTTAGAATGGAAGGGTTTTCAAAATCGAACTCGTTATTATCAGAGGATGCATGGACAGCTAATGCTGTCTTGGGATTTGTGATAGGTCTTTTAGTAGAGCGAATATGTTCATTAATTCTTGTACTTATCTTATCTTGTATAATATATTCATCTTGTATCTACTAGTTGGACCGATATAAACCTGCTTATAGTTTTTACATGAAGCTTTGTACACAACATCAGACTGCATTAGAACTGGAATGAAGTCCTTGAACTGATTACGAAAAGCGATTTGTAGCTTATCAGTTGAAAGAATTGGAAAAAGACGTTCAGAAAGTCCTGCCTTGTATGATAAGCCTGAGTACGCTCTATCTGGAGCCTTCTTTTCAGCAGAAGTAGTATCAGGTTCACTCCTTGAAAAATATTTACTAGCTATTAAGGCATTGTACATTGCATTGAAGATATTAAAATCCTGTTCACATTCATGATGCTGGTCCCACCTAGTTTGAATGACTCTTAAGGCAAGATCAACAGGAGTATTTGTGTACAGAGAAATTATATCAAGTGATACCAACACATAACCATTTGTCAAAGAAAAATCGTTAAGATCCCGAAAACACTCAAAAGAATTACGATAGGTACATCGTCTTTGATGAATAAAGTTTTGAGTACCTCTGCTAAAAATTTACTCATAAAATACATTGGAGAACGAACAAAACACAAAATAGTCCTTGAAGATATATTTTCTTTGTGAATCTTTGGTGAAAATTACATGCTGGGAGGCACTCCGTCTTCACATCTTGAAGACTTCGAATTGAGAAATTGGAGTGAATCACTAAACTCTTTATTGAATAATAATAATAATTGGCACATGGAAATTGGAGTTAAACTAACCTCATTCACAGTAGAGGTGTTTGTTGGCTTATTTATTTTCTATTGAGAACATTCCAGACTTTTATCATGGGATTGGGATCTGGACTTCGTGCGGGTCACATCATTGAAGCAATCTTGAAGGTATTTCCTAACAATATGGTATTGGTGAGTTCTGGCGTTATCATGCATCAACAAAAAGTTTACTGAGTATTCAGGGTTCCATTATTTACGATTAGCAGATTAGTGCGAGTGTTCAAAGAAATTTCTTCCCACACTTTTATTGAACCTTCACCAAAACCAAAGGTAGGTAAATAGTTACACTGGGCATAACTCTCATTCAGACGCCTCTACACTAGAGAACGTCGATCGCAACGAGAAAGACAAAATCCCGACTCACCTAAAGACAAAACTCTCACCAAACAAAAATTTGAAATATTGAAATGGTGCTTCTTAGCACAGTGTCAATTTCCGTACTGTTTTTAACCGAAACTGTTTTTTGTTTCGGTTTCGGTTGCATTTGCCAAAATCAGTTTCGGTCGGACACTGAAAATTAATCAATACCCCTAGGATGAACAGAATCCACAACAATTCAAAATAAATCAATTAAAACCCAGAACGAAAGTCCCAAAATTAGGTTATCAAACTCAGCGCGTGCACGACGAGATAATAAAGTTTATTTTCCCAACAAATCGTATTCCTCATAGGCGTACGAGCAAGATGTAACGAATATACGGTAAAAGCGCGTAAAATCATGGAATCTATTCGTTTACCAGATCGCAATTAAATTTAGGAGCGAAAAAGCCAATAGTAATCAGCAAAACATTGGAAAATTGGATAGCCAATCAGTACGAACCTGGAAGTTCTCATCACACGAATGCATTTATTGAATTAAAAAATTAGCACAGCTCGATTTTATCGCGTGTAAACTCTTATCAGTGCCATGCAGGTCATTCCATGGGGGGTGGCGTTTGTTAACGAGTTCGCTCTGAATTAACTAATGCTATTATTATTGGTGGTATTGTTTCTCTCTTGCGGAGTAGTTAAAATGAAACAATATTTCGAGATATTTATAAGAGTATACATTTGGGATGAAAAAATGAAGAGGAATTTCCATTCTAGAATGAATTATCTGAAATACTAGAAGGTGTGAAAAGTAACCTCCTTTACTATAAAAAGATTGTTTTTTTAATGATGATCTTTCATTTTGTTCAATGTAGTCTCGTTTGAGCTCGATACACTTATTCCAGCGATTTTCCAACTTCTTGATCCTGTCCGAAAAGTAATTTTAATAATAGTCTAAGGGAGTCAAATCGGGCAAATACGGTGGATACGGAAGCAATTGGAGCCCTAAATCATTTGATTTCGGCCTTCAATCGCTGCAATATTGCACAGTAATACTCTCTGTTGATGGTTTTTCCTTCTTCGAGATATCCACGAAGAGTATGTTATGACAATTCCTGAAAACCGACACCATAACGTTTCCGACTCATTGAGTCTCAATCGGCCGCTTCGGAAAAACACCCGAACATGGCTTTCCGAAAATGAGAAATGAAAAAGTGGCTGTAACGTCCAAATATAGCCTTCGTAGATGGGATGCTCAAAGCAGAGCTTTATAATGCAGGGTGCTTCAACGAAAACTAAACAGAGGCTATATCTACCAAGATATTCATTTCTGATCAAAATTCAAAAACAGGTCAATTTTTGTTTCAAGGGGGACATCTTTTGGGGTACAAAACTTGCCTGAAATATCATTTTCAATAGGGAAGATGGGTCAAAAGAAAGGTGGTATCTTCGTCTACATCGCCTTGATCGAATTTCCATATTTAATTGTAAACTGTAAAAGATACAGGGTGAGCAACTGAAAGATAGGGAAGACTATTTCCCTGAGACTATTCAAGTTTCAGTGAAGTAAAATGAAACAGATCCATTCTGATCCATGGCAGTCATCATCAAGTACTATCCTCATCTCGAATTTTGCAGAACATTTTATTCATCGCACTTTCTCCACTTGCTATCTGTTTTGTTCTTCGCGTATCTTATAAGAATCCCAACCTACAACAAAATGTTAAAATATTCCCAATCGGGTGAAGAATACAGGAATTATGGCTATTGGAGTTTCTTAGGACGCAGCCTGTATATAACATGATTTTTCTGATAACGTATATTTGAATAATTAAAATTGATTATTAATGTGATATATTCATAATGCTAGAAAATTGAAATGTCATTCATTCATCGATCATTATTGTTATTAAGGCTCAAAATTCGACGTAATATATTTAACGAAAATGTATTCAATTCACCCCGTTATTGTTTCGATTTTCTATAGTCACCCACCCGTTCCAAATTATTCATAATCAACATACCATAAAAACGCCGAATACATTAACCGCAATGTATTACGTCTTGTCATTCAGCTAAGTGCCTATGACGTACATTTGCATTCAATTAAGATCTGACCCCGACCCCCGTAATTGCTCAGGAAACCCTCGCTCGCCTGAAAAATGTGGCGGCAACTGTTTGGCGCCGGTGAGTTTTCCAGAATTAAGTATAACCAAACGTACTGGTTAGAAATTCGTGGATTCCCAGTTTCAGTTGTCGTTTCCAAGTTGTTCAGACGTTCGGGTGAATTCTCGGGTGGTTTATTTGGATAATTTAATCTGGTCGAATTAAAAAGTAAACAAAGTTTCTGGATATTTCGTTTCGCAGAGCATGTTGAGCTGATACACGTTGAATTTCATTCAGTTCGGTGCTTGAGAAAGTCCTGAAAATGGAGGAATGAAAAGAAGTTCAATTATGGTAGGAAGGTGCGGCAGATCCGCTTAATTCAAAAGTTGAATTTTTTAGTTGATATGCTGGTAAATGAAATGAAAATAAATGCAGAAAATGAAGTTAGTTTTCCACTTATTGATGAGTTGCGTATGACGCAGTGTATACAAAGCCTCTTCAAATACTACTACAGTGCACTACTACAGTGCACTGTGCGATATTGAAATATATTTAAGAAAAAAAAACGTCTTCATTAGGGTTGAAATACTTATTTTTTCGCTTAGTACTCTGAAAAATAGGTTCTTGGACACCTATAAAAAACCTTTCAAGTAAAAAAATTGATATCTCGCTTCCAAATACTTAAAAAAACATATCGTTTTATAGATTTCGTAGTGAATTGAATGTTCTCCAAATAAATCATTTGATGTTTTTCTTGTAAACCAAACCGTTTCAAAGATGTTGATGGTTCAAGTTTTATTATTTGAAGGTAAATTTTTCTTTTCTTATGAATTTTATAAGTCTTAAAGAATATTATAAATCATGAAACTTATATTTTGTAGGAAATTTACTGCTCTACAAAAATGGTCTTTTATAATTTTTCGATTAAGTTAAGCGTTTATGAGATATTCTTCGTCAAACATTAATGCCTATCAATTTTTCCAGTTTTTAATAATTCGAAAAATTTTGTGTTTTGGGAAAATTTACACAAATTTGAGTTCTTAGGAACAAAAAAATGTTATGAACTGTTTTCAAAATTTTTGTTTCAGTCATGAGCATGTTAAGTTAGGTTAGATGTGTATTGGTATACCGATACGGATTTCTTCATTCATTGTAGGTTAATTGATGACGAATAAATTGATGTGATAATTATAAGACTCATTTGGAATAAATTATTTTATTACTTATGCAAGATGATCAATTTCAGGATTACTAAACAAACGTCAAAATAATGAATAACAACACGCCTAAGATTTCGAATTATTAAATATAAAATTTAAAAAGTATTATTAGAATAGAAACATTCAAAAAATTTATGAACAAAAACTTCTATATGGGATACTTCTATAATAGAAACTCAAATTCGTCTAAATTTCCCCAAAACTCATAAATTAAATAAAAAATTTCGACTTATTGATCAAAAACTGGAAAGATTAATAGGCATTGATGTTTGACAATGAATATCTCGTAAACGCTTATTTTAATCGAAAAATTATAAGAGACCATTTTTGTAGAGCAGTAAATTTCCTACAAAAGCGTGGATTTCATGATTTATAATATTTGTTTCTAAGAGTCATAAGATTTATAAGAAAAAATGAATTTACTTTCAAATAATCAAACTTCAACCGTTAAAATCTTTTAAATGTTACGAAATTTTTGAAACGATATATTGTTTCAAACAGTTGGAAGCGAGGTCTCAATTTTTTTATGTGTCAATAAGAAAAAATAGAAAAATGTATAGCGGAGCACCACCCCGTTACAATTGAGAGCTCATACTCGGAGAGACTTCCTTGAAGGTGTCTAGGAACCTATTTTTCATAGTACTAAGCGAAAAAAATATTCGTTTTTTTGGACCAACCCTAATCTTAATTCTACATTTTTTATTCTCAACCTTGGAAGGAGGCGATATCTATATTACAGTTGTGGCCTCTCAAGATAATTTAATGTATGTGTTCATTCGGTTCTGAAGAGGGGCCGGACTGTAAGTTATCGGACAAGTGTTCCACAACACACTAGCTCTGTAAAAAAATATTTTCATAGAAAGAAAGATACGAGGCGTTGCTAATTGGGCCAACCGCTTATGAGACTTTTCCGTAAACCTTATTTTTCTTTGAATCTGAATTCTTTTAATCCATTCAGCTCTTCAGAGCATTAACCATAAATGTATCTTTAAAAAAAAGAGAACGATCAGCCACTTGCCGCCTTTAAGCGAGAAACTGAAGATTACGCGCTATCTCAGGGAGGTTGATGAGGCGTGAAGTACTGTTTAGCCTTGAAAAGAAAACTTTGTCAAGCAGGAGCAGATTTGGAAATGGCTTGCAATGGTGAGCAGTACCACTACTGTGTGGCCTTGGTTGACGATGATTATAAAGGCGGGATCGGAAAAGAAGCTCATTTAGGGAGGGTTATTCAGAAGGCCAAGTTGCCACATACTCATACCAATCCATTAGAGCGCATCAAATATCTATTAACGCCCTTCAACGAACTGACATAGAGGCTACTACCAGTGCCACCACGAAATGATGAAAGCAAAGGGTAAATCAAATAGAAATTTTTGAGAAGCTATACTAGCTCGACTATTAACCGAAATTCTACACACTGTGTCTGCAAGATGCGATCTGTCGAAAAGATAACATTCCCTCCAGGGAGGAGTATTGTACAGTAGCATAACAGCTGGACAAGTACAAGGAGCGTTAGCTCGTTTCGTTCGACCACAGCCCATATCGACAAACAAAATTGATCTCCGTGAAATTGGCACCACAGTTTTTGAGAAAATTGATAGTTATATATTCTTTTGAAAAAGAGAGGATTTACAAAAATTCGAAAAATTTCATTCAGCATAAATGATTATATCTATATCTTTGGTGTGTGTCAGAACAACACAAGTGTGAGCTCAAGAAAATGTAACAAGGGAACCATACTTTCTTGCGTATGATTCAATGAACGAGTGAAAAAACCTGAGGAGAAAACTCGTTTCCCTGTCCCTATTGCACTAGCGATAGCTTGTACGTTCATGTTGTGTTAGTGTCGTGTGTACATAAAGAGTACCAAAGATTTTTCAGCTTAGCAGCTTCAATTCTCATCTTGCACTCCATGATTTCCAGACGAAGACAGGGGTGAAAGGATGGGGGTTTGGGACAGGAATATGTAACAATGGAAAAAGAAAACCAGCAGAAAAATATTTCGACAATCATACCTGTCTCTTATATGTCTAAACACACTTGAGTTTAAGAAAAGATTTCGCATAGCAAGCAAGGCCATGAAGAGGACTAGGGAGATAATCAAAAATTACATAACCTGAGATATTTCCTCTTTGGCGGAGTTGTTCTTCCATCGCAGTAGGAGTCTCCTGAAACATAATCACTTCCTTGTTCTTGCTTGCCAAATCTGAAGTATAATCTCGAGAAATCCCTTCAATATTCTAACTCAACAAAACAATTCCCTCTCTGTTTGACCGAGAGAGCCCCGATGGCTAGGTTCCAAGTCTTCCAAGTAATGCCGATTATGATCTATAGATATTCTAAAATCATTATGAACCCAATAATTTGGGTTGACATCTCCCATATATTATTTCTTCATGGTTCTTGTTTAATTTAAAGAAAAATTTGCGAAAAAATTTTGACGAATGATGAAATATATCTACGAGTTGACTACTGTTTGATCACCAAATAGATTCTATTACCCTCCCCTTAACGGAAAAAATTGTTTCTTTTCAGAGGTCGATTTTATATTCCATCGTTCGACCATATTTGACCATCTTTCAAAAATTGTTTTCGAACTTTCAGACTTATGAAAAATCACAAAGTATTTCGTTCTGTTACGGAAGGTCTTCTAATCTACTGGAAAATTAAATCTAAAGGAACTATTTTCGTTACTTCAGTAATTCCATAGTTATTTAAAATGTTCATAACCCCCATTGTGAAGTTAATTTAAAACACGGAGTAAATACTCTTCAACATATTTTCACGTACACTATATTGATATTGTGAAAGTTAACGGGCAAAAAGACATTCCTCTCACGCAAAGGGAATATTGTCTGAATTAAAACTATTTTCCATTTATAACATGCCAATTGACTTTATTAATAGGTTTCCATGAAAACGTCAAGAGATTATTTGTTGAAACTCGAAATCAGTTAATGGTGTTTCTACACGCTGAGCTCATCTCAATGAAAAATCTATGGTTCAATTTAACTGATTTTCATTTAAAATATAAAACGGTTAATACAAGGAAAAGTTAATATACGAGAACGAATTTCTGGGTCTGGTAAAAATTTATGAAATCTTGATACAAGCACACAAATAATAGCATGTTCGGACAATACAATGCCTTGAAAGTGCAATCATCAAATATTATACTAATATGTTAAAGTATTGATTTGAACGCCAGTCAAACTGGATGAAATAAAATAGAAAAGAGTGAATATTAAGTGCTAATAAAACATTATTTTTTACGCAAGAGATCCATCTATCCTATGATGATTCTTCTTCATTACTTGAGATAACTCAGAGTTATATTATTTTTCGTTGCGGTAGAACAAGCACGAAGGATGCCCTTCTTCACACGAAGCTCAGTTGAGATAAGAACTCCGGAAATGATCACAAAAGTCCACTATATTTTGTTAGATGATCGACGAGTGAAGTTGAAAAGGATGGCTGTAAAGAACTCATATGAACATTATTCATTAGCATTTGCACATGGAGTATGGCTTCTTCAGCCACCTCCATTAGTTGCATCTCGAAATTCAAGTGATTGTTCAAAGTGACACCCAGATATCTCGGAATCCTTCTGGGTGTTATTTGTTTCCCTGCTATCTTCAATGCAAAATCTGTATATTTCTTCGTTCGAGACAGTATAATTACTTCAGTTTTCTTCTGTCCTTAGTTCCTCACTAGTCTTGGCTCTTGCAATCACCATCCGATCATGTGCACCAGTTACGAGGGCTACGCTGAATACTTTGTGATACAAGAAATATAGGAGGCGTATGATGCAAATTGGTTCATTTATGTTCAAATCCCCACCTACACAATACAGTCATCATTGGGATGCTCTCAGAAAAGAAAGGATTGTCGTCAGCGATTCTGAGCTCTCCTAGGGTAGATGATACAGATACTCTGGCACGAACGCGTCTTTTTAGACTATCCCAAATTAGTTTAATTTGACTTAGGACAGGACTCATCAAGGTATTGCGTGAAAAGTATAGTATCATACATCATGCATTAATAGAAGGAATATATCTCATAAATGAAGCAAAAGGTACGAAATGGACTCGAAGAACTTCTACGTACCTGTGAGCATTCACTCTGCCTCTATTGAAGATAACGATAATCTAAATAATTATTGAACGTCCCTAGTAACCCAATATAGCTCAGAGGGCAAACTTCTCGTTTTGTGGTCGGTACATACGTGGGTGTTAATATAGACAGAAGGTTGAATATTGTTTCCTGAATAAAAGTCTCAATTAAGTTTTATCAAATTCACGGAGCTATTTCGCGGAAGTTTGCGTGAATAAACCAATTGTACCCATTTGTAGACAATGTGGATCTCTATCTTGACACAATGCTTGCGATGCAGCTTCAGAAGAATCCCTCCAAATTATATTTACCTTATTCTCAATGACCCTCATTCTGATTTATATTGGGCACACGGCGTTTTAGAAATTTCAAAATCACCAAACTGACACATGTTAAAAACAGAATATATTTATTCAACGTATTCATATCAATTCAAGCAAACTTGTTTTATTCTGTTGGAGAATTTTCAATACCAAACTTGCAAACGTCGGAGGCAAAACTTCGTTCAGCAAGAAATATAGAATAAAAATATCAGAAAATAATGTTACATATGAAGTTATAATAAAAGCTTCACGAATCTATCGTTTGCGGAAAGTTTTATCCGAATACGAAATATTTTACATCGTCAGCACGATGTGGAAACAATGTATGCATACAAATTTTATGACGCATTTTACCTAGACTGTGTGGGCATTTGGTGCAATCGATGACCCTTTTCAGGTGGATTGCAGAATAAAAAGCAGTGATTTCGAAGGAATATAATATACAACTTGTATGAGGATGATTTATTAGTATGAATCAAAAATAAAGAGAACAATAACCAAATCTCCCTCCTATCATAGTCCGGATCCCTCTTCCAGAATTACGTCGTTAGCCATCTGTCAATCATTGAAAATCTTTCTCCTCAGGAATACGCGGAAAAATCAACACATCATATGCATGAATTGATCTGACAACTGTCATAGAGTTCGAATATTAAGTAGAAAATGAAATTCACAATTTCTTCCACTTTAGTTTTCATGAAAATGCTCTCATACATTTATATTTAGCTATAAATTTTTCCTTGGAGTAAAAATTTTCCTGTTTTATCGCCAAATACGCGCTGCAACCATTCAAGCCTTTGTTCTTCAGTTGAACCAACTTTGTGATCGTAGGAGGTGATCATTTCAAAAACCAAATGACACCCAATAGAAATGAAGTATAGTTCTCCATGATCAAACAGTCGGCAATTTTTTTTTACTCTCAATTCCTGGAAGGAACCGATACCTTGGTGACCTTGGTGATGTAATCTGAAACAGAATTTTCTCTTCAGGTGAAGATGCGATAGAACCGTCACTTCTGATCAAATACGGAAATGATGACTTGCAGAAGTTGATGCTGACTGCATTTGCACTAAACCAAAACAGACTGCTCAAAGAGTTAGGCTCTTTTATCAAATTTAGCAATTGTTAGGTTATAAATGTTCCTCAAATACACATATTCAGCCTCAGTTTCATCTGTTTAATTTTTCTTCCAGTTCCTGTAAGCTCTGTTATTAAATTCGGCATCTTTTGGACAATTCTTAGTGTACCAATGCTTTTGCCTGGATTCTTTTTTCGGGAAGTGTAGAATATAGAGATCCATGCTTGCAAGAATAACTTCAGTGGCTGACAAGCATTGATGTCAGGATCATCATTAAGAGAAGAAGACGGGGGACATTAGCGGAGCTCCTCCCAGCTTGCTGGCTTGTAATGGCATTGGATATTTATTGTGTTTCTTAAGACTGCTAGGCCAAGTAAACGGAAATCATATGAATCTAAAACAGGGGTGCTCAAACTTGAACTGCTGGTGATTTACCTCAATATTTTTAGACTACTTACGATTGGCTCTGAGAGGCCGCAAGTATGTGTGATGCAGGGTTGTCGTACATACACGATACACCTACCTACCTACCTAGCTAATACATTATTTTAGTCAAGGTTTAGGTTGGGTTTAGTTAGGTTCTTTTCTATAATATCAATGAAAAACTCATAGTTATTCAAAATTGCGAGTTTATTGGTTGTTACAAAACAAAAGGGTTACATATGGTGTTGAACTTAAGTGAGGAGTGACTTTGGATGTTGAAGCGTGGCACTGCATGTCCCCAGTATACTTTTCATGAGATGGTACGTAACCACTGAGTGCTAATCGCAAGCATGATGACATATGATCGTCAGTTGGTCGATGGCGATATTTTGACTTCATCTTCATTTCAGAAAATGCAGACTCGTACAAGTATGATAACCAAACAATTGAAGGGTGATTTGCCTTAGATTCGGATATTTATCTTCGGATATATAACACCAGAAATTCGTATCACATGCTGTAGTTTCGAGATGTATATCTGATATAATCTGCACCAACACATTTTTAACCGAATATGAGTTCATATTAAACTGACTTGTTACTTCAGTAGCTAATTCCTCAATGTTTTGAGTGAAAAAGGGTAACTCATAAATGATGCTATATTTTCAAATTTACTGCTATCATAGAAACGCCATTCAACTTAGGAAACCTTGCTTTCAAAGACGGAAAATGATCCTTTCTTTTCAGTTGATCTGTCAAAATTTGCTATTTACTTCTGAATGCGTTTACTACGCAAATCATCTCAATAAGAGTTTTTCCTTTACCTTCGAGCTCCAAGTGTGTAAGTCCATTGTGATGTAGATCAAATATGCCGAATCAGTCAGCCATTTTCGTTTTACAACATCTGAGTGTCATCACCTCTTTCTTGAAACCTCCTAGGAATTTTTCGCGACTCAACAACCTGGCGTTGTTGATGTGAAGCACTAAATCAGTGTGTTCAGCTGACTCCTATCTCCAACTGCAACTTAAAGAGCCGCCGTTTCAAGCTATGTGCATGGATGGAATTCACAATTTTGTTGCAATGCCCATAATTTCCTCCATGTTCAATACTTTTGAATACAAAACTCGTTGATGTATAATGGAATGGAATGAAAAAAATGAAGGTAAATCTTCATTAACTCGACACAATTCCACAAAACCGTTTTCGTTTCCAGTCATTGCTGGTGTTCCATCGGTTGTAATGCACACTAATTTATATATTGGTAGCTTGTAGTTTTTATAAAATTGAATAAAACGTCATATATATCTTCGCCACAGGTCCTCCCCTTCAGAGAAATGATTGTTAAAAATTCTTCCCTAGCCAACATGTTATTGAATACTATCCGAATAAAAATACACAGCTGGGTAGTGTCTCGCATATCGGTGGATTCGTCTAACTGTAAAGAAAAGTATGTACATTCCATGATATCATGTTTTAGCATATCTGCCATGTCCTGACTCATGACTTCAATACTCCTTGTGACAGTCGGACGAGATAACTGAAGTTCTCTAATAGCAGACAGATTTCTGTTTTATTTTTAAAATCTCTAAATAAGTCTCACTCACTTCAATAAATGCTTTCTTCACAACCGATCCATCTTCGAATGGTTTCTTATGTTTCGCCAATATATGAGATATTTTAAATGACGCGATCGTAGCAGCTTTTGATTGTTTGGTTGGTCTTATGAACATGGTTTGTTCTTTTTGCAAACAAGATATCAAATCACGTACTTTTCGTTTTCGTAATTCACTCTGTGGGAGAAAATTATGTTCATAGTTTTAGTGAACCGTTTCATGATGCCTCTCCAAGTAACCACGCTTAGGTATTGCAATTGACGCACGACAAATAAGACAAATGCACAACATCCTTCACCATACAAAAGGAAAATTCCTCCCAATCGTTATTAAAATGATACGTTTAAGATTTCTTCGCTGCACTCATTTTATACTATTCAATAATAAACTTTGTATAGACGTAGTATTGCCTTCAAGTTACAATTCAGAAAGACTCCAATTTGTGCAGGTGCAACATTTATATCGGCGTGAACGAAAGTTTCGAATGTTCCTGTCAAACGCGCCGTAAATTTCTAGAAAAGCGGCAAGAATAAAAATCGCGGCTTTTCTTTGGCAAGTACCGCGCGTTTCTTTGATAAAGCCGCCTTTTGCCGCTAGCAGAGTATTATTTTATTACGTAATAGATGTTTGTAGTTTAGTTACCTACTCATTAAAAATTTTATTCTTCTCGAGATCTACTCGAACAGCATTCGCGATCGACCGTTTGAGCACCCTTGATCTGAAACAATAAATGGATTAAGAATATTGGGAAAATGGATTATATTCAGAAATTCATCAGTCATCGACAAGTTGCGTTAACTTGCGGCCGATCACAAAAGCCTCCGCTTGGCCTCCAGCTTCCTCAATTCTGTTTGAGTAGTGGAGCCAGTTGATGTTGTGGACGTTGAAGTCTCCCATTATGATGACCTCAACTGCCGAATGCTGTATTTGAATCGTGTCTATCTTGTCGCCTAGTCACTGAAACAATCTAGGGTAGTTGTTATCGTTAGAAAATCGATAGAGATAATAGAGAAACGTGGTTTTCTTATATAAAAAGATTTTGAACAATTCTAGGCGAAAGCGTCAGCATCCTACTAGTCCTACCTTTAGAATGCGACATCAGAAAAACTGTGGCGAAAACACAGTCTGAGTCTAATTTTGTATTGAAAATTCAGTCATTTAACCAAATAGAATTGGAATGTACACAGGGTGTAAGTGAATGAGTGCAAAATATTTCACGAGGTGATGCCTTTATTTATATTATGACGATAAGTTCCCAGAACATATGTCGCAACCGCTTCGCTACCGTAATACTTTCTTCAAGGGTCAAGTGTTCTTTCTATAGAAACAATTGTGAAGATATACCTTCACGTGTTCTTTTTTTAAAGTATGTTCTGGACAATTTAAAAATTTCTAAATTTTTATTAATTTTCAATCTTTATTATTTCATCAATTGCATGTGCTAATAGTTGTTCGTCTATGGTGAGGAACTCACTTGAAATTTGCTTGAAAATTTACTGAAAAATTTTCAATAACTTCTCAAATAAGAGCCAACTTATCAAGCTCACTTCTCTCGTTCCTAGTTTCTATATCGTCGAATCTAATACATCGTAGAAGGAAACTGAATCTATTTTCACTCATGGCAAGGTAGCATGATTCGATTCCGCTTCCTCTAGAATTGTCCCAAATCTTTTTCAAATTATTTCTTAAACTCCTAAAAGAGCCAATGAGAAACAGAATTCTTATGAACGCACTCATTTTCCATTCATCAGTTTTTCTCGTGTCCCGAATCCTGCAAAATTTTGTTTCTAGAAAATCTAAAATTGGAGAAATATTTCAATTCTACTGGAACTAAGAAATTTAAATAATGAAGTTGAATGAGATTGAATTATAGCAAGGCTAGTTGAAGGAAAATTACAATTGACACTACCTATTAATTACCTACGTCTAACTAGATCAGAGTCCCTTTATCTCAGTGTGTGAGATCCTCGTCTAGAACCTACGTCCTAGACCTAGCCTTAGGAATAATACTCATCACTTCATTCAACTAATTTCATTACAAGATAAATATCGAAGTCACAGTAACTGATTAGTAAATTACTAACTATAATCAAGGTAACTAATACATAAAAAACTTAAGTACAAAGTTTTACCAATCACAATAAAAAGAGTCTCAGACGAGATGAATTCAAACTACATAGTACAAATTTTCAATTTAAAACAATCTGAGCTTTTCAACAAATTGAAACTCAATGATAGAGCTCAGTCAACAATTAACGAAGATAGAAGAGAAGAATTTGATCATAAAGAGAAGCACTTAGCTTTTTAGGAATGACATTATTCCCAACGATGATTGGATTTGGTGTTTTACATCAGTTTTCTGTTACTCCTGTACCTAACAGCTTACAGGTTACTTGATTGGCTGAATATGGTTCGCAAGGTGACTGCCCTAGGTGGCAAGACTAGTTTTCTAAAGACTTGATAATAATAAAGATGAAAACTCGATCTCGGTTAATATAACAAAAGAAAATTCGAAATCTCTCCACTCTCTAATTGAATTGGTTGTCGAGGAAATCCGGCAAAATTACCGACTACCTATAACGCCTCAGACGATTAGAATTTATCCAGAAAATCGAAGAATACTTAATTTCTGTTACTGAAAATTATTCATTCCAATCGCTACAACACAGCCCCAATAAAATTACAAACGATTCCGAAGGTTTCTAAATGTCAAGAGAGCGAATCTAATGAATTCTGAACTTATATAGACTCGGTTCTATGAAAAACTATTGGTTTTCAAAAAAAAAACTAATAAAAAGCGAAACAATTCTCTTCACAACAATGAAGTGGAAATGAAACATAGAATGAGTACTGCTTTCCGTTCTCCCACAGAAACGAGAAATGATCTTGTGTCAAGTACTGACTTCACAATTAACCAGTGAAAAACCTAGATCAATACCAGCGACACCTTACGGATATAACTATAATTTTCATTGAGTATCATTACCTGTAGATTCTTAATTCGAATTTCAAACTGTTTGAATATTTGACTTGATGAAATGAGATTGAATTATTAATAAAATTATGAAAACTGAGTTTGAAAGATATAAATGATTAATTCGAGAAATCGGACTGTTACAGTTTGTTTTGAACATTTTCTATATATAAAATAATGATATATATAATAATGATAATAATAATATATCTTTATTGCATATCATTACAACCTATTGTTCAAACACTTTCCGTCTCAATTTAATTTTGGTTTATAAAATAACATCGAATTTTCCACACAATAAAGATCCAATAGGTACTCACAAAGGTTTTTATACCTGTGGTGAGTGTTTAGTTTTATTTTTTTTCTTTTTAATATTTCAAATCAAAGTAATATACTCACAAAATATCTGTATGCACATGAATACACGCAATCAATAATTTCAAATCCTGTACACAATACTTACACACTAACAGAAACAAAAGGGCATACAAAACAACAGTAATAATAATAATATGGGAGAGCTGAAGGAGGTCATATACTCCATTCCAATTTCATTTATTTATGTTTATGTTTTTATGAATGTTATGATTTGAGTTGTGATCTATGCATTATTTTTCAAATCAATTAAACTAGTGATATAATCTTTATTCGTATTATTTATCCACCTCTTCAAACTTGTTTTGAATTGTTCGATATTTTTTGTAATACTTAGATTCAAAGGCAGTCTGTTGAACTTTCTGGGACCAATGAAGGAGTAGCTCCTCTGACTAATTGTCTTAACCATTTTTGGAACAACAAGTGAAATTTTACTATGTCGAGTATTGGAGTCGTGAGCGATCAGTTCCTGACACTCCATATTCTTCCTTAAGTGATTTGAAATGGCCGAGCAAAACAGCTGTCTACTGTCCCATAACCGAATATTTCATACAGCATTTCAGATTGAAAAGTGATGTCTTTCTTTTATATAATTTTCAATATCAATTTTGTTGAATATCCAACTTATTTAAGACATTTTTATAGGCACCACCCCATGCAATTAATCCGTAAAGCATTTGCGACTCAACAAGAGCCGAATGAATAATTTTTAGGTTAGCTTTGTCAATAATTCCTGAAAGATGTTTGAATCTGGTTACTAGTCCCCTAAGTCTTACATTCAGTCTTCTTACATGTGCATCCCAATTTAAATGAGAATCGATAATTACTCCAAGGTACATTGATATGTACAAGGGATTTCAATTGTAGACATTTCGTCGCTTATAGAGAGGGGTAAGCCATCAGGCAGAGACTGCTGATCTATACAAAAAGGAATATACTTAGTTTTCTAGAAATTGATATTTAAAAGGTGTTCCGCCATCCAATTTTGGCACTGGATTTCGGTTGTTCCATCACGAGCAATACCTTTCGTTCCAGGAGGTTATCTCACAATATTATGCGAACGAACTCGAATTTGGAGACTGGGTGAAGTTTTTCTGCATTTTGTTGTTTTGTCTTTTCCTACGTAATAAGCGAACGAACGGTTTGAACTGAAATCATTTTCTCCATCAGAAAGTTCTTTATCCTCTATTACATCCTGCTCTGAATCTGTGTTATGGCTGCTCTCAACAACATCTTGTTCTGAATTATCGTCTTTCTCAATATCGTTTTAATCAGGGAAATTCTCAAAATCACTAGGTTCATTGAACCACTGTAACCAGACTTCAGGATCTTTGCTGGACAAGTCGTATTTTGGGATCAGACATAATTATTTCTTTTCAAGACACCAAGAAATCGAATTTGAACTGAACTGACTCGAAACACAAAGTAAAACGTGAATGTAGACTGGTCTACAATCGTAGACAGAAGCAAATATCTTCAGAAACCAAACGCTTATACTGTCAAAATATATTAATTCACTAAATACTTATGTTTTCTACAGTTACTGAGAAGCAAGAGCGCGCAATAAAAATAGTCTACTAATGAACGTCATTCAAAATGGTGTGGTTTACGATCGTAGACCACAGGAGTAACGAAGGGTTAATTTAGGTGAAGAGTTTACTGATGCATAATGGTGAATGTGCCATAACGATGGCGCATTTCAACGAAACGTATCTAGATCGCTAGATAGGCCGAATTGGACCCAAATTTTGGAGTCCAATGGAATCCAATAGCCTTTTTTACTTGGGGACATTTGAAAACGTTGGTTAACAGGACGCTGTACAAGATGTACTAGAGTTGAGAAACCATTATCATTTTTATGTATACTCATTCTAGTTACTCCTGGGATCTTCAATAGGATACAGATATCTATGTGTCGACGTCTAGAGGCAGAGGACGAATAGAACATGTAACCTCTGAAAAGTATCCATCTGTAGATTCCCACAATTTTTTCTAAGCTCTGATTGTGTAGACTTCAAAAAGACGCCTATGTGCCGAATTTGAACTAAGTATCTGAAAAACTGTAGTAATCATAAGAAGAAAACTGAAAAATTCAGAAAATATCAACACCCTGTATTTCGATAACGAAGCGCTTGGGACATATGTTGATGGAAAAATTCCGTCATAAAATGTCTTGACAAATCACCTCGTGAATTATCTTGCACTCATTCATTTACACTCTGTTCAATGAAATATTAACAATAACTTAATTATCTCAATGGAATCTTCTTCACCGACATAAATATTATCAGAAAAACAGTTTCCTAAAAACGTGACATGAGACAGAAAGCCTATACTTTTTGAATCAATAGAGTTCAGTACTCTTTTACCTTTGCATGTTATAGATAAATCAAATGCTTGTAATCAGCTATGTCAGAATGTCAGCTACTGAATTCACCCACGCTATGTATTGAATATTCACATTATCTCTCCATTTATCATGAAATTAAGGTACACCAAAAACTTGAATAAAGATTTGTTAAATAATACGAATATGAAGAATGTCAATAATTTTATTTTTAATTGCAACTTCGTGTATTCGTTCAACTTCTTATAAAATTTATAGCAGACTAGCTGACCCCAATCGATAAATAAAAGACCCAAACTTTTGTATATGAATATGCTTGAAACAAACTAAAGAAATCCGCAACTAATAAGATCCAATGATATTTTGAACATGTTTACTAAATTGTTGTTCTGATAAAGAAACATTCGTAATTCTTGGACAATGGTTCTCTTCATTATATTATTGGATTGTGAGCACAACGCTTATCAATTTCTGCATCTCAATTGCACAAAAAATAAACACCTCAAAAAAGTCTAGGGAACACTTACCAATATCTTTAAAATATGAACTTGATGATTCGAATTTATAGAAATCTTTCGGTTTTTGTTAGGATGTATTGTATATAATGTATTCTCATGAAAACAAAATAATATTTGACTTCTCCAAAGCACCTTGTATAAAAAAAATTTGAAATTTGAAAATGACGAAATTTGGTAAAACAAAAATAAAATCCTGAACTAATATTTTCGAAACTATATGGAAGCACTTATATCTTTCAGTGCCCAGAAGGTCCACCTCTGTTATTAATGACACTATGGCATTGTCGCGGCATGCTCAATATTAAATTGTCTATTACATTTTGGCCTGAGTCATTCCAAGCCCCCTGAACTGCTAATCGAAGCTCCTGTTCATGATGGAAGACGTTTTGACGCAAGAGATTTCTTTTTAGGGTGTCCCACACATGCTCGATGGGATTCAGATCTGGGGAGAAAGATGGCCACGGTAGAATATCGATATCACTCTCTTCAAGAATGTTTAAGACAACTTTTTCACGATGAGGAGAGGCATTACCTTGTTGGAAGAACGGATTTTGACCCATTGTTTGGAGATACGGTATCACTACAGGTAAAACTATTTGCGTAAGAATTTCCCGTGACGTTGTTCTGTATGAAAACGAGGTCAGTTCTTCCACCAAGGCGTATGCCTCCCCAAAACATCACTGATCCGCCTCCCTGTCTAACAACTTCTCGAGCATGCTAGAGACGGTTTTGCTTTCCAGGTTCCCTCCATAGTCGAATTCTTCCCGAATCGGGATAATAACTAAATCTAGATTCATCACTGAAGAGAACTATGGCCCACCTGTCTTGATCCCAGTTTACGTGTTCTTGGCACCAAGCTAAACGAGCAGCGCGATTTCCATGGGTCAGTTGTGGAACTCTTAAAGGACGTCTGGAGTGGAGTTGACCTGCGCGCAGTCGATTTCTCACAGTTTGGTCGGAAATTTGTACATTATGAACTCGTGATAGCTCTTGAGTTAATTGAGATGCTGTAGTAGTACGATCTCTTCTGACTTATAAAACCAAAAATCGGTCTTGGGCGACTGTAGTTATCCTGAAACGACCTGTATGGCGTTCTTCTACGCTACCTGTTTCATTGAAACGCGACCATAAACGGTTTATGACACTTGGGCTACTTCCCAGAACGTTGGATACTTTCCGTTGTGAGCTCCTAGCTTGGAGCATGCCAACGGCTCGTAACATCTCTTCTCTAGTCAAATGTCGTCTTTCCATGGTCGAATCACAAAACTTGAATCTTTTGTTTGTGCTTACACAGAAACAAAATGCCAACTAACTGATTTCAAACACTGAATACATGAAATGATTATAAAGCAGCGTCGCATATGCTGCATTTTTAGTTTCTTATAAAAAAAACTGAAATCTGTTGCGGCACTCTACATAATTTGGTGAGAAATTGATGCAGGTGTTCATTTCTTAAAAAAAATCATCCATATTAATCGCTCTGGATACGATATATCGATATTCAGAAATGTTCCCTAGACTTTCTTGAGGTGTTTAAATTTGTAAAGATTCCAAATGATACGTACCTGATAGTGGTAACAGCGTCCCCAGTAAGTGATAAATTTGTCCTTGTTTCTGTAATTTTCAAAGATTTGTTCAATAATTATTTCCAATATACTGGGTGATTCACCAGTGGCGCGGTGCTCTGTAGCTCGTACACTCCTGAAGATTTCAGTTTTGTTCGAACGGTATTATATTTAGAAAGTAAAAATCTACTTCAGGAATGTATTTTGAAGTAAACAGAGTGTCCCAATTTTCTATAGAAAAATCTTGGGAGGTTTTTACAGATTGGAAGACCACTTTTTTGTTGAAGATTGAAGAGCGTCCAAAACTCTGCTATAATGTCTTTAAGTAATAAGTTTTTTTGGTGAGTAGTTTCGTCACAATATTTTCTTTCCGTAAAAATTCATGAAAATAGGCTCTCACATCATCGCATGCTCCTTTGGCCAGAGAGGATGAATACTTTTATCCTTTCGTTTTCTTACTGCCCAAGGATAGCTATATTGATGAATTGAAATAGATTATCCTCATTTTATACAGAAGTAACTCAAAAAATTTATCAAATTTTGTAATTTTAAAAATATATCTTGGTTTTCTTCAAATGGAACATCCTGTATTTCATTATTCATGTCAACGCATAAAATATTGTGCCATATTTTTGCAGAAGTAACCTTATGTTATCTTCTTAATAAACTTAAATAATAAAATCAGAGGTTGCGAAAGAAGAGTTTATTAGTACATATCATCATACTTGATCAGAGAAATGAAGATAATTTGAGGTAGTCGTGTATGAAATACGTAATAGATTGGTTTTTCATGAGATGATCTACAAGGTGTTGAACTATTTCAATAAATGTTCGAAATGTTGCCCGTTTCATTGTAGGCACAACTCATTCCTTTTGAGGAAAGACCGTTGAACTCTCGACAACATTTGCGGATTAACTGTCTGAAAGGCGTCGACTATTCTCTGTCTCTTATCCAACTGTGTTGTAGAAGGAATCTGCTAAACGATGTCCTTAATATAACCCCACAAGAAAAAAATCTAGACTTGTAAGGTCCGGAGACCTAGCTGGCCATCCAACAGGACCACCACGTCTTATCCATTTGTTCGGGAATACATTATTCAAATGCTCCCTAACCTGATGTGAATAATGTGCCGGTACTCCATCCTGTTGAAACTACAAATCTTGTCTTATATGTTCTGGTACATCAGCAAGTAACATTGGTAGATGATTTTGCAGAAAATCTAAATACATTTCACTATTGAGGTGCCCGTCGAAAAAGTGCGGCCCAATTAGATATCCATCTACTATAGCGGTCCAAAGATGCTGGTGATCTATTTATTTCATGAGGTGTGGATTTTACGTGGCTTAATAATGAAAGTTGTGCCTGTTAACAAGCCCATTCATGTCGAAAATTGCCTCGTCCGAGAAAAGAACTCTGCTAAACATATTTGGATTTTCCACTACATTGTCACTTGCCCAATTGCAAAAATTGATTCGATTTTCATAGTCTTGATTGTTCAGTTCCTGGTGGAGCTGTACATGATATGCATGAAATTTATTCATTTTCAAGATTCTCTGGACGGAAGTTTGACTTATATCTGTTAACTGAGAAATCTCTCTTTGTATTTTTTTATATGGATCCTCTGTCAACAAAATTTATAACTGGTTGTCTTCAATTGTAGCAGTTTTTGGTTTTTCATGTTTTTTGTAAACGATATTACCCGTTTCGATAAATCTAATTAGAAGTTTTCCAAGGCATCTTGCATCACGATGCCTCTTATCAGGAAACCTTTGCGCATAAACTCTACTTGCAAACAAAGAATTTCTGTCATACTCAACCAGAATAAAAATCATACTAACCATTTCTTCTCTGGAGAACTTCATGGCAATCAATTGAGAAAATCGGTTTCAAACCTCACTTTAACAATGTTTAATAACGAAACACTGATAAGTTCACCATGTAAAATGCAGAATATGATCAACCTAATCAATATTAATAATTCTATGTGAAGTATTTCATCAGAATACCACCCTTCATGCAGAGGAACGATATATTATGATACTATATGATATCATATTTATATCAATGAATACCGGGTGTCCACCCGAAATTAAATAAAGAAAGAACGGCTGAACTGATGGTGAAATTTCTTTAATGTGGACATTATCTTTGTTATTTTATGTTTTTGTGATCAGAATGACCATTATTCTTGGTTTTCTGTTAGTTGGTTTAAACAAAATATTTCAAAATCCATTGTTTTTGTCCTGTTACTAGAAAAAGGTCCATTTTAAAAAATCTAATGCACGCCGGGGTGAACTGTTCACAGGGTGTTTCCAGATCGGGTAGCAATTTGTAGTTCATTCAAAAGTCCGTTTCTTTTTCAAATTCGATTACCTATTTTCCCCATTCCATAAGAATAGCATTTTCAATTCTCATTGATTTGTTATAGGTCTTCTTACACTCAAAATGTATTGTTTTCAAACTATTTGTGTTTTATCCAGAAAATCCTGATTTAATGTGCGAGAACCATGAAATTGACAATTCTTATGGAAGGAAATTTTTCAAATGTTGCTATTAAATCATTCGGGTCACTTAGAACAAAACAAACTATCGATCTCTGAAGAAACCTCAATCATGGAGGTCAGGAGGTTAGGTTAGGTTAGGTTAGATCATGGAGGTCAGGAGGTTATTGGACTCTCATCTTGTCTTTTCCAACATCGAAAAAACTCTGTTCACATACCTGAGATCAACAGTGTATACCAAGGTCACAACTCCTCAAGTTAACGAATATCAATGTAAATTTGTGCAAGAGTCCCTTTGAGGCTGCCAATGTTCTGGCTGATTTCTTTGCATCGTATCTTACTGAGACGAGAGGCTGACCATCGTCTCAACTTATTAACACCGAGGATAGTTAATGCTTTGCGTGATATCGGGTTTCTTTCCCCTATAGAGGAAAAACACCTCTCCACATTGGATACAACAGCAACTGAACTTGGCATTATTTCGACTCACTTACTCAAGAGCTATGCTTCGGCATTGTCCGACGCCTTGAATACCACTTTCACTGAATTCCTGGCATCTGGTGCCCTTCAATCTGATTTGTTGATGGTGCATGGCATCTATATCTGAACATTGAACATTGAACATGTCAATTGGTTGAAAGCTGACTGGTAGAGAGTTTTATTCACAGACGAGTAGAGATTTTGTCTTTTTCATTGCGTTCTACATTGTACAGACCTCTAAATGAGAGACATGTCCAGTGCAACTCTTTACATACTTGTGAAGGTTCAATACTGGTATAGGGAAGATTTTCTTTGAAAGCCCGCACCTATCTGGTTATCATAAATAAAAGAACCATGATCAGAGGTACGTTAGAAACATTTCAGAAGAACATGTTGTACCGCTTGCGGCAAATATGAGTGAAAACTTTCTCTTCATCTCACCAAGCTCATATCGTTAAGTACTACCGTCAGGAACACAAAACCACTTCAGTAGAGTGGCCTACATAAAGTCCACATCTCAATGTCATCGCTTATGTCATGACATTGTCAATAGAAGGTTCATAAGCCAGAAAAACCAGGCAGTTACTGTGTTTAAGGTTTGGAACAGACTGATCGAAATTTGAATAATTCCCTATTTTGCAACGCCCTACAGGCGTTTAAATATTATATATATTCAATACACTTCTTGAAAAAAATCCCCAAATTTTTTCGATCCGGAACCTGCCTGACAAATCTGTCCGGATTGGAGCTACGAATAAGGTAAACTCCTAGAGTTCTTTCTAATGGGCAAGAGAAAGCGTAACGAATGCCTTCCAAATATCTTCAGAAATATGCACAGGGTGATTCAGGATACCTGACAGAAGGCACATATAAGAAAAAATATCAACACATACCTCGGGTTACGTTTTAATCATCTTGATTTTATCATTCGTTTTTACGGAAAAAAAATATTGTGACGAAACTAATCACCAAAAAGACTCATTACTTAAAGACATTATAGCGGAGTTCAGGCCGTTCCTGAATCTTGAGCAAAAAAGGGATCTTCCAATCTGAAGAAAACACCCAAGATTTTTTCATAGAAAATTGGGACACCCTGTTTACTGCAAAATAAATTGCTGAAGTAGATTCTTACTTTCTAAATACAATACCGTTCGTACACAAGAGTGTACAAGCTACAAAGCACTGGTAAATCACCCAGTATATTTTAAGCTGAAATATTCCGCTAAAATATTTACAGTTCATCTTCTCATGATATATATTCATTACCTAAATTCACTATAACAGGATCTATCGTGCCATCCATAATATGATACACTTCCCATATTTTATTTTCTGCTTCAATGACGTGGTCTATAAAATTTTTCCAGTTTTGGGATGTAACACTTTTTATTCTTTTATTACGCTGTTGAAATAAAATTCGACGTCTTTTATCTTGAAATTTGGTTCCTTCTAGCCACTTCACGTTTACCTATGCCCATATTAGTTGAATCGGATTCAATTTGCAGTGGTGAGGTTGAAGGGAAGTATACTAACTTCCCGGTTTTTTGCCATTTCGCCAATTCTATGATTTTTTATGTAAATCTACAAGTGATAATGATTTTATTTTCGCAATATTTTTTTCCAAAAAAATACTTTTATAAGTCAGCCATCTAATGATCCCTGCTTTACGCCATGAAGATGTTGACGTTAATTCTAGTTACCCAGGCGACTGGGATAACTGAAACTTCGAGAACTTTAATTGATTATGTGGTCACAAATAGAAAAACCTCACAACTAAGGCACGGCTATCCGAACATATCTGATCATGATATCATTGGTGTTGAAATAAATGTGGAGGTAAAAAAAGTAATTAAAATGAAACGATATAGACAGTTGTCCTCGACTAATTTAAGTAACATCAAGCTGGATCTGTTGGGTAAAGAATGGGATTATGATAGTTCAGACATTAATAAAAATATAAAAATGGTTGTCTAATATTGAATGCAGTTTAAATAAGTTTGCACCTTTAAAACAGTATATAAGTAAAACAAACAGTAAACACTGGGTAGATAGAGATGTGAAGCATCTTCAGGGGATAAGAGATAGATACTTCAGAACCTTTCGCTATACTGGACGTCTGATTCATTATGAACTATATAAGAAAAAAGAAATGAAGTGGTCACTCTGCTGCGGCTTAAAGAGAAAAATTACTATGAAAAAAGATTGATCAATGCAAAACGATGGCAAAAAATGTGGAAAACGTTAAAACAGTTAGTAGGATCTTGTAATCGGAGTTTTGACCCGGACTCTTTGTCTGGGATGGATTCTGGCTTGTCTGTCGAGGATGAACTAAATCAATTTTTTGTTGACAGTATCGAAGATATTGCTGGCACAATAGCTGTTCGAGGATTTTCATGAAAAGGATTTTGTTGAAACTAAGTGTGGCCTATCTACCTTCAGAAAGATATCCCTTAATGGACTCCATAGCATTGTTAAGGGGTTAAAAATTCTAAATCAGGGGATGACGTCATTGATGCATTTCTGGTAAAGAGTTTGTTTGAGGTGGTTGGATACTCCCTGCTTGATATTGTTAATACTTCACTTGAAACTGGTACTTTGCCTTCTGACTGGAAGTGCAGTACTGTTGTTCCCATTCAAAGGTGTCTAATCCAACGGTACCTGATGATTTGAGGCCAATTAATTTGCTTCCCATAGTCGACAAAATTGTTGAAATTGTGGTTCGTGAGCAGATTAGTAATTTTCTTGAAGAAAATGGGTTGATATACGTCAATCAGTCTGGATTTAGAGGTGGCCACTCATGTGAGTCAGCGTGCCAACTGGTGTTCAGTCAATGGAAAAAGATATCGATAGCGGAAAAATCATTATTAGTGTTTTTGTGGACATTAAAAGAGCTTTTGAAACAATTGACAGAGTATTGCTCATTAGAAAGTGTGAAAAATCGGTATTAGAGGAATTGTGTTGAAATGGTTAGCTTGTTTTTGGAGGGTAGGTGTCAGAGGACTCTGATTGATGGTAATTTCTCTCAGCAGAGGGAGGTAAAATATGGAGTTGCCCAGGGCAGTGTACTCGGTCCTCTTCTCTTTATTATTTACATGAACGATTTAAATAGGTACTTGGAACACTCTTTTGTGAATTTGTTCGCTGATGACACATTGATATCGGTCTCTGGGGATGACTTCGGGAAGTAGTTGGTGTTATTAATGCGGAACTGGAAATCATGAATAACTGGATGATGTTCAATAAACTGAAACTGAATAGTAACAAAACTAAATGTATGGTACTTGGTTCTAAAGCTCATTGTAGTAAGTTTAAGAGTGAAGATTATGTATTGAAAATTCGCGACATGGCTCTCAATTTTGTATCTGAAATTAAATATCTGGGAGTGACTATTGATCCCCAATTGAACCTGTCTCAACATGTGTCTGTCTTATGCAAAAAAATTGGGAAAAAAATCGGTTATTTTTATAGAGTGTGTAATAAACTTTCACTCTGGAGCAGAAGAATTGTATATAATTGTATGATATATCCTAGTTTCAATTATTGTGCTTCTCTTTTGAGTGTTTGTGATAAGAAAGATATTCAACAATTACAGTTCCTTCAGAATAAGTGTATGAGATTTTTGTTAGCATGTAATAGGCGCACCTCTATAAATTTTATGCTTAAAGAACTGAATTTCCTGAGCGTTCGGCAGCTTGTGACTCAATCTTGTCTGGTTCTTATTTACAAAACAGTAAACAAAAAAACACCTTTGTATTTGCAAAAGTTTCTAAAACGAAGATTAGAGTCAGTGTGTTACGGGTTGCGCGGCGCTCAGGATTTTCAAATTGAGAGATATGCCTCAACTGCCATGGAGAGGTCACTTTTTATTGAGGGTCTGAAAGCTTATAATACGTTGCCACTTTTTGTTAAGTCATCTAGCACTGTAAGGATCTTCAAAGTTAGATTGAAGAAAATGTTTTTTTGTTCTTAGAATTATCTTTTCGAAATCTTTGCTGATTTTTTCATGTAATGTATGTGATTAAGTAGCAGATTGCTAAATAAATAGATATTATTATTATATTATTATAATTCAATCTGTCGCGAATGGTATCATACGTTATCCATCACTATAATAGATCCCAGTGGAATCAAATCTAACAACTGTTCAAAATATTCTTCGAAAATATCCGCTTTTTCAATCTTTAAAATGAAAATAATCCCCCATCCACAAAACCGTCAACACTACCTAACCTATATGCGTTATTATTATACATCGTCCTTTTCCCGACGGAGCTTGAGATCTTGTAGACAATGCTTGAAGGAAAGTTTGTCGACAATCTTTCATTTTTTTATCAAGTTTTCTGAACCGTGTACCCTTGATTAACCCAAGTTTTCGCCATATAAAAAAAATTCTTACTTTGAGCACGATATCTTTCAATTGCTCTTAAATAATTTCTTCTTCAACAAACGTTGATTTATTCTTTATCAATGAGAACTGAATTCCTGTAGAGAGAAATTCTATTCATGCAAGACTTGCCACAATTTGTTTTGTGATATTAAAAGCAAATCCTGTCTCCTACGAACACAGCGTGTTTTTTTCTACAGTGGGAATTTATTTTTGAAAATAAAAAGAATGCACTGTTTTTCCAACAATATTCCTTACGTCTTCATCAATAACCCTTCGGGGCCTTCCTGGAGAAGTTTCTGGAGATTTCACTTTAGATCCATTTTCAGATTATCTTTACTTGAAGAGCTTGTATATTATGGACTGTCTAATTCCCTTAATCTCAGAACACATTTTAACATCTTCATCGATTGAAGGTGAAAAGCCTTGATGCCTTAAAGCATTGTGTATATTCAATATATTTAATTTTTCACTTTGGGAAAGTGGTGTATTCTTAGCACGTTTAACAGGGGTAAAATTAGAAAACTTTTCCATTATTTGTGAAATGAACAAAACACCTTCACCAACTACTAACTGATGCATCCAAATGATAAAACTACTTCAAGAACTCTTCCCGATATACAGGGATATCCACCGGGACCGTCCGTTAAGAACTTTTTGAGTTCCAATTACAATATCAGGCTGAAATTTTACACGCGGCCACAACTAGCGATTTCCAATTGGAGTGAAAGTGATAACATTTCCGGTTAAACCGGAAGTTGGTCATCACTTTGTTATTTCAAATGGCAATCAACCTTTTTTATTATACATCTAGAACCGACATTTGAGCAAGGCATAAAATACCCAAGTTGTTGGCACTTATGTCAAAACTTTCGACAGATTTAATTATTTTTGTTATAAACTCGATTTTTGAGGAACATTTCAAAAAATTGTAGCTCATAGATCTTTTGCACTACAGACACAATTTTTACTTGGGTGGATAGAAGAAGGGTCAAGGAATTTTTCGAGCAGTTACACATGTCAAATGTTTATTGCGTTGTTTTGTATGATTTTTTCAATTTGACCTTTTTCAAACAGCAATAACTCAATTTTTTCAACTGGCACGTGCCAATTTTTATATCGCCATCAGATGAAGCGTCAAATTTCAGATGGAATTGTATCAGCATGTACTATACCCATCTCTTATAGTTCCGAAATAATTTGGGAATATATTGAATTTTGATGATTTTGCAAGATCTAACAGAGAATTGTTTGAAATATTTGAATCAAGTAGCTGAACTGGCTACGCTCACCTGACAGGTGCCTAAAATTAATGTACTTGTCGTTTCGTTCATTCGAATTTGATATTTCAACAAGAACTGTCGTTATTTCAGATTGAAAATATCCAAAAAATACAACACATTTCGAATAAAACCACTGGTTATTTAAACGAAAATATATTTAATCTTTTTTTAATTCATTTTAGAATGTCAAAAAGTAGTGGGTAGAAATTGCAGGAAATTCAATAACCAATTTCCAAATTTACCGTCTATGAGTAAAATAAAATTTCGAAGCATTAGAAGCAATTTTCTACAATTCGGATGAATAAAAATTGTAGGAACTAAGCGAAAACCAATCATCAAAGATAATTACATTAATACGAATAAATGATAGCAAACATCATAGGAGAAAACTAATTTACGATCTGAATAAATGTTCAATATGGGCCCCATTTTGTTCGATACACTTGACACCAGATTTATTAATCGACAGCTTTACCAAATCGATCATAAAGAATTAATTGTATTTCATTATAAATTAAACGAAATATGGAGTCATAAATTTTTTTGTCTAGTAATAAAAGAAATTATCAAAGTTCATGGTAGCTTTATTGCGCCCAAATTATTGACTAGGTCATATACCCCCATTTAATCCGACCAAATCACGAAGGCTTGGAGCTTTTATGACAGAATACGTCAATATATCATCGAGGCAGAGGCGTGTTTTAATTGACATTGGCAATGGCAAATTACGGAGATGCGTATTAGTCCTCCCAGAAATATTACACAGAATAATGAAGCTTTCAATCAACGTAATTGACACTTGATATGGACGGTTATGGAAACCAGAAATAGATTTTGTGGAACCTCCCGGGAATTTCAATAACTGTCCGATTTCAGCAAGAAATGTTCGAAGGGCTATTAACTAATTCTTGATTTGAAATAAAAATATCGAGTTACAGTCGTTCTTGCCACTGAAATAGATCATTGAGGGAATATGGCTAATGCAGTATCTATAGATTCATATTGATGATACTTCATGAAGAACAGAAATGATTGTCGACATCTAAGAACACAAATAATTACTTCAGTCAGAATTTAATTAAACCAAAAATTAGTTCGTTCTTTTTCTTACTACAGTAATCGTTCCTTATTCGCGTTTTCTTCATTCACGTCATCACTATTGGCGGATAAAAAATATGCAACCCAATTCGTATATTCGCGGCAGAAGGTTTCTTTATTAGCAGAACTAATCGGTACATCGGTACATACATAGCTATTGATAAATACAATTATTTATCCTTCGTAAAAGCGTCGTCAAATGTACTAATGAAGTGAAATATACTACTACGCCTAAAGTATATTTTAAACTATATCGCCGCTGCATTGGTTCCGCCTGTTCTTTGACATACGCCGCCTTCGCCGCGGTCGATGTTTTTGAGAGTGTAAATGCCGCATTGCGTTTTTTATTGTCTCAACTTTTTATTCGTTACAAAAATTGCAATGAAGTTATACGTCTCTACCGTTGCCTTCTTATATTATATATATATATATATATATATATATATATATATATATATATATATATATATATATATATATATATATATATATATATATATATATATATATATATATATATATATATATATATATATATATATTTCGATACGTAAAATCAGTTAAAATAGAAATGCTTGATCGTTAACGCCTTGGAGAGTTGTTTGCATCAACATAATAATAAAAATGATACGACGACGACGAGATACGCATACGTCAAAGAGACACTTTGAGTCCACTATGGTTAGTTTGACTATGACTATGAACCCATTGTCTTCAATGCTCAATAGAACAGGATACGGATTTAGGATAAAAGCATATAGGAACTATCACACAATTTCCCACCTGCTGTATATGGATGACATCGAATTATATGCTTCGAACGAGAAGCAATTGGATGATCTGCTGAAAACTGTCAGTAAGTTCTCGGCAGATGTACATATGAAATTAGGGATTGAAAAATGTAAGACCCTGAACATTCAAAGAGGGAAAGTCATAGATGATAAAACACAACTTCCAAGTGGCGATATTATACAGTGTATGAGGGATGGCGAAACGTACAAATATCTGGGGTACCAACAAGCCATATTGCTAGACCAAAAACAGTCGAAGGAGAAGATTTGTTCAGAGTATAGACAGCGTCTGAAGACTGTTCTGAAGTCAATGTTGAGCACGGGGAATCTAGTCAAAGCAATTAACACCTTCGCCATTCCAGTGTTGCTTTACTCATTTGGAATAATCAGATGGACTAAGACAGAACTGGATGATATTAAAAGACAGACCCAAACGATGCTGACAACAACAATCAACATCCAAAATCGTCTGTGATAAGAACAACTCTGAAGTGGAAAGAAGGAGGACGCGGATTGAAGTTGTCAACTTACATACCGAACAGAAAAAAAATCTCAGAGAATTCTTCTCCGCAAATGCTAACACTGTTAACCTGCTATCATTGGCTGATAAGGTATATACACCTCTGAATCTTGATACCAGGGATGATCTGCTAAACCTACCGTTCCTATCAGATGCTGAAAAACAAGTGCAATGGTCAAGAAAGAAATTGCATGGACGACATCACCATGACATTAATCAACCACACCTCGACAAAGAAGCTTCCAACAAATGGTTGATGAAAGGATAACTATTCGAGGAAACAGAAGGATACGTTATGGTCATTCAAGACCAAGTCATCACTACAAACAACTACGAAAACTTTATAATTAAGGACGGAACTTACAGCACATTACGTCCGGCTGCGAAAAACTGGCCAATACGGACTATCTTCACACGCATAATCAAGTGTGCAGCATTATTCATCAGAAACTTGCTGACAAGTACGGACTTATGAATGCCTTCCAGCCATATTAATTGGATTGATATTACGAATATCAACCGGAAAATTACTCTTTCAGATCATACTACGATAGGTTTTAACAGAATGGTGACGAATAATAGGCCGGACATAGTGGTATATGATAAGAGAGCCAGAAGAGGAATGCTTTCTTTGCTTTTTCTTCCTCCGATGTGGGCATTGAGCACTAGACATCTGTGCTGCCATGACTCGTTTTTCTTCATAAATATTATTCTTCTCTTCCATTCGTTGTATTTTTGGTTGTTCAAGTACTTATGGTGAAGTTATTTCTTAGATTTCCTTATCTATTTACTCATCCCACCAATATGGTTTGTAGTTCTTCCTTTTTTCCTGAAATCCTAAAGCTTCTCTTGCTGCGGCATGAAGGCATTCTTTGATATACGTATAATGGTCTTCGTTGTTATCGAACTGTTTGTCCTCCAATTTCTCATTCAGCCTTCTTCTTTATAGATCTTTCATGCTCTCTTGATCCAACCTCGTTAAGTTATATCTTTCTTCCTCTGGTGTGTCTCTTTGCTCCTTGACCTCAGTTTTTACTGTTTCCCGAATTCTCGGAATAATAATTTTAGCTTCGACTAGATGGTGGTCACTACCACAAGTGGTGCCTCTGTATGCTCTCACATCATGGATCACTAAGGATGTCTTTTGATGTAATATCAGGTAGCCTCTTATGGATTGAAGGTCTCTTGTCTTTTATCTCCAAGTATATTTATGTATATCCATTTAAAACCTGTAGATGATTTCGAAAATTATTTAAAAAGAAAGAATTTAGTCTTTAAAGCTGATCTAGTTTTGGACAATGCACCAGGTGATCCTTGAGAACTTGAATCTAGGTATCCAAACAAGAAAAAATCTAGACCTTTAAGCTCTATTACATTAAAAGAACCTCCAAAATCATAATGGATAATATGAAATGTGATTCTGATATAAATGTTGTGGAATTCTGGAAGAAATTGGACATAGCAAAATGTATTTCAAACATAGAAGAATCAGTGAAGGAACTGAACCCATACACATTGAAAGCAGGCTGGAAAAACTGTGGTTTGTTTCAACTGCGGAAAATGGCGAAGAATCTGTACAAATTCAGATAGAATCAAGTGACATTCAGGAGTTGTTTAGATGCAAGATGACGAATTTGACTGAAACCTACTTGAATGAAATGTTAAATTCACAGCCTATAGAAGACGAGGCTTCAACAAGCACTGGAAACGTGACATTTAATTTGAAAAATCTAAGTAAAGGTTTAAGAATGGCAAATGAGCTTTGTGATGTATTTATGAAAATTGATCCGTCTATGAGACTATTATCTCATTTCAAAGAGACAAATTGGTAACGCCACTGCTGGATATCACTCTGAATTGAAGGAGCTTCTAAAAATAACCAGGAGAGAAAAAATTACAAAATTCTTCAAGCTATTGTCTAAGCCTGAATATACGAGGTACGTCAATTAAGTTCGCGGAAAAGTGCCTGGATGGTCCGGAAAGTAAAATACTTGAAAATACCTTATATTCCTTCGAATGCACCTGCGCCCCCGTTGAACCCACTGTTGGAAACACACCCTGAACCCCCCGAAGATAGGTCCCTCAGAACCGCCGTCGTGATGCTTTAGACTTCCGAAACTCCGTCATATCTGTCTCCTTTGAGGCACGACTTCAACTGTGGGAACAGATGGAAGTCAAAGAGGGCCAGTTCTGGACTTTAGGGAGGATGTGGAAGTGTTGCGAATGACGAGTGGGCCATCAAACGTTTCAAAACTTCAATGTAGAATACTGCGTTGACTGTCTGACCTGCTGGAACGTATTCGTGGTGTACAACTCCATTAATATCTAAAAAAGCGATGAATAAATATTTCACTTTCGATTTTGACATTCTGACTTCTCTACCCACTTCATGCTTTGCCTTTTGGTCTCAGGTCGTATTCGAACAACCACGACTCGTCACCAGTGATAACATTCGTCAGTTAAAGAAATCCTTGCCTTGACAGATGGACAATCACAGCTCTTTCTGCTCAACTGTGAGCATTTTGGGAACCATTTTCGCACGCAGCTTACGCATCCCTAAATCTTCGTGTAGCATCTGCCGGATCATCTCCTTGTTGATGCCCAACTGGTCTTCCAATATTCTTAGGCTTATCCATCGGTCTCCGAGTACTCGCGAGCACAGCCGATCGAGGTTTTCTACTACTATTTTCTCTACTGACTCTCTGCCGCTTCTGAACCGCTTTGCCCAATCATAGACAGCTGATTTTTACAGACAATCTTCCTTATACACGTCGGTTAACTGTTTTATAATTTCCACGGAAGTCTCGCCGCGTTTTACCATAAACTTAATCACTATTCTTTGCTCTGTTATTTCATCACTCATATTCACGACGGTGGGTCAAAACAGGTCGATGTTCAAAGGACAATAAAACACGAAGTATACAACCGATCAACACGAAACTTGCACAGGCTGACGCAGAAATGAATTATATTCTAAATGAAACCAATGCGAAAGCTGCAGAGTTACCAACCGCCGCAACATTGCCAACTTCCGCGAACTTAATTGACATACCTCGTAAATCACCATTTCATATACATGGTTCCTGTGTTCGCAGCATATTTACAGGTCATATACCCCGCGAATAATAATAATCTAGCTATCCTACTGAACATCGTAGTTTGCCCACCCTGTACTATTCATATCTTGCCACTTTCTTTAGTTGCCAATGATAACAATAGTATAAATATCACACAAACCTACTTCAACACAAATAAGATCCAAAATTCCCGCAGCGATCTCGCCAAGAAGGCCGCAGGAGTCCTGTTATTAATTAACTCAGCAGCAAGCGTGCTGTCAGGGATTTATTGGTCACCTTCAGTGTTCTTTTGCAGCAATTTCAGCCCCAATTTCAGCGCCTGCTACTCTATTTATTCATCTGACTAAATCAGGGCTATAAATTAGACGGTCGTAAGAAATTGTGGAATATTTTATAGGGCAATCAAATTATATGAGCCCTTTAATCGCTTATAAAATGGCCCTTCTTGAGATACTTTGATACGTTTATTAGTTTCTGATTTCTTGAAATCCGTACAGAAAACCGTAAATATATTGATACGACGTGACCACAGATTTATTACTAAGGAATTAAGCTTCAGTAATGGTAATTACAAATAAATTTAAAAAAGTTTTCATGTTTATGTTCCAAATTTACTTCTCAGATTTTAAAAATGTGGAAAATCATAATTCAATTTTAAAATGCGTGGGATGAAATAGGTTGAATAAATCATGGATCGACTTTGTTGCTTCCTTGCCCAGTTCTCCTTTCATGACTAATTTGATTTGATGAAGTTATTAAATCGCCATGTATAATGTCAAAAGATATGTCGATAGTTTGAATTTGACACTTCAACACTCGTTGAAGTAAATGAAGTTCATCAAAGAACACAGATTTTTCCAGCTTTCATAATGGAAAAGTTCTCGTTTAACGTAGTTTTTGTCTTTTTCAGAAACCAAACATGCGGCTGAAGTCTTCGGACGGACCGATATCCATTCATAGCGTTAACGATGTGCTCAACTCTCCAAAACGCATCAACACCCTCCAGAACAGCAATATAACCTCAAACCTCACATCAAATTCTAACCTAACTAATACCGTCGGTAATGGCGAGACCACAGAATTGACATCAGGCAGAATCCGCAACATAGACACTCTGAACAACGTTCAGAACGAGTTAGTCAAGGTGCAATGGTGCAATTCTGCACGGGAAAAACAGCGAGAGCTCAGCAACAACGTGAACAATCAGCAAAGAAACCAGTTGGTGAATATCAACAACACGCTGGCTGCTTCGCTGAGAAACGCGACTCACGCGAGAAGGGGCAAACCTGCTTCTATTTGCTCGGAGTCCTCACCAGATGATAGTTTGTTCGACTATGAAGGTAAGAGAAAAAGTTCATTGTTCCATTTGAGATTCTGAGCAACTGATAAAGAGTAACGAATACCTTAATTCGTTCAAGGTTTCATCAGAAAATATATAAGATAGAAACAAATAAATTAGCTCAAATCAGTCTCTATTAATTAGTTTTACTTATGTAATAATCATTGCACTTGAAAACTAATACAATTAGTAACAAAAATTACAATTCAAACATGTGTGATAGTACTCCTTCGTTCACAGACTCTTGGGTAAAGTGGATTTGGTGCTCGAGCATATTGAATACTACCTACTAATTGCACAAAACTCAAAGTAACAACACTTTATGAATATATATATATATATATATATATATATATATATATATATATATATATATATATATATATATATATATATATATATATATATATATATCGTCGTTCTGAAAATACGCAATAACAATAATGAAATGTATTCATCTGTATTAGTTGATTCTATATGTGGGAAAATATTATGATATGCTATTTGAGTTTGTTTCTGTCATTTTGTACATTATGTTTGAGGGATAATCATTGTTCTTACCTATTCCTTCAATAGTAGACATTTCTCTGGGAAATATTTTTCGGATAAAGGCAGAGGGAAAGCCCTATGAATCATCCAATTAAACGCTGTGTGTTTATGAGATTTTGGGTGCGGGATGCAAATATCAGTAAAGGTGGGTTTTCGATATACAACAAATCTTATGAGTGATTGTTAGGTGTAAAAGTGAATTTGATTATTGACTTCTCTCTCTATTTTGAAATCAATTTTGGGAACTTTAGTTCAATGTTGTTAGCTGAAGATCGAGGTCGAGAGACCGAAATTGCCATCCTGATTTTCAATAAATCTCTTGTGATAGTATGATACATAGTTTAATTTCTTTTCTCAATGAAAAATGAATTAAATTTACGTCAAACACTTTCATTTAAATTCAATATTTATATCAATTATCTCACTGGAATGGAAGTGAGGTTATAATAAAAAATAGTCTCATTTCCTAACCTCAAAAACTTTGGAGCGCACTCCCGTGTTATATTTTCCAATTTATTTCCTCATTTCTCATTCCATTTCAATTATCTGCATACCCTCAAGTCTTCATATGGGTAAATTGAACCTGAAAAGGGTTGAGCGAAACAACAATTAAGAATTTTAAACGCTTAAACTAACTTTTCGACTGGAAGCGAGGATTCGGAACTGCCATCATCTCAAAATAACAATCTTGTTCCGTTCCACTAGAACTGCACGCTCATATTTCACCAGGAATGGAATATTAGGGCTGGTTATAGCATGCATATTATTAGGATGACGTCGCATGCGGGAACGTCATGCCTTCAGGCATTCCGATGGCAAGCTATCTCTCGAACGTTGCGAAACTCGAAGCGCAATAATTCACCAACCTAATCTAGGAGGCTATGCCATCATCTGGAGAGCATCCGAACAGATCGATAGTCCACTGAATGCCTTCTGTGCTGCGGATGCTTTCTGAAACTGACGTGAAGTTGAAGCAACTGGTATTGACCTTTTCGTTTTTTTCTGTCTCTCGTATAATAGTAATGCATTTGTTTCCGTCTCCATTTCATATGCTGCCGAATGTTCTACTCGTGATTACTTTTCTTAAAAAGAAAGTTTCGGTATGAAGTTTTTACTTATATGACATCTTCATAATACTTAATTAATTACACAAATGCAATTCAAGTTTCCACCATTGAAAAAGTACAGACTGAGCAAAATTCGATGTTTTATTACGGCAGCTGAATGAAATATTAAATTTAGAGAAAAAAACACATGATTTATTTAACCAAAAACAAAAAAGGCCTCTCTCGAAAAATTTTTAGAGTTCATTAGTGTAATCTGACATGCGAGCTCAATATAACTAATATTGCAAGCAACTTTTTTCTACTTTTCAATAGTCAATTTTTTGTGGGTGTCAAAATAAAAAAAAGCTCTGAAGATTCATTAAGAACTCGTACTTTACAAATATTTTCGTCGTGTTGAAAAAGTAACTAAAGATTTGCATAAAAAATTCTCACTTTCAATGGCAAAAGGAAATATTCCGGTACCGGGAATCGAACCCGAGCCTCCTGGGTGAGAGCCAGGTATCCTAGCCACTAGACCATACCGGATATACCGTATCGGCTTCTATATTCATACTATATTTCTTATCCTGTAAAAAATCTCACCGTCAATTCACATTGATTCACCACTAAGAAATCAATCAATTCCCCGCCAAATTTCAAATAAATCGAGGAATTGACAATGTGAATTTGAACTTTTCACAAAATTCCGTTCACAATTGATCATTTAGAAAATAATGTACCTATATAGACATTTTTCCCAAACAAAAAATATTTTTAACGAATCGTAATAATATAGAGCTATCCTCCAGAGTAAAGCTTTCTGAATTATATTTTATCAAAATATATACTCAACCAATCTTCATTGAATTGTTTTCGATTTGGGCAACGCTTTCATATAAAAATTTTTTTAATGATATTTGCTAATCCTTCAACGTCATGTATCTGCATGAAATTTTCAGAATTTTTGAATATTGCTTCGATACAAATAGCCGGGAACAGTAGTACTAGAGCTACCCAGAACTCATTTATTTAATGATTTCAGAAGTACAATTTTGATTATACATACCCTGTGAAAATTTCAAGAACGATGACTCACGCGTTTAATTGTTAACATGCTATATACCTATACAACGACAACAACGGCGACTAGAACGCACATGTCTCAATCATACTTAAAATCGCCTATTTTTCATTTTTCATGATAAAACGAATTATAAAAATACAAAATAAGAATGTTCATTTCTTCGAATATCTCACTATCTTTTCCTTGCTGAAAATTAAATAATTAAGAAAAGTTATGTTTCAATATTTCATCATCTATGGTACCTACTAATTAATGAAAATTGGTACAATGAGAAAACGAAAAAGCTCCAAAACATTTCTTAAATGATTTTTATTGCTGTTTTGAATAAATTCCCGCCAAAAATGGAATTTTTTTATAATATATTAATTTTGAAATCGATTAATTTCAAAGCTTGATAAGGGAACTAATATTAATTCACAAGTAATAATTGTTATAGTGAAAATGACATCACATTTATATTTTATTAATAATAAAATCAAAGGATTATAATAATACTCTGTAAAAGCGCAATTCACAGCGCTTCTTGCATGATCCGATATGGTCTAGTGGCTAGGATACCTGGCTTTCACCCAGGAGGCTCGGGTTCGATTCCCGGTATCGGAATACTACTTTTTGTATCGATCAATTCTATTCCATAAACAATAATTCGTACATTACATACTCACATGCCCTTTTAGATCTTTTTTAGTATTATATTGATACTCATATCCCTCACTTATGCTAACAAAGATTACCATTTTGAATAATAAAAACAAGTAATGTGTTCTTAGGAAGTTTACTAATATATATATATATATATATATATATATATATATATATATATATATATATATATATATATATATATATATATATATATATATATATATATATATATATATATATATATATATATATAGGGTTAGGTTTCCCCGACGAGTTGCCCATATATCTGTTCATGCAATCAAACTGATTTCATGAAAAATATAAATCCACCACCCGGTAATTAATACCATTGCCAGGCAATGATTATAATCAAAACATATCCTGGAATAATTATATATTAGGATAACATTAAATGTTATTAGAATATATCAATCTACCAGAATATATACATACTATAGCATCATCAGACAATGATATCAATGTACCAACGAGTAGTGTCAGAGGCTTTCTCCCCGGAAAAATCCAGTGTAAGGACCTTAGTCAAGTAACACTGAATATATATATATATATATATATATATATATATATATATATATATATATATATATATATATATATATATATATATATATATATATATATCTTATTACTTAATAAAATAACACTCTGCTAGCGGCAAAAGGCGGCTTTATCAAAGAAACGAGCGGTACTATCACATCATGTACTTTTCGTACGTGATTTGATATCTTGTTTGAAAAAAGAACAAACCATGTGCACAAGACCAGTCAAACAATCAAAAGCTGCTACGATCGCGTCATTTAAAATATCTCATATATTGCGAAACACAAGAAACCAAGGAAACATTTATTGACGCGGGTGAGACTTTATTTGGAGATTTTAAAAATAAAACAGAAATCATGTCTGCTTTTAGAGAACTTTAGTTATCTCGCCCGACTGTCGCAAGGCGTATTGAAGTCATGAGTCAGGGCATGGCTGATAAACTAAAACATGATATCATGAAATGTACATACTTTTCTTTACAGTTCGACGAATCCACCGATATGACAGACACTGCCTAGCTGAGTATTTTTATTCGGATGGTATTCAATGACATGTTGGCTGAGGAAACATTTTTGGACAATCATTACTCTGAGAAGAAAAACCCGTGACGAAGATATATATGACGTTTTCTTCAATTTTGTAAAAACTACAAGCTACCAATATATAAATTAGTGTACATTACAACCAGTAATGACTGGAAACAAAAACGTTTTTGTGGCATTGTGTCAAGCTAATGAAGATTTCCTTCATTTTTCAATCCATTGCACTATACATCAACAAGTTTTGTGTTCAAAAGTCTTAAACACGGAGGAAATTATAGGCATTGCAACAAAAATTGTGAATTAATTCTGTGCACGTAGCTTGAAACGGCGGCTCTTTAATTTCTCAGTTGGAAGATAGTGAGTCAGCTGTACACACTGATTTAGTTCTTCACACGGACGTCAAGTGGTTGAGTCGCGGAAAATTCCTAGAAGGTTTCAAGAATTATTGCCCGAAATAATAGCTTTTCTAGACGAAAGAGGTGATGACACTCAGATGTTGAAAAACGAAAAATGGCTGACTGATTTGGCATTTTTGACTGATATCACAATGCACTTAAACACCACTAAGCTACAAAGTAAAAGAAAAACTATTATTGAGATGATTAGCGCAGTAAACGCATTCAGAAGTAAATTGCAACTTATGATAGATCAACTGAAAAGAAAGGATCTGAAACATTTTCTGTTTCTGAAAGAAAGGATTTCTCAGTTGAATTATGATACGTATGAAGCTGAATTATCAAATAATTTGGGATAATTCGAAATGCGTTTTTATGATTGCTGTAAATTGGCAAATATATCATCATTTATGAGTTATCCTTCTTCATGTAAAACATTGAGGATTAGCTACACTAATATCAAATCAGTTTAATATGAACTCATGTTCTGTTAAATATGAGTTGGTGCAGATTATATCAGATATACATCTCACAGCTACAGCATCTGATACAAATTTCTGGTGTTTTATATCTGAAGATAAATATCCGAATCTAAGGCAAATCGCCCTTCAACTGACGGCAATGTTTGGGTTAACTTACTTGTGCGAGTCTGCATTTTCTGAAATGAAGATAATTAAGTCAAAATATCGCAATCGACTAACTGACGATCATATCTCATCATGCTTGCCATTAGCACTCAGTGGTTACGTACCATCTTATGAAAAGTATTCTGAGGACATGCAGTGCCACGCTTCAACATCCAAAGTCACTCCTCAGTTAAGTTTAACACCATATGTAAGGCTTTTGTTTTGTAACAACCAATAAACTCGCAATTTTGAATAACCATGAGTTTTTTCATTGATATTATAGAGAAGAACCTAAGTAAACGTAACCCAAACCTTGACTAAAATAATGTTTATTGTGCGGTGAGCTAATATCTATATATGCTACGGTACACCCTACCTAGGTAGGTAGGTTGTATCATGTATGTACGACAACCCTGCATCACACATACTTGCAGCCTCTCAGAGTCGATCGTAAGTAGTCTAAAAATATTGAGGTAGATCGCCAGCAGTTCAAGTTCATCCATTGCATCTACACCTCCTTTAGTTGAATTATAAAAATTATTTCAGGTTTTCCTGTTGTGGCATTAAACGCTTTAGATGGATGCATGGTGGACAAAAGAGTGAATGCCTTCTTTTTTTGGGGACGTGTGAAATGAGTGTCATCATTTTATTAAAACCGTAGATGATGCCACCCTGTGCTCAGTCTCTTCTTGGTAGAAACTCCCGAGGAATTTCTCTCTAATTTTTTTAATGTACATATGTTATAATATGTTCTTGTAAATGTTCTGCTAGTTCTTCCGAGGAAAACCAATTATCTGCTGTGATATTCCTATTCGAATATATATTGGTTTGGCTAATCTGACAACTGAGTTGGTTTGCTCAATGTTTTCTCTTCACTAGTTAATCCCACGTATGTTTATTGACATGAATATAGGCATTTAAGAAATAATGGGTTTTTGCATCAGTTAATACCATTAATTTTATGCCGTATATTCAGGCTTAGAGAAAATGTACATATTGAATCTACATCTCCCTCTAAACCCAACTAGCATTTCATCTACACATGCCGTGGCTCCAACTGTATGTACTGATTTAGTATTCTCTATAAACAGAAGAAGTTGCTGAGTGCTCTAATGGATTTTCTTTTTTTATTTTCTTCACGATTTTCTGGATCGTCGAGACGTAAAGCTGTTAATAAAATTATGAATCTCTCTTGGGACATGACCGCACGGAATATATCCCTTCCTGTACCATCTGTAGCAAAAATACTTCTTATATCTTCATTGTTTAATTTGAATATCACATTATATAACAGTAACCCAAAGAGTGCTTTCAATTCAACGGGACTTGTGTCGGATAGCTCAGGTTTATTTAGCCGCTTATATTTATGACGCATGTCCCTAAGCTTTCTATTTGTCATTTGTCCAGGTAACAATCAGGTTATGGAAAAATATAACAGGGTTGGCTTTCTCATCTTCTGTTATACGCTACGTTTTCCAGGTAAACGAATTATATTATGAGAAGGGGTTCGTACATTTCTCGTGGTCTCCTGACTACACCATTTGAATCTATTCTTGGCATGAAAATAATTTTGTATATTTTCATTGCCATTCTCAACATCACTGTCGAATTCCATATCTTCCTAGTCCTCACTTTCTACATTACTCACTTAGTCTCTTAGTCTCTTAGTCCTTTTCGCTTTAAGATTCATGATCACTTGGTGAAAACACATTTTCGTCAGGTTCAACATCACTATTGTCACTCAAAAGATATTCATACCATCCCGTAACAATTGTCGCAAAATTTGGGTCGAGCACATTCATGCGTTCAGGCCTATTACCACTCAAATTAGCCATAGCAAATATCGACAACAATTACGTAAACACGGACGCTCGGTCTGACAGACTCCCGGCTAGTTAGAGCTCAGCAAATCCAACGATAACGCCACTTCAACACCTCGAAAATAACTGAAAATGCAGAAGATACTGAAACGGACATAAATTGAAAAAAAGTTGTAGTGGGGGATTTCCTTATAAATGTACCGCGCTCAGTCAGCCAGACCCTGTATCCGTAGTTAAGGGTTAAAAGGCACAAAATAGATATTCATGGATATTCTTTGAAAATAAAACACAAACTTCGCGTTACTTTTTGAACAGACCTTGTAATTCTGTAATTTTGTAATTCGACGAAATGTAATAGAATTGCTAGGTATCAAATGTAAAAAAAGATTATTGTCATATTAGTTTTTTCACGAACGATTCCCAACACTCCCGACAGAAATAATAAAAAAACGTGTTATTCACTAAATTTCTCTCTTTTTTCCAGAAGCTCATCAAAGCGGATCTTCCACCGACGCAACTCCTCAAGATGAGGATCGCGGTTTCGACATTTCCGATACCGAATCCCTCTCGGACGACGGCAATCTGAACAGAAGACGTCGCCAGAAGACCGTGCTGCAACGGAGAGGCATCGTCAATCCCAATTATCCTGGGTTCCAGCATTTCGCCCACACCCTCGATTTCACCATAAAAGTTTCCTCAGACACCGACTTCACCGACGACGATTATGAGTGTGAAGTGGTTAGTTCGGAGAATCGGACGCAATTTATTGAGAAAGATGATGGTGAGTTTCGCGTGAATGAGTTGTACGAGGGGTGTATGAAAAGTTTGAGACCTGGTTTTCAACAAATAGCATTTTATCTGAATTTGAGCAATTTCAAATCAACTATACCCTTAAATATACATTTTAATACAATATATATTTCAATATGCTTGAATCAGTTTAATCTTACCGCGTAGTGTCCAAACTTTCGCAAAAAATCTGTGCTATATGATCGTTTATTGGTTCAGTACTGGTACGCGATGTGGAATACACGTGCTTTTGTTACTTGAGATATTTCGCCAAAATTTTTCGCATTGTCATCATGTCACCACTTTATACTAATAGAGAAGCTTATACTGGCCGGTGTTGGTGGGGTTCTTCTGAGATGGGTTACTTCATATTTGAGTGGTAGGAGGCAGTTTGTCTCTATCATGGGTGAAAGCTCTGATGCTTTTAACGTTACCTCTGGGGTGCCCCAGGGTTCTCACTTGGGGCCCCTCTTATTCAATATATATATCAATGATATAGGGGGCTGTTTTCTGTACTGTAAATATTTACTGTTCGCTGATGACTTGAAAATGTTTATGAAAGTCGAGAGCCTGTCTGACTGTTTGCTTCTTCAGGAAGATCTTGAGAGACTTGTCGCTTATTGCATTAGAAATAGAATTACTTTGAACACTGACAAATGTCAGGTCATATCCTTCACCCGAGGCCGTGTTCATGTCCAGCACTTTCCTATCGGATTGAGAACAGTAATCTCAATAGGGTCAAAACCATCAGAGACTTGGGTATTATTTTCGATTCCAAATTGATATTTGATTCACATGTTGAAGGTATTGTTGGGGCCTGTTTGAGGATGCTAGGGTTCATTTATAGGCAGTCTAAACCATTTAGCGACGCATCATCTCTGGTGTCGTTGTATTATTCCCATGTGTTCAGCAAGCTTAACTTCGGTTCGATTGTTTGGAATCCTCAATACGTAGTTTATATCAAACGATTAGAAAGTGTCCAAAATAGGTTCCTGCGTATGTATGCATACAAGTCTCATATTCATCTTAATCACCACTATCCTGATTTAAGACGACGATGCGGATTGAATTCCCTTCAACATTGTAGAATAGTTTTTAATTTGACCCTCTTGTACAAAATATTGAACAATATTATAGACTGTTCCGAACTATTGGAGCAAATATCAATCAGTGTTCCTCAGCGCCAGTTAAGATCGCATATGCTCTTTCGTCCATCTTTTTATCGTACAAATGCTGCTCAGAACTCCCCGATAAATAGAATGATTACACTCCATAATGATCACTGCCAGGGAATCGATTTTTTCCATTTATCACTCTTCCAAGTAAAGAAGCTTTTGAAATTCAAATTCTTAAATTCAGACATATAACATCTAGTGTTTTATAAGTTTATTCTTGTTTTTATCTAGTTTTTCTGTAATGTTTTTCTCATATTGTTGTTTTTACATGAGAAGATATAGTCTCTCTAGTGTTTTATATATTTTTCTTGTTTTATCTGGTTTTTCTGTAATATTTTTCTATTCTTCTCATACTGTTATTTTAAATGAGAGTCTCTCTCCATTTTCATTTGTTATACTATATGTGTTCACACTGCTGTTGATAACTATAATTTGGAACTAACCGTTAGATTTTTAATATCATATTATTTAGACTTTTATATACTTATAGGTACTTTTAAATTTTTAGCGTTAAGATAATTTAAGTTCACTTTTTTATATCTATTAAGTGGGTACTTTTTGGGCCTTGGCCTGTTGTACCCCAAAGAGCCAAAATAAATAAATAAATAAATAAATGTTTTACTCCAAATGTTGTTTACAAGCTAGTAACGTCGTTTTTATATGTGTCATGGATCCAATTATTTAGATTTTTAAAACAATTTTGCAATAACGAAACAATCGCTCGAAAATGTTTATTATATAATATTTCATTTTCGTTCACTATTCCATAACGAAATTCGTTTTAAAAACGATAAATCATTGTTTGGAAACTGTTGTCGCAATAAATTAATATATGGACCTATTCTACATATTGATGTTATCCCGCTTATAACGCTATATGTTAAAGTGATTTTTTACTGTCGATAATGAACCACCTGCTGAGTCGAATCCGAACCTACAAAAATTTATGCCGTATTTAATCGATGTACATTATGCAAAAAGTATCTGGAATTGATTATTTGAAAAATCTGCTTGGCAAAACTGTTACGCAGAGTTTGAACGCTATCTGTTATCTAGTTTATTTACAGTGCTCGATTTTGTCAGTTCTCACAATGAATAAAAATATCGAATAAAGATTTAGTCTCAAATTTTGTATTGCAAATGGAATTTCGTTCGCCAAATCACTAAAAATATTACAGAAGGCTTACGGTGAATCAACTTCATCAAAAACATATGCATAAGAGTAATACAGTGCATTCAACAGCGGACAAGACGTGGTGGTGTACGCTCGCTCTGGTCGACCTTCAACTTCTTCAACTGAAGTTAACATCGAAAATGTGTGGACATGGTAATTGAAAATCCTCATTTAAGTTTGAGAGAGATAGGCAATGTGTCTCACGAATCAATTCAAACTACTTTAAACGATTGTTTAGGCATGAAACGCATTGCTGCTCATTCAGTTCCGTGAGACCTGAATTTTCTCCAAAAATTGAATCACGTTAGGTGAAGACGTGTTAAAACGAGTCAATTCTGACCCCACATTCAATAAACGCATTGTAACTGGTGATATATATATATATATATATATATATATATATATATATATATATATATATATATATATATATATATATATATATATATGAAAAAGAGGATTTACAAAATTTGGAATAATTGTATTTACAATAAATGCTCATAGCTATAATTTTGGTGTGTGTCAGAAAAACACAATCGTAAAAACAAGCGAATAAATAGAATACCAGCAGAAAAAACAGATCATGCCCGTTCCTCATGCCTCCTACGATTGCCCCTAAAGTGTGAGAACAGGAAATCTAACAGGGGAACCTTACTATCTTGCGTATGATTCAGTAAACAGTGAAAAACCTGTGAAAAAACTCGTTTCCTGTCACTATTGCACTAGCAATAGCTTGTCTGTTTATGGAACAAAAGAGTACCAAAATTTCTCTACTTAGCACATTTTCTTCATCTTGCAATCCATGATGTCCAGGACTTCTTTACGAAGACAAGGGTGAAAAGGAAGAGGAGAAAAATCTGTAACAATGAAAAAGAAACCAGCAGAAAAAAATTTCATCAAAACATTACTAACTCTTATATGTCTAAACTCACTTGAATCTAAGAACTTAATTAATGCTCCTCTGTTTTTCAACAGGAACATCTCATACACCTTTTGGGAATTAAGCCCTACATGGGTGTAGCCCTTGCCTTCTCAACATACACCATGGGAAAAAAACACTAAGAGGGAGCAAAAACTAATCTCCTAAATAGACTTAAAGTTGTCTACCCAGTTGATGAAATTATCTGAAACGGAATAAATCTCTTGAAAACCACCCGTAAAATGGTAAATAAGACAATCGAGGACTAAATGTCTTATTGTTTCTTCAGCTGCGCCACAATCACATGCCGAACTTTCTACAGTATTCCATTTGAACAACATACTATTATTACGACCATGTCCTGTCCTGAGACGATTTAATGTACACCAATTTTTCCTACTGTTATCGAAACCTGCAACCGTTTTGCAAGGATCCTCTATGAGAACTTTATTAAAAACATCAACTTCCTGCCATTCAGTTTTTCAAAGATCAACAGCTTTCACCTGTGTACGCAAAAAGTCAATCGACTAAATAGGTTTCCTAGATCTCAATCTCAGGTTAGGTGGATTTTGAAGATCGTGTATTATCGGAAAAACTTCTGGAAATGAGTGATACTTATCCCAATACGATTTAAGAGCTAATTTCCTGCGAATATGGGAAGGAACTATATTACAAATAACCGGAAGCCATGGGGTAGCAGTTGAACTGATACATCCACTTATAACTCTCATAGAACAGTTCAACTGAGAATCAATCTTTTTGACATGAGCACTATTCAACCACACCTGACAGCAATATTCTGCTGCTGAATATACTAAAGCTAAAGCAGTAGTTCGCCACTGAAAAATAGAGAAGACTATCGGCTCAAGACTATTGGAGTATTAGTGCGAAAAACTGGAATAGATTCATTTACATCAAAGATGACAGCCTTTGATCTGGAATGAATCTGTTCCATTTTTTGTACTAATACTTGAATAGCTCAAGGCGATAGATAGTCTCCTCTAGTTTTCAGTTGCTCACTCCGTATCTTCTACAGTTTTCAATCGAAAATGAAAATTTGTTCACGGGGATGCAGACAAAAATAATACCTTTCTTTCGAGTTATCACTCGACCCATTTACCCTCTTTCAAATTTTCATGGGTGATCACCCCTGCTCTAGGGGTTGAAATTCAAGATGATGATGGTACTTTATGATGACTGCCATTGATCAGCATGGATCTGTTTCATTGTACTCCACTGAAACTTGAATAGTCTCAGGGAAACAGTCTTCCCTATCTTTCAGTTGCTCACCCTGTATCTTTCACAGTTTTCTATTAAAAATAGAAATTCGTTCAAGGCAATGTAGACCAAGATACCACTTTTCTTTTGAGTCATCACTCGACCCATCTTCCCTATTCAAAATGTTCAAGGATTGCAACCCCGCTCAGGGGGTTAATATTTCATGCAAGTATTGTACCCCAAAAGATGTCTCCCTTGAAACAAAAATTGACCTGTGTTTGCGTTTTGATCATAAATGAATATCTTGGTAGATGTAGCCTCTGTTTAGTTTTCGTTGAAGCACCCTGTATACCTGAAAGGAATAATCGACTTACCTTATTCATCCAATTTGTGTCATACTGTAAAAAATTCTGCAAAAATTTATCAGGCATTTGAACCAATTTGCGGACTAATTGTCCAATCAATTGGTCACAAACTTGTATTTATCACCCCGTAATGAAATTGCTTGTCTAATATCAGATTTTCAAATTCTTCCCAATGATTTTCAATTCTAAACGACATTAATGTACCATATTTTTCCACAGAATACAACAACATCAACAATAACAACGTTGAAGAAACGGACGACCGCCAGGTCGATAAAATAGACAGCGTCAACCGTCTAGACAGCGTCGAGAATATCCAAAAAGTATTTTACGATAAACCGGTACTTAATCTCGACTGCGAAAATTTAAATCAAAACTTTTCCGATTTGGAAAGTAGCTCAAACAACTCGAATCAAGTTAGCGACGAGGATATAACGGAAAAACTACCCTTTCAGAAAATAGAAGTTAAACTAAATATCAGAGCAGAGGAAGTTTCCTACAAAACCAAGAATTCTGCCGAGGAAGAATTGGAAACCAAGTATTCCGAGGATATCCACGTGGCACCTCAAGATTTTCCGGAAATTCCTGCAGAAAATATAGTGGGAGACTTCGGAAAAGAGGTTGAAGATGAATTCGGGCGAATAGCGCATCAGAATTCCATTAATGTCGAAAATTTGAAGTTCGACTTTCAGGTTCATTTTGAACCATCGTGGGAACGCGCAGTTGTGCAAGAAATTGAAGAAGCCATAGAAAAACTGACCGAGCTTCTAGATTTTGAGCCAACCGCATATAAATATGAGTTCGAACCAAATGATGAACAGCCTTTCAGTAAATCGCCGTCCACACAAGAAGAAAAACTGAACGTTGCTGTTGTCGCAGAAACTTCTGAAGATACCTCAGAACTTCCCGCAGAACTCTTAGACTTTGAACCGATCGCACAACAATTTAAACTGCAAGAAACATTGGCGGAAAGTTTACAAAGGTTGTCGCCTTGTAGAGAAACCTGTCCCGTCATCCTGCAAGACTCCCAAATCGTCCATTCAGACATGGCGCCAACGTTGGACAACAAATTAACAATTCAAAATTTCGATACCAACCAAGCGGAATTCAAAACGGAATCGAATGATATTGCTGGAACGAAAACCAGAATAAGAAATTTCGAAAAGATGGAGGTTGAATCTGAAATTAATGAACTGAAACGTGATTCGAACAGACAATTAGAAGAGATCGAATGTCAGATTAAGAAGATGAAATCTGATACCACTCTGAGTCCTAAAAGTGAAAAAGAAGTCGAGAAATTCTGCAAGGAAGATATGACGAAGGATTTGAAGGAGAAGGATGAAGACACTGTGAAAAGAGAATCGGATCATGTTGTTAGACGGAGAAGGGACTACAACCAACAGTTCGGTAGCCTAATCCAATTTCCTCGGAAAGATAGCAGTAAAATTGCAGCGAACAGAAGGTCGGTGCCTGCTGCGAAAGAAAAGAAGAAAACTTCAATTGATAATTATGGTGAGTAGTTTTCAGTTTTCATAACTTTCTGTACTGTTTCGGTCAGTAGTCACCAAACTTTTCCAAGTATTAAGGCTACTTTGATCATTTTGCAATAAACAATAAGCCAACTCAAATGTAGAAGAGATTTATTGAAAATCAGGATTGCAGTTTCAGTCTCTCAACTATCTTGAGCTGACAATAAGTACTGAACTAAAGTTGAACATACACTTCCCACAAAAATTGTCGCATTACCCTACTTTTACGACAATACTATATAAACTTATAGATTGGTCATTCGAGAGTCGCTTGGTAACTTTCAGAAGTGTAAAATAAGAAGAAATCATTCAAAAGAGATGAGTATATGATGGAAAATATCAACAATTTTAGAATTAATGAAAAATTAAAAAATTCTACCATCTTCAAACATTCGCGAAGAGACCAATCAACTAGCATCGAATGGTTACTAATCATTTTCAAAATCGAGTGTTTCCTCCTAAAAGTATTATAACCTTCAGGAATTTTAGATTTAGTAATTGTTTTTATTGTACATAAATTTATATAAGTAGGATATCTCTCCCTGTACAAAGTAGTGGTTAGAAATCTTTCGTCGAATATCAAAATCCAGAATTCGTGTCGTTATCTTTATCGTGCAAAATCATTCGCAAAAGGTTCGTGAGATTCACCAATTCAAAAATCTCGCTGGTCCATCGATTAAAATTAAATCAAAAAGTGGCACAACAATGCGTCAAGGTCAAATTCCAAATCAACAGATTCCAAGAAGTGTAACTTTCGTCCTTCAGGTATTCTGTGAATAATTTTAAGCTGATCTATGGGTGAAAAACGATGGTCATTCTCGATATAACATGAAGCAAAAGTAGATTCATTGGTACTATGGTTATTGTACTATGATTGATGATCTTTGTATCTAGTTTAGAATGAACCACCAGTCTGACCTATATAGACGCCTTCACAACTTCACAACTTGTAAGCTCCAGTATTGTCAAATCTATCAGTTTTATTTTTACTACTGAAAAATTGTGGGAAGTGTTTCATGTGAGTTTTGAAAGCTACTTTTCATGCTGTTTTGAAATGACATTTGCAATATGTTAATGAATTGTATTTATCTGTATTAGTTTACTCTAAACGTGGATAAATATTATGATATGCTATAAGTGTTTGTTTTTTCTGAGCATTCAGTTCATTGTATTTGAGGGATAACCATTGTTCTTAGCTTTTTCTTTGATATTTAACACTTCCCTGGACATATATTCGTCGGACATAGGCATAGAGGAAGCCCTATGAATAATTGAGTCAAACGCATTGTATTTATGAGGTTTTGAATGTGTTGCGTCATAAAGAATGCAAATATCAGTACAGGAGGGTTTTCGATATACATACAGGGTGTATCACATAAGGCTTTACATGGCTTGAGGGAAGATAGACGAGACTGAGCAGGGGTGACAACCCTTGAAAATTTGGAAGAGGATAGATGGGTCGAGTGATAACTCGAAAGAAAGGTATTACCTTTGTCTGCATTCCCGTGAAAGAATTTCCATTTTTTATTGAAAACTGTAGAAGATACAGAGTGAGCCACTGAAAAATAGAGAAGACTATCGCCCCAAGACTATTGGAGTATTAGTGCGAAAAACTACAATAAATTGTTTCAGATCAAAGATGACAGCCTTTGATCTGGAATGAATCTGTTCCATTTTATTGCTTTAATACTTGAATAGCTCAGGGCGATAGATAGTATTCTCTATTTTTCAGTAGCTCACTCTGTATCTTCTACATTTTTCAATCAAAAATGGAAATTCGTTCACGGGGATGCAGACAAAGAGAATACCTTTCTTTCGAGTTATCACTCAACCCATCTACCCTCTTTCAAATTTTCAACGGTGGTCACCCCTGCTCTAGGGGTAGAAATTCGAGATGAAGATGGTACTTGATGATGATTGCCATTGATCAGCAAGGATCTGTTCCATTTTACTTCATTGAAACCTGAATAGTCTCAGGGAAATAGTCTTCCCCATCTTTCAGTTGCTCACCCTGTATCTTTTTCAGTTTTCAATTAAAAATGGAAATTTGTTCAAAGCGATGTAGACAAAGATACCACCTTCCTTTTGAGTCATCACTCGACCCATCTTCCCTATTCAAAATGTTCAAGGATTGCAATCCCCGCTTAGGGGGTTGATATATCAGACAAGTTTTGTACCCCAAAAGATGTCCCCCTTGAAACGAAAATTGACCTGTTTTTGCGTTTTGATCAGAAATGAATATCTTGGTAGATATAGCCTCTGTTTAGTTTTCGTTGAAGTACCCTGTATATTGCTTTGCCAAGTGTCAATTAATCATTTATGCATTCAACGGTTCCGAAAGGATAAATTTAAATTTAATGTAAACTTTTAACTTTGTTTTTGATGAAATAAATCACCGTACTTTTTGATCATAACTCGTATAAAACGTTTGGTTCCAGCAAAACATTTCTATATCGGTCGGATACAATTGAGTGCTAATAAAACTCCTCAGTTTTTGGGAATGAAATACATTTTGTATTCAAGAGAACACACATAAACCTATCGAGTGTTGTAAACCGTGCGTTCTCGCCATAATCGTCAGTCTCCATGGACTATTTCCATATCTACTGCATGAATAATATAAATTCATTTCGGTGTGTCAACTTGCAAATGGGAAAATTGGCTAAAATTATAATTCGCGTGTTTGTAAACACAACATAGGGAACATTGTTAAGGGTTGATTTGTTGAACAAAATGGAAAGTGGAGTGAGGAATTAAGAGGGAAGAAAGGTAGAAAACGGATTAGGTAAAAGCAACGTCACCAATAGCGGTATTTTTAAAAGGTCCAAATGATTCAGAGAATATTTCACCAGTTTGATTGATAATTCCAAATTAATATATATTCGGTTATATTTAAATATATATATATATATATATATATATATATATATATATATATATATATATATATATATATATATATATATATATATATGATTTGATGTGCTACGGGTTTTATTCCGTGGTCCATTCTGATTGTGGCGACGTTTCGACAAGTTGTCCCTTGTCCCTTCCTTCTAATTTCAAGGCCAACGATCAGTTAACAGAAAACCTGACATACCTCGGATAGAAAACACTCTTTGCTCTTTGTATGCCAGTTACTTTGGGAAGGTTCTCTGGACGCTTTCGAAAGCAATTTTATATTTCACATAGTATGGATCCCAAATAACATATGCCTATTTCAATCTAGACCGAACGAAAGCGAAATGCAGAACAGCAGTGTTCCAAAAGCTCTTAGAATTCCTAAGAATAGAACCCAACATTTTTCTAGCTCGCAGGACGACATCATTCATATGATCCCGGAACGACCATTTCGAGCCGAGAAGCACCCCGAGATCAGGAGAACAGAAAACACGTTCGAGCTGGGAGCCCGCTACCGAATAAGGAAAGAAACGTGGCGTAATTGACATGTATTACACTTAGAAACGTTCAAAGGCAGTTTGTTTTCTAAGCACCACTGATGTATCATCACCAACTCTCTCCGAAGATTCTGATAGTCCACAATCGATCTTATTTCTGTTAAAATCTTAAGATCGTCTGCAAAACATACGCCTCCAACGTTAAGCTTGCGAGTAGGTCATTAGAAAAACCTAAGAAGGCTCGGAGGTAACCCTATCTCCTTTATTCTTTTTATCTGAATGTTTGGTCTCGAGCCGTGGACCAGGTGGAGCCCTGTGGGATGAGTAAGGCGTGGAATGTGGAAAAAATTTCTTTTAGTGGAATGACGACAAATTGGTAGGTGGTTCTCATTGATCTCCACTTGTAAGAAGGTCAGGTCGGAGTTCTCTGATTTTATTGAGGAATGTACAGTGACCAGAAGTTGTATTTCTGTCCCTCCACATACATTCTTCCCACAGCATCAATGAGGCTCTCATGGCCGACTCTGCTTTTATGTGCTAGGGAGGGGCGCCCTACTGACACTCCATGGAGGCCTTCAGTGTAGATCTCAAGGATCCCGTGAATGTTAGACGTGCTTGTCTTTGGATATTGTTCATTTTGTTCCATTTTGACTCCTTGTCCAGTGCATGCCACCATACGATGGCAGCATAGGTCAGCCGCACTGTTATGTATAACCAATATATTATATTTGGTTTGAGTCCCCATCTGGGGTAGAAGAACCTCCGGCAAGCCCAGAGTGTGTTTTTCGCTCAAGCTTGACTTAAACTCTCCAGTCTAGACATAGGAGTTGTAACTGCCATATCAGCGGGACACTGTCACCTCTGAAATCATCTGAATAAGCTAGGATCGAATGGAGACTGTTCATGCAGGCTCTGTGAGTAGATAGAATCAAGACGTCAAGTGCGAATGCCCAGCTGAAGACAGAATCGGACTTGAGGAACTTGAATCTAACAAACTGTAGCTGACTGAGCTTATTACGCTTTTACCCACAAAGTTTATATTCTATTCAGAAGGATGGAGCTTTTGAGTGAAATTTACGGCACGATGTACCACAAAAGATGCAGTGGCAGGGCTGTTAAGTTGCCCACACTCAGTTTTATATGCATCTATCTAAAAATCAAGTTCTAAATTGCAGAAGCACAAAAGCTATACAGCACCTAAAAGGTCAATTTGATAGTAAAATATGTTAGATACGAAATGTGCTGATATTTAGAACACTTTTACACGATTTGAAATAAATCATATTAATGGCAGAGATTCATTAATTTTATTCCATCCAACTCAAGCTTATGATATTCATGGACAGAATATTCAATTATTGAAGATAACATTCTATTATTGCAGCAGTATACGAAATTTCGGTTTATAATTCAACTCAAATATTAACCTAAAGAATTGATTTTACCCCATCTGATCTTCCCACATAGCGAATTTCATGTAATTATAGCCCCGTCTGTGATGAACGACCCAATTATCCCAAACCTCCATGACTGTTTTAACCCGTTCTAATGTAATATCCTTTCACCTCACCTTCCCATTTCGAATAAGTGATGAAACGTGCAGAAGGTCTCTTCTCCGTGATAAATTTACTTTTAGGCAATTAGTCATTTTCAAAATATTCTGGTTTTTCTCCGTTTCAGGTAGCTTTGATGTATATAACATCGAGACAGCTATGCCTAAAATCGACTTGGAGGCCATCGAGTTGCATCTGCGAGCAGCGAGGGAAGAAGAAAGAAGGGTGAGTTGGTTAATTTTCCTCTTGTTGCATGTGTGATAATATTTTGTTGTTGCTGTCATTCCACATTTATACTAAGGGTTGGTTGAGTACTCATTTCATTTTGTCGAGGTATTAAGGAAAGAACTATAAATATTTTTCGCTCAGTAAGATGGATTTTAATGCAGTTTGGTGTGTTTGATACATGAGAAACTCAAGAAACTTTGTGAGCTGATTTGATCATAAATAAATCCCAAATTGCATTTGTACATGAGAAAAATTTCTGAATTGCATTTAGACAATTATGAAAAAAAATTAATCATCGTTTTTAGAGTCGCTGAACATGAATACGAGGTCGACGAGAGCTTGTTCAGTACCTGGTATGCGCAAGGCGTGTTTCAAAGTCTTTCCCTGGAGTATTATGACAATTCATCATGGAATTGGCCCAAACATAATATGATGATAAGAAATTAAACTATTCATTATACTATTGGGTTGTTCGGAAAGAGATTTCGTTTTTTCTTGTGGAAATGAAAGACAGTTTTAGTATAATAAACAAATAGTTTATTAGATTCTCCTGATTTACTATCTCTAGTTGCTTTCAGTGTTCCGCACAGGAGTTTGAGACTTTTCAACCTATTCAATACACCCTTTTCCAACATAAATAGCTCTTCGAACTCTCCTATGTGTAAAATGTTCAGATCGAGTAACAATTATTGTGACTTCTTTGTGGTATCATTGTACTCCTTGAAAAGATTTCTGAAAACACTCTAAGGAATAACCATCATTAGTTTTCTTTTTTTTTCGATATAAAGATTCAGTTATAGTACAAGCAAATGTAATTTATGTTTGTGAAACGTGGGGTTTCTGGTTTGTGTCCCAAAAATAAATATTGACCGTTCTGGTCCAACAACTTTTGCCATCTTTCAGTTTTGGTCTTTGCTGGCACAAAACTGATCGAGGTGGTTTTTAACCTCCTCATTTGAGGTGAAGGTTTTACCGTCTAAAAATACAAATAATAATCCGATGGTGCTAGGTCTAGAGAATATGGTGGGTGTGGCATTATATTTATTTCAATCTGAAAAAGTTTTTGGCCATTGTCTCAGTGAAACACTACATCTTTCCTGTTGATTAGTTCTGGCCTTTTCTGTTGAAGTGCATCATTCAGTTTGTCCAGCTGATGATAGAAGACTTCCGAATTAATCTTTGTGTTATCTGGTAAAAACTCAAAATAAACAATTCCTTCAAAATCCCACCAAACAGACAGTTTCACCTTTTTTGGTAAATATCTGCCTTGGAATGGTTTGGGGCGGTTCATCTCTTTTGCTCCATGACCCCTTGCGTTTGACGTTGATGTATACAACCCATTTTTCGTCCCCAGTGATGATGCGCTTCAGAAATGGATCATTGTCTTGACGTTTGAGAAGCGAATCGCAGACGTCAGTGCAGCGACACAGATTTCTCTCTGTGAGAACATGGGGAACCCATACATCGAGCTTCGAGGATAATCCTAGCCCTTTCAAGTGGTCATAAATTTTTGAATGTAATAAATTCAATCTCAATTTGATCTCACGTGTTGTTATTTGCTGGTTCGAATCAACTAATGCCTTTATCGCGTCTTTATCAGCTTAAAACGACTTTCACGAACGTGTTACATCTTCTACCTTAAAATTGTCGATCAAAATTAAGCGAACCAGTTCTGGCACTGGCGTACTGTCAACACTCTTTCTTCATACACATCGGTCAATTTTTTTCTGGCTTGAACAGGATTTTTACCCTTTCTGTAGTAAAACAGTAAGATATATCGAAAATGCTGCTTATCGCGCTCCATATTTGAAATGACACCAACTGAAAACTACTACGTACAGTTAATTGGAATTTTTCAAACACAAGCCTTGCTATATGAGCTCTCAAAGCATATAAAAATTATACGGCTTAAGTGTGAACTTGGGTGCAAAAAAATACAATTAAATCCCCTGTCGTGAAAAAACGAAATTTCTTTCCGAGCAACCCAATGTAACAGTAGATTTATTGAAAATCGAGATTGCAGTTTTGGTCTCTCGACTATCGTCAGCTGACAACAATTATTCAACTAAAGTTGAAAATAAATACATACATAAACAGGTAGATGCAAAATTAATAAGGGTGCTAATATGAGGTAATAAAATAATTATGATAAAATCAAATATTATTTAAAGATATCAAATAGGGTCGAAGCAATACTAGTCGCTCAGAAGATTATCTCTATGTTGCAGTTTGAGATTTCGATCGACTCTGTGACTAATTTGAAGTTGGTCTATGGATGGAAAATGATGGGCATTTTCGAAACAATGTGAAGTGAAACTAGATTCGTCTGTTCTCTGATTATTGTAATCTGATTGATGCTTTTCGTATCTAGTTTTGAATGAACGACCAGTCTGACCTATATAGATGCCTTTACAATCCAGACAGGATAACTTGTAAACTCCAGTATGTCAAATTCATCATTTTTATCTTTACTATTTAAAATTTCTGGGTGAGTTTCATGTGGGAAAGCTACCTTTTTATTCTGTTTCAAAACGACATTTGCAATATTTTCGCTAATAGGGCCGAAATATTATCATTATTGTTATTATTATAACATTGTAATATAGGCGACGAATTTCTATAAAGCCCATTCGAAAATTAAATTAATAACATGGTTACATAAATGAAGATAATAAAGAATAAATTAGTTATTGAAACATTGGGTGATAAACCAAAACAATAGATTAGGAAAAACTACAAACTGAAGCTCGATATGTTAGATGCAAAGTGATTGCTTAAACGTTGTCATTGAAGGTGAGTGTACAGTTAAAGCTGGAAGGTTATTCCACTTGCCGAAAACGTGATTCACTGAAAAATTTTGCTGAACTCTTGTGTGAAATTTTTCCTTTTCAATTTATGGGAATGTACTCGATGACGCTGGTCTGCGTTACGTGTGAACATATTTAAAATCTTGCAGATCTCCGCACAGTACTCTATACACAAAGATTAGGTCGCCTCTCACAAGTCTATCCTCAACACTGTCCATTCCCAGGAGTCTAAGTCTGTCATTGTATGATGGTCGAACGTTGCCGTAGCCAGTTCTTGTTAATGAAATATATTTATCTGTATTAGTTGATTCTATACGTAGGTAAATATTGTGATATGCTATTTGTATTTGTTTTTTCTGATCCTTCCGTATATTATATTTGAGATATAACCCTTGTTCTTAGCTATTTCTTTAATAGTTGACACTTCGCTGGATATATTTTCTTCGGATAATGGCAGAGGGAAAGCCCTATGATTCATTGAATTTTCATGAGGTTTTGGGTGTGTTGATAACTGGGTGCGAAATGACATCAGCAAACTTATTTACAAAAATTTTTAAATTAACCCAAGAAATTAAAATTCCTTGAAGCACAAAAACCTAGTTTCACGAGAAATACAGGTAATATTCAGAGTACCGCATCCGTAAGATCAGTCAGTAGAGTTATAAGTTATTCAGATGTTGATTTATCAACTTCGGAACGTTGTTTGTTATGAAAACTTCAACATCTCATCCAAAAACACGAAAGATAGTTTAGTACATCTTCGTGCCTAATAGTGATAAAAAATCACCAAAATACCTAGTTAAGAACTTAACCAACACTGTTGTGTCAACAATTGGTTGTCAAGCCTAATAAAATGACAATCTGCCAGACCAACGAAATAAATCCAAAGCCAACATGGTTAAATGTGATATTTTCGACTTACTAGGTGGTTGAAGAAATGAAATCATGAAATTAAAAACCTGTTTTTTTGTAATTGAATCTTCCATCATATCAAAATTTCTCAAGAAACAAAAAAGTTTGATAACTAGCCTAGCTACTCAATGTCTGAAACAGTTTTGCTCAAACGCAGATATTTTAAAAGTTGTGGTTGATTAAAAACACGTTCGAGTTTTGGGGACACTTGTAAAACGTCAAGGTCATGAGTGGATCACTAAAAAACCTGAATAACGCAACCAATTACGCATGCCAAATATGGTTTCTAACAATCGAGTCGTTCTCAAATTATTTGAAGAATAAAAAAAAATTTTGGGATTTGGCGACCTCTAGCAGCCAAACGAAGAAACTTTTCATAAAGATAAGTTGGCCTAAATCGACTTATTTCGAGCTGAATAATCTGTGGTATAACTTGTACACGCAATTCACGGACACCCTGTATATCGAAAACCCACCTTTAGTGAAATTTGTATCCCTTATGACTCAACACACCCAAAATCTTATAAATACGCTGCATTTAATTCAATGTTTCATGTGGCTTTCCCTCTGTCATCATCTGAAGATAAGATGTCCAGGAAAATTATTGAGGAAATAGCTAAGTACAAGGGATTTCTCTCTGCCATTATCCGAACAATATATGTCCAGGGAAGTGTCAACTACAGAAGAAATAACTTAGAACAATGGTTATCTCTCAAATATAATAAACGAAATGATCAGAAAAAAAACACAAATAGCATATCACAATATTTAACCACTTATAGAATCAACTGATACAGATGAGCATATTTCATTAACATATTTTATCCTTATCAGCGAAAAGATTGCAAATGTCATTTCAAAATAGCCCTTCATGAAACTCTCCCAGGAATTTCTTAATATAAAGATAAAACTGATAACTTCAACAATACTGGAGTTTTCAAGTTGTCCTATTTGGATTGTGAAGGCGTCTATATAGGTCAGACTGGTCGCTCATTTAAAACTGGATACAAAAAGCATCAAGCAGATTACAATAACCAGAGAACCGACGAATCTACTTTCATTTCATATTGTATCGAAAATGACTATCACTTGTCCCCTAAAGATCTACCTCAAATTATTCACAGAATACCTAAGGAACGAACGTTGGATTTCTTGGAATCCATTGAAATTTTCAAACTACAACAAAGCCACCATAGATATTATCTTCTGAACGACCAGTATGACCCTTATTAATTTTGTATCTATCTATTTATATATGTATTTTCAACTTTAGTACAATACTTGTTGTCAACTGAAGTGACCGAAATTGCAATCCTTATTTTCAATAAATCTCTATCATAATAAATAGTTTAATTTCTTATAATCATCATTAAGTATCACGTAGTAAAGGCGGAATCAATAAACTCTGAGCGTTGAACGTGTCTGCAGAATATCCAAACCATATTTACATATCTTCAAAACAACCGAGATATTGGCCCTTGATTCATTCCGAAAATTCTCCCAATTCTCAAATAACTCGTAAAGGAAACACACTAGCATGAATCAGGAACGGTTCATTCTCCTCTATCCACAATACTTCACATAGCTGTAGTAATAAAGCGTCGATATCTTACCAACCTGTATATTAAAAGGTACAAAATTTCCTTTTTTCAAATTTCATTACCACATCATTTTAGTTGTAGTTCAAATAGGTATTAAACTGTTATACTGTTTTATACCAAAATGTTTTATCCCGAAATCCTTCAAACCTTGCAATCCAATCACTCAAGCTCAAAACAAGCTGCAGCTCAAAATATTCAATATTTTGGTCAAATTTTTAAAAAGGAAATAAAAAGTGAAACACAAAGATTCTGTGTGTTATTATTATATAATGCAATCTTTTCCAAGCGGATTAAAATAGGCATGTTTTTCCGCACGTGTGGCCAACCCATACCTTGTAAATATATACCAAGAAAGAAATCGGGGCTATTTTTCTACGAGCGATCTCGAATACGTGATATCTTCCAGTTCCATCCGCATAAAATCACACCTAATGGGGCTGGATTCTGCGTGAACAAACTGCTTTTTGTCATGTGTAGCAAGCATTATGTATAATAAATAATTTTAGGCTGAATATTTATTGCTTTCCTTTTTCATATTGGCACAGAACCGTGTAAAATTTTATTGAACAATGAAAAGTTGAAGCGTGACGTGACCTTTGGCAAGCATACGATTGTAGTTATTGACATCGGAATAATAATAAATCTAAATATAAGTTATTTTATGCATTACGCCTACGAACGCATTGAAGTATCGCTGGATAATCGGCGGATTTACACAGAACGTTTTGGACGATTTCCAATCAATATCGATACGCTCTTCATTCATTTGTTATACAGAAGTTAACCTTAATTACATTTACCACTTACTTACTCTTCTTGAATTTTAATTGAATCAATTTTTTGTGGATATCGGGATTTTAAGGGGATGGTTGAGGGGATGCGACAGTTGGCTCCATACAGTGAGTTCCAATGAAAATTTGACACCCTCTCTATCTCAAGACGGACTGATTTTGGCGGAAAAAGCTGAGAAACATCAATTTTTATTTGAGGGGGACCACTTTCTGAATCTGAATAGAATCTTCATGAATATTTAATATGATACAGACAGTTTGTATTGCAACGAAAATTTGACAACGCCGTTAGTTAAATGCTCCAAATGACTTCGTCCTACCTCCATACAATAATATAAACGATACTCGAATTCTGTTCTGATATTTTGGTGTCATTTATTCGGAGATGATCCTACTGAGAAGGGTTGTGTAGCATAAACTCTGGATTTCTGATAACCAAATAAGAAAAATTCTGAATGAGTCAGATGAGGTGACCTGGCTGGCCACTCAACTATTCCCTTCTGCTAATCCACCGACCTAGGAATGGGCATCCAAATATTGTTGCTCACGAACATCGAAATGAGCTGGAAACGTATCGCAGTCTCTAAAAAAGTTTCATCATTTTCCAAAATTTTGTGAGCCTGGGATTTATCAATTTTTCCAACAACAACAAATAAGTGTCTCCATTGCAATTACCTTCGATGAAGAAAGGTTCTACAATATGGTTCCCATAAGTTCTAGCCCAAACATTCAACTTCTGAGTCGTTAGTGTGTATGCCTATATGGATCAATGGGGATTCTAGGTGTCCCAATATCGACAGTTATGCTTATTCACTACTCTAATGAGAGTAAAGGAACACTAGTAGAAAAAAACAGGTTTTATGCAGAAAATGTGGAGTATCGTCAATATTTTCCTCAAAATTTCAAAAAATTGAAACCGGCGATCTGAATCGTCTACGTTTATTTCATGAACTAGTTTCACTTTATAAGGGAGAAATTGGTGATGTTGCACGATCTTGTAGACTATTGTAGCACGTTTTCCATTTGTAGGTACTATTTCAGTAGCTTCGTTCCGTATAGGCCGATATTGAACCTCATGTTTTTCGCTAGCAACAGAACCTGTAGTTGAAAATTCATTCATTAAAAATAAAACATACTGACATCAATTGAGTAAACCATTTTTAACGTTTGTCTAGCAAACGATGATTGTGATTAAAAGTATCTTGAAAATGAAAAACAAATGTGATTGGATATTCATATCCAACAAATTATAAAAACCACAAGTTATTTATAATTCGTTTTTTACAAATTGAAAAATGTATTACATAAGAAATGCATCATGAGTATTTATTTTGCTTTATTTCTTAGTATTGTTAGTTATGGTATAATTTCCTGTGGTGGAGCTTATGATAATGTACTAGGACCATTGCAGGCCATTCAAACAAGTCTACTGAATTTGGTTCAACTTGATCATATTGAAAAAAATACCTCTCACCTAGAAGCAGTCATTTATTCTAGAGTATATTCTGAACAACTATGAATATCTTAAAGAATTATTTACCAAATCTGCTAGTGTTACAAGAAATAAAACTATCTGTCTTCCAAAAAAACTAGAGAATCAGTGATAAGAATAGTTTCTATGTGGCAATAAAATATTTCAATATGTTACCTTATTTACCCAAAGTTTTGAGTTACAGTAGGAAGAATATAAGGACGAATTTAAGTATATGGATTGAGAGGTGTGCAGAGGGGGGCTTGAGATGAATTTTTTTTTTACTTTTGAAAATTTGGGAGTCGAATGTTTTGAATTTCTTCTTGTTTTAAATTTGAAGAAGTACTGTGAGGGGTGGGACCAGGGGGTGGTTGAGGTGTAATGGATTTGATGGTGTTCTGAGGTTTAGGCTATTGATATATTAGGTTAGTTTAGGTTTTAATGCCAGTCTATGTCCAGGTACCATGTGTATCTCTTGAGCTTTGTATACTGGTTCTGAATAAATATTTCCTTGATAAAGATTACCATGTAGTTGTGATAAAACAATTTTGCGTTTCCAACAAAACATTGATGTTTATCAACATATCAAATTATTGAATTTCCTCAAAATTTACAAGCTTGAAAATTCTGATGACAAGAATCATCATTTGAGAATGATAGTAAAGAATTAGAATTGTATCAATGAAAGGATGTCAGATGAAGTCATTTTGAGAACTTAATTTTGATTTTAAGCATTTCCAAATTTTCTTTCAAAAACAAGCTTTACTTGTGTAAAGCACTTGGGACTGTTTGTATGATGTTAAGCGTACATAATAATGAAATTCTTGAATAGAGAATTGAAAGACCTTACAAAAGATATGTTACTCAATCCACTTTTCTAGAACGAATTCTGACTTACGTGCTGCTCAGGGTAGGGGGTTGATTTTAGATGTTCCGAACTCAGTAATTGGTTCCACTTCATTCGAAAATTGACGTTATTTGTCTTACAGTGAATTTTACCTGAATGTAAGTAATTTTTCTGATTTAACTGATTCTCTGTTTAATACTGTTCATTTACATATATAAACATTTGACGATACATAAAACGTACTGATAATGGACTGTATTGCCAATATACTAGGATGAGGAATAGTGAACGAATATAATGAATGATCCTAGTTACGACTGATACGAAGTAAATTTATAGTGTAAGTGTTCCATACTGAATGTTAGATAGTGAATTTCAGATAGATGCAATAGATAGTGCCTGTCTTAGGAATTTGCCTTTTCATAAATACTGTAGACAAGGGGAGAGAGTTTGGATTGTAAAGATTAAGATAGGATCAATGGGTTTATAGGTATGTATTGTTTATGACCGAAACGTGCCTGAAAGGGGCAAGAACGGTATAATTTTTACCGTAATGAAAATGCCGACAATAATAACAATCGAAATTATATGATTCCAAATTGAGGGGAATTTCTACAACAAAAAGAGGATTAGATTACTCAGGGAAAATATTTATGTTTGTTTTGTCATGAAATTTTAAGTTATACTATTTCCAGAATTGTTTAACGTAATCTTAAGGCACGAAACAGACGTCTTTTAACTTTTTACGCTAAAATCAGTTTATCACGCGATAAAAGAGGTGGCAAATTTTGTTTGAACACTCTGTCTTTTTATTCCTAGATAGTGCAATTCATAGCCTAATAGAATCTACGAGTACTTAAGCTGGATTTTTTTAAAATCGCATACATATATATATATATATATATATATATATATATATATATATATATATATATATATATATATATATATATTGTCACCAAGGTGACAATTAATCCATAAATGAACATCACTGCTAAAATTTTGAATTTTGAAAAATTTCAGATATTTAAATTAGTTATATTTTTCAGATAAGTATTTTTAAGTTATTAAAAGTAAGTACACATAAAATTTCCTACCTTTATTGATTCATTTTTCAGGAAAACGTTTTATGAAATATATTATTGACAACTGTCAAATTTTCGAATTCCAAAAAAATGAATACTTCATATGAATATGAATCTGATGATGAATATAATCCACCAAAATATCCTTGCGATTCAAATAATAGATATTTCTTGGAGAAGAACTTCAAAATCTGCACTCAAGATCGTTTAGATGCAGGACCATCAGATTCTCAAACTTTCATATCATCTGATTCAGGTAACGTTGCAAAGAAAATTATTTCTGGGCCCGTTAGTCATGAATATGATGATAAGGTAAACAACTTAAATGAAGGTAGGAATAATATTTTAAAAACTATACATTCATATCAAACACGAAGTAAATCTAAGGGTTCTGACATTTCTACTTTTCTGTCTATTCTTCAAACAACAAAAGTTTTGGTGACTGTTTTCAAAATCATGTAGAATCACCTTGTTCCTCTAATCTTATCATAACTTCATCACCTAATTCAGATCTTCACAAAATTAATAAAAAATAAAACGCATGAAATGGACGTATGAAATGAATAAATTCATTATGTTTTGTTATTACAAAATAACAAATAATGGAACAAATAAAAAAGGGTATATGTCTAAACTATATAATATGTTCAAAGAAAAATTCCCCAATTGCTGTATTTCAGAACAAAGCATTGCGAATCAAAGACGGTATATTGAAAATAGAAACTTTATATCTGAATCAGAATTAAAATCAATTAAAAACAACGTTCAACAAGAAGAACATTTAAATTTTGTAGTTTCAGATGAAAACCTAGTCCCATTCATGAAAAGCATCGAAAATAAATCAGAAAATTCATCTAAAAATAATGATAACAAAGATATAGAAAATTTATTTCTCAATCAAATGAATTTATTTGAAAATATTGACCCAACTTTAAGACCTAAACTTCCTAAAATTCATTATTCAAAGAAAATTTTGGATTGTATAAACGTGCTTAATGAGAATATTCTTCCAAAGCAACTTGTTGAAGTAATGAATGTCTATACACTCCATCTGATTATATATTGTGCCGCTATTACAGTAGTTAAACATTCTGGATACAAATTAGAAAATTTTGGATCTAATTATAATATCAAGAAAAAACCTTCATGGCAAAAAAAGGTTAGAAGGTAAAATTTCTTCTATCAGATGTGATTTAGGAAGATTGACTCAATATTCCAGAGGTAATCGATCAAAAAACTTATGGCACATATTGGAAAAATATTCCTCAAAAATAAAACCCATAAAAATAATGAGATAAGTAATGGACAATTGATAGAATACATCGATACTTTAAAACAAAACTTTCAGTATACTCTATTAGACTACGTGAATATAAAATAAATTCAGATAGAAAATTCCAAAACAAACTATTCAAAAATAATGAAAAACATTTTTACAAATTTATTTCAGGTTCAAATGAAAATATTTCTGGAAATGGAGTTCCTAAAATTGATATTTTAACTGATTATTGGTCTTCAATTTGGGCAGTGCCAAGACAACATAATTCCAATGCAAGTTGGATTTTAAATGAAAGGTCTCGATTTTCTAAAATAGAATGCATGCAATTTGAAAATTTTCAAACGAAGATATAACATCAGTTATTAAACACACAAAAATTGGAAATCTCCAGGTATTGATGGTATTCATAACTTTTGGTTCAAGAAATTCTCTTGCGTTCATGAAAAATTGGCTGAATATTTTTCATATATAATAAAGAACCCTCAGCTACTCCTTTATTTTTCACACAAGGAATTACTTATTTAAAACCGAAAAGTGATAATACTATTGATCCGTCTCAATATAGACCAATTACTTGCCTTCCAACAATATATAAAATTCTAACTGCATGTATTACCCAAAAATTTATGCGCATTTGGAGAATTATAATATTCTTTCCGAACATCAAAAGGATGTAGAAAAAACACCTTGGTACTAAAGAGCAACTTGTAATTGATTCTGTTGCTTTGAATCAAGCTCAAACTAAGAAGAGAAATATTCATACAGCCTTCATTGATTACCAAAAGGCTTTTGACAGTTCTCCCCATTCATGGCTTCAAGAAATTTTGGAAATTTATAAAATTGATAAGACACTTCGTCATTTTCTTGAATTCGTAATGAAAAATTGGAGAACCAATCTTCATTTAAATATTTCAAAACAATCGTTAAAATCCGAAGTAATTCCAATCAAAGAGGCATTTTTCAAGGTGATTCTTTAAGTGCTCTTTGGTTTTGTCTTTGCCTCAATCCATTATCTCATGAATTAAATGCTACTAGTTTCGGCTTCAAAATAAAGAGTTTATTAACTGAATTCAAATTAAGTCACTTAATTTATTTAGATGATATTAAATTATATGCCGGAACCAGATCTCATTTAAAAAGTCTACTTGAGATTACTTTCAACTATTCCAATGATATTCATATGAAATTTGGGCTTCCAAAATGTAAAAATCTTTCTATTGAAAAGGAAAGATCACCTCTAATTATATAAAGATTTCCAATATCGAAATCGAGCCAATGCATCAAGGAGATACATATAAATATCTTGGATTTTGTCAAGAAGACAATTAACCATAGCAGCACTAAAGAAATTATTAGAAGTTCATATTACAAAAGACTAAGAATTATCATCAAGAGTTATTTAACTAGTAAAAACCTTTTCAGAGCTATCAACTCCTATGCTGTTCCTATTCTTACATCTTCTTTTGGAATTATTAAATGGTCTAAAACTGATCTAAATGAATTACAATGTCAAACGAGGAAAATGCTCTGTAAATATCATAAGCACCACCCAAAGTCAGCTGTTCAGAGAGTTACACTACCTAGACATCTTGGAGGTCGTGGATTAATTGATTTGAATAATCTTCATAGTAAACAGATTTTTCATCTACGTTCCCATTTTCATGATAAACAGAGAACATCTAAATTACATGATATTGTTGTTGCTTCAGATTATAATCTTACACCTCTGAACTTGACAATGCAAAAGGTAGATTTTGATATATTTGATGATAATTCTAAAGAGAAAGTTGGATGCAGAAGGAATTACACGGAAAGCACCTAAAGAATTGAAAAATGATTATATTGATGAAATTGCATCGAATAAATGGTTAGTATCTGGAGAATTGTTTGCTGAAACAGAAGGCTTGGCAATTGCGATCCAGGACCAGGTTGTTTTACAAGGAATTATAGAAAACATATCATCAAACAAAATATAGATGATTCTTGCCGTAGATGTTTCTGTTCTTCAGAAACAGTTTTCATATATTATCATCTTGCTCAGTCCTTGCTTCAACAGATTATTTAGAAAGACATAATGCCGTCGCTAATATTATTCACTTCAATCTAGGAATTAAACATGACCTAATTCCCAAAAGAAAAAAATTTCAAAAATATGAACCTGAGATTATTTGTGAAAATGACAAATATAAACTTTATTTTGATAAAACAATTCTGTGCAACAGAGCTGTAAAACACAATAGACCAGATATCGTTCTTAATGATAAACAGAATCAAATAACATATATAATTGATATTGCTATACCCGACACACATAATATACAAAATAAATACAATGAAAAAATTTCTAAATATATGATGCTTGGCGACGAGATTAAAAAATGTGGAAAATGAAGAAAATATTTATTCTACCGATTATTATTTCTACAACAGGCGTTATTCTAGAAATCTTCACAAAAGTATTGAGATTTTGGGTCTGAAGAAAATTTGTTTGAACAGTTACAAAAGATAACAGTCATCAAATCTTGTAATATTCTTCGTAGGTTTCTTTCCGAAAATAATAATGAGGTAGAGTCATAGGTTTCTCTTTAGTTTATACTGCTCAGAATCTCATTTCATATTTTATTTATTTGTTTATATAAATGTAATATAATTAACTGACAATTTTGTCATATTTATATTCAGAGCAGTATTCTATTCGATCGTTCACCATTTCACACAAAGGAAACTATTAATAAGTAACATTCAGTGTTACTTGACTAAGGTCCGTACACTGGATTTTTCCGGGAGAAAGCCTCTGACACTACTCGTTGGTACATTGATATCATTGTCTGATGATGCTATAGTATGTATATATTCTGGTAGATTGATATATTCTCATAACATTTAACGTTATCCTAATATATAATTACTCCAGGATATGTTTTAATTATAATCATTGCCTGGCAATGGTATTAATTACCGGGTGGTGGATTTATATTTTTCATGAAATCAGTTTGATTGCATGAACAGATATATGGGTAACTCGTCGGGGTAAAACCCCTATATATATATATATATATATATATATATATATATATATATATATATATATATATATATATATATATATATATATATATATATATATATATATATATATATATATATATATATATATATATATATATATATATAAGCTGGATTTTTTAAATATATATATATATATATATATATATATATATATATATATATATATATATATATATATATATATATATATATATATATATATATATATATATATATATATATATATATATATATATATATATATATATATATATATATATATATATATATATATATATATATATATATATATATATATATATATATATATATATATATATATATATATATATATATATATATATATATATATATAAATTTTTAAAAAAATCCAGCTTAAGTACTGTAGATTCTATTAGGCTATGAATTGCACTATCTAGGAATAAAAAGACAGAGTGTTCAAACACAGATGACAGTCAAAATAAAAGAGGTGACCGAAAAATGCTATTACATTGAGGTGAACAGAGCGTATTGGACAGAACATCAGTTTATGAACATTGAAAAAGTTATAATATTATTAATTGGGGATAAAACGCCAAGAATTCTTGTTTATCTTAATAAATTCATTTCGAACAAAAGTTTTGTTGCTTGCTAATTGGCGAGAATTAACCTGTTAAAACCGCAACTCCGAAGATAGAGAGCAGCGATTTTAACTTTTGTTATTTGCTGGAGTCGGATCATAAACAATAAAGCTTGAGTTTGGTCTGAATGAAAGTTTATTCAGGAAATAAACACACGCTCGAATGGTATTTGATAAAACAATTCAATAGATGCAAGTATTCTGCCAGAAAGCTTAACGGTGCGATCTGCACTTGTTGCAGTGATTATCCAATTTCGGAAGTATTTGCAGTATAGCGTTCAGCTTCTCACTCGATTCTCTTCTTATGTAGTACTCGGTGGCAAAACGTAGTTGCTTTAAGATTCTCTTCTGCCACGAAAACGGAGAAACAAATATGAAATCAGAAAGAAGAACAGTTGACAGATTGTCAGCGGCAGTTCAGAAGAATTTAAACATATTATGTTCCTCTTGCTAGTTACTCTAGACAACCTCTTCTTTGAAGGGGGATTTTTTCCAAGTTCACTCAAATCAGCCAAAGTAATTCCTGTAGGAGATGACTGCTAGGCGCCAGGGAACCACAGACCTATTTCTCTTCTCTCCGTTATACGAAAGGCAGTTGAAACATGTTCAAACAATCGTCTGATGTAATTTCTAAGTGTCAATGATCTATTACTCAATGGGCATATACGCTACCACTGAATGGACTCATATAGCTGTAAGCTGACGACTTCTGTTTGATGTATTTTGGAAATGATTGCACTAAGTTGGAAGAAGATACCAAACACGATCCCCATATAATTCAAAATTGGCTTAGTTATTATAAACTGATTTTGAATATTGAAAAATCTGAATACATCATACATGGTTTTACAAATTAAACTGGAAACTTTACATTAGTTTTCTTTGTAAAAAATTGCTCTAGCTGTTGGAATTTTTGGAAGAGTTTCTCAATATCTCAGCACTCCCAATAAGAGGATACTGCCCTATTCAATGCAATCTGGGCCTTCAACTATCAGACTGAAAGTTGAATCCTTCGATTCTACTCCAAAACGTTTGTCACGGGGTGGAACCTGGCCTACCTTTTCCTAGAAATTGGGACATTTGCCATTTTCCTTCTGACTAGCGCTTCAGTAAGGCTAAATAAAACTGGAGCAAGTATCCACAGATACTGTGGTCATCCAACATACTTTTTTCACTTTTTTCGAAGAAAAACTAAACTGAAATCAGAGCATCAACGGCAGAGGTTCTCGAAGCTTCCCGCAACTAACTCACGGATCTAACCTTTCTCTCAATCACAGTTAAATACTCAGATATAACAGGATGCTACCTACAGGGTGTTAAAATATAGTATGCCACAACTTGAGGGGGTAAATCAACGTGCAATTGTAAGAAAAAAAGTTCATATAAACATAGGTCCACAAAAGCTTCGTAACAGAGCTACAGGGTGTTGAAATTTCCGTAAAATAGGTTTTTCTTCGAAACTCCTGCAGTTTTTGAGATATTCAGCTCGAATTTGGAATGCAAGCTATTTTTTACAGCCTCCATCATTACACCTCCTAAATTTTAACTAGAATTTACAAGGTGTTATCTTTTCCGGAGCCATGTCTTCTTTTGCCGTTTCAAACTTAAAACAAAAAATTATTAAACGATTGTATGCATTCGTTGAATTGAAAGCACTTGTAATTAAAATAATGACTAGTAGGCTTTGATTTTTTCATTCATTTATTTATTTTGACAGTTGCTAACTTGAACCAGTGTCTGCTCGAATTGTTTATTAAATCGACTTATTAAAGACTTTTGAAGTTATTGCTGTAAGAAAAAATGGCTAATTTTACTAACGCCGAATTGGCTGATATCCATTACATGTATGGTCTGGCTGACAGAAATACAACAAAAGATAGGCGATTATATCAGGTACGCTTTCCAAATCGAGTAACACCAGACAAGCGAACATTTTCAAATATCCACAGAAGGTAGAGGGAAACTGGTACTTTTACTGAAAACAATCATATAAAAGGTGCAACTCAAACTATGAGAACTCCAGATATTGAGGAAGCAGTTTTGAATTGTATTGATTTGAATCCTCATGTGAGTGCAAGAAAAATTGAAATCAGTTGAATATTCCACATGTTCTAGTTTGGAGGATTCTCCACGACTTTTTATTGTACCCGTTTCATATTCAACGCGTCCAAACTCTACTTCCTCGAGATTTTCCTTCAAGACTGGATTTCTGCCGATGGTTCTTAGATAAAATTAGAGAAAATGCTCTTATTAATGTTCACATACGAAGCTAACTTTTAGAGAACTACTATTGCAAATTTTCACAATAATCATTATTGGCCTGAGGAAAACCCCCATTTGATTGAAGAATCTAATCATCGAGAACAATTCTCACTAAATGTCTGGGTCGGAATAATTGGAAATTATTTGATTGGGTCATTTGTTTTGCCTAACAGACTAAACGGTCCCGTTTATCGGCAATTTCTTGAGGAGGAGCTACCTTTATTGCTCGAGGATGTGTCACTTTTGGTGGGAAACATAATGTGGTTCATGCATGACGGGGCACCAGCACATTCCAGTGGAGAAGCTAGGGAATTCTTGAATAATACATTCAACAACCGATTGATAGGTCGGGATGAACCAGAACCATGGCCTCCTAGGTACCCAGACTTAGATAGTTTAGACTTTTTTTATGGAGATATCTCAAAAGTTTAGTTTATACCACTCCAGTGAACACTGTAGAAAAATTGAGAAAACGAATAATAACCTCTTGTGACACGATAAGAAATACCCCAGGAATATTTCAAAGAGTGCGTGATAATATGCGAAAAAGGACAGAGACCTGTATTCTTGCAGGTGGACGACACTTCCAGCAATTTATTCAGTTTTTAATTGTAATTTTTTTCTTTATTTGATATTGAATAAGTATGAGTTGTTTTTAGAAAACGAGCTATCAAGATAAAAGCAAATTTTGGGCATACCTTTCGGGTATTTCTATTATTTTTTTTAATTAACGAATAACATACAATTCAAATAAATCAAATTCAATGATTTTTCACTCGAAAACGGTTGGAAATACGAAAAAATAACAAGTGTCAAAAAACTTTCTAAATTGAACGGAGAAGACGAAAATTGATTGTACTCTGATCAGTGGCGTACTGGAAAAAAGTTTGGAAGGACAAAAGGAGACATGGCCACGGAAAAGAAAACACCTTGTGAATTTCAGTTTAAATTTAGGACGTGTAATGATGAAGACTGCAGAAAATAGCTTACATTACAAATTTGGGCTGAATATCTCAAAAACTGCAGGAGTTTTGAAGAAAAAAACAATTTTTTCTGGAAATTTCAACACCCTGTAAGTCCGTAACGAAGTTTTTGCGAACTCATGTTTATTTGAACTATTTTTTCTTGAAATTGCACATAGATACATCCCTCAAGTTGTGACATACTATTATGTTACACCCTGTATAGGATACTGCCCTGTTCAATGTATCCTAGGACTTCAACGATCAAACTGAAAGTTGCTCCAAAACGTTTGTCACGCGGTGAAACCTGGCCACCCTTTTTCTAGAAATTGAGACATTTATTTGCCATTTTCCTCCAACTAGAGCCTCAGAAAAGCTAAATGAAATTGGAGCAAGTATCCGCAGTTACTATGGTCATTCAATATGCTTCTTTTAAAGAAAAAACTAAACTGAAATCAGAGCATCAACAGCGAAGGTTCTCGAAGCTTTCGCAACTAACTCACGGATGCCAGACTCCTTTCGTTCAATCACAGTCCAATACTCAGATATACCTGGATGCTACCTTTATCGTACAAGGAACCAAAACGCAAAAACCTAGCAAGATGAAGTAAAAGTAGGTGGAAGTTACAAGTGTGAACTGGAGCGTTATCGTGGTGTAATTACCATTGATGATTTCTCCACAATTCTGACAATTTTCACCGATATACAATACCAATATTTGGGAGATTTTCCAGAATTGTTTTGAACATTTTACCTGTTGTTATTATTGCGTTAAATCTATGATAATCACTAGTAATTGCTTCTTTTATTCTTCTAGTGAGTGAGGGATTCCTCAGAATGACTATATGGATTTCAGATGCGTTACTGTCCCCTACTATTTTATAAAGGGAAATTTTTCATGTGGTGTATTTATCGCCCAGCTTATCAATTGTAGTTCAATTTTCTCGAATGGCGAAAATAAACTAAACATTGAAGACAACTGTCACTTCTTATGTTATCTAACATTACAAAAAAATTCCATAAAGATTGTGCACAACCTATAATACCAGTTCTTGTTATCACTGTTATTGTGTTACCAATTTGCTATAAAGGTCATTCATTTTGTGTGATATAAGTTCTCAATGCCTACAGCTTGATACATTTATCGCTATAGGGAGTGATGTTATTTTTGTTTATGTAAAGAAGACTCTAAGTGTCCATCAGCAGCATTTCGTATATCTCTTCCTGATAAGAATGGCCGATAAACACTTCATGATTTATAAGTTACAACATTAATTTTGATAGCCTCATTCCAACTTGCAATAAAATTCCTGTTAAGTGCAAGTCGATGCATGAGCGTCCGTAGAAATACTAAAGTTAAGTTAGATTCCATAATTGAATCTGTAAATTACATTTTCGAGATTTCGAGATTTCTGGATGTTCTAATACAATAGATCACTCGTCAATTCCAATTAATATATCTTAGAGATTAATGAATTTGTATTATGTGTCTACAGGGTGTTTCATGTATTCACTTGACGAGACTTTCACTTGATAGAAAACCATTTTCAAATATAATTGAACGAAGATTTCTACTTAAATATATTAATAAATACTCGGCGCATTTCGATACGCAGTATCTTTGTCAAGAGCGAATGAAAACTACAAAATTATCATAAGAAACGTATACTTAAATAGACTAAAGAGGCAATGACTAAAGAGGCAATCCACTCAGAGTTGTCTGTATTTGAACTAGTGTTTAGGAAACAAGTTCAATAAGGGAAAGTTATTTATGTCTACCTGATCATTGAGAATTTCTGGGGAATACCTAAATCTGTTAATTTCAAGTACTTCCAGAAGGTTGAGTTTTATACCTCTATTCTCAGAATGTAGGATTTTAAATTCCTGTTCTGAGATTCTAACATTGAAATTTCTTCCTGTTCTACCTATATAAAAATAATTGCAATCTGTACATTCCAATCTATAAACACCTGATTTATTTTTTTTATTAATTGGAGACTCATAATTTCTGAAGAATTAATCTAAATTTGTTGATGTTTTGAACGCTATATTCAAATTTGAATTTTTAAGAAGGAATTCACATTATTGCTAATATTGCCTATATATGTTAAACTATTGAGTTTCTTGTCTTGACGTTCAACGATTGGATAAATATGTTGTAAAGCTAATTTATATATATATATATATATATATTGTCGTATTCCCGGTTGGGAGCGACAGTCAAGGGAAGTAGCAGGACTGCAGGACTTCTGACACCAGTGACGCTTTCAGGAAGGAAAGGCACGAAACTTATAGGATGTGGCGCTTTTACCGGCACACTAGGGCTTTATTTGATATGTGGCACTTTTACCGGCACACTAGGGCTTTATTTGATATGTGGCACTTTTACCGGCACACTAGGGCTTTATTTGAGACTTGAGAACTTGTCAGGAATCAGACACTTGGAATAAAACTTGGAACTTGAATATGTTTGTTTTATTATGTAAAATAGATGAAAGTAACTTTGGTTACAATCGTAGATAAACGTTGTTTATAATTAACTTAACTTATGGCACTATTTATATTTATACACTGGAGATGTTGCTTGTTTGGAATATAGAAATGAACTTGATTCGCAATGGAATTGCTGCACATATTTATAGGTGAATGCATTTACGTCATAATTGCGTAGGTTGATTATAGATAAAAATGAATATCTGCTGAATAAGGGTTGCCAACATCTCGGGGGTTAATTAAAATTTTTGTTAGTTATTAATCAGAACAAAAATTTGGAGAATAATTCAACATTATTAAGTAGATTGAATTTTGAAGTTATTACTTAGTCGTTTTGACCTTCTTAATGATTGAGGAGGAGACTCCTTTTGTTCTGACAAATTTGTTAAATATTCTAAGGGTATTGTTTCCTATGATATGTTACCTTAAATGGTTCAGATTCTTGCTTCTGATTGCATTGATTGAATATTTGAAAACAAGGTAAACATCCTTGTACATTTTTGATTCTTTTGGTGAAAAGCAACATAAACTTTTCATAAGACTGATAATTCCAAACCATTTAAGTATTCTTAAAATAATTATTAAGATTATAATACTTAAAATAATATACAGAATGGATATGAACCATGAAGATCGTTTTATAATAAAAGGTTTGTTTAGTTGAGCTTGTAATTGCTCATCAAATTCATTGAGTTTATGCTGTGCATATTTTAATTCTTTTAAGTCAAGATTTGCTAATTTGATTGGCTCTAATTTTATGCCATTTAGTGAAATATTTTTCTTCAAGTGTTTACAACAATCTTCTTGGTTAATGTTTGTTAAAGGTAAAACATTTGATAATTCATCAGTACCAATATAAGTTTCTATTTCTAAGATAACATTACTTGTAAAAGCCTTACAATTTGGCTGTAATTCTAAAATTCCTAATTTATCAATTCTCTCCGTCACTGTGGATTTATCTTGACACACTATTGAGAGTTGCGTAGGAAAAGTCACACTATAGAACCACTTGTTAAATTTGAGTTTATGCCATATTTCTAACTCAGCAATAAAGTTTTTATTTTACATGATTTAGGTAAATTTTTCATATAATTATTATTTAACAATTGTACTTCACAATTTTCAATATCTAAAGTTATTTTCTTAATAGTAGATATTCTCTTGCATAACCATTTAGCAGGGGTAAATTCAAGACAGTTGTCCAAATGGTCTAAGTAATCATAGTAATATTTGTTATTAGAAATAATAATATATGGCTTATCTGGTTCTATATAAGAAAATAATGTTGTGTCTTCAGTATGAGGTACTGGCAAAGGAAACATCTCGTAGAGCTCATATTTGTCGCCGTTTACGAGGGGTATTTTAAAAGAAGTTACCAATATATCATTTCTTATGAATGATTTTAATTCAATAATTTTATAATACATGAAAATGTTTTCGATTGTTAAAGGAATTGGTAACGAGTGTTTGGTAGAGACTTTTGTAATTCGTTATACAACGTTTCTGGTTGTAATATGTTGTAATTAATGATACCGTTGGATATTAGGGATATGTCGTTGACGTATTGATTCAGTAAAGAGGAAAGTTCGTCTGACATTTCTATTAAAAGTATTAAATGATTTGATATTTGAATCTCAGTATCAACTTCGTTTATAACTTGTGAGACGTCATTTTGGAATTTATTGAAATTTTCAAATTTTTATTCAAAGTAATTACGTTTTCGTTCATCCTCTGTAGGAATTATTAAAATTAGTAATTGTTCCAGATATGATGGAAACTTGTTGTTGCATTAAAACATCTGTTTGTTTTGATTATTTATCAATTGATTTATTGAGTCTGAATAGAAATCTGCGTCGTCTGAGTTTGGTATTCCAAAGAGCCATTTTGTTGCGTAAGAAATGCCGTTTATTAGGCCTCGTTTGTGTCGAGTAGTGTATGTGTCGATTTTATGAGCGACAATATTGAATAAAGATTGAATTGAGTTAAGTTTTGTTCTGATATATTTCAGCTGATTGTAACAATCGTTGCTTATGTGACTCGACCTTGCTAAGTTGCAAATATCTTTAGATATACTATAATAATTATTCAAAATAGTAATCTTTTCATTGATATGCGTAAGATTAATAAAGGTTAATAGAGTGTAAACTTCGTTTGATAGTTTAACTTGTCCTAGGTCTTGAAATAATATGCCTGACGATTCGTTTATCGCAGTAATCTTAAAATCATTGGCGGTTGCTAGGACCTGGGTCGTCCAGTGAAGGATCATAATCAATGTCCATATCGGAGTCATTTTGTTCGTTTGCATTATCTGAAAGTTCATAAAATGGTTTCAGTTGATTAAAATGATAGGTTTTCAATTTATTTCCTATCTCTAAAGTAGCAGTTTGATTATTATGTATTTGAATTATTTTATAAGGTTCTTTGAAATTTTTGCAGAGTCTTTTAGACGTGTTTTTTGCGTAAGAGTCGCAGAGAATTACTTTATCATTTTCTTTGAATGTATAAGTTCTATGATGCGTTTTATCATAATGAGCTTTCGATTTTTCTTTAGAATTTATTTGATTTTCAACAGCTGCGGCTCGTGATGATTTCAATTTTTTCGCGATGTCATTCGCTAATTCAGAGTAATTTGGTTTTTCGGTAGGATTTGTTATAATATTTGGAATTCTTGCTTTTTGTCCGAATACTAATTCGTATGGAGTGCATTGAGTGCTTTTTTGAGTATTTGTGTTATAGCAATAAGTAGCAAGATTCAAAAATTCGTCCCAATTGTTTTGGTCTTTGTTTACATAACATTTGAAGTAGTCTTTTAGTGTGAGATGAGTCCTTTCTAGAGCTCCATTGGTTTGAGGGTGATAAGGAGTAGTTAATTTATGTTTCATAGACATCATTTTATTTAATTCTTTCATTGTTTTGGAGGTGAATTCCATACCTTGATCAGTTAGAATAGTTTCGGGAAATCCGTATTGAGTACAAAATTTCAAGAAATGTATGGCAGTATTTTGAGCATCATGACTTTCCATGGCGTATGCTTGAATAAATTTTGTTAAATCATCTTGAATTGTTAATATGAATCGATTGCCATTTTTCGTTATTGGTAAAGGTCCTACTATATCCAAAGCTATTTGTTCAGTGAATCTTCTGGAGGTAGTAGTTATTTGCATGGGGCTTTATTATTTCTAAAATCAGTTTTGACATTTGACATGTTTCGCAATATTTGATATAATCTCTTATGTCTTGTTTCATATTGTCCCAATAATAATAGTTTTTATTTTATCATAAGTTCGTTCAAAGCCTTGGTGACCTGAGATTGGAGTATCATGATTGTCATAAAGAATTTGTTTTATTTGATCCTTATCGGTGATTAATGTTCTAGGATGTTTTAAAATCTCATAATTTCTGTTTCTGAATAAATATTCTAGTAAACTGTGAAAAGTATCACTTTTTATTTTTAATTCCGAATCTGGAATGTTTGTAATAGTGAAATTATCAATTTTATTCACATCCAATATCATTTTCAAATGTTTCATTGTTTCAAATAATTGTTTGTATGTGACTGAATCATTTATTGATTCTTTTATAAAAATAAGAAATATATTTTGGTCGGGTTTCTGTGACATACATACTTCAGTAATTCGATTTTTAGTAGGTATATTTTTATACGCTCATTAACATAATTGTAGTAAATGTTTCTTTGAGATAAATCTAAAGAAAATGGAATGACTAGATTTTTAATCTTTTGTAAAGGCAAATTAGAAGTTTTTAATTCTTTAGTGTTTATAGTTTGTTGATGATATATTTGAAAATTTTCGAAACTAAGTTCGTCATTATTGGTTTCTAGTTCAATTTCTTCACGATATACATTTACTTTTTCGAACGGGATTCTGCTTAAGAAGTCCGCATTTTTGTTTTCAGTTCCTTTTTGTATTTTATTTCAAAGTTATAGTCCATGAGTAATGTTTGCCATCGTCCGAGTCTACCTGAGTGATCGGCGCTAGTTTTGAGATAAATTAACGGTTTATGATCCGTGACAATAAATATTTTTCTGAACCGAATAAATAAGGTCTGAAATGTTTACATGAGTCTACTATACTTAGTAATTCTTTTTCAGTAGTAGAATAATTTTGTTCTGTTTTTGACAGAGTTCGGGAGTAGTAAGCGATTGGTCGTTCTTGTCCATTGACATCTTGAGATAATACTGATCCAATAGCTTCATTTGATGCGTCTGTTGTAAGAGTGAATGGTTTAGAAAAATCTGGATAAATAAGTATTTTATCGCTTGTGATAATCCGTTTCAATTCTTGGAATGCTTTTTCTTGTGATTCTCCCCAGTTGAATTTAGTATTTTTACGTAAAAGGAGGTTAATGGTTTAGAAATTTGTGAGAAATTCTCTATAAATTTTCGGTAGTATCCGATGAATCCGAGAAAACTTTTGATCATCTTTGTATTTTTCGGTGTGCCCGTATTATATATAGCTTCAATTTTTTTGGGTCTGGCTTTACACCTTGATTTGTAATTAAATGACCTAGATATGTTATTTCTTTGTGTAAAAGTTACATTTTTCTGGTTGTAGTTTTAGATTATGAAGTCTTAATTGATCAAAAACTTGTTTTAGTTTTTATTGTGGTCTTGTAATGATGAACCATAGACAACAATATCGTCTAAATAACAAAAACATGAAATGCCTAGTAATCCTGACAATACTATTTGCATTAGTCTGACAAATGTAGCAGGGCTATTTTTAATCCAAATGGCATTCTATTAAATTCGAAATGACCAGTAGGGTGCTAAATGCTGTCTTATATTTGTCTTCTTCTTTGACTTCGATTTGATGAAAACCTGACGCTAAGTCTAGTGTTGTAAAATAAATTGAGTTTCCAAGTTGGTCTAGTATGTGTTCAATATTTGGTAAAGGGTAACTATCCCTATTGTAACTTCATTTAGTTTACGATAGTCCATGACTAATCTGTAATTTTTCTTTTTGCTATGGGGTTGTTGTTTTTCATAACTACCCAAACAGGACTTGAATAAGGAGAATATGAGGGTCTAATGATATCTTGTTTTAGCATATCATTAATTTGAGTTTTAACTTCTTCCTCATAAATTTTTGGATACCTATAATATTTTGCGTTAACAGGTGCATTTGACGACGTAGTAATTGAATGTTTAATTGTATCTGTCGTAGTAAGAATATCACCTGGTAGATAAAATAAATCAGAGTAGTGTTGACAAATTTGAATAATAGATTCTTTTTCTTCTTTGTTTAAATGATTAAGTCTCAAATTATTGTTGAGTAAGGTTCCACGCTTCGTTGGCTGGATTTGTGTTAAGTTAACAATTTCTTCAGGAATAATTTCAGCTAACTCAAATGTTGGTTTATCAATAATGATTTCATTGTGTGATAAATTTAAAATAGGTATATAAGCTTTTTGATTATTATTGTTTACTAAGGTATTAGGAATGAGTACGTCTCTTTGTATTTCTTGATTGATTATAATTCCTAATGGTAAACAATTAGATAATTTAACTTCTGCTATAGTTTCACTTCTTGCAGATAATATAATTTTATTTGCGTATTCAATATTGTTTTGAATATAATCTTCTTTGAATGGTAATATGATATGATCTATTTTTATTGTATTGTTATTGTAATCAATAACTGAATGGTGATCTTTCATAAAATCTGTGCCTAATATTCCATCATAGCCGTCTAATCGTATTTCTTTTTCGTAAACAACGTGTGCTTTTTGCGTAATTGTTGCGTTTGGTAGACACAATGATAGTACTGTTGTACCTAATGAAACGATACTTGTTTTTGGATGAATTCCTCGAACTTGAATTAATTCTTTCGTATTTAATATTGTTTCGCTTGGAATTAATGCCGTATTTTGATAATTGTGATAGATGCTCCGCTATCAATAAGAAATTTTATTTTTTATTTGGCGAATTTTCTAAGTAAAAGTCAATATTTCGAGATTATTTGCATTTAATGTTTGACTTATCCGTTCATAAGGAATTTCGTGTGTTTGAATATTTTTATATTTGTTTGAACATTTGTTGAAGTTCGACGTGATTCTGATTCTTGTCGTTGAATGTCTCTTGTAATTGGTCTTGGATCTCTGGGACATCCATCGGAGATTGACCTGATTCGTTTAAATGGTTCACTCTAGGATTTGAATTTTTTTTTCTACAATATTCTATAGAGTGACCTGGTATTTTACAGAAAGAGCAGAAATATTTTGATTGCTGGGAATCATTTGTTTTCTTGCTTGTACTTGGATTAGTATTTTGATTTGAGTTTGTATATTTTTTCTTTTTGCAATTTTGTGTTGGATGATTTGTCATCTTGCAAATGGAACAATATAAATTGGTTGATTTGTGAGGTTTCACGTAATTTAAAATTTTTTCTTCTTGAAGAGCTAAATCGTAAGCTTCGTTAAGAGTTTTTATCTCTCGTGCCCTAAGCATTTGACTTATTTCGGGTCTGCAGTGAATTATAAATCTTCGTAGTGCGGTTCTTTGAATCGCTATTTTCTGTCCGGCGAATTCGTTTGCTTCGGAATTTAGAAGTTCAGCTTGGATACATTCGTTTTTGTTTTTCAACTCGTTTGAAAAAATTGGAAATATTTTCGTTTGACATTTGTTTTAAATTTTCAAGTTCTTCATGAGCTTGTGCGACATGTTTTGTTTGACTGTAATAAAGTTTTAGTCTGGTTTTAAAGAATACCAACTGTCAATGTCTTGAATATCGATTTCGTTAATTACATTTGTAGATAGTTGTGATACCACGAATAAGAAAAGACTTGGTTTTGGTTCACTTGTGCTAATGAAAATGCTGAATTAACGTTAGTTATAAATGTGTGAAGTTCGTTTCTATCTCCAGTGAAAGGCTTAATGAATTTAAAAGAACAGATAGAGGTAATATTTCGATATTTTCACTCGCATCTGATTCATTGCCGTCCACACTCGGGTTTGGTGAGGAATGATTTGATTTTTGAGCCATAGTTATATAAGAGAATATTTGTTTGTTCAATTGACAATACAAATTTTAATTTAAATTTGAGAAATGCACTAGAATATGCAATAATATTTGCTTACTTGTAGTTCCAGTTGAAGATTCTTCTTGTTTCTTGAAGATCTGTAGAGATGAGTATCTGATTTTCGATGGCGATGCAAGGCAGGAAGGTCTTCCGACGAGGTGCTCCTCTAGCAATATCGACGATCGTACAGTATTCTACCTGAAGATCTCCTTTGCTCGGAATGATTTGGAAGTAGACGAATCAATGGTCTTCTACCCAAAGAAACTTGCTAGTTTTCCAAATACTTCGTTATCCCACGATGTGATACCAACTTTTGTTTCTATATCACTTCTGTGTGATACCAAAATTTTTTTTTTTCTATCCCACTTCTGACACCAATTTTTATGTCGTATTCCCGGTTGGGAGCGACAGTCAAGGGGGAAGTAGCAGGACTGCAGGACTTCTGACACCAGTGACGCTTTCAGGAAGGAAAGGCACGAAACTTATAGGATGTGGCGCTTTTACCGGCACACTAGGGCTTTATTTGATATGTGGCACTTTTACCGGCACACTAGGGCTTTATTTGATATGTGGCACTTTTACCGGCACACTAGGGCTTTATTTGAGACTTGAGAACTTGTCAGGAATCAGACACTTGGAATAAAACTTGGAACTTGAATATGTTTGTTTTATTATGTAAAATAGATGAAAGTAACTTTGGTTACAATCGTAGATAAACGTTGTTTATAATTAACTTAACTTATGGCACTATTTATATTTATACACTGGAGATGTTGCTTGTTTGGAATATAGAAATGAACTTGATTCGCAATGGAATTGCTGCACATATTTATAGGTGAATGCATTTACGTCATAATTGCGTAGGTTGATTATAGATAAAAATGAATATCTGCTGAATAAGGGTTGCCAACATATATATATATATATATATATATATATATATATATATATATATATATATATATATATATATATATATATATATATATATATATATATATATATTTACGATGCACGATTGTCCCAAAATTTAAGAAATTTTGAAGTCCAGAATGGAAAGAGATACCAGCAAAATTTTGGCACCACTAAACTACTCCCTGAAATTAAGATCGAGAGAGAGAGTTGGTTCATTTTTCTCCATCTGCAATATTTTACATAGCAGCCGTACAAATACATCGAAATTTGCCCACCCTGTACAGTTGTAATTCAAGCATACCTAAAATGACGTTATGATTCATATCCGGGAAATATCAAATAGAACATTCTATATTGAGTATTTAAAGTTCATATCGTAATTTTCAAATACACAACTCCTAGAATTTAACTGCACCTCTTATTTTCTGACGAATTATTTGAGAGTATTAATTTCATTTTGTTTTTCTTATATAACATGTTTTCAGAATAAAAAAGTAGCGATACAAAGATAAATTAATCGAAATTACAAGGAAACAAATTCTGGAAGATCTGATCACAACAACCTCTGTCCGAATAATCAAAATAAATGGAATTTTGAGCCTGTAATGCTGGATATTTTAGCATCGGGTGTATATAACCGCCTAACAATTGCGATTCATACTCACTACAGTCGATCTTATTAAGGCCTCGTACGTTGAAGTCCAAAGTTTTATCAGTTAATCTCGAAGATCCACAAGGTTTTTTTTTATATATAACGTCATTTTAGTTTTCTAATATCAATCAAATTATCAAATTATTTCATCAAGTACCTTTCAAGCTTATATTTTGCAACGAAGAAGAAGTTAAATATATTTTATACTTTCCACAATTTTATTTTTGCAAACACGACCAGTTTCGACTGTCAAGTCATTGTCAAGCGGTCAACTACAGGAAACGAACGAACACACAACCAAATTTATATGGAATCACCCAATATTTTGAATTTGATCCTTTTTGAGATATTTCAATTGAAAAAAGAAATAACTAAGGTTTATTATAAGAAAGAAACGAATAAAGGAAAGTAAGAGAGTCTTTCCGCATTTAGTAAACAATTGAAAATTGTTTTCTCACAGAGTAGGTTTTTTCTCGACCTCAGCAGCTTGTATTACCTCCTCTTCCCCTGATACAAGCCTGAATCCGCCTGGGCATGCTTTGGTTTTCGACCTCCTCTGGGGTGATATTCTGCCACTCTTCTGTGGCGGCTTGGATGAGCTGTTGTGGGGTTCTTGGATTATCCTGGCGCGATCTGATTTTCCTTTTGATATTATCCCATAAATGTTCAATAGGGATTAGGTCTGGAGAGCAAGCTGGCCAGTCCAAAATACCAATCCCCTCTTATCAAGACAATGTTGCGCGATGTTGCTGGTATGCGAATGAGCATTATCTTGCATGAAAGTGAAGTTCTCATCATGGGCACCTCGCCAGAGTCTCACTATGAACTCCAGAACTAGGTCCACGTAATTTCTAGCCGTTACACTCGCAGGAAACGAAATTAAATCCTTTTTGCCTACCAGCATAATGCCATCCCAAAACATCACACTGCCCCCTTGGTATTTCGGAATTTGTCTTGCTGTTCGGAGTCTAGCTTCTCTTCCAGGATCCCTTAAAACCCGAATAAATCCGGTGGTTATCTGATCGAACGCCAATTCTGATCTCATCCGAAAAAAGAACATTTCGTCAATTCTCAATATTCCAATTTTGTTGCTCGATACACATATTGAGTCTGTGTAAAAAGCGGTCATGTTCTTCAGAAGTGATCTTCCTACGACTTCTTCTCTTATAGTTTCACGTATCGGGCGTAAGTTTTTGAAATCACCCACTGTGATACCCCCATTGTGGCCGCTATATTCCTCTGTATAACCCCTTCTTCAACGAGACCAATTATTTGACTCCTCTACTCATCGGACAATCCAACGTTAGGCATTTTCAATTATGATTATAGGATTTTCTTGAATTTTGAAGTTCACAGTTTCAAATCTCAGTAACGACTGAGTAAATATCCCGAACATGTGCTGATAATTCAACATTTCTTATCATACTATCCAGTTTTTTTACAACAAAAACTTCATTCTTCACAAGTAGTCAAAGATCCATAGTTAAAACAATCAATAATGTGAAATACCGAGTGATTTCATATAAATTTGGTTGTGTGTACTTATACAGATACTAACCTAACGTGATATGAAGTAGTGAAGAGGTATTAATGTCTAGATGGCTGTTAAGAGTGATTTCACTTGGGTTTTTACAAAGTTTATTGATTTCCAAACATTCCAAAAGATTCATTTTCTTCACAAGAGTTTCACTGAAAATTAAGAATGCAATATCGTTCTCCCTGCCATCTTTAGCTAAAAACAAGTATTGAACTAATTTTTTTTTTTCAGTTCAATACTTGTTGTCAACTGAAGATGGTTAAGAGATCGAAATTGCAGTTCTGATTTTCATGTGATAGTATAATACATAGTTTAGTTTCTTATTATCATGATTAACTATCATATAGTAACGGTGGAATCAATTATCTATTTGAAGCAAATATCTTTTTGGTTTGAATTTGGGAGGCTTTACTTGGTAAAATTACATTATCAATAATAAACAAGTACTGTGTTTTAAGGAATTTTACTTAATAATTGCGATTCGTAACGCGTTTCACTACACCAAAAACTACATCAAAAACTCCAAAGATAATATTTTAGCCAAACATCAAACAGCAAAAATCATCAAAGAAGACTTTTCGAAATTATCACCTCATTGCAATTCCGATTATAAGATAATAAAAACAATTCGTGAAAATAGTACCAAGAACGATTTAGTATTCACTAAAGCAGATAAAGGTAACACCGTCATTGCGATTAGTAAAACCGATTATATTTCTAAAACTGAAAAATTCTTAACAGCCGGAAACTATATAACTAAGGATCCTACCGCAAAGTTTCAGAAAGTGGTTAAAAACATAATTTCAACAGCAAAATCATTAATTACAGACCAAGAAAAATATAAATTCATTAACTCCAATCCACAATCCCCCGAATTATATTCGTTGATAAAACTTCATAAACCTAATTACCCTATTAGACCTGTTGTTTCTTATGTAACGGCACCTTCGTTCAAACTTTCAAAATTCCTCAACGACTTGCTAATAAAACATTGCAATTTTAAATCTGAATTTTCGGTCAAAAATTCATACGAACTTATTGCCAATATCAAAGATACCACTATACCACCTAATTCCAAACTTATTTCTTTCGATGTTAAGAATCTATTTCCCAACATTCCTCCAAAAGATACGTATTACTTAGTTGAAGAATTATTAGAAAGGAATCATGTCAATACTATCATTAAATCAGATATTCTTTCATTATTAAAAATTTGTTTAGATCAAAATTATTTCCATTTCAATTACAAATATTATACTATTGAAGACGGCTTGATTATGGGCAATTCGTTAAGTCCTTTGTTAGCAGAAATTTTCATGAATAACTTAGAGAAATTAATTCATAATCATCCTCTCAGTAAATATTGTTTATACTGGTATCGCTATGTAGACGATATCATTATTTGCTTCACAGGAACAGATAGACAGTTGAAAATTTTCGAAAATCATATAAATTCATTACATCCAAAAATTGCATTCACAACCGAAATAGAAAGCAATAATTCGATAAATTTCTTAGACGTAACAATTTCGAATGAAAATGGAAAACATGTTTTCGCAATTTACCATAAGCCGTCACATACAGATATTATAATACATAACTCGTCGTGTCATCCATATCAACATAAAATGTCAGCATTCAATAGTTTTATTCATAGATTGATTAACATCCCGCTATCACCAGAAAATTTCAACAAAGAACTAAATTTGATTAAACAAATAGCCAAAAATAATGGTTACAATCCCAAACTAATAAATAATATTTTAAATAAAAACAAAGTAGAATCGCATTGAATGAAGTTTACCCTGTCGATAAATTGAAACAAAAATTCAACACCTTAACCTACGTTGGCATTACAAGTGAGAAACTGAAATCATTCTTAAGTAGCAATAATTTCAACATAGCTTTCCAAACTAATAATAATTTAGGCAAATATATAAAAATAATAAAACCAAACCAGGTAAAAACAATAAATCAGGTGTTTATAGATTGAATTACAATGACTGTGATAATTTCTGCATTGGTAGAACACATAGAAATTTTAATATAAGAATATCGGAACATAAACGCAGTTTTCAAATAAAAATCAGATTCAAATTACGCGAATCATCTCTCAGAAAATAATCATTCTTTCGACCCACAGTTTGAAATTTTGCATACAGATAACAAATATTGGAAGGTAGATCTTTGGGAAACTTTAGAAATAAATAAATACAAACACTCAGGTAGACTCATCAATGAACAAGTCGATTTAAGCCCTTCACCTCTATTGAATCTTTTCGGGGAGCAATCTATTCCTTAATTTTATTGGATATACCTGTCATGAATAACCACTTAGGAGGAGGCGACAAATAAGCTTTTAATTACTCAAGAACATTTATAGTTATATTCTCATTTACATTTTTCTGCATAATCATTCGTCTGAAGAAGCTACGGTGTAGTGAAACGCGTTACGAATCGCAATTATTAAGTAAAATTCCTTAAAACACAGTACTTGTTTATTATCTTTTTTGGAATATAATAATCACGTTATGGGAGGTTTTTCTTTACGTTGGATAATTTTGTCTATAAAAACCAGAGGAATTTTGTCATTTAAGGCAATTTTTCTGATAGTATTTATCTTAATTTTGAAGTCTGTCGGTGAGAATGGAATGGAAAAGAAAGTCCAAGAAATTTATTGAGTTATTAATTTTTATTTCTGCTGTAAACTTAATGTTGGAATGAACTTCATTCATAAATTGCAGAAATTAGCCTGTTTCAACTAGTTTCAACTACGCTGGTCCTATCTCCATCAATTTGAACAACTATTTTTCCAAATTCAAACTAATCACCTATTTCTCAAGGGATTTGAATTTGAGCATTTAATTACTCAAAACTGAACAAGAAACAGGCAAATTCAAAAAATCAGGAGTTTACAAAATTGTTTGCAATTTGTGTACGGTAGCTTACGTTGGGCGGACTGGTAAGAATTTCAAAGCCAGATTTAAAGAACATCTATCCTCTGACAATAATTCTCCAATATGTGAACATATAAAAACCACAAAACATTCAATAACGTTAGAAAATATCAAGATTATTCATAATTGCAGCAAAGGAAAGAAAATTAATTTGTTGAAATGTTTGGAAATCGATAAACTTTGTAAAAACTCATGTGCAATCAGCCTTAGCAGCCAGCTAGACATCAATACCTCTCCATTATTTAATATCAAATTTAGTATCTAGTTTATTTCCTGTAGTTGACCACTTGAAAATGACTTGACGGTCGAAACCGGTCGTGATTGTAAAAAAAAATTTTGGAAAGTTTAAAATATATTTTACTTCACCTTCGTTGCAATCCAATGCAAATAAAATAGGCATCCTCTTGTAAATCTATTCGACTTTGTTTCTTATAGACCACATAATTTCAAGCTGAATATGAAAATTAACTGTCCAGCATTCTTCCCAAAAACTGAAATGAAAAAATTTTGAATTTTCATCCACTCGCATAAAATTATACACAAAACTCATGATATCCTTTTTCTCAAGTAAATCAGAAATCTATAAACTCAATTGCGGTTCTTGTGATAAAATTTATATCGGTAGGACCTATAAGATTTTTGACATAAGAACCTCTGAACATAAACGTAGCTTGGATAAAAATAAATCTGATTCGAATTATTCAAACAACTTAATAAAAGAAAACCATTCATTAAATAAAAACTTTGACATATTACATATAAAATCAAAAGTTCAAAATTAGATCTCCTAGAAGCATCAGAAATAAATAGATACAAACATAAGGACAAGCTTTTGAATGAGTAGGTAGATGTAAATTATTCACCCCTACTTAACTTGTTTAATTAGTTTTTATTACCTTCCATACTAACTGTACAATGGCTCGGTGTGGATTTTCCTGTTATTCATCCAACTTATTCTACGATTTGTTTATAATACCATACTCTTCGTTCTGTTTGTCATTCTTGATAAAGCTGCTGTGTCAGCGAAACGTCGTCGAATTTTTTCAAATAAGGTGTAGACTAAAGTTAAACCTTGTGTTTTCTATCTCATTTATCTCATGATATCCAATCCAAAATCACAAAATCCCATTTTACTATCCGAAAAGTAGCTAGTATATCTTCTTTGGAATTGAATATCCATAAAAAACTGAAGCATCAATATTGCTCACTTATATTTCTCACCGATACAAAATACCGTTCAGGCAAAACTCAAGCATTGTTGCTTTTAGGTAATACGACTCGAGCTTCAACCCCTATATCGCGATTTTACCCTGTTATTTACTCTCGCTAATTACAAAGCAACAAAGCTTCTATTCAAAATGAAAAATCCGGATAAACACAAAGTATATACACTAATATTGAAACAACATTAGAATATTATTTTGGATATGAAAGAATTACTTTTATATCTGTTTTCTTTACTAATCACATAGAAAATCACCATTTACATTAAAGCTATGGTAGTCTCCTAATTAATGATGCACGTAATTTCGATATGAATTTATAATTGAAACAACATTTCGTATTGGAAAAGCTAGTTAAATGATTTATATACGTATATGTAAAGTTTGTTGCAATTATCTTCAATAATAATAGAATAATCAATTCCACATAATATACTCGGAATTACACTTGTAGATAAACATAATCATAAATCATAATACCTAATCGATATTTCCATTCTGGATTCATATGGTATACCTACAATGAAAATATGAAAAATTGTTTGTCATTCATGGCGAGTGAAATGAATAGATTGCAGTGGGGAAAATTCGAAAGGTACACTGTGCACATAAAGTTTTGGAACTAAAGCATTATACGTGTAACTGCATTATTGTTGTTAACCTGTTTATACTACCCCGCAGCTCTAACTCTCCCACAGATTTTACGTATCTGCCTAGTCGGAATTGACCAAACAAACTTCTTTCAACTTAGTGAGTAGATTCTGGCTGGTGGGGATGATGACGACGTCTCCAACAGACTTCAGGAAGCTATTTTAGCGTTCAACGGATAGTGCAAGGGTGACAAACTTCGTATGAACCCCCACAAAACCCTTATGGTACCATTCAGTAGGAGGATATTCTTATCCCCCCTCGATCCTAATTGGAATGTTTCTTCCGTTTGTGGAGGAGCAAGTTATTTGCACTTGGAAAACACAATACGCAAGACTAGACATTCCTTATAGGCACGTCGAATAGTAATAGTAACATAGTAACAGATAGTAATGGGGACTCACCCCAAAACAACATCATTGGCTATATGTGACAGTGGTGAGACCACGTATCGCATATGGCTACATTGTTTGGTAGAAGTGCGGTCTTAAGAAGCAATCTCAAATCAAACTCTCCAAATCACGAAGAACGACCTGCATGATGATCACTGAACCATTTTGATTCTACAATTTTCTACAACTATTGCAGCCATGGAACCGCTACTGGGCCTTACACCTCTTCACCAGGTGACAAGAGCAACAGATGGAATTGTTACCTTCAGATTCTATCACCTTTTCTGAAATGGAACTTCCATTCCTGATTATCATATTCTTGAAACGACTGTCAAAATTTGCTCGCAAATTTTCCTTCAAATTGAACAAGATCCACGAAGGAATAATATATGGGAGATGTCAACCCAAATGATTGGGTTCATAATGTTTCTAGAACATCTATAGATCATAATCGGCATTAGTTAGAAGACCGAACCTAGCCATCGGGGCTCTCTCGGTCAAACAGAGAGGGGAATTGTTTTGTTGAGTTTGAATATTGAAGGGATTTTGCGATTATACTTCCAAATTGGCAAGCAAGAACAAGGAAGTGATTATGTTTCAGGAGACTCACACTGCGACGGAAAAACATCTCCGCGAAAGAGGAAATATCGCAGGTTATGTACTTTTTGATTATCTCCTCAGTCCTTTTTAGGGCCTTGCTTGCTATGTTGTTGCTGTTCTTAGCTTCAAGTGAGTTCAGACATATAAGAGTTAGGTATGGTTGTTGATATATTTTTCTGCTGGTTTTCTTTTTCCATTGTTACAGATTCTTGTCCCAAACCCCGTTTCTTTCACCCTTGTCTTCGTCTGGAAATGATGGAGTGCAAGATGAGATTGAAAGAATGAAGCTGCTAAGCAGAAAAGTCTTTGGTACTCTTTATGTACACACGACATTAACACAATATAAACAGACAAGCTATTTTTGTTGCAATAACGACAAAGAAACGAGTTTTTTTCCTCAGGTTTTTTCACTCGTTTATTGAATCATACCCAAGATAGTATGGTTCCCCTGTTACATTTCCTGAGCTCACACTTGTGTTTTTTCTGACACACCAAAATTATAGATATGAGCATTTATTGTAATTACAATGATTCGAATTTTTGTAAATCCTCTCTTTTTCAAAAGAATATATATACTGGGTGATTCACCAGTGGCGCGGTGCTCTGTAGCTCGTACACTCTTGAAGATTTTATTTTTGTTGGATCGGTTTTGTATTTAGAAAGTGAAAATCTACTTCAATAATTTATTTTGAAGTAAACAGGGTGTCCCAATTTTCTATAGAAAAATCTTGGGAGATGATCTGCTAGGTGTTGAACTATTTCAATAATTGTTCGAAATGTTGCCCGTTTTTTGTAGACACTACTCAATCCTTCTGGGGAAAGACTGTTGAACTCTCGAAAACATTTGCGGATTAACTGACTGAGAGGCGTCGACTATTCTCTGTCTCATATCCAACTGTGTTGTAGAAGGAATCTGGTAAATGATGCCCTTAATATAACCCCACAAGAAAAAATCTATACTTGTGAGGTCCGGAGACCTAGCTGGCCATCTAACAGGACCACCACGTCCTATCCATTTATTTGAAAATACATGATTCAAATGCTCCCTAACTTGATGTGAGTAATGTGCCAGTGCTCCATCCTGTTGAAACCACATATCTTGTTTTATACGCTCTGGGACATCGGCAAGTAACATTGGTAGATGATTTTGCAGAAAATCTAAATACATTTCACTATTGAGGTGCCCGTCGAAAAGTGCAGCCCAATTAGATATCCATCTACTATAGCGGCCTATACATTCAAGGACCGACGGTGCTGGTGATGTATTTGTCTCATGAGGTGTGGATTTTCCGTGCCATAATAATGAAAGTTGTGCCTGTTTACAAGCCCATTATTGTGGAAAGTTGCCTGGTCCAAGAAAAGAACTCTGCTAAACGTATTTGGATTCTTCGCTACTTTGTCACTCTCTCAATTGCAGAAATTGATTCGATTTTCATAGTCTTGATTGTTCAGTTCCTGGTGGAGCTGTACATGATATGTACTCTCTGGCCGAAGGAGCACGCGATGGTGTGAGAACCTATTTTCATGAATTTTAACGGAAAAAAAATATTGTGACGAAACTACTCACCAAAAAACCTAAAGACATTATAGCAGAGTTTAGGCTGCTCCTGAATCTTGAACAAAAGAGCGGTCTTCCAATCTAAAAAAATACCCAAGATTTTTTTATAGAAAATTGGGACACCCTGTTTACTGCAAAATAAACTGCTGAAGTAGATTCTTACTTTCTAAATACAACACCGTACGAACAAAATGAAATCTTCAAGAGTGTACGAGCTAGTACGAGGCAGTATATATATATATATATATATATATATATATATATATATATATATATATATATATATATATATATATATCAGAAATCAGCTTGTTCCAAGGGCCATCTACCATGTTGGTTGACAGACGACTCCAAAACTGTCCAAGGAGTGTATATAGTTGAGGTGCTACCAAGGAACAGTTTATCAAGCAGAAATTTTCACACAACAAGATCAATAAAAATCTTCGAGGATATCGAAGCTCCACGGAAAGCATTGGTAGCCGACAGCTGCACTTACTCATTCTACAGCACTGTCGCCCATCCCTCACCAAACTGGGAAAAATAAACAGGCTCCGTCTGATGTGGATCACGGGCCAATCGGGCATTGAGGGCAATGAGAAGGCGGACTCATTGGCCACGAGAGGAACGATCTTGGGGAATAGAAAATAACCGGTGGTTGGACCTGAAAGTACGGAAGCACTGTCTGAGCCTCACAGGTTTCAGACACTTTCAGCTTGCCATGTGTGAAGCCTCCACTGCGAGAGCCAAGGCTTGGCTTAAACTCCCCAAACTCCAACTCTAACCTAACCTAACCTGAGAATTCTAATTCACCAAACCTAAATATTTTGTTTTCGGTGGAGTAGAGCAGATCATTAGTCTGCAACAGAAAGAGAGTTGGTGACAGTAAGGAGCCCTGGGGATTTCCTGCATTAACCTGAAAAGATTCACCCATTACATCATCAAGCACCACCTAAATCGATCTACTGAAGAGAAAGCTACTAATCCAAGCACAGCAATTTTTACGAAAGTCCACATGTGACTGGTTTATTCATCGAGGCTACTTGTCGAAGGTCTTTGAGATATCAAACTCGATGGCTGTTGATTCGCCATGCTTTTCAATTACTAAACGTCTGAAAGTAGGTCACCAGTTGATCCTTGGCTACGGAAACCTTAGACAAAATGATGATGCCCTGCAACTCGAGATACTTTATAAGCATCTTTTATGTTCTCTTGTTCTTGTTCTGTATTTGTATTTTCTTCAACAACTTTATGAAATCCTTTCAGATTTTTACGTTGAATTTAATTTAAATAATTCTTGATCAAACATTCAGTATTATCTAAACCTTTATTCTCGATTTTATTGAATATACCAGGTTGTTCAACAAGTTTTGTCGTTCGATAAGAGGCGGCGTTGCTACTGGTGCAAATTCGTTTTTGTTTTATTGGTACACTTTTTATATGAACATATGTAAAGGTTCATTTCAATCTGCCAATTCATTCTTTGTCTACAAGCCCTTCAGTATCGCCGTGTCACAGTATTTTTGTACGATGGGAAAAATTGAATATTGTGAAGTGATAAAATTCTTATTTTTGGAAGGTGTAGCACCAAAAGAATATAAAGAGTGTTTAATGATTGTTCACCTACAATTGTAACAGTAGAAAGATGGGTTGCTGAATTTGAACGTGGTCGTACAAGCCTTGAAGACGATCCACGTGAAGGACGTCCAGAAAGCGCATCAACGCCAGAAATCATACCCAAAATACAGGATATGGTTTTGGAACATCGTCGATTAACTGAGAGGGATTTAGTGGAGGATCTACACATCTCATTAGGCAGTGTGAGCCATATTTCAAGTGAAATTTTGGGTTTCAGAAAGATATGTGCACAATGGGTGCCGCATTCGCTAACAATGGAACAAAAACACATTCGAATGCGACTTTCTCAGCAACATTTGGAGCGTTTTAAGAAGGATAAAGTGGATTTTGTGTGTCGATTCATCACTATGAATGAGACTTGGGTCTATCAGCATGGTCCTAAATCAAAACAAGAGGCTAAAGAGTGGTGTGAACCTGGTTTTTCGGGTTCAATATGAGTTCGTGTCCGAAAATCGGCCAAGAAGGTTATGGCATCAGTTTTTCGGGATGCGAAAGGAATTTTGTTTGTGGATTACTTGCAAACTGGTAAAACAATTAATTCTGAATATTATTGCAACCTTTTGGACCAGTTGAAGGAAAAATTCGTGAAAAAAGACCCGGTTTGCAAAAGAAAAAAAAAACTTTCTTCACCAGGACAATGCAACGTGTCACAAGAGCATTTTGACAATGGCTAAAATCCATGAATTAAAGATCGAACTGTTGGAGCATCCACCGTATTCACCAGATTTGTCCCCCAGCGTTTTTCATTAAATGAAGAGATCATAACGGTTGTTGAAGCGTATTTTGCAGACCTTCCGGATTCTCACTTCAGGGATGGGATCCACAGATTGGAGGATCGTTGGAGCAAGTGTATTAATGTTCAGGAAGATTATACTGAATAATAGAGTGTATTTTGAACCATAAAATTGTGTTTTTCTTATCGAACGACAAAACTTATTGAACAACCTCAAAACTCATGGTTTTGATTCGGATGTCTGGGCAGTTAATGAACAAAAACAAATTTAGAACCGATCGTTTTGTATGCACGCCTCTGCGTATGGAACCAGTGATATTTTGACAGATAGCGCGATAGGAAACTACATCAGTGGTGATTCACAAAGCATCTCATACACTAATAAACCAAATATTACACAGCTGGTCGAATAAATAAACGTACGCCCCAATTAACGCGAGCAACAGAGATGATATTCCAGAGACTCATTGAACTGAATTGAAGCAATCTGACGCACGAGTTCGAGTGATCTCATTTTTTTTCCCTGTTGGAATAATCGCATAAACATTGTCCGTTTAGATTCCGCCTGTGAATTAGTGAGGAATGTGGAATTTTCGTGTGGGAGACAAGACGGTAGTGAAATTGATGAGTATCGATAGCTAGCTGGTATATTGTACGAAGTGTGGAGATGAGTCTGAAGATGGATTTTCCGAAACCGTATAGAACAACGAGGGTATGTTTTTATTTTTCACGAAATTCGAATTTTTGTTTGTACAACTCGGGAAGCAAATTAACGAAAATTCGATGCTCGTTTCGTAACAATCAATAAGCGGAAAGTAAACATTAAAATCAAATTTTAGAGAATACACATGTTATGTATAATTGCAACCTTTTCTTACACATCTACCTCACTCTTCTTTCGTAGAAGTGTACAATAAATAACTTTTTGTATTGTTTACTTAACATTTCAACAATTTCTACCATTATATCACTGATAATGATAAGACCACTCTGATTGAACGAATCAGTAATTCTACACACAACCAAATTTATATTGAATCAACCAATATTTTGAATATTACTTCAGGATTTTGAAAATTTCGATGGATTGTTAGAATTGATCCTTTTGAGATATTTCAATTGAAAAAAGAGATAAATGGAGGTTTATTTTAAGAAAGAAACAAATGAATGAAAATAAGAGACTCCTTCTTCATGTAGTAAAAAATTAAACATTTGAATTTGGGAGGCTTTTACTTGGTAAAATTCCATTATCAATAATAAAAAACAAGTACTGTGTTTAAGAATTTTACTTAATAATTGCGATTCGTAACGCGTTTCACTACACCGTAGCTTCTTCAGACGAATGATTATGCAGAAAAATGTAAATGAGAATATAACTATAAATGTTCTTGAGTAATTAAAAGCTTATTGGTCACCTCCTCCTAAGTGGTTATTTATGACAGGTATATCCAATAAAATTAAGGAATAGATTGCTCCCCGAAAGATTCAATAGAGGTGAAGGGCTTAAATCGACTTGTTCATTAATGAGTCTACCTGAGTGTTTGTATTTATTTATTTCTAAAGTTTCCCAAAGATCTACCTTCCAATATTTATTATCTGTATGCAAAATTTCAAACTGTGGGTCGAAAAGAATGATTATTTTCTAAGAGATGATTCGCGTAATTTGAATCTGATTTTTATTTGAAAAAACTGCGTTTATGTTCCGATATTCTAATATTAAAATTTCTATGTGTTCTACCAATGTAGAAATTATCACAGTCATTGCAATTCAATCTATAAACACCTGATTTATTGTTTTTACCTGGTTTGGTTTTATTATTTTTTTATATTTGCCTAAATTATTATTAGTTTGAAGCTATGTTGAAATTATTGCTACTTAAGAATGATTTCAGTTTCTCACTTATAATGCCAACGTAGGTTAAGGTGTTGAATTTTTGTTTCAGTTTATCGACAGGGTAAACTTCATTCAATGCGATTCTACTTTGTTTTTATTTAAAATATTATTTATTAGTTAATTCTCATAATTAATTTTTCTGCATAAATAAAAGAAAAATGGTGTAGTGAAACATTTACGAATCGCAATTATTAAGTAAAATTCTTAAAACACAGTACTTGTTTTTATTATAAAAAAATTAAAAACTGTTTTCTCACGGAGTAGGTGTTTTTTCTCAATCTCAGTAGCTTGTATTACCACTTCTTGTCCTGATACAAGCCTGAATCCGTCTAGGCATGCTTTGTATTTGGTTTTCGACCTCCTCTGGGGTGATAATCTACCACTCTTCTGTGGCGGCTTGGATGAGCTGCTGTGGGGTTCTTGGATTATTCTGGTACGATCTAATTTTCCTTTTGAGATTATTCCATAAATGTTCAATAGGATTTAGGTCTGGAGAGTAAGCTGGTCAATCCAAAATAGGGATTCCCTATGTTTCAAAATGTTGCCCGAGGTTGCTGGTATGCGGATGAGCATTATCTTGCATAAAGTGCAAAAAAATTTGCGGATGAAATAAATGTGAAATAAAGATTTCTTTATTCGCGGATCTAATCGGTACATCGGTACATACATATGTATTAATAAATAGGATTCGATATCTATTTTTTCATTTAATTTATTTATTTAATATCGTACATACAAATATTATATGTACATACAAACAGACGGATAACCCCATTTAGCATAGTATGAACTAAATAATCATCCAACGAGATAAAAACACAAGGTTTAACTTTGATCTACACTTTATTTGAAAAAATTCGACGACGTTTCGCTGACACAGCAGCTTTATCAAGAATGAAAAATAGAATGAAGAGTATGGTATTATAAACAAATCGTAGAACAAGTTGGATGAATAACAGGAAAATCCACACCGAGCCATTGTACAGTTAGTATGAAAGGTAATAAAACTAATTGAACAAGTTAAGTAGGGTGAGTAATTCAAATCTACCTGTTCATTCAAAAGCTTGTCCGAATGTTTGTATCTATTTATTTCTAATGCTTCTAGGAGATCTAATTTTGAACTTTTGATTTTATATGTAATATGTCGAAGTTTTTATTGAATGAATGGTTTTCTTTTATTAGGTGGTTTGAATAATTTGAATCAGATTTATTTTTGTCGAAGCTACGTTATGTTCAGATGTTCTTATGCCAAAACTCCTATAGGTCCTACCGATATAAATTTTATCACAAGAACCGCAATTGAGTTTATAGATTCCTGATTTACTTGATTTTTCAACACGAGATTTATTATTTTTAATATGTTTACCTAAGTTATTAGAAGTTTTGAAAGCTATATTAAGATTTTGTTTGACGAGAAAGGATTTAATATTTGTATTTGCAGTACAATATTTAGCATCTAACATTATAAAAATGAATCATTAGCTGACTTTAAACCGAGTAAAGAACAAAATATTTTAAAGGCCATCAAACAAAAATCTCAACTAAATGAAGTTATTTTCACAAAAGCAGATAAGGGTAATACTGTTATTGCGTTAAATAAAAATGACTACCTATTTAAAACTCTAAATTTCATTTCGTCCGGAAACTATACAATTTTAAACAAAGATCCAACTATTAAATTCCAGAAAATATTAAAATTGCAATAAATGACGCAAAATCTTTAATTAAAGCAATAGATAAATACAAATTAATTTTACCAAACCCTCAACCACCTCAACTGTATTCACTCATTAAATTGCATAAAGTAAATAACCCCGTTAGACCAGTCGTATCTTACGTTACAGCCCCAGCCGTGAAATTGTCGCACTACCTTATAGATATTATTAAAAATTATTGTTAATTCAAATCAAAATTTTCTATAAAAATTCATTCGAATTGATAAATAACATAAAAACGTTAACCTACCACCTAACGCAAAACTTATTTCGTTTGATGTTGAGAATTTATACCCAAGTGTTCCTCCAGGTGATGTCAAAATATTAATCGAAAACATGTTGAATTCGAATCATGTTAACCACATAATCAAATCAGAAATATTGAATCTGTTGGACGTTTGCATTGAACAAAATTATTTTTCTTTCAACAACATCTATTATAGTAGTGAAAATGGTTTGATCATGGGAAATCCTTTGAGTCCACTTTTAGCAGAGATTTTATGAATATTGAATAGAAAATTCATACACATCCACTCATTTCCAAATTTCTTTATTGGTATAGATATGTTGACGACATCTTAGTATGTTTCATTGGAACTACTCGTCAATTAGACTTATTTGTTAATTTCATTAATTCCATCCATTTGAACATTAAATTCACGATAGAAATTGAACAGAACGATTCCATAAATTTTTGGACTTAAAAATCACTAAACAAAATAATAATCATGTTTTTTCGGTCTTTCGTAAACCAACACATACTGATACAATTATACATAACTACTCATTACATCCCATTCAACACAAAGTTGCAGCTTTAAACAGCATGGTACATCGGTTACTCAATTTACCTTTATCAGTAGAAGATTATAATGAAGAGTTAAACATCATCAAACAGATAGCCATTAATAATTCATATAATCCGGATATGATAGATCTAATCATTCGTAAAAACTCTATCAAAAAGCAATAAATGAAGTATATCCTATTCATAAAGACTATAAAATATTCAACAGTTTAACATTCTGCGGTCTGCAAGTACAAATATTAAATCCTTTCTCGTCAAACAAAATCTTAATATAGCTTTCAAAACTTTCTAATAACTTAGGTAAACATATTAAAAATAATAAATCTCGTGTTGAAAAATCAAGTAAATCAGGAATCTATAAACTCAATTGCGGTTCTTGTGATAAAATTTATATCGGTAGGACCTATAGGAGTTTTGGCATAAGAACATCTGAACATAAACGTAGCTTCGACAAAAATAAATCTGATTCAAATTATTCAAACCACCTAATAAAAGAAAACCATTCATTCAATAAAAACTTCGACATATTACATATAAAATCAAAAAGTTCAAAATTAGATCTCCTAGAAGCATTAGAAATAAATAGATACAAACATTCGGACAAGCTTTTGAATGAACAGGTAGATTTGAATTACTCACCCCTACTTAACTTGTTCAATTAGTTTTATTACCTTTCATACTAACTGTACAATGGCTCGGTGTGAATTTTCCTGTTATTCATCCAACTTGTTCTACGATTTGTTTATAATACCATACTCTTCATTCTATTTTTCATTCTTGATAAAGCTACTGTGTCAGCGAAACGTCGTCAAATTTTTTCAAATAAAGTGTAGATCAAAGTTAAACCTTGTGTTTTTATCTCATTTATATCATGGATCTACATCAAGTAACGGCCTCCACAATTCAAATAATCATCCAACTTTTACGACAATATTATATAAACTTTTAGGTTGGTCATTCAAGAGTCGCTTGGTAACTTTCAGAAGTATAAAATGAGCAGATATCATTCAAAAGAGATGAGTTTATGATGGAAAATATCAACAATTTTCGAGTTAATAAGAAATTGAAAAATTCTACCATCTTCAAACATTCGCGAAGAGACCAATCAACTAGCATCGAATGGTTACTAATCATTTTTAAAATTGAATGTTTCCTCCCCGGGCCCTAATTACTGCCATTATACGTCTCGGAAGTCCCTCAAACAAATTTTTGATGTACTCTTGAGTCACTGAGATAAAATCTTCATTTTTTATATCTGGCGGAAAGTAACAAACACCCAAGAATAGTTTCCTATTTCCTGTAATTGACACCTTCAGCCATACATCCTCCACTAATGACATATCTCTTAGTGATACACCATCAGCCTTAATTTTTCTGTTGACGCCTACGAATACACCACCACCCACACCCTTAACACTATGGGAATAAAATTGATAAATTATGGTAAATGAGCTGGGGAAACTCCGTCAGAGTGAATGAAGTGTTAGTTTTGCAAAAAAGAATGGTTCGGACCATTTGTTTCAAGCCATATAGGCATTCATGTAGAGAATTATTCAGAGAGCTCGGAATACTAACCGTGGTATCGGTGTATATTTTGAATTGTCCTATGTATGTCTTTGATCATAGAGAAGAGTTTTCGAGTTCGGGTGATATTTCAGAAAAAGCGATCACAGGTACCCTGATACGCTGAGACTGTTCAATCACAGGATGACACTCGCTTCGAGAGGCCTTACATCATAAGCATTAAGCTCTTCAAATACCTTTCCCAGCCTTCTGAAATAAAAAATGAAAAGAACAGACTAATTTTTAAGATTGAGTTAGAGAGATTTTACTCGAAAATGTATTTTACAGTGCAGATGAATTTTTGGAATTTAATTTCTCTAGGCTGGAATAATGATAATGTTAATATCAGATCACGTTTAATGTTTTTGTATGTTGTATGTATTTTTTTAGTATGTAGGTCTGATTTGATTTTTTTTTAAATTGTTGATAAGCAACAATGTTGCTGTGATATAAACACCTCAAAAAAGTCTAGGGAACACTTCTGAATATCGATATATCATATCCAGAACGATCAATATGGATGATTTTCTTTAAGAAATGAACACCTGCATCAATTTCTCACCAAGTTATGTAGAGTGCCGCAATATATTTCAGTTTTTTTTTAAAAACTAAAAATGCAGCAGATGCGACGCTGCTTTATTATCATTTCGTGTATTCAGTGTTTGAAATCAGTTAGTTGGCACTTTTTTCTGTTGTAAACACAAATAAAAGATTCAAGTTTTGTGATTCGACCATGGAAAGACGACATTTGACTAGAGAAGAGATGTTACGAGCCGTTGGCATGCTCCAAGCTGAGAGCTCATAACGGGAAGTATCCAGGGTTCTGGGAAGTAGCCCAAGTGTCATAAACCATTTATGGTCGCGTTTCAATGAAACAGGTAGCGTAGAAGAACGCCATACAGGTCGTTTCAGGATTACTACAGTCGCCCAAGACCGATTTTTGGTTTGACAAGCCAGAAGAGATCGTACTACCACAGCATCTCAATTAGCTCAAGAGCTATCACGAGTTCATAATGTACAAATTTCCGACCAAACTGTGAGAAATCGACTGCACGAAGGTCAACTCCACTCCAGACGTCCTTTAACAGTTCCACAACTGACCCATGAAAATCAGGCTGCTCGTTTAGTTTGGTGCCAAGAACACGTAAACTGGGATCAAGAGAGGTGGGCCACAGTACTCTTCAGTGATGAATCTAGATTCAGTTATTATCCCGATTCGGGGAGAATTCGAATGTGGAGGAAACCTGGAAAGCAAAACCGTCTCCAGCATGCTCGAGAAGTTGTTAGACAGGGAGGCGGATCAGTGATGTTTTGGGGAGGTATACGCCATGGTGGAAGAACTGACCTCGTTTTCATATAGAACAACCTCACGGGAAATTCTTACGCAAATGAGATAGTTTTACCTGTAGTGGTACCGTATCTCCAAAGAATGGGTCAAAATCCACTCTCCCAACAAGATAATCTCCACCTCATCGTGCAAGAGTTGTCTTGAACGTTCTTGAAGAGAATGATATCGATCTTCTACCGAGGCCATCCAGCTCCCCAGATCTGAATCCCATCGAGCATGTGTGGGACACCCTAAAAAGAAATCTCCTGCGTCAAAATGTCTTCCATCATGAACAGGAGCTTCGATTAGCAGTTCAGGGGGCTTGGAATGACTAAGGCCAAAATGTAATAGACAATTTAATATTGAGCATGCCGCGACGATGCCAAAGTATCATCAATAACAGAGGTGGACCTTCTGGGTACTGAAAAATATAAGTGCTTAGTCAAATATTATTTTTTTTCTTGAGAATACATTATATACAATACATCCTAACAAAAATAGATATTCGTAAGTGTTCCCTACACTTTTTTGAGGTGTTTATGTATCAATGTTGTTGTGATAACATATTCCATGTAGTGCTTACTGCCAGTGAATAAAGAGTATATTATTATTATTATTATCTGTTCCCTAAGCTGCATTTAATGATGAAAGAAAAACGGTTCGACTCAATTGGGGCCTTTGAAAGTAAAAGTGTGAAAGATCAGGCAGTAAGGATGTTATTCAAGATGCAATTTGAAATCGATCAACAAATGAACACCCGATATATCACCTTACTCTCTGTCTTTTCAAAACTTGTTATCAAACATAAACCAGTCTTGAAAAATTTTGGATAGGATTTTCTGAAAACTGATTTCTCATGTACCCACAACAGCTATGAAAAGTTTTCAATCTCTGAATTTATAACTTGAATAAGTCTTAACTTATTGCTTATAAAAAAGTATATAAATAATGGGAATTAAAACGGATCACTTTGTATACAATAGAGATGTAAAAACATTTCTTCTTGCCACAATGGACAACAGTAGAAAATGAATAATTATTATTGAGCCTTGTACTGCTACTTTGCTGATAATCTAACCAAAAACTCAATACCGTGACATTCATGTGGCGGATTGTCATGCAAATAACGAACATCACTGCAAATCACACAAAGTTCAGTTATACACAACCGAATTTATATGGAATCACTCGGTATTTCACATTATTGCTAATTTTTAACCATGGATCTTTGACTACTTGTGAAGAATGAAGTTTTTGTTGTAAAAAAACTGGATAGTATGATAAGAAATGTTTAATTATCACCACATGCTCGGGATATTGTACTCAGTCGTCACTGAGATTTGAAACTGTAAATTTCTAAATTTAAAAAGACTATAATCATAATTGAAAATGCCTTACGTTGGATTGTCCGATGTGCAGAGAGGTCGAATTGAAGAGGAGGTGACACAGAGGAATCTCTGCAAAATCGGCCTAGAAGAAGTCGTAGGAAGATCACTTCTGAAGAACAAGACCGCGTTTTATGCAAAATTGCAAGAAAAGACCCTGATGCATCGCACCCCATACTTCAAAGGCAATTTCTGGAAGCAACAGGCATCAGTGCATCAGTCAAAACGATACGTCAGAGACTTTGTTCAAGGGGTTTATACAGCAGAAAGCCCTTAAAAATTCCAGAGCTAACCAGAAAACTAACAGACTTAATTGGTGTATCGAGCATTTCGAATATTGAGAATTGGCGAAATACCAAAGTAGTAGTGTGATGTTTTGGGGTGACTTTATACTGGGAGGCAAAACAGATTTGATTTAGTTTCCTGCGAGTGCAACGGCTAGAAATTACGTGGACCTAGTGCTGGAGCCCATAGTGAGATTTTGGCGAGATGCCAACGGTGAGAATTTCACTTTTATGCAAGATAATGCTCCTCCGCATACCAGCAACCTCGCGCGACATTAACTTGAAACAGGGGGAATCGCTATTTTGGACTGACCAGCTTGCTCTCTAGACCTTAATCCTATTGAACATTCATGGAATAATCTCAAAAGGAAAATAAGATCGTAACAGGATAATCCAAGAATCCCACAGCAGCTCATCCAAGCCGCCACAGAAGAGTGGCAGATTATCACACCAGAGGAGGTGGAAAACCTAATCCAAAGCGTGCCTAGACGGATTCAGGCTTGTATCAGGGCAAGAGGAGATAATACAAGCTACTGAGGTCGAAAAAAAAACACCTACACCGTGAGAAAACAATTTTCAAGATTTTTACTACATGCGGATCTCTTATTTTCTTTTATTTGTTTCTTTCCTAATACAAACCTTAATTTATTTCTTTTTTTCAATTGAAATATCTCCAAAAGGATGAATTCTAACGAATCTTCGAAATTTTCAAAATCCTTGATGTAATAATCAGAATTTTGGGTGATTCCATATAAATTTGGTTGTGTGTATTAGAAGAAGGTCACAGCTCAACCAGGATTGTTTTGGTTTGGGTTGATACTAGCTATAGAAAATCTTAGTGAAGACATTGTTCCATTTTGGAATGATATCAGGGGCGGATTTAGGATTTAGACTCATACATCAATAATCATATTGTTTAACGATTCTAAAGAAAAATGAGGCCAGCATCTAAAATACGAAAATACTACCTGGTGATCTGAAAGGAGATTGTGAGCTTTAGAATTTCCATAACAACCATTGTATATAATACTGTTAAAGTATGATACTTTCATATCTCCTTTGAAATCTAAGAAACAACATATAGTAAAGGATAAAATAAGGCGATCAAGTTCAAATTATAGAATAATAGTATTCCTGTGTTCTTCTTCTTCAATCAGACAAGCAGTAACACTTGCTTTAAATTTGTGCTGCCAAGAGCGACCACAAAAGGACTGTGCGGTATTGATTATAAAATCGGACAAAATCACGAATAACCTCGGGAAAAACGAAAAAATTAAAATCGCAAACCGATGTAGTACTCGATAGTTTACCCAAAGCCTAACATTTGTGGAAAACTGAGTAATACTTTCAGATAATAGAAAATAGCCATCAAACAAGTAAGGTTTCTGAGAAACATGGTCTGAAATTTCTTTTCGGAATCTTTCTGATAGAAATTAAATATCCAGAAGTTGCTAAAGGTAGACTGAGAAAATTACTTCAAATATGAAATGATCTTGCACCCATAGGAGTAAGTTATAAATTCAGAAAGTGAAAACTATTCATAGCTGTTGTAGATATATGAGAAATCAGTTTTCAGATAATCTCATCTAAGATTTTTTCAGGACTGGTATATGTTCGATTAACAAGTTTTGAAAAGACGAAGAGTGAGGCGATATATCGGGTGTTCCTTGAATAACGCCCCAAGCCATAACTCTAACATTTGTTTATCGATTTCAATGAAACGAAATCCAAATTGCATCTTAAATAATATTCTAACTGCCAGAAATATTTTTAATGGCCTATCTTTTCCGAAAATACCGAAAATTGAGCTCAATTTGGACTGTTTGAACGGTAACCATATATTTTCATTTTTTCTTCGATTACTTATTCAGTTTTGAGTACCTTCTGCGAAAACAATATCATTTAAAACGCTGTATTGTATTTTCCGAAGAAAAAGAAATTGTTGAAATTTATTTGTATTTCGATATTTTTGGGTTATTGAAACAGATGTCTCCACTTTCTTGATTTTTTTAATTTGGAAAAACTTACGGCTCTTTGGTTCATCACGATCTGGAAATCGTTCCCGATAGAGTCAAATAGCTCGAGCACTATTTCTGTTAGATTGAAAATAGGCTAGTCTCCTGTTTGTATTAACTGTATACTGGTGGTAGCTATGGTAATGGAGGATTATAAGCATCGGAAGGTTGGTCCAATAAATTTAAGGTGCGATAATCACTGTATAGCATTGAAATCGTTGTAGAATCTGCATCTGTTGACACTGCTGCAGCAGAAAGATAACAAGAAGAATTTTCAAGTCTAGTAGCTGATGAAAGGGTACTAGCCTAAGCAAGTATTTAATGGAGACACAACTGCATTGTTTTGGAAAGGAATGCCAAACGAAACATTCATTTCTAAAAGCGAAATTCCCATGGGTTGAAGACACTAAAGCATAGAGTTACACTGCTGCTATGTTCTAATGTATCTAGAGATTGTGTCATTGAATCACTAATGCTTTACATATCGTTAAATCCGCATGCAATTTTTCTGATATTTATTTCAATTTTGAAGTCTGTCGGTGACAGTGAGAAGTGAAGTCGATTCCGTAAAAATTATTTGTTGGCGTAAATGTATTATTTCGAAAGGGCTTACTTTGAAGGCGATACAATAAATTTGAATGAAAAATAAATATTTTGTGTTTAATCGACCAATTCCCGGTAATTTCAAAAAGACCTGTTGTTAGTCTCATCAACATATCAAGATTTATTCTTCGCCGAATGCCTCTGTACATCATCCAACTGCATATAAGTCCGTTCTACCGGAAAACAATAATAATTATTGTAATGTTGAAAGAACAGCGGTGTTACTCCACATCATCTTCCGAAGTGAATGGCCAAATTCAGTGTTGGTGAAATTCTCCGTAGAGTATACGATATTATTCAAAAAATTCAAGTGGCGGCGAACGCATTTCAGTTGAATGTGCAAAATAAAAAGTGTATCTACCGAAAACAATTTCGCCACGAATGAAAGTGATATCTGAATAGCAGACATCTCGCGTTCACAAGAAATTATAGCCGTTTTTCATTGGGGATGGCATCGTTAAAACGCAAAAGACATTATAAAAAAGATACTTTATATTTATATGATCTCTACACCCTCACGTTCGACAATAACGAGACTTTGGAGAGTTTAGATGAAAGCGTGAGTATATATATTAATCTGTTACATAACTATACCGAGTGTTCAGAACATATGGGGTAGATAGACTATTAGTTAATTACTTATTAATGTTTTCGAACTTGTTGACAAACGGTATAAAAAGTTTTATGGTTTATAAAATGGGAACTCTTTTGGTTGAATGAATTATTTTATTTTAGAAGTGAAAATATTAGTTTAAAAACGAAATGGTTTCATAGCATGCTATTAATAAAAATTCATAAGCAATTAAAGTAAGCTGACTCAATAAATTATAGATATTGAATGATTCTGAAAGTTTAAAATGAAAGTCAAATTATGTACAATAAAAGTATTATAAGAGCGTGAGGTGCCTTGTTATTGACTTCTGTAGTAACTTGAATTTTGAAAATATATTTTCCAAGAAATTATGGCATCATTAAGTAATAAGAACTCATTTCAACAAAAGCTGATAAAGAGCACTATAAAGAAAAATTGCAAGATATATTGAAAACTCTGAACATAATGGAAATCCTAAGGATTCGATTAAAGTCTTCATAACAAACATAAAACAAGGGGACATACATATTACCTAGCACCTACAGAATGGGAAAAAGAAAACTGATTCCAGTAGTATGATATACCGGGTGATTCACCAATGGCGCGGTGGTCTGTAGCGCTTTTTTGTTGAAGATTCAAGAGCGTCCTAAACTCTGCTATAATGTCTTTAAGTAATAAGTTTTTTGGTGAGTAGTTTCGTCACAAATTTTTTTCCCGTAAAAATTCATGAAAATAGGCTCTCACACCATCGCATGCCCCTTCGGCCAGAGGGGATGAATACTTTTTTCCTTTCGTTTTCTTATTTCCCAAGCTTTATTGATATCCCCATGCATTATTTTTGATCAATAATGCTTCCATCTGGATCTTCCATGTGTCGTAATTGTCCTTGTTGAGTAATTCAATTCGCACTGATCAAGACGACATGCTCGTTATGGAAAATTTTTTGTTCGCGTCAAAAATTTAAGTTTTCTTTCGGATCCTTTTACGAATACTTTTACTATCTTACTCCAGCGTATTCCTGGCGCCCATAACCTGAAGGAACGTATATCCGTGGACCTGAAGATAGTTATAAACGTAAATAAACGGATCTAAGAACTTTATTTAACAGTACTTGACAATGGACATTTGACAATTATATATCATTCGAACATCAGAGCAAAGCCAGACGATAAACAGCGACTACTATATAAAGATATTGGATCAATTGAAGGACCAAATCACGAAGAAACCATACATCAATCAAAACAATGTCGAAATTATACGAATTATGTTTCGAATTTCTTCCCATCCACCGTATATATATATTAAACAGGGCTATATCTGCCAAGATATTCATTTCTGATCAAAAACAAAAACAGGTTAATTTTTGTTTCAAGGGGACATCTTTTGGGGTACAAAACTTGCCTGAAATATCAAACCCTAAGCGGGGTTGCAATCTTGAACATTTTGAATAGGAAGATGGGTCAGTGATGACTCAAAAGAAATGTGGTATCTTCGTCTACATTGCCTTGAACGAATTTCCATTTTAAATTGAAAACTGTAAAACATTCAGGGTGAGCAACTGAAAGATAGGAAGACTATTTCCTGAGACTATTCAAGTTTCAGTGAGGTAAAATGAAACAGATCCATGCTGATCGATGGCAGTCATCATCAAGTACCATCCTCATCTCGAATTTCAACCCCTGGAGCAGAGGTGACAACCCTTGAAAATTTGGAAGAGGGTAGATGGGTCAGTGATAACTCGAAAGAAAGATATTATCTTTGTCTACATTCCGTGAAAGAATTTTCATTTTAGATTGAAAACTGTACAAGATACAGAGTGAGCCACTGAAAAATAGAGAAGACTATCGCCCCAAGCCTATTGGAGTATTAGTGCGAAAAACTGGAATAGATTCATTTTAGATCAAAAGCTGCCACCTTCCGAAATCACTCTCATCTCGAATTTCAATCCCGAGAGCAGGGATAATATTTCGATCCAGTGATACCTCAGGGCGATAGATAGTCTCCTCTATTCTTCAGTAGCTCACTTTGTATCTTCTACAGTTGTCAATAAAAAATGAAAATTCTTTCACGGGAATGTAGACAAAGATAATATCTTTCTTTCGAGTTATCACTCGACCCATCTACCCTCTTCCAAATTTTCAAGGGTTGTCACCTCTGCTCCAGGGGTTGAAATTCGAGATGAGGATGGTACTTGATGATGACTGCCATCGATCAGCATGGATCTGTTCCATTTTACCTCACTGAAACTTGAATAGTCTCAGGGAAATAGTCTTCCCTATCTTTCAGTTGCTCACCCTGTATCTTTTACAGTTTTCAATTAAAAATGGAAATTCGTTCAAGGCAATGTAGACAAAGATACCACCTTTCTTTTGAGTCATCACTCGACCCATCTTCCCTATTCAAAATGTTCAAGGATTGCAACCCCCGCTTAGGGGGTTGATATTTCAGGCAAGTATTGTACCCCAAAAGATGTCCCCCTTGAAACAAAAATTGACCTGTTTTTGCGTTTTGATCAGAAATGAATATCTTGGTAGATATAGCCTCTGTTTAGTTTTCGTTGAAGCACCCTGTATATTATTGAATATGCAACCACAGCGTGACGTCACAAGAGTGGGGCTAATATGCGTGAAGTTGGCACCCCAATTTTTGAGAAAATTGATATATATATATATATATATATATATATATATATATATATATATATATATATATATATATATATATATATATATATATTCTTATTCTTTTGAAAAGAGAGGATTTACAAAATTCGAATAATTGTATTTACAATAAATGCTTATAGCTATAATTTTGGTGTGTGTCAGAAAAACACAATCGTAAGAAACAAACGAATAAATAGAATAGACCATGCCTGTTCCTTAATCAGGCATCTAAACTCGCATCATGCCTCCTACGATTGCCCCTAAAGTATGAGCACAGGAAATCTAACAGGGGAACCATACTATCTTGCGTATGATTCAGTAAATGAGTGAAAAAAACCTGTGGAAAAAACTCGTTTCCCTGTCAATATTGCACTAGCAATAGCTTGTCTGTTTATGTTGTGTTAGTGTCGTGTGTACAAAAATTTTTCTGCTTGGCAGCTTCAATCTCTCATTGCCATCTTGCACTCCATGATTTCCAGGACTTCTTCACGAAGACAAGGGTGAGAAGGAAGGGGAATTGGGACAGGAAAAATCTGTAACAATGGAAAAAGAAAAACAGCAGAAATATATTTCATCAAAACATACCTAACTCTTATATGTCTCAACTCACTTGAATCTAAGAACTTAACTAATGCTCCTCTGTTTTTCAACAGGAAGCATCTCATACAGCTTTTGGGAATGAAGCCCTACATGGGTGTAGCCCTTGCCTTATCAACATACACCATAGGAAAAAAACACTAAGGGGGAGCAAAAACTATTCTTCTAAATAGACTTAAAGTTCTCTACCCAGTTAATGAAATTATCTGAAACGGAATGAATTTCTTGAAAACCACCCGTAAAATGGTAAATAGAACAATCGAGGACTAAATGTCTTATTGTTTCTTTCAAGACTAATGAATAGGTAATCGCCGAAATTCAAACCTAATTTGAGGTTAAAGAGACATCTTGTTATAAAAATGGCACCGAATAAATTATTGATCACTACAATCACTGTATTTCCCTTGAAGGTGACTATAATGAATGAAAAAATTGAATTTTACCAAAAAAATGTGTTACTATGTAAGCCTGCGAATTTTTAACCCACCTGTTACACTGAACGATAAACAAAATTATGGCCATATTCATTGTTGGCGTTAGCGCTATTGCCAAATGAAAATGAAGTTTGTTTTTATTCAAGAAGTCAATGCAGTGTTATTTTTTATGATCAAAACTGTAATATTTGGAGGCCTATATCATTCTTTCCAATGCTAAATATGTTTCTCAAGGGGAGCAGCTCTTTCAATTTAGTTGATCGAACAATAGTTTTGATCAAATCCTTCTCAAAAACTAATACCCAATTTTTTTATTAAATTCTTTCTTAGACGAATTATTTCTTTCTATCCCCATTTTTCTTTTATCCTCAAAATATGTTATGCAACAAAAATTACTGCTCTCAAATAATTTGGCAAAATGTTGATTTTGCGATAGTTTCTTGGAGTACTGTATGCCACACTGACTATTTACTATTACCTAATGTCCACGTAAAAATTCTCCACTTGGTTAAATACAGAATGTCACAGCACTCGCTTTATGTGAAGCAATCGGTTCGTGCTAGCAATTGGTGTAGATGGTAGCGTGTTGAGTAATTGACGACATTATAAACATCCATAATTTAGATTGTCTGTATTGAAATTGACCAATAAAGTTCAATTCCTTCCGAAACTCCAAGCAATAACAGTATAGACAAATTATACATTTCAATACTCTGATAGACGTATCGAACATTACTACGAATTCATAAATTCGGTTTGGGCTTTATACATCGGAATATAAACGGATTAATTTCCATTCCATTAAGTTCTATTTTTGAAAGAATTAATCGTTTTCCATTGAATATTTCATTTAAACCAATAACTAAATGTTTCTTTCTGTAATTATTCTGTATGGAACATGGCCAATGCAATATCAATACATACATTATAACTTCGATTATAACAGAAATATCCTCGAATTACAACTTTCCTAAAATTTAAGAACATTCGAATAGTTAAAAATCCGAAACTGCCGCACGAAAACATTGAAGTTTGTACAGCCTGTATATTGTAAACGAAATTGTCATTTTAAACAAGAAGTATGCAACCCAACAATCACATTCCCATCAAAGAATGCATTTGTGTTGACGTTCAAACATTCTCCGCATACATTTCTTGTGTTACTTTTCCGATAATAGAAAACTAGTGGAAATATTGTAACTGAACTGAACTTCAAATAATAGAAAAAGAAAAACACTCCCTACTAGTCTCGACAACTTTTAAACGAGTCCGAATGACACTGAACCAAACACAATTTTTTTTGATTTTATTGAAATTTTATTTGTATGTAACACATTGACCAATAAAAATAAATGACCATTGTAGGTAATGGAGCGTTTCACGATAAAATTGAAATTCCAATCGTACGGGTCCAAATTCTTGAGTAACCGGTGTAGCCTTGAGTATACGGCAGGTGGGAGACCAACTGCCGGATCATTCCGTCTTTTTCCAACTACTGTAAAATTGTAGACTTCCTTGTTGGAAACAGCTGTTCAAGCGTGAAAAGAAGTAAGAGAACGCGCATTTGCACCTATCAAAAAAGAAAACGGTGATAAAGCATGTGCTACAGCCATAACAAAGAGTGTGTTATTGTTCTCAAATTGATAAAAAGATTCGATTAGACGTTTTGTTTTATTGAGTTACAGTTGTTAACGATTCGAAAGTATGCTTGAGCGCTTCTGTTGCAAAGTTTGAATCACCTGTGTTATTTCGTTCGAATGATGTTCGACAATCTTCTAGTGAATATTAAGAACCATGCCAATAATTTTGGGGATACTTTGAAGAACAAGTCAAGGAAAATATCATACAATATCAACATATTAAAAAATCAGATAACAAATAGAAGCAAGTCAACATATTATACAATTACCAAGAAGGAGGATAATGAATACTACAATGATTATTTATCTCCAAGAGCATATTCAATGACAACATTCAGTATTAATGGAAATATGAACGACACTGTGGAATGGTTACCTTACATGCCCCCTTCTTTCGATGAAAACAATATAGTTGATCGGTTTATTAAAGTTATTACCATAAATGATAATGAGACTCATCATGTAGGTTTAACAATTGGCCTTGTTGTGGGCGATGTTATTTTATTGATGCGTTATTTTACAGAGGAGAACTGATAGGGAAGAGATTAGACGGAGGCTGGCTATGGGGCCTGAAGATGATTATTACTCAGATCGTCCAGGAAGAAAGCCTAGTTTACAATCAAGATTACAAAGCGGTAAGGAAATTTTACTTTAAGTTTCTGAAAAACTTATATTTTAAATTATTATTGAATTTTAATACTTAAAAGAAGAGAGACAAATTTGCATTAACAATTATTTCATTGCTGTATTTATAGCCCAAACTATAATATATTAGTCATTCCAATATTTTATTCAGGTATGAATCTCCAGATTTGCTTCATGAACGAGGCATTATCCGACACTGAAAGTCCTAGTTCAGACTCGGAATGCCCTTTGACAAATCCTAAACAACCAAAAACCACAACCAAAGCTATTAAGGAAGAAAATCCAGCATTGCCACCTCAAAGGCCAGCTACACTTTCCATCGGTGAACCTTTGCAACATCCTCATCACGAACCTGTCACAGAGACTGATTTCTTCACCAAGCAGGCCAGATTACAGACTGAGGCCAGAATGGCCCTTGCTCAAGCCAAAGAAATGGCCAGAATGCAAATGGAAGTAAGTATTTAATAATAATTGTCTTTATTGCCAGTACTTTTAATTTTAATTAAATTTTTTTTTTTTTTTTAATTAATTTTTAAATTTAATAATAGAGAAAAAGAAAATACAATAATAATACTAATGATAATATAAAACGTGTGGCACTCGGGGACTGCAGCGGTAAAGCTATTGCATAGCAATTTTTATCAACTTATACAATTATAATCATATATTCAGAAAAAAATTTTTCTGTTGAATAAATGGGAAATTAATATCGTTTATAATATTTGTATTATCTTACAATACATGTAGGTTATTCAGGAATTTTTATCATTGAAACTATAGGATTATGGTAACTGAAATAAGGAACATAAGTTTGAGACTTCATAACCTCTAAATATCAGGAAAACACCGCGTCAATGATGGTCCCATATTTTGTTGTGAATTCTAGGGGATCATTATTCATTTTCAAATTCAATTTTTCCAAAAGAAAATTTATCGGGCACTCTGATTTTTTATCAGCGAAATTGATGTTGAAATCGTTATGCTATGTGGTGAATGTGGCATTATAAAGATACTATAGATACCTATACACCTATATACAGGGTGCGGCACAGAAACTTGCTGATTTGTAACGGTCGCCTTGTCGTGAGGGGTGAGGGGACATAGTTGTTTTGTTTCTTTCCTCTTCAGTCGCCATCATGCATTGGACCAAGCAACAGCGTGCGTTTGCCTGCGAGGCTTACTTTTCCAACGATCGTTCCATTATCGCCACTCAACGTGCCTTCCGTACTCAGTTTAATATTCATCCTAGAGCTCCGGTACCTGGACGGCAATCAATTGTTTCGTGGGTGAACACATTCAGAGAGAGTGGAAGTGTAGCAAAAACCGGTTCAGGAGGTCATCAGACGGCCAGAACTCCAGAAAATGTTGAAAGAGTAAGAGAATCATTCGTCCGATCTCAACGGCGTTCGTCGCGGAAACACGCAGCTGCTCTGGGGTTATCTGACCGTGAGACGAATTCTTCACCAAGACCTCAATTTCCATCCCTACAAAATAGCTGTGACGCAGGCTCTGAATGAAAGCGATTTTAATGCCCGCCGAAATGCATGTGAAGCACATGGTGAAAATCTGCCCCATAACACGCTCGTGTTCTTCATTGATGAAGCTCACTTTCACATTTCTGGCTCTGTGAACAAACAAAACATGCGTTTTTGGAGCGCTAACAGCCCTAGTTCGCATAGCTCAGTGCATTGACAATGGAGGCCGTCACTTGTTCGATGTCATTTTTAAAAAAGTTTAATAAATAAATTCAGAAAATGTAAGATAATATGTAAAACGAATTATAACATTATCTCTAATATTTTTGTTTTTATTATCTTTTTAAATCAGCAAGTTTCTGTGCCGCACCCTGTACTTTCTCACAGACAGATGCTTACGTATTCGTCCGATTTCGGAGCAGCTCGTCTCGATCCGTGGGAGCTTCGTACAGTCGTACCATATCACGGCCCTCTCTATACAAGGCCGAAGCTGGTCATGTGGCAACAGCGCGTCACGTCACATTAACAGGGTTACTTGACATTGAACTAGCACGAGTTTATATGGCACAGGTATTTCAAATTGAATTCGCATACATTTATATGCTACTATAATATGAAAACACTTGGAAACATGAACTTACAATGACAGAGGAATGTGTAAGAACAATATTAATGATCTTAGTAGAAATAGGTAACTGAAAACAACAATGGGTAAATGATATGAAGTACAGTAAGAAGTTTCCGTTTTTTTGGAGCACTCAGTTGATTAATGGAGTTAATTTTCAGTTTAGTATAATTATTTAGATGTCAGACATAGTTTTCAATAACTTGTTGATAACAGCCTTAAACTGTAAGCCACAAACACAGTTATCATAATATATTTGGGAGGATAGCCTGGTGTTGAAGAGAGTGAAATCAAAACTTTTAATGGTTGATTGAATGAGGAATTCACGTTTATTTTCGCATTTTAGAAAATCCATTTCAATTTTTTTCGATATCAAATGATTCATTACATAATATATATGCTTACCAAGTAAAAGTACTGTATCAGATGGAATAGAAAGCCCTTCTCTATTCAAATCATTTAAATATTTGAAATTATCTGAATCATCCTCAATTTGTGACTGCGTTTGTGTTATAAAATTCGTGCACAATTCACAGAAAGCAAGTTTGTTTTTTATTTTAAAAGACGCATTCAAAAAGATCATTAATATTTTTCAACAAATTTGTAACGTTGAGTTGAAGTTCATCACATACCTTAGCATACTTGTATCTAATTAATATATTTTCTAATTGCGACCATCTATTAATTTTGCCACCACCATTAAGAACCCAATCCAAATCTTCTTTAGATATATAACAGTTGTTTGTACATAGCTCTATACTCAAACTATCTTGAACTTTAATACAGACAGGTACCGTTGGCATATTTTCCAAATCAACCTGATAAAAACAAACTTTATCACTTGAAACTTCACACTTCCACTGTTGTAAATCCAGTTTTTACCTAAAATTGTCTAAGAACACTGTAAAGTCGTTAATAATGTCTCCAGAAAGCCATTGTTCGATTTCCTGTTCCTCTCATTGTAAGAACATTTCCTTTCGGACAGCAGGGTCTTTCCGTACTTCTGGCAATTTCTTGCTTATATAAGAAGGTGAATTGGCAAATAATGTGGCAACTGCCCCAAGTACCAGTGCATACCTCGATCTAGAAATTACTCTTTCCTGGCCTGTCGAATCCACATATTTCTCTTCTTTTAAAATGAAATGAGGTTCAAAATGTTTTTCACAAACAATAGAGTTTTTACCAGGAGTCTAGTTGTTTCTGGGAATGTTTTTCATCCAAGTATTCCTCAGCAAGTCATCCTTTGGAAAATTAAACAATGATACTTTTCCGTTTTGCGATTTATAATTGCTTTTACAACCTGACACTACACAAATATTCAGCATGTTTAGAGTCTCGAAACGAAAACTAAACAGAACTAGGCAGACACCATATACAGATGAATAAGCATCTGATTACTCAAAACTTGAAGTGATGTTACACTCAAATGAATACAGCTCGCAATGAAAACTGTAGATTGTTTAAACAATACTTAAAATCTTTAACGTGCTTCAACCAACTGTAAACAATAGCCCGCATGATGCGCACTCGGTACGGGCCGTCAATAGCCCTGCTAGCATTGTTGCCAATTCTCAGCAGCTCCGGCCTTGTATAGATAGGACCGTGACCATATACATACACGTTAAGCGAACGCTCGGTCGAGCTACATGGTAGGCGGTGGAGGGGAGGAGGGTGTTAGAGTTTATTTTCGTTACGGAATTTCTTGATTCGGTCGCCACGCTCAAAGCCCGCGATAAAAGCTATGCAATAGCATGATAATATAACAACACTTGAGTAAATTTATCACATAATTCCAATCATTATTTTTTTGAACTGATTCAGTGATACCGAACGAAAGTCCAATTCTCAATCATTCACTGACTTTGCCCCATTATAAGAAAAAGACCTTTCGTAGAATGTAGTTCTATGCTTGAGTATGGAGACAATATTAATGTTTCTGGTTTTTTTTTTCTTTTTCGTTTATGCACCTGTTATTGAAACTTTATTTTCTCATATAGGTATGAGGGTGTTTTATTATTTATTATTTTATGGACTCAAACAGTGCATATGCTTAATACCCTCCATGGACAACCAGCCCAGCTCTTTCAGTCTACCATACACAGAGTCAAACTTGCTTATTCCATACATAAGTCGAACACTTATTTTTCACCTTTTGTATCCTATAGCTATCATGGTTGGTTATACAGTGGTGATACAGTGTATCCATATAATTGAATTGAGACTATACCAAGCTTCTATGCAGCATTGTCCTCATATTTTTGTCTAGAAGATCCCTATAAACATATATTATTTTTAGATTCACAAATGCCTTTTTGATAAGGTAGCTAACATGACCTGTAAATCTCAACTTGTTATCCACAACCAGTCCCAAACTCTTAAGTTTATTTCCTCTTGGCACATCAACCCTCCCAACCGTTACACGAACCATCTAGCCCCCCAGACGTCCCATTTGCGAACACCATCACCCGCGACTTCGAAGGATTAAGCTTTAACGCATTTTCTAATGCGCCATCAGACAATGCATTCAGATCTTTATATATAAGATCCTCTGCTCTCCGAATAGACTCTCTAGGAAATGAATAATAAAGCTGTGTATCAGCATATAAATGCGATGAGCAATTTCTCAAATAGCTTTACAACTGACAAGTGTAAAGACAGAACAGATCCCTGTGGAACACCGCAATCTACACTCAAAGGCAGATATAGCTCATTTTTATGCTTGACATATTGCGTCCTATTGATCCAATAACTTTTCATCTCTATAGCCTTACTATTAAATCCCACGAAGTGCAACACCGCTAGAAGCAGTTGATAGTTAACGGTGACAATTAATCTTGAGAAATCAAGCAGTACCAAAACAGTCAACATGGAATCATTTTGGGATCTTATAATATCGTCTATAACCTTGAGCATTGCCGTGGTACAAAAATGCCCACTCCGAAATCTAGACTGATACCTCGGAAATACGTCAAATTCGCCAATATACTCACGTATCCGAGCTGCAAGAACCTTTTCCAACATCTTTGACAAAATAGACAAGACGCTATTTGGCCTGAGATCGTTCAAAGACGCGGGATGTACGGCACCACACAGAAAACTCTCCACATTGAAGGAAAATCGTTTATCTCAATAGAGTAATTAATAATGTGATAAATATACTTCAGAACCACTGGACGAGCCAAGTGTATATGGCCTTTGGACTGATCGTTACAACCCGATGCAGAGATTTTAATAGATCCGAGAGCACGCCGAACATCATCTTCATGAAAGAAAATTATCCCATATTCTGCCTCTGTGTGTCAAGGTAGTAATTGATTAATTCTTCTTTCAGAGGATCCACAACTTTTGCACTTTCTGCACAATAGCGGTTCATTCTATTCAAATCCGTTAATTCCTCAGGTATATCGTAACTATTTTCTGACTTCGATAATATGTTTAACTTACATAAATCTTTCCACACATTTTGCGGATTTGCTGACATATTGTTAAGTAATCCCGCTTTGCTCTTCTAACCTCACAATTGACAAGGTTTTTGCGTTCTTAAAGCTAATCCAGTCCGCAGCGGTCCTTGAAATTTTATATTTTTTCAATTTTTTATCGCATTCCGTTAAAAGGAGTTTAAGGTTTTCTGTCATCCACAGTGCGTTACTTCGACAGATACGTCCGTGGCAATAGGTGCATGAATGTCCAAAACAACAGTCAACAACTAACCTTCTCACCAAGCAATCTAACATATAGTATATCGTCAAACTTCATAGTCCCTAAATCTTCCTGAAATCGAGATAAGTCAAACCCCCTTAAACTCCTGTATGAATGAAGAAAGGGTCTAGTTTTCTGGAAATATCCATGCACCGAATCAACTCATGATCAGAAATACCTATCAGAGAAACAACCCGCCTATTCAAAATACTTTGGTCATGACTACAAATAATCAAACCCAGCAAACTTAGCTTAGTAGAGAAGATCCTCGTAGGCTGATCAACTATCTGCTTCAAATCAAAAAACGCAAAAAGATTACTCATCATTTCAAGCAGTATCGAACATCTGAACATTGAAATCTCTCACACAATTACTGAAATGTAATGAATAAAACTTGATATTCTATTATAATCTCTTTATTAAATAAATAAATCTATATATTCAGATTGAGAAGCAGAGACAGAAAAAGAGCCCCATCACAGAAATGGTCCGCCATAGCTTAGAAAAGGTCGGCATACCATTCCCAGAAGACAAAAGGCGATTATCGCGTCAAATACTCACCGAAATGAATGTAGCTCAACTGCAAGTTATTGTCAACGACTTGCATACACAAATCGAAACTCTGAACGAGAATTTGGTGAAATTTCTTATGGATCGGGACGATTTGCATATGGAACAGGATTCTATGCTTGTCGACATCGAAGATTTAACAAGATATCTGTAAGTATATGAATTATGTTTTAAACGTCATTTGATATTCAATTTTTAAGCAATTCTCAATAGGAGTATCAATGCATCAGTAGTAATGAGGCCTTTCAAGTAGTATGTTAGCAGAATTTCAATAATTTCTAATGTTACGTTTACGTGAATATAGATATAATTATTACATCTACAAGGGTTGTCTACTAGTATCACCTCTTTATTCATTTTCTCCTGACCTCTGTGCTTTGTTTCACCATTACCAATTCCCAAAAATAATTACCCCTAAAGCTTATGTTGAAAACCCCTAAAATCGCTAGAAATACGTGGAAACCCAGATCATCATTTCTAGTAGACAGCAATGGGTCAACTCCAAAGACAAGAGGAGATCAAATGAGAGCCAACTACCACTTTGACGAACCCTTTAAGGTCGTCATTCCGCCAAAAGAAATTTGGTCCACACCCCACAGCGCCCCACCTGGTTTATAAACCAGTTGTAGTTCATCTACATCTACATATGCTCTGACAGCCAGAACGCCCTTGAATATCTGAAAGATACGAAGGTTACATCCAAACTAGTTAACGAATACAAAGCAGCACTTCGACAACTCAGCGCTATAAACAGATTTACTTTGCTTTGGTGCCCAGCCCATCAGGGTATCGAAGGAAAAGAAATAGCAGACAGCCTTGCCAAAAAGGCAACAGCTGTTAGGCCGATCGAACCAGAATCTATTCTGACCATCTCGTGGACCCACATGCTCTCCTTTTTTAAGAACTGGAACACCACCGAGGCCCTGAACTATTGGACAGCCATCCCGAGACTGAGACAGTCAAAAAGGCTCATAAAGGGCCGCAATCAAAGAAGAGGGCACATGAACTATTGTCCCTTAATAAAAAGTCTATTGGGATGGTAGTTGGCCTATTGACGGAACACAAACTCAATAAACACCTACATGTCATGAGACTATCGGAAACCACATAGTGCCTTTGTTGCCTAAAAAATGACGAAACAACGGAACGCATACTCTTCAAATGTCCCGCTCATAAGGCGACCGGACTGAACACCTTGGGCGCTGAAGCACCTAGCGCCCGGATGATCCAGGAGGCTCCCTACAACAGTCTTGAAAACTTCATCAAAAAGTTTCTGCCAGACTGATAACAAAAATAACACAACATGGCAAGCACAATGGGCCAAAGGCCTGAGTGCTGGAAGAGGAAAAAGAATGTACCCACTCCAAGGACCGTCTACTTTAGGATTCCTGTTGGCGCGTTGAAGGCTCCAAAACTCCTCAAGGAGAATATGGTCGAGGTGCTGCCAAGGAGCAGCCTGTCTGCTTTGGCAGGCTCGCGACTGCTTTTCAAGTACTTAACCTGCGATTATTCCTCTTTCGCGGATATTTTCTTCCGTCGCAGTGTGAGTCTCCTGAAACATAATCACTTCCTTGTTCTTGCTTGCCAATTTTGAAATATAATGGCAAAATCCCTTCAATATTCAAACTCAACAAAACAATTCCCTCTCTGTTTGACCGAGAGAGCCCCGATGGCTAGGTTCGGTCTTCCAAGTGATGCCGATTATGATCTATAGATGTTCAAGAATCATTATGAACCCAATGATTTGGGTTGACATCTCCCATATATTGTTTCTTCGTGGTTCTTGTTTGATTTAAAGAAAAATTTGCGAAAAAATTTTGACAGTCGTTTTAAAAATATGAGAAATGACAAAAATAAAACACCGCCTTAGTGCGAGTAAACAATATCAATTAATTGGGGGAATCACTGAATAGACTTTCAGGCAATCATCACAATTTAGTTTACATAATACTTGTATGGCCTCGATATGTTGCAAAATTTCAGTGGTTTCTTTAGGCTTTTTATAACCAAATTCTTTATATTACTACGCTCATTACTGAAGGGGTTATTTCAGTGGTGCCAAGGAGCAGATACTAAAGGAACAATCTGGATTCACCCCCGCATCGAATAACAATATCTCTCCTCCCTCCCCAGCGCCACCTTCTCCATTGACCGCTTTGAATAACACTATGAAGCCACACCTACATAGGATAGCTAGTCTAGTCAAAAAGTAACTGGTTTACGAGGATAAGTATCTTTTTTTTTGTACATATATTTCGATAAATGCTTGTGGGCCGAATAAAAAAAATAAGTTAAGAGTTTAATGCTTGGCTCCAAGTAAATCACAATCTTTACACTGAAATTCCAATTATACGTAATTGTTCTGTGTATAATAGGAACCAAAAATACGTGACATAGTTGCTAGTATTTCTATTTTTAGTATATAGGCTATCTTGTAATGGTTGTTCCTTATTTTTTTCTTGCCATCGGCAACAATATGAAATGTTTTCATTGTAATCACATTACTCGCTATTCCATGACGTTTAAATATTACAACAGAAGACCTAAGTCTGTCCAACTTCTTTCCTTTATTACCTGGATTTATTAGTTCAATTCTCTTGAAATCTATGGAATGATTTTTATCTATACAATGTCAGGAAACTAGTAAAATTTTTGTTGTGACTAATGTTAACTTATTACAATTTATTCATTAAATTTCACCAAGTGTTGAAGGAGAATTCCATATTTTGTTAAGATAAGTTTGTGTTTCATTTAATGTGAATGTTGTATCGAAGGATTTTACGAATTCAAGTTATGAAATTTCGAATAGCCATTCAAATTTTTATAAGAAGAAAGTAGTTACCACAAGAATAGGTTTTGAATCTAAAATCTCTCTAAATGGACATCGATTCATATTATTGCCATGTATAGATGTAATTAGAAGTATGATATATTTCGTGATATTTTATTTGACATATCTTCTGAATATCATTTTCATAAGTAGTAGTCAAATTGTATATAGTCTGAAAATAAGTGTTGAGCTTATAAATGGTTGTGTTCCTTTTCTGTAATTAAGATTTACGATGATAAAACATACGGTGACAATAAATATGGCCGTTTTTCAAAGAAATTTCATGATTGAACATGTATCATGTGTTTCATGAATTCTCATGAAAAATGAACACCATTAAAATTTCCTTTGGACTTCGGCCTATTTTGAAATCGGTAAATTGTAAGAATGTTTATAAAACCAGAGTTTGCTGGATTATCTGTCTCTAGGCTCAACTTTTTGTGGAAAACTTCTTTACTGTATTCAAAGACACAAAATTGTTGTAATGAATTTTGTGTCTTCAATAGAGGACTTTATGTGCTCATATCTTTAATCATTTCTTGATTTGTCCCATCTAGACTGAACTAAAGTTCAAGTTATCTTGATTGATATGTCGATTGTTATTTTGAATAACCTTATCCAACATTAAAAAAGGTAGAGAGTATTCGTCTCATATTTTATCTCGGTTTAGTTGTATTTGTACATTCTCATTAACAAAACTGCATTTATAATTACATCCCTGAATAAAACCTTTCAATGTGTTTACACGTATAGCATCTTATAAATGTTGAGATATGATGTACCTGGTTAACAGCCAGACAAGTACTTGGAGTATAAGCTTTTCGACAGATCGCATCTTGCAGACACAGTGTATAGCGGTGCGGTAGATACTCGAACTAGTATAGCTTCTTAAAGTTTCCTGTTTGATCTACCTTTTGTTTTCATAGTAGCCTCTGTGTCTGTACCTGTACTCGATGCGCTCCAACAGATTGAGGTGATTAGGTGGCAGTCTGGCCTGGTGTTGTGAATACTGATGAAGTTATATGACACCAATACTGCAGCCTCTTGTTCCAATTCACACCGTACCACTACCGGGTGGTCATGATTGACGATGATTATGAAGTGTGGATCAGAAAACCAGCTCCTACAGGAAGGATATTTCATATTCTACGGAAGGTCTATTTTAGCAATAAATTCTAAACGAAACTCACGAGATATTTCTCCAGTCAAGATATCAAATCGATATAATAATCAACATCACGGAAAACTTTACATCAGCTGTATATTTCCTATGGCATTCACTGGTAGACACCAAATTGTAAAATAATATTGACTGAAGCTTTCATTGTAAATAAGACATAAGTAAATGATGTATTAACTCTTAACACTACTGTTCTGGCTTAAGAGTTGATGTTATAGTATTCGAGATTAACACTATTTTGGTCTATTTGAAGAATTAGATTTTTGCCATGTGTAGATGTTAGAAACTATTTTGAATTAGCTTATTTTCAGTACTTTGTAGAATTGCTGTTACTTAAAAGTTGTTAAGATGTGAGGAAAGCTCTCAGTTTGAAATATTCAACATAATTAATTTCTGCAGATCATTCATGAAAGTTTTCTGAAATACTTGAGCAATATTCTTAGAGCTACTAGAAAATTGATATTGCAGTTCTTTGTTGCAAAGAAGTATAGTCCATCTAACAACTTGATTGAAAGATTTCATTGAGATATGTAAAAATTAAAATTTGTTCATACCGCTAGTAAAACATGCTGGCAGTGATAAGTTAGAGCTTTGAGAATATGGCTCTATTTAAAATTTCTTTGAACTAATCAAGTTTAATTTAATTAGTGCAAAGAAAATTGGTTTTAGTATTTCAAGAAACTAATATTAGCATTTCCATATTTCTGAAGGGAGGCACCATTCAACTTATCGTCTGTTTACTAATATCTAAACTTGTTTTGGATGTTTTGGAGCGGTTTCAGGACAGATTGGTTTAGCCGTTAACTGAATGAAAAGAAAATTTGCCTAAAATTTCATTCTCTTTTTCTATCTGTAACAAGTATAAACCTACAATGAATTTTTTACTGCTTAATATATTTTTTAATTTCAGTTAATGAAAAGTTCTAATATAAAAGTAAAGCGCATACACGAATTATGAGACGAAATTTAGTTGAATAATCATGATTTCTTTTTACCCAATTGAAGTCATGGATACCTTCATAAAATTCTCAAAGATTATCTGGTGCACTTCTTATGATCTAATTTGAACTATTCATTGACTGAACAGTGTTCTTTTTTGCTATCTTTTTCAAATTATTGTATTTGTATTTTTTCAAGCTTTCGGCTATTCGGAAATATTTTCTTCCCTTCAAGAATTTTTGAATGGATTCTCCAACTTGAGTTAGATCATTGTTCACTAAGAGAAATTATATGCTTACAACCTATCAAGATGGAAACTGCGAAAATGCTAGAATCATTAAACTGCATACAATAAAGCTGTAGTCAAATAATAGAACATTAAAAATTTCCTACGCAAAACCTTAGTACATGACGTGATCAGTTAATTTTGGTAAATCTTTCTCAACCCTTAAGTACCGACGTAGGGCCTATAAGGTCGCGAGAGATTGTTACTTTGCTAGATTTAACCTTTTCGCATTCAGGGGAAGCCGTATTTCTTTAGTAGCTGTCAGTTTACTTGCACCAAGATTGGGATACAGGTGATGCAGAACAAACAATGCAGTTGTGATGGGAACCTGAAAGATTTTCAGTCGTAGCAATGGTTTGATACTGAAAGCATCGCGGTTTCGCCGTTCAGGGCCTATTAGAAGCGATCTTTCATTCATCATCACACAGCATTTCAACATTCCACGTCACAAGTAGGATTCGTACGTTTGATAAAGGAGTATGGGAACACCCAAAACACTGAGATTTCAAGAAAATGTCGCTGTCGAACAATCACCAACATGCAACTACATTAAACATGTTCGACTGCTCTGTGAGGAGGAATTTCGGATAATTATTTATTCTTTTATTCCTAGAAGATAATGGTCGTTTAACAGTTGATATCTCCAGACTTTCAAAATCTGTGAATCGCGCCCAAGAATTGTGAGATCGCCAGATCGACTATTAGCGATTTGTTCCTGTGACGATTTTTAGCATCGTTTTCACAATTTCGAAAATGAAAAACCGTAAAGAGGAAATCGCTGCAATTCCGATCGAAATGTGCTAGAACGCAGTGTAGCAGTTTCTATCCACATCAATGCATCGCTTCTGGAGTACGCTTGCTGATGGCTTTAAACCATGAGTGCCAAAAATAGGGTGTAGTACTGGGTCATGCAGAGTAAACTAACGCAAGTTGTCAATCTTTTTATTGACCCTTCAAAATTGCAGTTGATTTTTCTGCACTCTGTAGTAGTGCCAACGAACATGATTTTGGGAAGATATGACGATTTCAAATAACGATCCGGCCTCTCAGACCCGCCGCCGGCACTACGTTAGTTTTCGAATTGAACTGCTGTCCAAGTAAACAGGAAGAAATGCACGTGTAACATCGGCAGGTTAACCATATTGAAATATACACAATCTGCATTTTCCTATATGGCCTTGTTCTACAAATACTTCACATATAAATAAAGGGCCTCGAGAACTCGACTGTAAAATGATGTTGGAGACGTTTCCAACCCAGTTAACAGGTATACGTACGCTGTATACCACAGTTAAGCATTTTGTGGTATACCAATAGGCTGTAACTGTATGTTGATTGTCAAGCTTTGTTCCTTTGTACCCCAAAAGAAAACTTCGAACATAATTTCTTTGATAGATTTTCCGCAATGGCTGAGATTGAGTCATCTTCGTGATGGACTTTTAACGCCATGTGCGCGATTTAACCGTTCAAGACTTTGTTCGCATGTTCTCTGGACAACTCTGTTTCGCTAAGAACTAGACCTTATCACGTTCACCCTGTGGGAGCAGCGACTCAACTGAAGTCAGACCTTTACTAATGAAGGATAGTGGTTTTAATGATTCAGTGTTGCTAACTCACTCCAGTAGTTTCGTGGTTTTCTAAATGTACAGGTGGAGGCGAAAATGAATAAAACTGGTCATAAACTTCTTCGTTAGATTCCGAAAAAGTATTTATTATTTCGAAGTTTCGTGTTTTGAGTATCAGAATTCTTTCTGTAATTTATGGATCTCAAAGTCACATTACGAATTATAGTTTGCCACAAAAAGGTTTTTTTTTTTGAATCAAAGTCGTTTCACCGCGTTATGAAAAAACCACATCGGTAATTAAAGGGTAATCAGCATATCAGAGAAATTGTCTGGAAAGATTTTGCAATTATTTGAAAAAATGCGTTAGGAACTTAAGGGAAGGATTAACTCGAATGATTATTTCACCTTAGAATTGATAGATTATTAAAACAGAAACTAGAAGCAACTCAGCCCATATAGAAAAATTTTTTCAGAACATTACGCCTGCACAGAATATTCATTAATAAAATTTCGAATAGCTACAATTACATATACCATTTTAATAGTATCACTCATAGTTTTTCCTCGGACATAATGTCAAGTGCTGTCTGATAAAATTTAGGCGAATGTCTTTATACAAACTTTGAAGAAAATATTTCCAACTTTTTTACATAGTCATTGCTTTTTAACGGTGCCATAAGACTCTTAATTTGCACAATCACTCAAACAATAACTTTAAGTTAAAAAGACTGCACTTGTATCCAAAGATATTACTCCAAATATAATAAACATTTTCGAAATGAAACAAATTAGTCTATGGTAAAATGTTATTTATTATAATGAAAAATCCATCACTTATGAATACAAAGCTTAAATATACTACAAAACTTCATATTTGTTTTTATTAAACACCTTAATTAAATAAAATAAAGATTATAACTTCCGCACATTTTCTCAAATTCAGTCTTCACTTTATTTACAAATATCTTTTTTCACTTCAATAATAGGTAAAATCAAAATTCCTCCAATATTGTAACTTGCTCACTTACCTTTGAAATAAAAGACATAAGTTTCAAATTAGTCGTATTAGAAAAACATCAATGCTAATCATCAAAGGAAAAATATCAATTTTTTTACTTCTTTCTTTGGCCACCTCCAGCTAGAATTGTTGCGATCCGGATAAAGATGTTCAAAGTATCCATGTAAATTGAGAGACATCTGCAAAAAAATTTGCATCAAGCAACTTTGAATGAATATTTATTAGACTATATCGCAAATATATGTCTATATACGACATTCTCTACGTTATCAACGAGTGGTATGTAAAACCTACGTTGTGAAACCGAAATATCAATTTTGCACAACTTATCGGTATCTTGATTATTCCTACTTTGTTTGCATTTGTATTACAATGCAATAACGTAGCGAGAAAACAAGAAGCTTGTAAGTAATTTTATTGCTTGAGAGCAACCACTAAACAAGCCTTGTCGCGCTTACGCTTTTGGATGAGAAACTGTTATGCGATAGATATACGCAAAATCAATATTTCCGTTTTATATTGTTAGCTGCAGGTGCTGGCTATAATGTCTCATATAGACATGCATTCTGTCAAAAAGGTACAGCGAATTGGTCAATAAAACAAAATATTCATTTTCCATTCAAATTTATTGTATCGCCTTCCGAAATAAAACATTACCGCCACAGAATAATCCAATCATCAAAACATTTTCAAACGCTGAGTTTTGGAAAAAGAAGGTCGGCCGGACCATATCAGGTGAATACGGTGGTTGCTTGTTGGTATTTGTTGAGTTTTTAGTCAGAAATTCATTCACAATGATAGCCCTGTGAGATGGTGCATAATCCATGAAGTTTCTTTCCAAAAATCTGGTCTTTTTCGACGAATTTGCCATCAAACGCCTCAGGTAATATTCTTTATTTACCGTCTGACCTTCTGACAAGAATTCCGAGTGCCCAACACCTCGATAATCAAAAAAAACGGCCAACATTTCCTTTCGATTCAGTTGGAAGGCGCTATTCCGAAGCTTGTTCGTGCTCGATAGAGTCGAAATGCTGGAGCACTATTTCCGTTTGAATGAAAATAGGTGGGTAGATACTTAATCAGTCATAATTTTTGTTAATTGAAAATGACACTCATCATAAATATATGAAGATTACTTTGTGATTTTTAATGTTCTCATGTCACAGAGCTCCCTTCACTTTACTTATCTATCCAAAATATGTTAAAGGGATAAACCAACTACCAAATAGTAACGGTTAAATCATATAGTATCAAAAAAAAGAATATTGGAGTTTCCGAATAAACCTCACACTTCAAATTCATCAGTGTAATTCGCAGAGTTTGTGATAATTTTTTCAGCTCTAGAAAGCGTTTTGATCATCATTTCAGTTCTTGCAACTCATATTATTTGATATTTCCGGTAAAAAAACGACTTGAAATGAACTTTCAATCAAACTGAAATAATGCTCGAGCATTTCGACTCTTTCGAACACGATTTTCAGATCGTTATGAACCGCGTGCCGCAAGTTGTTCAGATACAAAAAAGTGTAGAACGTGGAGATATCTACTACAATAAAGCAAAAATATCGAAATGGGGAAACTCTACTAGGATTTCTGGATTTCTTATAGCAATTGTTTAAAATTGCTCCTTGAATAGTCTTACATTATACGAGGTTTGTAAATAATTAGACTTCCGACCAGCTGGAGGCTATTCCACTAACCGAGTTTCAGTTAAGCTATGATCATTGGAGGGAGCGTCTCCACCGCTGTGTGGCTTTTCAAGGAAACTATAATATATTTAAGGAAACAATATTGCACTGTAATTATATCTGAATAAAAAATTGAACAAAAATCCGTCTCTTTACTTCATTCACGCACCTCGTATATCGAAATTTTGGTGGAAACGAAAAATTTTCGAAGGAGAGCAAGGAAATAGTTTATCATAATTTGAAACTGTTAATACTATCACTAAAAAAGATAACATGGAACCGAAAACATCATTCTGTACATTAAATACAAAAAATTTTGATCGTATAGCCTATAAAAAGTAACTTGAATTTGAGCGCAATATTACAATTGAAGAAGTTATTCATGAAAAAGATTTTATTCGAAACTTTATCACTCTGTATCTAGGAAACGAGTACATGTCCATAAGACAAAAGTCATATTAATCCGACCAATGTAATCTGTTAATTTTTTGGTTTGAACCTGGAACACCTTGTATATGTACAGAGTGTAAATAAATGAAACCAAAAAAATTTTAAGGGAAAATTTCTCAAGTCATGTTATGACGAAAAGTTTTTATAAGCAAAAGCTTCGTTACATATCTAGAGGGTGTTGAAATCTTCTGTTTTTTTTTTCAGTTTTTTCTTGCTCTCGTTTTTGATACCTCCATTCCAAAAGTAACCCAACTGTTTTAAATAGACAGTACTACTAGTGCAATCTGTCAATATTGTACCCGTCGACGACTTGGTACATCATTGACAGGTTATCGCGTCATGTTTGTTAGTAGGTTTAGTACATCGGTCCGAAAATGAGTTTTAAACGAAGAGCTGCAATTGAGTTTTGTGTTAAACTTGGTAAATCTTTCACCGAAACGCACCAAATGCTACAAACTGCATATGGTTATGATTGTCTATCCCGTACGCAAGTGTAAGGGTTCCTTGCTCTCCTTCGAAAATTTTTCGTTTCCACCAAAATTTCGATATACGGGGTTCAAGCGATTCGAATCGGGTAGAAAGACCCTGAATGATGACGAAAGATCAGGCCGTCCCAAAACTGAATTATCGGAACAATAGATCGAAAAAGTGCGGGAATTGATCAAAAATAATAGAAAATCATAGGTGAAATTTATTGAAATGGAATTAGGCATTCCTCAAATAACTGCATACGGCATTTTGACCGAAGTGTTGGTCCTTACGAAGATGATGTCGGGGTTTGTACCATACAAACTTTTTTGATAAAAAATCACATTATTGTCTTGCAAAAAAAAGGAGATAGAGGAGTCGTTTGACAACCTGTTGGCGCGTACAAATTTGTGTATCAATGCAGAAGGCGAATACATTGATTAATAAAAAAATTCATATCAAAATTTTCGATAATTGTTTCTATTTTCGAAAAGTTCGGTTAATTTTGGAATGGAGGGGGTATTTCGTCCACATTATTAGACCACTGAAGCGGTTATAAAGATCTACAGGACGATATTTTTACTGAGGTCAAGTGTACTTTCCCCCCCTCCAATTCTTCTCAGTACGCTTCTGGTTATTTTTTTCGTATTTCCGTTTTCGTGAAAAAAATCAATTACTATCGAGACTATGGTGGAAACAACAATCGTACTGTAAGACAAACTGTTATTATTTTAATTAAAGTACTCGCTTCGGCGGTACATATACTAAAATTGGAACGATACAGAGAAGATTAGCATGGCCCCTGCGCAAGGATGACACGCAAAATCGTGAAGCGTTCCACATTTTTACAATATAAACAGCTATATTCCTAAGAAACACTTGATCAATCATTATATAGAACACAACAACATAAAATGCGCAATGTTTGTAGAGACGAAAATCAGAGAAGACCAGGTGATCGAGTACCAAGACTGGAATATACTTAATCATATTGGAGAGAAAGACGAGAGAGTTAGAGGAGGAAGCCTGGTAAAATGTCACCCCAGCCTGAAGATGGGAAAAGCCAACCCCCCATCAGTAAATAATCGTAAAAATGAAACCCTTCACTTCACTATACCATTCAAAGAAGAGAAACTACATATTTTCCTTGTATATATCCATCCACATTCAAAAATAGAAGAAACCATATTCACAAAAGCCTTGCAGTACAGGTATGCAATAATTATTGGAGATTTCAATGTGAACAAGGTGAAAAAAGACAAATAAACAATTTCATCCAAAACAGCAACTTCATTCAAGTACCAACCATGCCCACATTCTTGATGGATAACAACCCAGATAGCACACCAGACATCATATTGCACACTTCCAACTTAAAAATAATGTGACAGAAATTAAACTCATCCCGGACTTGGGGTCAGATCACTTGTCAATGATGATAGAATTAGATATAGAAAACCTATACGGCAGGAACAAGAGAGCTTCACTTATAATTTCAACAGGTGCGACATAAAAAGGTGAATGAAGCATTGGAAGAATACATCGAACTAAACAAAGATAAAGCAATCAATGAAGAACTTATAGAATCATTTAACGAAAAGTTGTCCAATACTATCAAAGCCAATACGCCCACTATTAGTCATACACATTACCTTCATGAACTACCACCTTATATAATAAAACTGATCAAGAACAAAAGGAAAATATACAGAGAATACTGCAGGAATATAAGTCCTAACTTAAAACAGAAAATAAATGAGTACAACAAAAACGTCCAAAAAATGATTCACCAATACAGAGAACACACATGGATAAGGGCTTGTAATAAAATAAATGAATCTAAAGGGAGATCATTCTATCAAGAAACCAAAAAACTTTCAAAATATAAACACTCTGATAAAATTCCCACCCTAATAGAGAATGGAAGATCTTACTCGGAAGATGGAGAAAAGTAGAAGTGTTTGCAAAACACTACGAAAATGCCTTCAATTACGACAATGACGATAACTTTGATAAAACCCACGAGAGGAGAGTTAATCAGTGGTATGAAAAATTCTTCTCAACTTCCAAGAAAATTCCATCAGGAAAAATAAAATTGACAGAGAGACCTATTTTCAAATAGTAAACAGCTCCAAAAACAGTGCCCCAGGTGTCGATTACATACCTTGGAAAATAGTTAAAAACTCAGTGATAGAATACATGAACACCTTATAAGTATCTATGAATATTGCCTCAATCAAGAAATATTCCCAAAAATATGGAAGAAAGGATGTATAATAACAGTACCTAAAGCGAACATGGACCACTCAAAATCAAAAACTACAGACCGATAACCCTCCTGCCAGTTTTGGGGAAAATTTATGAAAAATAATAAGGATGAAATTAATTGAAAATCTGCAAGATCAACTTCCCATCTTTCATTTCGGCTTCCAAAATCAGAAATCTACAACACATCCACTGACTATATTGATATCAAACACGCAAAACGCCAAATTGAAGAATTTTAAAACATCGGCAATTAGTCTAGATATAAATAAAGCCTTTGACAGTGTGTGGCACAAAGGTCTTTTATTCAAACTAAACTCGATGAAAACTCCCAGATATTTACTAAATATTATAAGAGACTTCTTGGAAAACTGACAACTATGGGTAAGAATTAAGAACAGCAAATCATATATTTTTGTACCACAACAAGGGACACCACAGGGCTCACCACTTTCACCGCTACTATACAACCTCTACTGTGCGGACATATTTAATCCTGAAAGCCAAATTCAATATGTGTTACAGTATGCGGATGACACTCTTTTGATATCGCACAAGAAGAACTTAACGAAATGTATAGAACAACTTCAAGAACTAATGGGGAAGATAGAAGTGTGGTTCCGTGCTTGGAGATTGAAGCGAATCCAACAAAATCTCAGTTCATAATCTTCAATCATAGAATATCAAGTAGCTCTACAACAATATCCATATGTAACGAGCAAAAAATCCACAGCAGGCAATAAAATACCTTGGAGTCTATGTAGACAATAAAATGAATTTCAATCTGCATACAAGTCAAATGAAGAAGAAAACAACATCCCGAGCAAAACACTTCTCGAAGCTAGTTATTGGAAACCAAGGCTTATCAGTGGAGAATGCAGCCAAAATCTACAAGACCATATGCAGACCAATCTTGAGTATGCCCACCCAATTTTGATCAATTGCAGGAACCCAGCAGTCCAAAATATACAAAAAGCAGAAAGAATAGCACTGAGGACCATATCAAGAATTAGACATCCACGCAACAGACTGCACAATCCTCCCAATGTATTACTATACGAAAAACTATGATTCAACCTATTTCAGACAGATTTCAAAAATTAAATTCAAAATTCTACGGCAGATTGGAAGGTATGGCAGATGTCATCAAGCTGTACCATGAGGACCCCAACAACAACAACCCAACAAGGAAGTATCCATCAAAATCACTACTCCAAAAACTCAGGGAGGAATATAGAAGTAATAGATAACTTAAGCATACTTTACATAAACAGTTTTTTTTTTTTGTTAAATAATGATATTTAATTTACTGAGCTGAAGGACCGAAGGTCGATGGCTCTTGTTGTATGTGTATGACAATAAATGACAGTTCTCTCTCTCTCTCTTTAATTAAAAACCACTTACGCATTGATAGGATCATAAGGCCGTACTCCATACATCTCTGGAGCAGTAGTGTAACGTTCAGCTTGAGCTACAATCCTCTGAGTATCGTACAGTAGAAATCCAGAGAACAAAACGAGGCCACCATATAGCGTTACTGAATACAAACCAGCTCCTAAAGCACTCATGGGAGAGAAGAACATTGAACCAATCGATGATACGAATACGACTCCTAGACCCATAGCTAATGGTCCTCCCATATACAGGAATTTGTCATTAGGGGCACAAACCTGCAATTAGTACCCAAACTGTATATACTGTTGTAGATTTTGAAATTCTTGATTCCATTTTATAATCTGGAAGTGTTTTACTAAAACCCGTGGCGATAATGATTTAAAACTGACCCTATCCATACTTACAGCTATTGTACTGAGCCCACCAACTACTCCAGCCGTATACCAGGCAGCTCTCACTAACAAGGGACCTCCCATAAAGCAAATTGGAGCTAAGACAGCACCCATTGTTGCTGTATGGAGTACCCAAGCAAGTTGTTTAAGTCCTAATCCGTTGGAATAGGGAATACTTTGGCATAAAATGCCTGTTCCCATCATAGCACCCAAACTTATTGCCAAACCCTGAAAATAAAAACATTCAAAAATATTTTACAATAACTGAAGTTATGTCCATTTCAAATAATCATTTTGGTTTTTTGTGATGTATACAAAGAAGACTAGGTCTGACTACTCCGACTATCTGATCATAATTAACTATGATCAGGTTATAAAACTTAAACTTTTTCAGATTAAAGAGAAAGAAAAAGTCGCACGCATTTTTTTTTAACATTACAAAGGTGAGCAAACTTCGATGTTTTTGGTTGGTAGCTAGGTAAAATGATGTGATGATGTGGATGCATTGGTTGCCTCTCATTATCATTTACGAAAATTCTGAACAGAAGCGGACCCAAAACCGACCCCTGAGGGACTCCCGAATGGGCTCCAAAATCCTGAAATCTGAATCCATTGTACATAACATATTGCTTTCGCTCACTCAAATATGAATAGAAAAACCTGAGAAGACTCAGAGGAACCCTATCTCCTTCATTCTTTTCATCTGAGCAACATGGTTCATGTGATCAAAGGCCTTAGAGAAATCCGTGAAGATCGTGTCAACCTGGTCACTAGGGTCCAAAACCTCAGTTACGTATTCCGAAAAGTATGCAAGATTCGTTACAGTTGATCTACCAATAGAAGCTCAAAAACCTTTGCAAAGGAGCAAAGCAGGGCCACAGGACTGTAGTTTGTTACATAGGTCCTGTCACCGCTCTTGAAGATGGGACAGATTTTCGCGATCCTCCACTTAGACGGAAACTGATTGTTCTTAAGGCACAGATTAAAATTTAAACATAGCGGTGCTACTATCGCCCCTATAATATCCTTTACTATAAAACAAGGTATGCCGTCATACCCCAAAACTAGCTACCTAAACAAACTACAGGGTGCTTCAACGAAAACTAAACAGAGGCTATATCTACCAAGATATTCATTTCTGATCAAAACTCAAAAACAGGTCAATTTTTGTTTCCAGGGGACATCTTTTGGGGTACAAAACTTGCCTGAAATATCAACCCCCTAAGCGGGGGTTGCAATCCTTGAACATTTTGAATAGGGAAGATGGGTCGAGTGATGGCTCAAAAGAAAGGTGGTATCTTTGCCTTTTATGATAGATGCTATCCCCATAGAAAATGTAGAGACTTTTTGTTACCTGGGCAGCCTCATAACGACAGAAGGAGGGTCAGAGGCAGACGTCAAAAACAGAATAGCCAAGGCCAACCAGGCTTTCGCCATGTGTGGAGATCAAACGCCATTACCAACGCAACAAAATTGCGCATCTTCAACTCGAATATCAAGTCGGTACTCTTATATGGGTGCGAGACCTGGAAGCAAACAAGAACAATCGAGCAGAGCCTCCAGGTCTGTGTGAACAAATGCCTCCGTGAAATCCTACACATCTACTGGCCTGAACGGATAACCAATGAAGAGCTTTACAACATCACCCATCAGAGCAAAACTAGCCAAGAGATAAAACTGCGAAAATGGAAATGGATCGGCCATATCTTGCGAAGGAAACCACGAACACCACCCGGCAAGTGCTGGAATGGAACCTGCAGGGAACAAGACAACGAGGAAAGCCCCAAACACATGGAGGAGAACAATTCTCGACGAAATATTACCAACTGGCAAGGCCTGGAATCAAGTGAAAGGAATTGCCAGAAATAGATCCAGATGGAAGACCTTTCTAGAGATATATATATATATATATATATATATATATATATATATATATATTGAATCCATTTATATATATATATATCATTTATATATATGAACAATCATATTAATTGAAAACTGAAGAAGATACAGTCATCATTGATTGTAAGCAACTGAAAATAGGAGACTATCTATCGCCCTGAGACTATTCATATTAGTGAAAAAATGGAACAGATTAATTCCAGATCAAAGGCTGTCATCTTTGATCTAAATGAATCTATTCCAGTTTTTCGCACTAATACTATAACAGTCTTGGGGCGATAGTCTACTCTATTTTTCAGTGGCTCACTCTGTATCTTCTACAATTTTCAATCAAAAATGAAAATTCTTTCACGGGAATGCAGACAAAAATAATACCTTTCTTTTGAGTTACGATTCGACCCATCTACCCTCTTCCAAATTTTCAAGGGTGGACACCACTGCTCTAGGGGTTGAAATTCGAAATGAGGATGGTACTTGATGATGACTGCCACGATCACCATGGATCTGTTCCATTTTACCTCACTGAAACTTGAATAGTCTCAGGGAAATAGTCTTCCCTATCTTTCAGTTGCTCACCCTGTATCTTTTACAGTTTTCAATTAAAAATGGAAATTCGTTCAAGGCGATGTAGACAAAGATACCACCTTTCTTTTGAGTCATCACTCGACCCATCTTCCCTATTCAAAATGTTCAAGGAGTGCAACCCCCGCTTAGGGGGTTGATATTTCAGGCAAGTTTTGTACCCCAAAAGATGTCCCCCTTGAAACAAAAATTGACATGTTTTTGCGTTTTGATCAGAAATGAATATCTTTGTAGATATAGCCTCTGTTTAGTTTTCGTTGAAGCACCCTGTATATTATTGAATACAAGAGTGGGGCAAATATGCGTGAAGTTTTATCGTCTTTACAAAGCAGTTTACCCTCCTGGTATCTAGTCCTCTTAAGTGAAATATTTTACTTCTAAACATTTCTTGAAACATTTTTTAGTTGAATGATGTGAAATAATGCATAAAGTATTTGTTCTGGGCTTGAGAAGTAAATGACATGTTTAATAAAATTGAAAAGACAGATTCACTGTTCACTCCATAAAAATCTCTAAGCTATACACAGAAAGCTGTGAACAACATATTTTCATCGCTTTCCTGAGAGAAATGCAGAAAGAATTGTCAGAACATAAATGCATGATAAGTGTGATGAGCAAAACAGACAGTTTCCCAAATAAACTCACCATAAATCCTCCCCGTGTAACCAAATTCATTATGGCCGGAGATCTGAAGGCAGCTAAGGCACTAGCTGCAGTTATCATGACTGATCCTCCAAAATACATATATGTAGCTTTCACCCGATCTCTAACGTATTGTGGCCAAACACTAAAATAAGAAACACTGATATAATATGCTTTGTTAGCATACTGTGATACATACGTTGCATGATCCATGATGCTAGCTTGACTAGAAAGACCTAAACCATAATAGCATAGTGCACCCATTCCAAGAACAGAAGCACCAGCTACTACACCTGCTCCAATTGCATATGCTACAAAAATATACGTTCTTTGATTATCTAGATTCTATTTGACACAAATTGAGGATGTCAACTTAAGGTCTTAATAAAATAACATATAAATCAAGTTAATACTTTTGGTACTATACAACTTCACAACAACATTCTCATTTTATATCATAACCTATCATTGTTCGAAAGAAGATTAATTTCGAAATAATTAATGCCTTTGAGTGATGCTTCGTTCAATGAATTAATACTCACGAGTTCCACTTGTTGGTTGCATTACTCTTTCTTTCAAGGTGGTTCTTCTGGCAGCCCTAGCAGCGGCATCTCGACCTTCTGAAGCATAAAGTCGAACCAAACATTGACTTTTAGGAACATTTCGTAGAGAGTTTAACTTTTGTAACGAACTAATAGTTGGAGTCCGACATACTCTGCTAACGATTAGTAGTGATGCCATTGCGGAATCTGAAAAATATTTAGTTCTAGAATTTTCTTATCAGAGTCAGTTGTGTAATGTTTCACCATAATTTAAGTAAATGAAAATTTCAAATAAAAATTTACTTACTCTGTGAATATTAGCTATTGTTTAATTTGACTGACGTGAATGAATCTTATAAAATCGAATTGAACCCGCTTTGCTTTTGCTTTTGAAAAGTGCAACTTCAAAAATTTGGATATTTGAGTCTGACATTTATTACTATATTGAATCATAGATCTGTATTCATCATTCAGAGAAGAAGAAAATTCACATTGCTATATATTTTTAACAGCCTCGTTCATTTTCAATCCAGTGTTTTTAGAATGAACGAAAAATGTTAAGGGCATTTTTTTTCTGTTGCTTATTCGAAAGGATTTTTGACCTCTGGATTGACCCCTGTAACGTTTTTTTTAAGCAGACTCAATTTCAAGTGTTTTAAAAGATAAATCTATTACTATTAGTAGATTCTAGATATTACAAATGAAAGAAAGGGAATTCAGACAAGTTATAAACGTTAAAATAGATAATATCTGACTGAGTAGGAATTAATTAAAGTGCATATTGATAATTTCCTAAGCAATAATACAGAATAAAAATTATTACCTTTCACTGATAGTATTCAAAATAGAAATTAAGTGTAAAGGTTCCTTTCATCAGAGCGTTTTGACGCCGATTCAGAAGGTCATGTGATTTTCAGCGTTGAGGCAACAAAGTTGGGAATTGCTGAACTTTATAGTGACAGACTTTAAAAATACAAATGGCAATTTTATATTTTCGGACTTCTAGGGTTGCCAATAAAAAACCTAAGTTAACCAGTTTTCTTCAATACGAAATGGCTATTTCTGTTTTTATAGTCGTCCAGTTATTGCGTGATATTAGTTTTCGATACTCTAACAACATTGTTGGAGGTTTTGAAAAAAGAATTTCGAAATATACAACCCTAAAGATTTCAGAAATGATACCAAATTAATAAAAAATAGATTTCATATTTATCAATTAAATGTTCTAACTTAAACTGAGTGACAGTTGACATATTTCTACGCTGAAAACCTCTTTTCATTGGAACGTCGAGATTTCAAAGAAAAATAGGTCAAATGACCAATTTGACTCCCAAAACGCTACTTTATAGTACAGATTACTAATTTCTCTGAGTAATCATACAGAATAAAAATTATTCCCATTCACTGTGAGTGTAGAAAAGTAAGAAGCGGTAATTCCCTGAATCTAAACACAGATCTCGAAACATATCGTTCAAGGTAACCACAGAAGTTCGTCTATTAGAACTTGACATGCGCTTTACAACAGCTCATATTTAATTCAAAATTGGTTCGGAATTGCACCCGCAATCAAAGCTATTGTTTGGTGAAAACAAGTAGAAAATATATTTTTGTGGATTCATACTTAAGCTTATACAACAATAAAAAATAAAAGGATGTATTTATAATTGAATGCAACAATAGATGCTCAAATTTCTTTTATAAAGTGACATTTGACATAAAAATAACTTCAGAGCACAATAAAAGTGTTAATTAGTAGAGTTGATGAAATTATACAAATTCCCAAAATTAGTTCTATTCTGATATTTTTATTCGCAGAATACAAGTATAATAATTTTTTTTCAAATATTTCTGCATGATATCAAAGACAAATAGTTTCAATTAATCATTCTATACAAATTACTCCACATTTCAATTGATCCTTCATTTTCGATTTCAAATAATCTTCAAAGCTACTATCTGCGAGTTTCGTATAACTGCTTATCTTTGTTTTGAGTTGCGTTTTTTTGGGGACTGGAACTGAAGGATTAAAAGACATTTCTGTCATGTCATAGTTATTGAAAAGATCGTCTGCATTCAATTTTCCAATTTCAGGAACCAGATTACCCTCTCCACTTGAAGGAGCACCACTTGCAATATTTCTTGCAAATTTACCCACAATAGGGTGATAATGTTTCTTCAAAAGTGTTAGTTCATACAGAGAGGTGCTGGAAGCATTAGAATACTCTGGATCATCCAATTCAATCATATTGTTCCCATCTCCGAAAGAGTTATCACTATTTAACAAAATATCCACAGATTTATTCAGTTGCATCGTATTTCTAATTATTCCGAATGTTTCTAAGGTGCCATGATGTAATAGCTGTTGGCATAAAAAAGCTAAGCGTTTTGTAATTCTAATAATTCGATTTTTGGTGATTTGTTTTCTTCTTTTAATCAAACAATCCCCAAAAATCCGTAGCACAATTAGTTGATGATTAAGAACTTTCGTGGCAGAAATGATACTAAATCAATAAAAAATAGATTTCATATTTATCAATTGAACGTTTTAACTTAAAATAGGTGATAGTTGACTCAGTTCTACGCTGAACACCTCTTTTCATTGGAGCGTCAAGATTTCATAGAAAAATAGGTCAAATGACCATTTTGACCCCCAAAACGCTCCTTTATAGTACAGATTGCTAATTTCTCTAAGTAATCATACAGAATAAAAATTATCCTCATTCACTGTGAGTGTAGAAAAGTAAAAAGCGGTAATTCCCTGAATCTAAACACAAATCTCGAATCATATCGTTCATGGTAACCACAGAAGTTCATCGACTAGAACTTGACATGCGCTTTACGACAGCTCATATCTAATTAAAAATTGGTTCGGAATTGTACCCGCAAACAAAGCTTTTGTTTGGTGAACACAAGTAGAAAATATATTTTATATGGATTCATACTAAAGTTTATACAACAATAAAAAATAAAAGGATGTATTTATAATTGAATGCAACAATAGATGCTCAAATTTCTTTTATAAAGTGACATTTGACATAAAAATAACTTCAGAGCACAATAAAAGTGTTAATTAGTAGAGTTGATGAAATTATACAAATTCCCAAAATTAGTTCTATTCTGATATTTTTATTCGCAGAATACAAGTACAATGATTTTTTTCCAAATATTTCTGCATGATATCAAAGACAAATAGTTTCAATTAATCATTCTATACAAATTACTCCACATTTCAATTGATCCTTCATTTTCAATTTCAAATAATCTTCAAAGCTACTATCTGCGAGTTTCGTATAACTGCTTATCTTTGTTTTGAGTTGCGTTTTTTTGGGGACTGGAACTGAAGGATTAAAAGACATTTCTGTCATGTCATAGTTATTGAAAAGATCGTCTGCATTCAATTTTCCAATTTCAGGAACCAGATTACCCTCTCCACTTGAAGGAGCACCACTTGCAATATTTCTTGCAAATTTACCCACAATAGGGTGATAATGTTTCTTCAAAAGTGTTAGTTCATACAGAGAGGTGCTGGAAGCATTAGAATACTCTGGATCATCCAATTCAATCATATTGTTCCCATCTCCGAAAGAGTTATCACTATTTAACAAAATATCCACAGATTTATTCAGTTGCATCGTATTTCTAATTATTCCGAATGTTTCTAAGGTGCCATGATGTAATAGCTGTTGGCATAAAAAAGCTAAGCGTTTTGTAATTCTAATAATTCGATTTTTGGTGATTTGTTTTCTTCTTTTAATCAAACAATCCCCAAAAATCCGTAGCACAATTAGTTGATGATTAAGAACTTTCGTGGCAGAAATGATACTAAATCAATAAAAAATAGATTTCATATTTATCAATTGAACGTTTTAACTTAAAATAGGTGATAGTTGACTCAGTTCTACGCTGAACACCTCTTTTCATTGGAGCGTGAAGATTTCATAGAAAAATAGGTCAAATGACCATTTTGACCCCCAAAACGCTACTTTATAGTACAGATTGCTAATTTCTCTAAGTAATCATACAGAATAAAAATTATACTCATTCACTGTGAGTGTAGAAAAGTAAAAAGCGGTAATTCCTTGAATCTAAACACAAATCTCGAATCATATCGTTCATGGTAACCACAGAAGTTCGTCGACTAGAACTTGACATGCGCTTTACGACAGCTCATATCTAATTAAAAATTGGTTCGGAATTGTACCCGCAAACAAAGCTTTTGTTTGGTGAACACAAGTAGAAAATATATTTTATGTGGATTCATACTAAAGCTTATACAACAATAAAAAAATAAAAGGATGTATTTATAATTGAATGCAACAATAGATGTTTAAATTTCTTTTATAAAGTGACATTTGACATAAAAATAACTTCAGAGCACAATAAAAGTGTTAATTAGTAGAGTTGATGAAATTATACAAATTCCCAAAATTAGTTCTCTTCTGATATTTTTATTCGCAGAATACAAGTACAATGATTTTTTCCAAATATTTCTGCATGATATCAAAGACAAATAGTTTCAATTAATCATTCTATACAAATTACTCCACATTTCAATTGATCCTTCATTTTCGATTTCAAATAATCTTCAAAGCTACTATCTGCGAGTTTCGTATAACTGCTTATCTTTGTTTTGAGTTGCGTTTTTTTGGGGACTGGAACTGAAGGATTAAAAGACATTTCTGTCATGTCATAGTTATTGAAAAGATCGTCTGCATTTAATTTTCCAATTTCAGGAACCAGATTACCCTCTCCACTTGAAGGAGCACCACTTGCAATATTTCTTGCAAATTTACCCACAATAGGGTGATAATGTTTCCTCAAAAGAGTTAGTTCATACAGAGAGGTGCTGGAAGCATTAGAATATTCTGGATCATCCAATTCAATCATATAGTTCCCATCTCCGAAAGAATTATCACTATCTAACAAAATATCCACAGATTTATTTAATTGCATTGTATTTCTAATTATTCCTAATGTTCCTAAGGTGCCATGATGCAATAGCTGTAGGCATAAAATAGCTAAGCGTTTTGTAAACCCAATAATTCGTTTATTGGTGATTTGTTTTCTTCTTTTAATCAAACAATCCCCTAAAATGCGCAGCACAATTAGTTGATGATTATGAACTTTCGAGGCAGCTGAAATGCGTAACAAATTTTTATATAAATTGTTATAAAATCTAGAAGGATCCAAGTTCAAAGCTTCTCCTTGGTTACTGCAGATTGCAAAAACTGTTTGAATACAATGCAACTCTTCTCTGAATCCCAAAACTTCTTCTTTTAAAAGTTTATCCAGTAAATCAACAATATCCACATAATAATCTAAACTAATACAATGTGCAAACTTTGCCAAACCTTCCAAGCATACTCCAACAGCCTTATTTTGTGTAGAACTTTTTAATATTCTAAAATAAATTCCAAAAATTATTTTTGTGATTTCTGTCAAATTCTTATGTTTTGCTTGTTTATTTTCTTCAGCAGATGCTTCTAATAATTCATTCTCCAAATGTTTCAATTGTTTTTTTCGTTTTCGCTCCTTCTTAGACAATTGCAACACATTTTGTTTTTTAGACATCAGTTTTTTTTGCTTTATATCAATTTCTTTTTCTTGGTCTAAGTTCACGTCTTTTAATCTTAGAAATAATAAAACTTCTAATATCTCTACTCTTATGTTGTGTAAATTTGTTTTTAAATAATGATTGATGATTCTGATAATTTTAAGGTTATTTCTTCTTTTTATCATCTTTAAATATATTTTCCACAGCAGATTTCACAATTTCTCTTAGTATCACATCTCTGTGATTTAAAAATGGTACCACGACTTGTGCTATATTTTCCGAGAAATTGAAATATGGATGGGTAACTAACAAATCACACATTGCACGTAAAGCTAATTCTCCTAAAACTCTTCCTTCCTTGGAAAAAGTTTTTCCCATCGTTTTCTTTTTTTGCAAAGATTTGCAAGCTTTCTCAAGTTTTTGCAGGAATGACTTATAATATTGTAAAAGCTCCGTTTCAAATTTTCTCAATTTCAAAGTTGTCTTCTTCAATAATATTGTTTCTTTCTTATGATTTCTGATTTTATATGATGGAATTATATCTTTAAAAACTTCCAATAAAGACATAATAGTTAATTTCCTTACTGTAAGATATATATCGCTAACTTGTTCATCCATAATTTTCAAAAGTGACCTCAAATTTGAAATTTTTTCATCTGGATTTTCAAGAATTTGTGAACTCAAAACAGCTATTTCCAATTTCTTCTGAGAGAGAATTTTATTTCTTTGAGCTAAAAGCTGTGTAGCTGACAAAGGTTTTGAAATATCGATATCATTATTAGTTACGTCAACTAGAGTAAATTCACCTTGATCATCTGATACTTCCTCATCTTCACAGGTCTCCGTTATCTGTTCTTCAATGTCTTCATCAGCAGTTTCTATTACTACACCTTGAGGTACTAATCCTTCTTTTGTCTTGATTGGTAGTAAATTTCTGACTTTGACATTAGGTTTCTTTTCATGATGATCTTCATAATCTTTCTCGAGGGCTTCTTCATTTTCATCAAGTTTTCTTTTCTTAGAATTTGGATGCTCTGAATATTTAATATTTTTAAATATATTATACGATCGATTACTGATAGCAGTTTTTAAGAAGTCCAAATCTTCCTTTTCAACCATACTAAGCACATCTTCCCCATTGTCACTCTCTTCAGATTCCTCTGGCTCTATTGGTTTAATGATTTTCGGAGGTAAATCTTTCTTAATGTCTTTTGTAGGTTTCTTAGTTAAATTTCTCTTTTGATGTTTCTTGATAACTCCTTGCTTGACCAATTTTCCTCGCTTCTGGTTGTTACGTTTAATTTTGGAAGTTTTCTTCACTGCCATGGCTGATAATTTGAAATTGGAGAAATTATCACGAAAATAGAAAGAGGTTTTTTAATGTTAAAATTAAAAGTTGTATTTAGACTTCACGTCTTCTCATACTTTTTATAGGTTATGTTAGTATTTCAAGTGTTAGGTTAGGTCACAGAATTTGAAGTACAGAGATGTCTATTATTGTCGTCTTCTCCCTGTTGCATTAAACCTTAGATTTAGCCCAGTGTAAAGTTATTTTTGAGATTTTATAAGTACTTAATATATGTATACATACTTGAATGCAGATTCGTGAACTTCAAAAACCAATACGTTCTCTCCGACCAGGGCCCCCGCAACCATATGTGCAAAGTGTGCAATGCACACGGGCGCCAAAATTCAGGGTCCAAAAAAATATTAAAATAAAAGTTAAGAAATTAAATAGGATAAGGTATAAATACTCACTAAATCTTATTAGTATATCATCCAGTTACTGCCGATTCCTATGTTGCGAGAACATGTCAGGCGGCAGTTTCTTGATTTTTCCTGTTCAGACATGAATAACGCCTGAAGAGCTATAAAAGCAATGCATGGCCACAGGCGTTTTTAAATCAGTTAGTTTACTAGACCGTGCAACAAGTGAATGAAAACAAGTAATCCTATTAATTTTTACATATAAAGTTATTTTTATTTTGTCAAGTGTGGTGTTGTGTAATATTTTGTTTACTAATTTTTTTTAATTAAGTGCCGAATACCTGCTGACTGCAATTTCAACGGCTTGATTTTTATAAAATGGTAAGTGTTCCCTACTTTATACTATCAACATTAACCCTTTATAGGAAACTGGTTATAATTAATTTTTTTTAGCCAAATATCTTTTTATTGATTGAAATGTCATGTACGAGTTTAAAAAGTAACTGGTTTTATCCATTACTTGCTTAGTTTTTATGCTATTGATCTTTTCAAAGAACCACTTTGTAGTTTTTTAAGGGCTATAAGATCAAATTAGTTTGACATCTATCCTCTTCCAAATTTTCAAGGGTGGTCACCCCTGCTTTAGGGGTTGAAATTCTAGATGAGGATGGTACTTGATGATGACTGCCATTGATCAGCATGGATCTGTTCCATTTTACTTCACTGAAACGTGAATAGTCTCAGGGAAATAGTCTTCCCTATCATTCAGTTGCTCACCCTGTATCTTTTAGTTTTCAATTAAAAATGGAAATTCGTTCAAGGCGATGTAGACAAAGATACCACCTTTCTTTTGAGTCATCACTCGACCCATCTTCCCTATTCAAAATGTTCAAGGATTGCAACCCCCGCTTAGGGGGTTGATATTTCAGGCAAGTTTTGTACCCCAAAAGATGTCCCCCTTGAAACAAAAATTTACCTGTTTTTGCGTGTTGATCAGAAATGATCTGTTTAGTTTTCGTTGAAGCACCCTGTATATATGTAGACATTAGGCAATATTTCTGTTATTTGTTCCTAAAAAAATTTGATTTTTAGTTTTAGGTTATTTTCTAGTATTTATAGACAGCGAGTCAACGTGTCTGTATCCCATTACTTAAGTAAATGTTTTAAAATGGGTGTGAACAAGAATTTATTTTGTTCTGTTTGTTTCATTTTGATATTTTAGTCTACAAATAAATATGACTTCTAAAGTTCAGTTTTTTGCTTTACTTCAAGCACCTACCTACCTACCTCCTACCTTAAAAAAAAAGAAACCATGATCCAAAATGCCTGAAGGTGCGCCAAAATTCTTTTTTGCACCCAAGCGCCAGTAGCCCTCACGGGGGCCCTGTCTACGACTAATAACGGAATGAAAAGAACATCTTATAATTGATGAAATGACGAACGTTTCCAATTTTCCTCATATTTGTACAAAAATATCAGAAGCAATATAAAACGAGACTACTTTTAAAGCCACTTCTTTACTGAAACAATTGTTTAAAACTACAAATTACATAAATATGAACATTATCCTTATAATTTGTCCACTGTATATATTAAAAGTATGCAATTATACAAAATGGAGAATAGGTTTGGTATTATTGTTACCAATTATGCAATTGAGTATTTTACACCAAAACTGAATAACAAATTTATTAGCAGATATACATTCAAGAATAACATGACTATCACACACTCTTGTATAAAAAATACTTTATTTACATTAATACATATAAAAATAGACATTCAACAAAATTCTGACTCAAAAACAATGAGAATTTGTTATCAGGAAGCTATAATATTCAATATAACACAAATTATAGTTTTCAAAGTAACTATTTAGTCCTTATATTTACATGTTTGAAATAATCTGGTGCAACTTCCAATAACCACTCTGCTTCTACTGTTGACAGATTTCGTAAGTAGCACTTTGATGTTTGAACTACTTCTGTGAAAAGCACTAGATGGGGCTGTTGTCCGTGTAAAACAGAACTAGGATGAATACAGACTGCTTGTCTTTTGTGGAGCTGAATGAATAGGAAATTTTCATTGCCATAAAAAATATAAGCATAATGTATAGTATTTATTATCATAGAGGTGTCCCAAAATAAAATGACAAATTAGAATACCATCATCTAGTCATAAAAGTACATGGCAGAACGATAAGTGATTAAAATAATCTGATATGGCAACAATATATTTCATGATTAGACATTTTTTCTTTCCACTGGCGTAAGAGCTGTCAGTTGGCCATCAAGTTTAAACATATAATGAAAGAATTTCATTTAGTGAATTATGTAGAGCTTAAACTATTGAAATTATTAGAATGAAATCATTTGAATTTAATAGAAATATATGAGACGTTTAATACCAAAAGCAAAATCATTTAAAACTCTTGTAAAGTACTTTCCAGGATGGCCTTCAGCTCTCAAGTCAAATTTTTCTTGATGACCTCATTCGATTCAAAGCGTGTTCCCCCAACAGGGAATTTTAATTTTAAGAGAAGAAAGTTAGGAGACACCATTTCTGGTGTTCGAAGGTAGTTGTAGAGTGTTAGGTCAAAAATTCATTTACAATGATGACTTTGAAATGGCGCTTAATTATGATGAAACAATTTTACGGCTTTCGAGGCGGTTAATTTCTGGTTCTCACTTGTGTGTCGTACTTGTACGCGCATGTCTCGTCGCCAGTGATTAATACGTAGCTCGGCCAGTATGTCTGTATCTACCTACTCTCGATACCTTTTAAAAAGGAATTCAGCTATTGCGCTGTTTCTCAATCTCACGTGATAATTATTCTCAATCATTTGGGCATTCTTCTCGAGATGTCCAACTAATCTCAAAATGTAGAGAATGCGAGTGTCCTAATTTCGACCGAAAATGTGCCAGAGGATCGGTATATGTTCCTTGCCATTGCGCATCTGTCATATTTCTTGAACCAATGAAGTTACTGAATATATTGCTCGAACATCTATTGGCGGTGCGGACGGTAGCGTTAACAATGGGATAGCTTGACTCAGCACGTAGTTATTTGATATGTTCGCGAAGGGAGAAACTAATGCAGAACCGGGAGATACTTTTTTGACCGGGTATATTAATTACAATGTAAATTAACACGGGACTCATCAGTCTATTTTGAGATGAATGTATCATAAAAATATAACTCAGTACATTTCATGCAAAAAGAAAGAATAGTTTGTCAGTTATATGAGGAAAATACTTACTGCAACATACTGCCGATCCCTATTTAACTCAGCAACATTCATGAACAATCCAGATATAAGACACTTCCTCAAAAGATCCATTTGACTTCCGCATGAGGAACTGGGAATATCACAAGACTTACAAATCTCTTCCAACTGAGACCTTATCTCTCGCACGTTAAGAATATTTCTCATATTTATAAAATGTTCATGACACCAAGCCCTTTTGTTACTCTGACCTACATTAGAAAACTCCCTATAAATATTAAGTAGAGTCACATGATCACCATAGCCAGAGCAAAATTTCTGTCGCACAATTTGTGCTTGTTCTTTTCTACTGGATGGATTCAGAAGAACTGATTCACCACTCAGAAAAGCCACGACAATCAGAGCTTCTTCTAGACATCCATATTGTTGCGCAGTGAGTAAAATCTTACTGAACCTGGGGTCTAAAGGAAATTTCGTCATCTTCCTGCCGATTTCAGTCAATTTGGAGTTTTCTGTGTCTTCTATGGCACCAAGCAATTTTAGCTGTTCAAGAGCAGCTGCGACAGCATCTGGTGGAGGTTTGCTCATGAAATCAAAATATTGCGCTTGTATACCAAGCGCCAGTAATTGCAGAACAACTGAGTTTAGATTGGCTCTCTGAATTTCAGGTGTACTTGATTTTGACATAAGTTCGAATTGTGAACGCGTGTAAAGGCGGTAACAACATCCCTCTGAATCTCGACCAGCTCTACCTGTTCTTTGCCAAGCTTGCTCCTGAGAAATCCTCTGAATTTTGAGCATTTCTAAACCTGTGGCTGGATGGAAAGATCTGAAACATAGTTAAAAGGAATATATTGGGATTTTGAAAATTTTGGATGAAGGAAAGTTACCACAACTTCGTTTTACAGTTCTGACGTGCGTTTCGTTATATCAGAATCATCAGGAGTTGATGGTATATTATTATCATTGTTTCTTATGAAATTTTGATGTAGTCATGATAACTTCATTTTTCTCTTATCTGAGAAAAACAATTTTTTCAATTTTACGATTTTTATGGTAATAAAAGATATTAAAGATCCACTTGAAGAAACTATATTCTTAAAATCTCTTTTCCTTTGACCATATTTTAAGAATGTTGGAAATTATACATTGGGTCATTACGTATTGATTGGACTATTTGTATAAACCCTTGAGTTTCGAATTTAAATGCCTCATTACTTTTTAATCACAGTGGATTATTAATGCATACTGGGTGACTCTTTTAAGTAGATTATTAGAATATTTTGATTTGTAATACAGTCAAAACCGGATATAGCGTCATTGAAGGGACCGTATAGTTTCCGACGTTATATCCGATAGTTGTTATAAGCAATACATAGCATAAGTATGTAGTCAAATCAACATAAGTACATATATATCTTATATAGAATAAAATATTGTTTTCAAATGAAATATCAAAAAAGAAATAAAAATGTTTATTGAGAAATAATTGGAGATACAAGATGTACTTAGCTGCACTATAAGACTTACACTAGTTTTTAAAGTAATCAGTCATTTTAGTCTGTTTTTTTAAGCCCACTCTCAAATATGTTTTACATTTTACGTTGTTGGTAAATGTCGCCTCACAAAAAGATCTGTTATGCAAAAACAGGAGAGGGGTACGTATGATTTTAGGACGGATAATGAAAACACAGTGTTCCTTGTCAGATGGAAGGATAACAAGGTAGTCATTTGTGCCACCAAGTTCGATACCATTGCAGAAACAAAGTATTTGAGATGGTCTAAAGGAAGTAAAGGAAAAATATGTTACTCAACCAAACCTTTTTGTGAATTATAACTATGGCATGGGTGGCGTCGATAAAATGGATCAATTGGTTGTTAACTGTAGAACAAGAATGCGTCAAAAAAAATGGTGGTGGCCAATATTCTGCTACTTATTGGATGTATCGGTGACAAATTCCTGGTTATTGATGAAACGAATCTGTCCCGGAGAAAAGGATTGTGCTTCTCTTCTGATTTTTAGGAGAAATATAGCTATGTCTCTTCTACAAACTTACGGTAAACCTTCAGCAAAAGGTAAGCTGAAAAATCCAATGAGCGATACTCGTTACGATGGTCTCAATGGCCAGAATACATTACTACCGAAAGACTATGCAGATTTTGCGGTTGAAAGAGCAAATTCATTTGCACAAAATCTGGAGTTGGATTACATCCCAAATTATGTTTCCAAAATTTTCATACATTTTAAGTGACTTGTGCGCACAATCCGATTTATCGGAAGACGCTTAATTTTTTCATATGAAAGTTAAATGTATTTTGTTTCTTGATTATATTATTATGACTACTAAATACTAAGAAAATGAAAAATAACTGCATTTTCATCATTTTTCAACCTTATGCACCAATGGGTTAATTTAGCATTTGTTACAACATGAGTTAACTCAAAAAAGGATATAACTTTTTCCGCCAAATTTTTCATAATTTTACTTTTTGTTTTGTTTAAATTATTTTTAATTTGGAAGGTTAAACTTATCGAGTTATTTAAAACACATGATGTTACAAAATCCATAGCAAATTAACTAACTTTGAACATCAAAAACTCAGTTTTTCAATTATAACAACCTTTTTTCACATCGTTGAAATACTATTCAAAATTAGAATTGAACTATATCAGGTTCAGAAGATATTCATATTTATTTTGAAAATTCGTTTTTCCCTTGAAATTGAATCAGCTTTAGGTTTGACATCCTCAATTAACCATCACTCCTCTGTTGGTTGGGTAGAAAACAAATACTTGAAACGAACTGAGTAACTTTCTAAACCAATACTGAAATTCTGCAAAATTTCCGAAAAACGTTTATCATTTTTCAGTGCAGCAAATGTGAGATGCTGGTGTTCGAAAATTGATTCTCTTAGAGAAAAAATTAAGAACAACCGACCATGCGATTTGAGATAATAAATGTGGTGTCAATTTCCAGTGTAGTATTTCAATAGTATTTCTAGAATGAAAGTTTTCAAAGAAATTATCGATGGAAGAATATTGTTCGATGATCCATAAGTGTAATAAATGAAATGTTTATTTACCTTACTTTCACCATACCACTGTCAATAATATATCGGATACCGCTGATGGTTACACTTGTTTCTGCTATATTTGTACTTATCACTACTTTTCTGTGCCCTTCTGGAACAGGCTGGAATACACTCAGTTGCATCGTTGACGGTTGTGCACCAAACAGTGTGAATATTTTCAAAGGTGGTCCTTCAACCTCTGGATCTTTAGACAAGATTCTGATCTGATGAGCAACTGCTTCAATCTCTTCTTGTCCAGTCAGGAAAATCAGAACATCATAACTGCGAAATTGGGTGGATTAAAACTTGAATTTCCTTTTAAATTTCAAGCTTACTTTGGTGGCGCTTCTCTATGTATTTTGAAGAAGGTTGATACACATGCTGTTTGATAATCATCATGTGGCTTGATAGTATAATACATGTTAACAGGATATGTCCGTCCTTCAAGATAGACAGCTCTACAGTTGTTGAAATATGAAGAAAAATGATCTACATCCATGGTTGCAGACATTATGAGAATCTGAAGAAATTCAAAGTCATATTCACATCTCAAGGATTTCAAGCATTAAGTGGTTATTTTTATTCAAAACTAGATATAGAAAAAAGTTTGCGGCATGTGCAAAATTATTTTCAGATATACAGATTCATATCAAAGTTTTGCTTTTTAAACGGAGTGCCCTATGATTCTCATAATTTATTAATGTATCAACCCAGAAAAATGTGAATTGCTTCAGATCAGTATATATCACAATCCATTTGATCCCGCGAATTTTTTTAATTGAATCATAATTTTTCACATTCTCAAAATCTAAGAAGTTAAAATATAAACATGAAAAAATTTTTTTCAAGCCATTTTAACAAAAAATTGGTGAACTCATTCAGCGGTCCAGCGAAAAATTCTTGTTTGAAAAAAGGTTATTGAAGGTTAACCAAACAAGTCCTGCTAAGAGGACGTGTGTGATACATTTCAAAACAGTTTCGACTAAGCATAAAGTGACATTACATTTGACACATCTCCAACGTGCTTTTAAAAGACAAACTTTCCACTGAAATTGATTTTCAACCTTTACTGTGTTGTATAATACTATTGGGTGAGATCCAGAAGGTCTGCTCCTGGATTGTGATGATTTAGGAAAGCTTCGCAGATAATGAAGGGTAATGCCCCGAACAAAAGTTAACAAATCGACTTTATCTTCACAAACCACTGTGAATTTTTCACGCATTGACGGCAGCCACGTTAACCCTATGTGTGAAAAGAGGCCACCATTTTTTTTTCCTGAATAGATATTCGCTAGCTGTTACCACTTTGATCCAGATCAACACCCCCCATGAAAGTATTATATTTGGAAAAGAGAAGAGGCTGTGGAACATAAATCTTTTGCATTCTAATGGAAGACCATCTTTTTACTCTTGCCAATGGTTCAACCGAATCGTAATTTGTACCACACAATATTGCTGTCTTTTCATCTGACAAACAACAACTTATTTGTTGAATCGTAAATGTGTTGAAAACGCCCACGTTCTTATTTCATTAGGGGAACTAATGATACATGGGACTTTTTAGGCGATTATCCCTAATGGTCCCTGTTGTCCAAAAACCTCTTTCTCTCAATGTTCTTAAAAAGTCAGGGCTGATAAAATAATTATCAAAAAATATAATGTGATCTCGTAGTTGAAACTAGTGTATTTTTTAAGCAAGAATCTTTTATGGAATATAATAATTGTGTTATTTAATGTTTCATCATCATAAACATCAAATAATGCCAAGTAGAAGCGAATTATTATTCAATGATAAGCAAAAACAAAGAAATTCAAAAAATCAGGAGTTTACAAAATTGTTTGCAATGAGTGTACGGTAACTTATGTTGGACAGACTGGTAGCAATTTCGAAACCAGATTAAAAGAACACCAATCCTCTGATAATAATTCTCCAATATGTGAACATATAAAACCCACAAAACATTCAATATCATTAGATAATATCAAAGTTCTTCATAATTCAAACAAAGGAAAGAAAATGAATCTGTTTCAATAAATCAGATCAGATCAATCAATAAACTTTGTAAAAACCCAAGTGAAATCACTCTTTATAGCCAGCTAGACATTAATACCTCTCCACTACTAAATTTGTAATTAGGCTAGTATCTATATAAGTAGGTTCGTTTCCTGTAGTTGACCACTTGAAAATGACTTGACAGTTATACAGGTTGTTCTGTCATGGAAGTTAAATTTTGTTCAGGTTCAAACATTATTATTTTTCTCATATTAAATTGAATGATCTGAGAGACCATTTCAAAACCTATTGATGTTCCTATACTTATTTTCAATATATCCCGAGTTAAAAATGGCTTTGTATTTTTTTTATATCCCAATAATGATAAGAACGAAATTTATCGCTTTATGTTTAAACACGAAGATAAGTACAAGGAGCGTTAGTTTTTCACAGATTGCAGACAGTGTAGCGTTGCGGTAGATAGTCGAACTAGTATGGCTTCTTGAGGTTTTCTGTTTGATCTATCTTTTAGTTTCATTGTTTCCCGGTGGCGCTGTTAAGTAGCCCTGTGTCGTTCATTAACGCCTTATGCGGAGGCGACGAGGAGGAGAATTTTGGAATATACCTGCGCTTGGGCTTTTAATCCTTTATTTCATTTTCTTAAAAGGCAATAGTTAAAAATTTATTAATTCAATAGTAAAAATGTGAAAAAATTGTTCATTATGTGAAAGGTTGCACAAGAACACAGAAAAAGGATAGAAATCATTCATTTAGAGTCTTACTCAGTAGAGGCGCTGAAACTAGTATAATAGTTTTTCATTAGCTCTTATAGGCTGTTTCTCCTCTTTTTCATATTCTTGGAGCTTCATCGATAGACAACTGAGAATGAAAAATTCCCCAAGAGGTCGAACTTTGTACATTTTGTAATTTTTATGAAGTTTAACAGCAAAATGCAAGAATTTTTTCATTTCCTGAAAACGTATTTTTGAAATAGCTTTGGATATTAATGGTATAGACAGAACCTCATCCAGACTCCAAAACTAACGTTTCCTAGGTAGCCTGTGGTATCCACTAAAGATTAATATTTCAACGAAAATCTTGATATATTGTACAGAACACAAAGCTGCGACCCAGTGGTCTATTGTGGCACACTCTGTCCTAAATTTCATCCACGAGCTCCATCCTTCTCTTAAAGGATACGAGTTTCGTAGGTGAGAGCTTAATAAGCTCAGTCAGCTTCAGTTTGCAAGATCCAAGTTCTTCCATCCTGACCCTGTCCCCTGCTGGGCACTAGCACATAACATGTTCCATTGATTCTATATCTTCTTCACATAGCCTACATGAAGGATCCTCAACCAATCCTAATTTATTTAGGTGTTTCCTGAGGCGACAGTGCCCCGTTAATATGGCAGTTAAAACTCTCAGTTCCAACCTAGAGAGTTTAAGCCAAGCCTTGGCTTTTGTAGTGGAAGGTCCACTGATGGCACGTCGAGCGTGTCTGAGTCCTGGGAGGCTCATCCAATGCTCACGTACCCTCAAGTCTAGCCATCGGTTGTTTTCCATCCTTGCAGTTTCCAGGAGAATTCCGAGCTTAGGCTCCGGTCCTATGAACTCCAGGTTAGTTCTCGAGCGGCCAATGAGTCCGCCTTCTCATTTCCCTCAATGCCCGAGTGGCCAGGAACCCATATTAGGCGGAGCCTGCTCCGCTCTCCTAGTTTGGCAAGGATAGATCGACATTCCTGCACCATAAATGAAGTACAGGTATCGGATTTGCCAATGCCTTCAGTGCAGCTTGGCTATCGGTGAGGATTTTAATTGACCTATTTGTTAATACCCCCGCAAGCAAGAGGTTAGCACAGTGGTCAATGGCGAATATTTCTGCTTGAAAGACAGTCGCATGCCCACCAAGACAGATCGACTGTTCCTCGGCGGCACCACAAATATACTCCTCTTCCTGGTAAACGGTACCATAAGGGTTTTGTAGGGTTTATGCTAAGTTTCTCTCCTTCACACCACCCCTGAATTGCAGACATAGCCTCCTGTAGTCTGTCGGAAACATCGCTATCATCTCCGACAGCCAGAATGATTATATCATCAGCTTATGCTTGTACATAAACATCCAGTGCGCCAATTATTGTCAGAAGGTCATCAACTAGCAGAGACCACAGCAGAGAAGATAGTCTTCAAGTTCTGTGTCACGTCTTTTTAAGCGTTTTCCATAAAAAGATCAGTACTAAGCGCACCAAAATTATCAGTATTCATTATAAACTGGGTCTACAGTAAATTGAATTCGAATTATAATTGGACTCCACAAAAATCCATTGTTCGCAAGCGAGCAAAAACGTATGTATTGTACTACATTCCTGAGAAAATGTTTACAACCTCAGAACCAAAAAGATATAAATAAACAATATCCTCAACTTACACAATAAAATCCAACAGTTGGGAATCCCAGATTTTAAATGAAGCCATCTTTTGTATAAACACACAAGTTATCTTAGTATGTATTTTAGAAGTCCTTTATATTGACTTGGTATCAAATGATGTCGCTAGTAATATTATTTATAAAGTGGCGTCATTTGAGTACAATGGGACCAAATGGGTTAACTGAACCATTATCAAATTTATTGAACATTTCCAGTATTCACTGAAGTCACTGAAGAATTTTCATACTACATTATTCCCATAAACCAAAATATCCATTAACAATAAGTAATTGTTGATACAGTTATACAGGCTGTTCTGTGATGGAAGTCATATTTTGTTCAGGCTTAAACATTATTTTTCTTATAGCAAATTGAATGGCCTGAGAGACAATTTCAATACCGACTGAAATGTGATATATGTTCCTATACTAATTTTTAATATATCCAGAGTTGATGATTTTGCATTTTTTATATTCCAATAATGGTAACATACGAAATTCGCGCTATATATTTAAACACAAAGACAAGTACAAGAAGTGTTAGTTTCTTGACATATCGCATCTTGCAGACGGTGTGTAGCGTTGCGGTAAATAGTCGAACTAATGTCTTCTTGATGTTTTCTGTTTGATCTACCCTTTAGTTTCATTGTTTAACGGTAATATGCGCCAATAAATATACATGTCTTGACGTGCTCTAACGGATCGAGAGGAGTAGGTGGCAGTATGGCTGAAAATAAAGTCTATTTCTACTATTCATGACCGGACTTTACCAGTTCTGTGTGACCCTGGTCGACGATGCTTATGAAAGGTGGATCGGATAACAACAACCAGTTCCTTCAATGAAGAATATCTAACATTCTATGGAAGGTTGAATATTGTTCCCTGAATAAATCTTCATTGGCATTGTTCTTCATTTGCACAATTTGCAGTTATTAAATACAGGGTGTGTGGAATAAGAAAAATATAGTGGTTCGAATCTAAAAAAAAATTAATATCCATTACCGAAATCCCTGTATAGCTGTATCAACAATTACCCTTATTTCAGGTTGATATGTTAAAGAATGGTGACAAATATGAGAACAATAATGGAATAATGGAACAATCTGTGATACAAATTTGTAGGTTTTGTAGGTAATTTTTCAATAATTCAATTCGAATAAAGCTAAAGACTGATTACGAACTAAATCGGCACCCAATCCCACTAGTCAGCCCATATTCATTAACTGCTGACATAAGGATTGTGAGGTAATCCTGTCTTTTACGCTGACGATTTCTACGCACCCAGAACGAATCAATTAGCTGTTTGCCGAACGCATTCGAATTTTATACAGTGTTGTTAGATTACGAACAAAATAATATTTGGACGCACTGGTTTATCAGTAGGCGACACAATACTAAAACGCTCTTGTCTCTAGTAGAGCTTTCCTAGTTTATAGTCAATAAATAAATAATAAACTACTTTTCTTATGTAGTACTGGTAACACCATAAAAAAAAAGTTTACAGAATAAATTATTAACAAAATATAAAGAATAAGAAGATAATTCCAAAGTATTTTATCAGATCTCATTAATAGTATATCGAATATATGGCAATAAGGTATATAAAATCATCTTTTTCTATTTTTAATAAATGCAGGTAATGGAGGTTTTTCTTCTCAAAATTGATGATTTTCAATAGTGTTTTGAGATTATTTAGAACATAAACATTGGCAACCCGGAAAACAAGTGTTGTAGGTTCGTTCGTTCGAGGATCTGTGAGACCTATGTACTACCAAGGCATCGCTTAAAGAAAACTCATAACTCGTTCAATTTTATTGGAACCAAACTATACAATAGACTACCTGATTCTCTTAAATCCCAAAGTCCCAAGCATTTTCGGAATAATGTGAAGATCATGATAGAAAATGCGTTTTATTCAGTCGGTGAATTTCTGGATCACGTTTTTTAGTTTTAGATGCACGTTTTTATTATGTGTGTTTCACTGTCTTTTGTCCTTGGCAGATATCAGTCCTGTGTAGTTTTAGTATTTATTATATTATTGTAGAATATTTTCAGTATTTATAATTGAATATTGTAATGTATGTTTTAATTGTTTCATTCGAGGCAGAAATATTTTTTATCGACTCATTAAATGACCTACCTTGTATTGTATTTTGAAAGTGCAAATATATATCATATCATATCATGGCAGATAAACTGAAACATGATATCATGAAATATACTTTTCTTTAAAGTTCGACGAATCCACTGATATGACAGACACTCCCCAGCTGTGTATTTTTATTCAGATGGTATTCAATGACATGTTGGCTAAAGAAGAATTTTCGACAATCCTTCATCTGAAGGGGAAGACCCGTGGCGAATATATATATGACGTTTTCAATTTTGTAAAAGCTACAAGCTACCAATATATAAATTAGTGTGCATTACAACCGATGGAGCAGCAGCAATGACTAGAAACATAAACGGTTTTGTGGCATTGTGTCGAGCTAATGAAGATTTGTGTTCAAAAGTTTTGAACACGGACGAAATTATGGGCATTGCAACAAAAATTGTGAACTCTCTATATAGATAGCTCTGTGTGCATGTGCTGCAGTAGCTCGAATATTGAAAGTTATATTAAATTGTGGGGTTAAAGCTACTTAAAGCCTCTATATAAAATAGGAATCGAAAATATTCCATTCGTAAAATTTTCGGGATTTTATATCCAGGAAAGTGAGATACTAAACCCAAATAACATTTCATAAAATTATTTAAAACTAATCAACAAAAAAAGTGCGATAAGAACTGGCAGCAGGTGAATTGTTTTTTAACTATAATCGACATACACAATAATCTGGAGATTCTGAAGGTACACACACTTTAAAGAGTTTCATACACTACAGAACTAAACACTCACCTCTCCAACCACATTAAATAAATATCAAACATTCAATTTTGAAAATCGACTAGACTGAAAGTGAAAACTTCGAATATTTACAAATGCACCGTTGCCAAGTGAACTAAAAAATCGATTTTTTCATTCTCGCGCTAAAGTGATTAAACTGGAACAATGGAAGTGTACAAATTCCATAAAAATTCGGTTATTACGACGTATGTATGTATAAAATGCCTTAGCCTATTCCATAAAAGTTGTGCCAATATAGACTGGAAAGGAAAAATACTACATGTGGATGGTCATAAGGTTATATGCTGTGATAAAAAACAGAAATGGAAAAATATCAGTTGAACTTGAAGGAAATGGAGCATCAAAACAACCTCAAAGAAAATCACATAAGAAAGTTAATGACTGAAAAGGATTGTCTTCTGAGAGAATTTGAAAAAATGGAAAGAAAGATGATTGAAGAAATTGAGAGCCACATAAATATAATCTTAGAGATGTAAGACTATAACAGAAAAAAACCTAATGTGAAAGACCGTCTGTTCAAACATTGACTAGAGAAAATCAGTAGAACATTATCTAAAATAAATGAAAGGAACATTATGATAAAAATAAATCCGCGTTTTGAACAACAAAAATAAAGAACACAAGGTTAGACATAAGTTTTCTCAATCCAGAAACTGGATAAACAAACGACAAAATAAGAGAATCAGACTAATCGAAAACTAATTAAAAAACAACATATTGACTGTAATCGAACAACATGGTACATAGAATCACTTGAACATAGTAAAAGGAGTTGCAAGAAATCTAAAAAACCAAAAAATAGCAAACAAGATAAAACTAATGGGAAAGTATCAGATGAGAGATTGTTGGGAAAAGGACCAACCAAATAGCTTTGAGGAACAACCTCAAATTCAGATCCCCCAAAACTCAAATAAAGAAACAACTGAAAATGCAGGACCAGAAAGAATAATAGACTTATGCTGTAAGAATAAACAATTCAATCATAAAAACTGTGCCTCTAGACCCATCAACAAAGTTCAAAATAACCATCATAGGTGATGAATATTCTAAGGGCTTCAGAGGTATCCTTGATTTAACTATTGATAGATCCAGATTTCATATAGAGGCGCTCATCTAAAATAATATTGAAACAGCAGATTTAACAGGGGACCTATTTGAAATAACAAAGTTTCACACTGAAAGGGATTATATTATATTCATGTTTAGCAACCATAGGACGCTGAATGCTTGTCTGAAGAATCTAATACCTATAGCAAAGATGACAAAATTTAATAGTCATTGCTGACCAAGAAATGCTAGAAGACTTTCGTATTATAAAGAAGATCGATAAATTCATCAGGAAATTTCAGAACAGGATCAGAAATTGTAGCGTTGAATGGTTTTTCGATTATAAAAGAACCAACTCTAATATTGTGAACTCATTGAAAACAAAATTTCTTCACCAGCCCATATTGTCTAAAACCTTAGTTTTAAAAACAACTATTACTGAATAAAAAACATTTTTTCATGACCTATATGAAGAATAATAAGACTTGTAATATAAACAATAAATTAGAAGATAAGGTGACATCCAACAAGATTAACTCAACGTGTATTTTTCACCAAAATATTCAGTGTTTGGAAAACGAGGTGGGTGAACTCGAAGCTGTGCTCTCCACAATGGATGAAAAGCCAAGTTATGTTGCAATAACTGAACACTGCTATACAAACACTGAAGTACAATGCATGAATATCAAAGGATACAGACGATTGTCTGTGTTTGCTAGAAAGACTCTAATTCATGGTGGTTTGAGTATTTTTATAGAAGAAGGAATTGTTGAAAGTGAAAGATGTTGTACAGAAGAGTGTCGAGGGTATTATCGAGTATTCATCGGTAGTGGATAGAAAATGAAAGGATGTGTTCTACGATATTTTGGATGAGGTACTAGATCTGTGTCAGAATATATTTAGGAATTATAAAGGAGTACTACTGGGTGACTTTAACATTAACCTTTTGGATCAGTCGTTTCAAACAAAGAAGTTTAGAGATTTGCTGGTAGGATATGATCGAAGAAAATTATTTTTCAAGCGACAATATTCAACCTTCCGTAGAATGTTAAATATCCTCCCTTGAAGGAGCTAGTTTTCCGATCTACTCTTCATAATCACCATTAATCGGGGCCATAGGGAAGTGTCACGAATAGGAACAATGGACTGCTGTTTCGGTCTCGTTTGACCTCGTCAGCATTGTCTATCCATTCGTAACACAAGGCTATGCCGTTACCTACTCATCTCAATTCGTTGGAGCGAACGCAATAATGTAAATATCACTGCGTCCCCCAATGAACCGAAACCGAGGCTACCTCACCAACGCCCCGCGAAACGGTGAAACCAAAGAGCAGATAAAACAGGAAAACGTTATGTGGTCACGCTAGTTTGATAACATACCGCCATGCGATACTCACGTATCAGATAGAAGCGGCCGTCGAAGGACCGACGCTCCTCATTTCTATATAGTTTACAACCAGGCATGCACAAACATCTCAAAACAAAAAGTTACTATATGCGAGATTTCGCAATGTGTAGACACATCGAAGAAAATTATTCTTCAAGGGACAATATTCAACATTCCGTAGAATGATAAATTTGAAGAGTAGATCGGAAAACTAGCTCCTTCAAGGGAGAATATTTAACATTCTACGGAAGGTTGAATATTGTCCTTGAAAAATAATTTTCTTCGATGTGTCTACACATTGCGAAATCTCGCATATAGTAACTTTTATTTTGAGATGGTAGGATATGATTTTACTCCAACTATTGCAGAGCCAACAAGAATAACGCAATCGAGTTCCTCGTTGCTAGATAATATTTTCATAAATTTCATTAACTTATCACAAGGGGTGGTAATGGAGACAGCTCTGAGTGACCATGAGGACAATTGTTGAAGATCGTAGATGTCCCAGGTACAAAGATGTAGTTTGTTCCTCAAAAAGTACGTATATTTTCTGAAAATAAAATAATCCAACTTAAACAAGAATTGCAACCAATAGAGTGGCACGAAATATTTTCTTGTGAAAATGCGTATAATATCTCTCATGAAACTTTCATCTCCCTCTTGAGGGTTATATTTCCAGAAAAACTCATTAAATCACAGAAGAAGAACAAGCAGAACTGGATGACTCCGGGTGTTATGAGGTCACTCAAAAACAAGAAGAAAATCTACAGAAACATGAAGGGAAGAATTCAGAAGCTATTCTTCTATATTGAAAAGAGTTATAGCAGAATCAAACAATATGGAACACTCTCGCTTTATTGGTAATTCAAATCCAGGAAAAGCCATGTGGACTTTAATAAATTGGTTAAGGGGTGCTGTCTCTCGAAAAAAAGGATGTTAGGATGGTAGTGGGCCTATTGACGAGACACCACCTCAACAAACTTCTACACGTCATGAAACTATCGGAAACCACACAATGTCGTGGTTGCCTAGAAAATGACGAAACAACGGAACACATACTCTTCCAATGTCCCGCCCATAAGGAAACCAGACTGAACACCTTGGGCACTGAAACACCCAGCGCCCGGATGATCCAGGAGGCCCCCTACAACAGTCTTGCAAGCTTCATCAGGAAGTTTTGGCAAGACAAATAACAACTCAACAATACACAGCCCATATGGGGGCGCCGTGCAGGAAGAAGAAGAAGGGGTGCTAAGGTGCTAAGAGAAAGAATCAATTCTCCAAAATTTGGGATGCAGGTATATTACCTGCAGAATGGTTAAAGGCTCTAGATGAGATAAATAAATTCTACATAAATTCATGACCAGACCTTGCCACAGACATACGTCAGATCTCTGAGAATATACCAATAAATGAAAAGAGCCTCTTTCTCTCTACGACTAGTCCAGAAGAAGCCAAGCGTGTCATTCTGAAACTGAAAAATAAAAAGTCAGTTGGTAATAATTGTTGTACACATATTGGAAATGGCTTATTATGCTCTATTCCCCAATTATAATATGTTAGAAATAGAGATAACGAAATGACGCTTATGATTCCAATGACGAGACGAGAATAATTCTGATCAAAGAAGATATGTCACAAATCTGACAACACTGTATAAAAGTCAAATGCGTTTGGCAAACAGCTGATTGACTTGTTTTGGGTGCGCTGAAGTCGTCAGCATAAAAGACAGGATTACCGGATTGCGATTCTTTTAATTGCATCTTTGGTAATCCTGCTGTTTACGCTGCCCGCACTCGCTTCGTGTACACCGAGTCGACGAGGAATGTTTCCGCACGATTTGGAATTTAAGCCAGTGTTGCCACGATTTATCTCACGTCGGAGATTTGAGTATCTATCGTTGAAAATGAAATAGCAAAGGATAAGATGTATTATTGAAGTGGAACCTATAGGTAAACACTCCTAATCAGGGGCGTAACTTCTCGGGAGCGGAAGGGCCATATGTGACTCGTAATTTTTCGCAAATGCTTATTATCTCAATAAACAGATACATATTTTGAGTTCATTTGGACAGGGTAGTGCGGTATAGCAAAAGATGTTTTCAAAATCTTAAGAGTTTCCAAAGTATTTATAAGATATTCGAATCTGACCTCACATTTCAGTAATTCAATAAAGTTCAATATGACGGATGAAATTGAGGGAAAATATTTCCCTTTGTTTGGCATAAATTTTTTGACAATCTGAGTGCAGGATCTGTATGCTCCAGATTTTTTTTGTAAGCTAGAACCTTTACTATTTAGCTCATATAACTGGGTAATAAATTGAGAATTGTACACTGTACAAAATTTTCTTTTCATTCATTTGGAGGGTGCGACTAACAACATCTCAGTTATATTGATTCATTAGTATTCATACATCCAATAAGTTATTTCTGATGTGGTTTTCGAGTTATTCACGAATTTAGATAACTTCCTGATTTCATCCATACTCGATTTCTCGGTGTTTTCCACAATCCAATAAAATTAAAGCATTTATTGAATTATTTTGTGCATTGCTATTACATGATTTTCAATGTTTTATGGTTCTGAAAGCTACATCTCCTTTTCAACCAGCTTCAACAATAATTCAAAAAAGGAGGTGACTGACGTGAGTCAGTAGAGATACTGACTCTCACGCCGAGGGACCGGGTGCAAATCCCAGACTAGATATAGTTGTAGTATGAATGTTGGTGTGTTTTCCCAGAGTCAGGAACATAACCGATAGGTTGAGTCTATAACTTCCGAAGCCAAACTTATAATCCTAAGAGGTGGCAGTTATCATTGCATGGTCTAAGTGAGTGGTTCGCAGTCCACTACCATTGTAGGTTCATAAAACGAACAGAAGGTTCATAGAACAAACAGAAGGTTCATAGAACAAACAGAAGGTTCATAGAACAAACAGAAGGTTCATAGAACAAACAGAAGGTTCATAGAACAAACAAAAGGTTCATAGAACAAACAGAAGGTTCATAGAACAAACAGAAGGTTCATAGAACAAACAGAAGGTTCATAAAACAAACAGAAGGTTCATAGAACAAACAAAAGGTTCATAGAACAAACAGAAGGTTCATAGAACAAACAGAAGGTTCATAGAACAAATAGAAGGTTCATAAAACAAACAGAAGGTTCATAGAACAAACAGAAGGTTCATAGAACAAACAGAAGGTTCATAGAACAGAAGGTTCATAGAACGAACAGAAGGTTCATAGAACGAACAGAAGGTTCATAGAACAAACAGAAGGTTCATAAAACAAACAGAAGGTTCATAGAACAAACAGAAGGTTCATAGAACAAACAGAAGGTTCATAGAACAAACAGAAGGTTCATTGAACAAACAGACGGTTCATAGAACAAAAAGGGAGAGGATCTCCATTTGTGGGAATTTTTTTTTGCATAACAAGTTGGGGTAAAAATTGAGCAGCAACATTTCTGTCTGTATTGACATAAAAATAGTAGTAGGAATTCTTGTTAAAGCCCTTTGCATTGGCTGGGAAGATGCTTACCGCAGCTAGAGGTTAGGTTAGATTTTCACCCTTGTCTTCGTGAAGAAATCCTGGAAATCATGGAGTGCAAGATGACAATATTTGTTCTAGACAAATCATCTTAAAAATAAAATAATTAACAAATTCCAAATCAGTTGAATAAATCACTCGTCTCGCAAGTAAAGCTAAAATTGCATATGAAGTTTATCCAACACAAGTATTGAACAAACTGAAGAGTGAGACGACAGTGATCAAACATTTATTCTCTTATACGAATTGAAATTTAAATGAACTTCAGGTAAGGGATCTGGCAACACTGGCTTGAAATTCAAATCGTTCGGAAACATTTCTCGTCGACTTGGTACACGGTGCACGTGTGGGCAGTGTAAACAACAGGATTACCGCATCTTTAAAGAGTAAAAAATCAATTTGTAAAAATTACAAACCTTTAACGGCGCTATATTTCGCTCCTTTCTCTTTTTTTGAGCATTTTTAACAACTCCAAAAAGTACATCAGTGTGTATCGTTCTTTCGTGAGCTTCATCCAAAATAATGACAGTATAATTCATTAAAAGCTTATCAAACATAGCTTCTCTGAGTAACATTCCATCTGTCAAATATTTAATTTTTGTCTTTTTAGAAGTAACATCTTCAAATCTCACTGTGTATCCTACTAAGTCTCCGACATCCATCTAAAGCAAAAATTAAAAAATATAATGTGAATTGAAATTTATAGTAATAATAAAGATATATACTTACCCCACCCCCATGTTCTTGAGCCACTCGTTTAGCTATACTTATGGCAGCAACTCTTCGTGGCTGAGTTATACCAATACACCCACTTTCCTCCAAACGGGCTGAATGAATATATTGAGGAATTTGTGTGGTTTTACCACAACCTGTTTCTCCAACAATAATTAAAGTCTCATGTGATTTTATGAGCCCTAATAATTTATTTCTATTCGCGAATATCGGTAAACTCCTTCGTTGGTCTTGTATGCTTAGTTTTGGTTTAGTTGTTTTAATTCCATTAGCTTTTGTTCCATTTGAGCTTCCATTCATATGAAGAACAGTCGTGACTGTGCTGGATTTAGATTTTGAATCATTTTCATCATTCAGCTTAATTTTTTTAGGAGAGGGAGGCCCACCATTCTTCTTCAAATTGAATATTATTGGAAAAGGCTTATTTTTCAAATGAAATTTGGAAGTGCTGGGTTTATTCCCGTTTCCCATAACATTGTATTTAGAATCCATGGTTTTTAAATTATTCAGAATGTTATTTTAGTTGTTAACAGATATCAACTTTCAGATCACACGTGTTGATTGCCAAAATTTATATTTGAAGTATTTTTGCTATACAGTGTGAACATATTTAGATGAATTACAGTTCGGCTGTTGGAAATGTTATTATTTACAGACCATTAGTAACGAAATTTCCAATATAAATATCATGAACTTCAAAGGAACATAAACATGCTCACTTTTAAAAAATAGGTTAACTGAACTTTTTATACACAACGTGCGATTTGTTGGCGGGTTGAGATTAATGAGCGCATGACTATTCTGAATTGATTTTCAATTTAAATATTGTGGTTGTTTTATGAAAATTGAAATGGAGAAAGATTTAATGAAAAAAAATATCAATTGAATCTGCAGAAATATTAATACTTTTACTATTTCAGTAATTACCTTAAACATCCAGATTTTTGTTATTCTGAATTTAACATTTCTTTTTCATATAATTATTTATACATTGCAATGAAAGAGTTTATAGGGGTTTCGTTTCACCTTCACACCATTAACCCTACTGCAGTAGTTAATTACGTGTATAAAGTTTGGTTGAAATCGAATTGTCTTGCAGATGAGTTATTTTTATTTCGTTGGTACCACGCAAAAGTAGATTCTTTATTTCAGTAATTTCAAAGTTCATATTCGTGAAATTCTCTTCTTGATGCGCGATATTGTTACCTAATTTGCTGTGCTTTTCATGCGTTGTTGCCATACTTTTATCTGAAATGACTAAGTTTACAGAAATATAATAAATTGATGAATAAAAGACCTAATCTTTTGTAAATCTTAATAAAGAAAAATGCTCGCTATGAATGAAGTTTCATTTTTATTTTCGATTAATTACACAAGATGTTGCTTTCTTACAAAACAGAGTTTTGTACTCGTTATTTATAAGGTTTCAATTTGATATTCATAGACACTCACAGTTATGATTACTTTGCCCCCAGCACAACATAATCCATTAGATTCACCAATGTATTTTAACGCCTTACAATATTTAAAAATTATTGTCATTTACCCAACTGTTACCGATCTTTAGGTACAATAATCTATTGCCGGATCATACTGGAATGCAGCTGCGGAATCACAAGAGCACTGCGTCTGCGCAATCGCTCAATTTCATTATGTCGTGCTCGCTGTTGTTGTGTTGGCACTCTGAGCTTATTTACTTCATTGTCACTCAGTAAAAAATGCAATTCTGACATAGCAATACGACTATTTTCTTGATTTGTCTCTCTCTGGTCATCAATGCGGTTAGCACGTGAGGTAGCTCTTCGCACATTTGATTAACTGCGATGACCTAAATCAGGTCTTCTTCTCCTCGACATCGTAAATTGTAATTAATCAAAGTGAGAATGTTCTAGCGCACTTAACAGTAAAGTGTCACTATCACAAAAGATCAACAAAAAAAGAGCCACAACTTGAAATGTTACGGCTCGGTGGCGTAGGGGATATGATGCTCGTCTCCTGAGCAGAGTTACCTGGGTTCAATCCCCACCAAGTCAGTGCAATTTTTCGGATTCTGGTAATCGCTTGAGTATCCATCTTTCGGAGGAGATGTGAAGCCGTCGGTCTTGTCTAACAGAGATGTGTTGGACCCTCGACACGAAAGGGGATCGGCAAAATTCCCGGGTTAGTGAGGTGACAGAATTCCCCGGCGTGTCATTGTCCGAAAGGCGGAAATAGAGCATGTTAAAGGAATAACAAACAAACAAACTTGAAATGTTACTATCACAAAGGATCACCGAAGTAAAGAAAGTTCCCGGGCACGTAGCGGTAATCGTCACTCACAAAGATAGAAGGATGCTCTCTTTGTCTGAGATATCGATCGACATAGATGATGGATCGACATATTAGTTGGTTGTCAAATGTCAAGTATTATGGCTGCGTTCAGAAACTTCATTCGTGACAAAATGTCAACACATATAACAAAACTTTAAGATTTATCAATCTACATAAAAATAATCTGATTGTTGACAATTGTAGTTAGTTAAAATTAAGTTTATTTTTTATCTGAGAATGAATAATTAGTTAGAACGATATAAAAATTCAAATTGGATATTCATTTTAAACTATTCTTTCAATCTGATATCTGAACGACGGGGGCACATCAAAGGAAGAACAAAATTGTTGTTTGTATTTAATTCCGAGAATTTTTATAGTTATTCACCTTATAAACCTTCTCTGGACTTTCAACAAATAATTCATGACCAAAATTAGCCAAATCGGTCCAGTCGTTCTCAAGTTTTAGCGAGACTAACGAATAGCAATTAATTTTCATATGTATAGATATCATTTCATGGAAAAGATTTGGAAATTACAAAAAGGGAAAGTGCTTGATAAAATAAGAGATGTTCGTTACCATATATCTTTTTTTTTTAGATGTTAAAAACATTATTGTGGGTACTGTGATAGTGCAACTAATTTCCTAAAGTATTCAATATTTTTCAAACTAATCAAAGTAACAATGAGTTTATTGAGTATCATCATGAGCCACAAAATTATGATGTCAAGATTACCGAAACTGATTTTTCTCAGTAGCATTTTTGAATGATGAATTTAATGGCGTGTACTGTGCCTGTATAAATCAGGTGCTGTTTGTACAATCTAAATTCAACAGCGATAACTATAACATTTCGATGAAAGCCAAATCGAGTTAATAAAAAAAATTATAATTGGAATGTGATTAGAGGGTCTACAAAAATGCCTTGAATAGTTAGATGGAATTCTTCATTCGATTATGTTGAAATGATTTTCATGTTAAAGAGCATTTACATTCAATTTGTGGCAGTGTAGATAGATCAACATTGGAAGATTTGGAAATCGAGCTTTCATCCTATATGGCAAGGTATGGTTCAAATTCAAGAAAACCCAAACTTCTTACAAAACATTATATGGACCGATAAGTCCCAATTTCCGAGCGACGGATTTTTTAATCGGCATAATTTGTTTTATCTCAGCCGTTGAAAACACACATCAAACATGGGAACGAAATTTCCAACATCGTTTTAGCTTTAATGTATTTAGTTCAATATACAAAAACCAATGTCAATATTCAATCTATGAAGAAAATTTGAATGATGTGAAATATTACGAGATTTAAATTACATATATTTCGGAATGCCTGAACAATCTCCTGTTAAATTTTTTCATGTTGGTACCAATTAGATGGTGTTCCGGCCATTGCACACCTCTGGTATCGGAAGAATCACCCAGTTTCTTCGACGATAGATGGATAAGATGACTAGGTCCATGAAATTGGCCTGCCATATTTCCGGATCTTAATCCTTTCATCTATGGAAGTACTTAGAGAACAAAGTTTATAGTTCTCCGATTAAAAAATGTTTAGAAAACAATGTTGGACAATTTGTCTTAACTATTCTTCCACGAGTCGAATCTGTTCTTGAATTGGTTGACACAATTGGCCTTTACATCTTTAAGGGGCAAGGCATTCCATGCGGTGAATACTCTATTGGGCCAAAAATTCTTTCGGTGGTGGTCTTGAACTTATCTTTAAGGAGTTTGAAATTGTGACCTCTTGAATTATCAGAATTTAGCGAAACAGGTGGGTTAAATCAGATCCAAAGAGGTCCGTAAGTGCTCTATACCACAATAAGGTCGCCTCTCATGCGTCTAACCGCATATGTACCCAACCCCATTATCTTTAGACGGTGTTCATAACTTGGCCTGTTTCTGCAGGCGCAGGCAGCACTTGCTGCCACAAGTGGATCACACTTTTAAAATGATCCCGACATCAGATAAATCATTTTTGGCTTGAGAGGTGACTTCCTGAATGTATCTAGTCCAACTTAAGTCACCAGACACGCTAATACCTAGATCTTTGGTTTGACTAGTGGGTTGTTCATTCCGATATGGAGTCCGATACACTTTTGTATATTTAGATGTAGCAGCCAGTTATGACACGACTTCCCCACAGCAGTATATATTAGAAACAACACAGGACCGATGACCGATCCTTGCGACAAGCCACTTGTAACATTTCTATAAGAAGATTACTTGTCTAAAAATCTGACGCAAAACTCTCTACCACTCAAGAAAAGCTCAACCCACAAAAGTAAGTTTGTCCGAATCCAAAAGTGGTGAGGTGCTCAAGGAGATTCGTTATGACTGATCTCCTGCGAATAAAACCATGCTGGTTTGACGGGATTATCTTTTTTACAGCGAAAAATTGAGCATCTGTACAAGGACAATTTTTTCGAGGATTTTGGATGTAACTGAAGTCATACTAATGGGCGGTAGTTGTTGGGAGATATTTTTAACCGCCACTTTTGAAAATTGGTGTGAGATAGAGGCCTTAACCATGGTGAAGGTAAACAGTGGGACTGAAATGTTTTTTTAAAAATCAGGAACATGGGATATGAGAGTGGTTTAGCGCAGTAATTTAGAAGTTTGGGTGACAGTTCATCATTCAGTTAACAACAGTTAGTGAAAATGTTAGGCACTGGTCCTATTGGTTTGACAGTGAAGGAATCTGAATGTTAGGACATATTGGAGGTTTTTAGAGAATTTGCTGAAACATAATCTGTACGACCCCTGACTAGTGGAGCAGTAACCTTGGAATTCAGAAACGAACTGTATATTTATAAAACTTTTGCCACTCCTGGATGCTCTGATCTTACTCTCATATCGTTAGAGTAAGTTCTATGAACTTCTTAGTCCTCTTGTTGCCTACGACAAATGTATCTTTGTAAAAGTGCCAGAAGCGAAACGTTTAAAAGGCAGCCTACGTAGACAAAGACAGGATATCCATTAAGGTTTTCCACATATCATCAACGTTGGAGTTATTGATTTGATTTTGATTTTACTACATTTACATCATGTATATAAAATACCATCGGAAAGTACGTTGTCCTCAGAAATAACGTTTTTCTTGTTATACTAAAAAAAGTTATAATCTTATTCAAATCTGAGTCAGTCAATTTTTTGGGTAGAGAAGATGAAATGTATAATTCTGAAAATTTTGATATAAGAAATCATAGCTCAATGGTCGTTAATTTTAGATAGGACAAATGTTAACGAAAGATGCTTGAAAAAAGAAGAAATTAAAAGTACACCATGCTATTTGAAATAGCAAAGTTGTTGTCGATGTCCGGTATAACCGGAAGCAGCACCGCTCTGAAAACATTGTAGATCACTATCCATTTACTGTAATGCTAAAATTTGAAATTGATCGATAAACCCGTTCCCCAAATATTTCTAATGGGCCTTCAGCGTGGACACCCTGTATTGTTATTCTGTTATTTATTCGTACTAATTCACTCACTAGTTAAAAATTTCGTTAGTTAATTTTTTCATAATGAATCACTTTACGTATGTGAAATGAAAGATACATTTGGTTGAAAATTTCGGAATAAAATATTTATATCTATAATTAGCAGCAAAAATACTAACAAGATTTATTAAAGGTGTTGGATTTTAAAATTCAAAGGAGAATGTCAAACAGCTAACCTTTCTGAATCTTAAATCCAAATATCCATTGTAGAGAATTTTGTTCTAATGGTTCTCATTTTCATGAGAATCAATTTGAGTTAGATTGTTGTATTTCCCTTGAGGAATATATATTGTCCCATCATTCTACAAATGGGAATCGCAATAAATTTCCCATGAAAATGATGGAATAGTTTTCCAACGTAAATCTAAAACTGAAACCTTTATAACATCACGGTTTCCGAACAAATTCACAAATTTGCATTAGAGCGACATCGAGAGAGCTTTTCGAAACTTTATATTGGTCGTGAAACCTAAATCGTTCGTGAACATAAAAGATCCTTAAAGAACTCTATTCAAAAGGACATCGTATGAAAATCAACTTTTCCCACAATGTTGACATAAAATGTCGCATGAAACCTTGGAGTTTTCATTTAGGAAAGTCTTTTTTAATACCTTACTTTGATGTTACACTTTCTATATAAGAGGAAATAATTCATTTTAGATAATGCCGTTTTACTTGACTGATGTCAGATTTACATATAGAGTCAAATATTTTCGAGGAGTAAATCAATGATTCTCAAAAAATAAATACAGAATTAATTCTCTGCTCCGTGAACATGGCGAATAAGGAACAGTGAAGGTGGAATGCTATTTTATATGTATTCATAGAGGATATATCTCGCGAATAAATATATTGTACTGTATATTACATAAGAATGGAATCAACACAATTTGTACGAATGAGAAGAATCCATGTTCATATCAAAGATTGACTTGATACAAGCGAAAAAAGCGATGTATATAAATTATATTGTAATGATTGTCCTGCTTTTTATATTGGTCAAACTGGTCATCCCATCAATATAAGAGTAATCAAGCATTAAAAATCAATAATTCATCATTAATTAACTGGTTTTCCAAATCATTATAGAAACAAAATCATTTCTGTTTCACAAAACCCCAAATCTTACATCCAGGTAACCAAAGCAAGATATTAGATTTATTAGAGTTCGTAGAAATTTTATCAGCTAGCAAACATATCTACCAATAACTCAGGACGAGATTGTTTTCGTTTTCCCCCAATTCTCTCTTCTGTTTCTCAGGTATGTATGACATTGTAATCTTTTAATTTCTAGGAAAAGCTGGATGGGCTACAAAATGAAATTAGCAGGATTTCAAATGAAAATGAAGATATTAAAAATGAAAACCGTGAAATTAAAGATAAGACCTCGGAGCAAGAAAGAAGAATAGATAAATTAGAAAGAGAGCTCAGGAAGAAAAACATTATAGTATTGAGATTAGAGGAAAGTATAAATAAAAGCCTGCAGGAACTTATCGAAAAAATTAAGAAAGTAATGTTAGACATGCGAATAGAAATCAACATAGACAAGGAGATAAACGAAGTAAACAGATTAGGTTAACCAGAAAAAACAAATAGATCAGTACTAATAGAGCTGAGTAGTTGGAATAAAAAGCAGAAATCATGAAGGCGGCCGAGAATCTCAAAGGAACGAAGATTTATTTCAAAGAAGACTACTCGAAAGAGATATATTAAGATTATGATGGAAGCAAGAGATAAAGGTCAACGACCACTGATAAAATATGACAAACTAATTATCAATGGTGAAGTATGCCCGATTAATCAATTGCAAAAGGCAGTCATTAAGAAGAATGAGCAAGATAACAAAAGTAAAAGGAAGCAAGGAGCAAGAAGCTTTGAGCAGGAGATCACCTAGCCAAGAGAGAGGCGACGAAAGAGACGTGAAGTGGACAGAATTCTATAAAGATGAAAAGCCAAAAAATTAATCAAGTCAATAATGGATGAATTGGAGACCAACATGACGACGACTAACAAATTATAGCATACGCGACGTTGTTTTAATAGCAAAGAAAACAGAGCTAATGCAAGATATGATAAAGGAGATACTGGACAAAGGAAGAAAATTGGGACTGAAAATGAACGAAAACAAGACAAAACTACTAAGAGATATAAAGAATGAAGGAAACTCGAAACCGAAATTAAAATATGAGAATATGAGTTTGAGGAAGTTGAATGTTTTAAATACTTGGACGTCATCACTCGATAATTATCAACTTTTCGAAAAAATGTTATGGAATTTTTTTGTTGAAAATGACTTGAATTATCACCTTCTGAAGTTTGGCACCTTTTATAGTAGACACCCTGTATATACATATATATTTCCTCTTAGTCCTGAAAGCTTAGTGTTTTAGTTTCTTCCATTGACTAGTCAGCTCTCCCTCGTATTCATTAGTTTAGTTATTCTAATATAACTCCTTATACTTATTGCTAATATCCTCACAATTGGTTAGTGTCAACTTCAATCCTAGGAAACTAATTCACCGAAATTGGGATGTGAAACCAAGGTCAGATCTCGGCCTTTTACATTGTTATGCGTTCGCTGTTTATTCGGGGAACAGACAAGACAATATTAAGGAACGAGGAATCGCCTTAATTAAGGGATGAATTCCCACAAATTCCAATTTCTTGCTTCACTGCGAAATCTCTTTTTCTACTCGAACAATACATGTTTATATTTTGGTTGAGCAAAACATAAAATATGTATCCTTCAATATGTATAAGCTATATAACTTGATTGAATGTTTTTTCTGCTTGTAAAGCTCTCAGAGAATATAGTTTTTCAGGCGGATTTCGTTTCCATTTACATCAATCAGTACCGCTTGAATGGGCAACAACAATAAAATTTCAAATTGAATATACAATCACATGAATTTATTATCTTGAATCCTTTCATTATGAAAGAGTTCCTACTGCTTTGTAGAATATTATTGCAACTCAATGAAAATTCAACTAATCTGTTAATAACCACAAAAGAAATGATCAAGAAATGATTATGAGAAGAAAAACCATTAGTTACTGTTTATGGTACTGGCGCATTCGCCAAATTACATTGGCGCTATAGGATACTAGAAAATTTAATAGGTACTCTCTTTCCGTTGCTTATTTGAGAAATTTTCCAATCTTAACCCTGAATTCACACGTTTCCGAAACCTCTTTTGCCACTATTTTGGATTATTTTTTCTGAATCGCCTGTTAATTCAAGTTAGAAGTTAGCTGATTTTTGCCATGCAAGGAAAGACATGACAACATTAAGCGTGGATTGGTTGGCGAGGGAGTTGATTTTTGAAAACACTTGCAATTGAGTTTACTTGAAAAACGTTTCGTAATAAGGGATCTTGAATGCATTGGAAAAAACTCGCAATGAAAGAGGGTACAAATAATCTCGAAAATTTTCAAAATCTGAAACCATATTAATTTTTTCAGTACATCAGACGGTTCAACTTTCAACGTGATGAATTGATGAGTAGGTTTAGATGAGTCCAACAACTTCTGGTGAGAATCTTTTAGAAATTGACGGCTCGACTTGAAAATCAAACTGCTTTTGTTATCATGAAAATTCAACTTTCTTGAATCACAAAACTCGAAAGCTTGAATCAGAACACATTTGCAGTAAAACATTGAACTTCCTCTTATAGTCAATAAGAGCAAGAATAAAGGTTTAAATAATACTGAATATTCGATCAGAAAATATGTAAATGAAATTCAATGTAAGAATTTGAAAAAAATCATAAAGTTGTTGAAGGAAACACAAATACAGAACAAGAACTAGAGTGAAAGTGAAATGTATATTTTCAAGTAAAACACAGCCATAGCAGCACAAAAACAATATAGATAAATATTCCGTGAATCAACTGAAATAAACTTCTGTAAAAATAAAAACAACTGAACCAAACTTTGGTGAAGCTAAAAAAACACCGCATTGTTTAAATGAGTCAAAAGAATAAGAATAATAATGATGAGATACAGTTCATTGTCTGTGAACCAAGATTTTCTTTTATTTATTTATACATTCTTTTATATATTTATATATAATTTTTATATAAGAGACTCCCCCGACTCCCATTTCTCGAGGAATCAGCGATCAATCTCAATTTTCGGGGATTCACGTATTTTCGGAAAAGTTCTGCTGAATATCTAGTAAACCTTAATTGAAAGATTATTATACTTACACTTTTGGTCGTTAGGTGACGATACTACATAAATTTGGTTCGTTTTCTATATTTTTCTTAAAGGAATATTCAGTTGAGAAATGATATGAAAAACCTCTGAAAGAATCATTTGAATCGATCCTATATTATGTAGAAATCTATTGTAGAATGATACCAATATTCTGTAGATGTCGTTGAATACAGAAATTTCTCACTTTTCAGGTTAGGTTAGGTTAGGTTAGATTTAGATGCTGGTTGATTTCGTTCTTCTTTTTTTTTGAATTAATCGAATTCCCTCACGTAATTTTTTCTGTCTATTTGTTGAGTTGCGAAACGAATTGACTAGATCCAATGTACTAAGTTTGGAAATTCCAGTGTGTCGCAGCCAATAAACAAATTTTATATGACTAGAGATACTAACTATTAAGGAATCCATCAAAAAACCTTCTGAATTATCAACAAATGAAAAATTTCACACAATATTTTTGGAATCATAAATTCAACTTCAAACTAAATAGCCAACATCTGATGTGTAACTGGCGCATTCGCCAAATTGTGAAGGTTGCTATCTTATCTTAGGAGAAGAGAATCTGTTACGAGAATACTTCCTTTGATTGATTGTTTTCAACCATAGATCTTGGACTACTTGTGAAGAATGAAGTTTTTGTTGTAAATAAATTTTGAATTATCACCATATGTTCGGGATATTGTACTCAGTCGTCACTGAGATTTGAAACTTTGATTTTCAAAATTAAAAAACCCTATAATCATAATTGAGAATGCCTTATGTTGGATTGTCCGATGTGCAGAGAGGTCGAATAATTGCTCTCGTTGAAGATGGGGTGACGGGATATCGCGGCCACAATGGGGGTATCAAAGGGGGTGCTGTCAAACACCTACGCCGGATACGTGGAGCTACAATCTCTGCAAAATAGGCCAAGAAGAAGTCGAAGGAAGTGTAACGTTCTCTAGGGACTATATTTTTAACATTATATTTACTTAAGTAAATGAAAATTCGATCTCCCCAACTGAACGTATATTTCTTTTCGAAATGTACATCACCGTGGTCAAGCTGAGAAGAGCACGAGAGCATCCGCGATACCGAATTCAAGTAGTTTATGTACAGTGTTGCCGGCTCTTATTATATATCTTAATATTAAATTATTTACAATAGTATTCATATCTTATAGGAAGATTCTGAAGAACAAGACCGCTTTTTGTGCCAAATTGCAAGAAGAGATCTAACCTAGTGCGTCGCACCCCATATTCCAAAGGCAATTTCTGGAAGCAACAGGCATCAGTGTATCAGTCGTAACGATTCGTCAAAGACTGCATTCAAGGGGTTTATACAGCAAAAGGCCCTTAAGAGTTCCAGAGCTAACCAGACAACAAAAAATTAAAAATTAACAGACTTATTTGGTTTATATATATTGGGAATTGGCAAAATGTTCTTCTTCGGATGAGACCAGAATTGGTATTTGATCAGATGATCACCGGATTCGGGTTTTAAGGGGTCGTGGAAGACATGATAGACTCCGAGCAGCAAGACAAATTCCGAAATACCAAGGGGGCAGTGTGATGTTTTGGGGTGGCATAATGCTGGGAGGCACAACAGATTTGATTTCGTTTTCTGCAAGTGTAACGGCTAGAAATTACGTGGACCTAGTGCTGGAGTCCATGGTGAGACTCTGGCGAGGTGACCACGAGGAGAATTTCACTTTTATGCAAGATAATGCTCCTCCACATACTTGCAACCTCGCGCGACATTATCTTGAAACAGAGGCAATCGCTTTTTCGGACTGGCCAGCTTGCTCTCGAGAGACCTAAATACTTTTGAATATTTATGGGATAATCTCAAAAGGAAATTAGTACGCGCCAGGATAATCCAAGAACCTCACAACAGCTCATCCAAGCCGCCACAGAAGAGTGGCAGAACATCACCCCAGAGGAGGTCGAAAACCTAATCCAAAGCATGCCTTAGTTTGGAAATCATGGAATGCAAGAGAGAATAAAGCAGCTAAGCAGAAAAATCTTTGATACTCTTTTTGTACACACGTCACTAACACAACATAAACAGACAAGCTATTGCTAGTGCAATAGCGACAGGGAAACGAGTTTTTTCCTCAGGTTTTTTCACTCGTTTATTGAATCATACGCAAGATAGTATGGTTCCCCTGTTACATTTCCTGTGCTCACACAATCGTAGCCCATTAACTGACAAAATTGTCAGTTAATTATATTACATTTATATAAACAAATAAATAAAATATGAAATGAGATTCTTCAGTATAAAATAAAGAGAAAACCTATGACTCTACCTCATTATTTTTTCGGAAAGAAACCTACGAAGAATATTACAAGATTTGATGACTGTTATCTTTTGTAACTGTTCAAACAAATTTTTCTTCAGACCCTAAATCTCAATACTTTTGTGAAGATTTCTAGGAATAACACCTGTTGTGGAAATAATAATCGGTGGAATAAATATTTTTTCATTTTCCACATTTTTTGATCTCGTCGCCAAGCATCATATATTTAGAAAATTTTTCATTGTATTTATTTTGTATATTATGTGTGTCGGGTATAGCAATATCAATTATATAAGTTATTTGATTCTGTTTATCATTAAGAATTATATCTGGTCTATTGTGTTTTACAGCTCTGTTGCAAAGAATTGTTTTATCAAAATAAAGTTTATATTTGTCATTTTCACAAATAATCTCAGGTTCATGTTTGTAAAAGTTTTTCTTTTGGGAATTAGGTCATGTTTGATTCCTAGATTAAAATTAATAATATTAGCGACGGCATTATGTCTTTCTAAATAATCTGTTGAAGCAAGGACTGAGCAAGATGATAAAATATGAAAAACTGTTTCTGAAGAACAGAAACATCTACGGCAATAATCATCTATATTTTGTTTGATGATGTGTTTTCTATAATTCCCCGTGAAAACAACCTGATCCTGGATCGCAATTGCCAAGCCTTCTGTTTCAGCAAACAATTCTCCAGACACTAACCATTCATTCGATGTGATTTCATCAATATAATCATTTTTCAATTCTTTAGGGTGCTTTCCGTGTAATTCCTTCTGCATCCAACTTTCTCTTTTATTATCATCAAATATATCAAAATCTACCTTTTGCATTGTCAAGTTCAGAGGTGTAAGATTATAATCTGAAGCAACGACAATATCATGTAATTTAGACGTTCTCTTTATCATGAAAATGGGAACGTAGATGAAAAATCTGTTTACTATGAAGATTATTGAAATCAGTTAATCCACGACCTCCAAGATGTCTAGATAGTGTAACTCTCTGAACAGCTGACTTTGGGTGGTGCTTATGATATTTACAAAGTATTTTCCTCGTTTGACATTGTAATTCATTTAGATCCGTTTTAGACCATTTAATAATTCCAAAAGAAGATGTAAGAATAGGAACTGAATAGGAGTTGATAGCTCTGAAAAGGTTTTTACTAGCTAAATGACTCTTGATGATAATTCTAAGTCTTTTGTGATATGAACTTCTAAAATTTTCTTTAGTGCTGCTATGGTTAGGTTAGATTAGATCTTCTCTTGACAAAATCCAAGATATTTATATGTATCTCCTTGATGCATTGGCTCGATTTCGATATTGCAAATCTTTATATAATCAGAGGTGATCTTTCCTTTTTCAATAGAAAGATTTTTACATTTTGGAAGCCCAAATTTCATATGAATATCATTGGAATAGTTGAAAGTTGAAACAGGGAAAGATGAGGTAGTACAAGCTACTGAGGTCGAGAAAAACTTGATCCGTGAGAAAACATTTTTCAATTAACTAAATGCGGAAAGAGTCTCTTATTTTCTTTTATTTGTTTATTTTTTAAATAAACCTTAATTAATTTTTTTTTCAATTAAAATATCTCAAAAAGATCAATTCTAACAATCCTTCGAAATTTCCAAAATCCCTGAGGTGATATTCAAAATATCGGGTGATTCCATATGAATTTGGTTGTGTGTATGTGTTTCGTGACCTAATTAGAATGTGTGAAAAATATATTTGGATCCGTTCAGAAAGAAGCTGAAATCGAAACCCATTATGAAGACAAAGATAAATCTTTTCATAAAAGCTGTATCAAAATATTAGAAAAGCTGTCTCTTTTGAAAGAAATTCTATCGATGAAAGATTGATATTCCTCTGAAAGTCACTATTTTATTAATCTTACGAATTATACAGTGAATTATTTCATCAACCTCAAAATCCGTTCTTTCACAGAAGTTTTTCCGTCTATGTTCCTAGCTTTCATTCAGTTTTTTACCTACAATCCTTCCTAATGACCGCCAAGTCGCGAAAACTGTTTCATCGCAGATGGTGGATTTTAATGAGCCAGTTCGAAATCGTTCTATAGTAATTCGTCTTTTGAAAATGAGACTTTTCCGTTAAGTATCTTCCATTTCTCCGTCATTATTTTCCAACTGTTGGTGATTAAGTAACACTGAACAAATGAATATAATTTTCAATATTTTCAAATGGAGCTGAACTCTTTCTTCTCTATGTATTATATTCTTCTTGTTTAATGATGAGATGGAAGTTAGAATTTTGAATCTTTTAAATTGTATGTCTCAATTCGTTTCATCTGAAATCTCTTTCATGATGTGTTATCGATTCAGAATTAGTTTTCTATCTATGGAAGGAAGATAGCGACTATCCTGGTGTATTTTATTTGGTTTGCTTAGAGGAGAGAAGGAAATATTAGAATAGGAAAATTTTGAAATTATATTATATAGTTTGTTCCAAGAAAATTATCATCAATAACTTCGAAAACTTTCATATCCTGAGGAAAGTAATACAATATGATCAGATAGTTCAAAGTATGCAAACTATACAAAAATACTTTTTCATTATTGAAGAAACGAAGATTAGAAAATCCTCGAAAAATCCAATAATTTTATTTTTACTATTGTTTTCTATGAACGGTTATATTCATTTATGATTTTAAATAATATTTACTTGATCGAATTCTATTATCAATATCAAAAACAAGTTATATATTTTGAGGAATCTTACTGAATACTGGTAAACTTCATTCAATGCGATTCTACTTTGTTTTTCATTCAAAATAATATATTTAGTTTATTATAGTTAAAAATAATGGTTATGATCCTAAAATAATAAATAATATTTTAAATAAAAACAAAGTAGTCGACTTGAATGAAGTTTACCCTGTCGATAAATTGAAACAAAAATTCAACACCTTAACGTACGTTGGCCTTACAAGTGAAAAACTGAAATCATTTTGAGTAGAAATAATTTCAACAAAGCTTTTCAAACCAATAATAGCTTAGGCAAATATATAAAAAATATATATATATATATATATATATATATATATATATATATATATATATATATATATATATATATATATATATATTCTTTTGAAAAGAGAGGATTTACAAAAATTTGAATAATTGTATTTGCAATAAATGCTTACATCTATAATTTTGGTCACTAATACAGATGACCATATCCGAAATATTGTCGGTAAATACGGAATCGGTGAGAGGAATGAAAGAGGGGACAGATTAATACAATTTGCTATTGACAATGAGTTCACAATCATGAACACTACTTTCACGAATCATATTAGAAAAATTTATACATGGAAAAGTCCAGGCGATAAGTTCCGAAACCAAATTGACTATATCATGATGAGAACTAGATGGAGATCTTCGGTAACAAACTGCAAGACCTATCCGGAAGCTTGTTGCGGTACAGACCATCAACTCTTAACAGCTAAAATACAGTTGAAACTCAAAACACCCGTGACGAGAAAGCCTGAAAAAAGATTGGTCGTAGGGCCTGGAAGAAGCTTCCAAGACACTTTGAGGACAACTAAGCCAACTCTGATAGAAGAAACAACTCCGGAAGAAGAATGGACAGAAATAAAAAACTAGATAAGAAACGCCGCAGAGACAGAACGTTCAAAACCTCCTCTCAAACGAAAACATTGGATCTCTGACTATACATTGAAACTGGTCGAAGAAAGAAGAAAAATTTCAAATAAAGGAAAGGTTGATACTAACAACAAGAAAGCCTTCAAAGAGATAAGCGATGAAATTAAGAGGTCATGTAAAAGAGATAAAAACGAGTATTTTTCCAACATATGCAAAGAAATAGAAGTTCATAGCCATTCTAACCAACCACGAGATCTTTTTCGAAAAATTAAATACTTGACCCGAGAATTCAAACCAAAAACATGGCCTATAGAAGATGAAAATGGTAAACTTGTTACAGACAGAGAAGAAATAGCAGAGACTTGGAGGATCTATTGCGAGAAACTCTACGCCGAAAACGAGGAAATTAATGAACACGAAATAAAAGAATACGAAGAAGAACCTTTCATACTGCAGAGCGAAATTACGTCAGCTATCCATAAACTTAAAAATAACAAATCTCCAGGCAACGATAAAATAACATCCGAAATACTAAAAGGAATAGGAGAAGAGGGCACCCGAAGCCTACACCACTTGTGTAATAAAATATGGAAAACAACACAATGGCCAAGAGATTGGACACAAGGCACAATTATCACAATTCACAAAAAAGGGAGTAACAGAAAATGCGAAAACTACAGAACGATAACACTTATTTCACATACGAGCAAAATAATGCTGACAATAATCAACGAAAGATTGAAGAACTTTTACAACATCAAATCCCGGAAGAGCAAGTAGGATTTGTTAAAGGAAGAGGACTAGAGAGCATTTGATAAATTTAAGGCAAATAATAGAAAAAGCCAGAGAGTTCAATATACCCCTATACATATGTTTCATTGATTATAAAAAGCTTTCGATAGAGTGAAATGGAATAAGTTGTGGATCGTTCTAGGAATATGGCTGTACCGGATCACTTGTGTGCCTTAATCATCAACCTATATAATGAAACCAGGGATACTGTGAAAATCAATGAAATACTGTCATCAGAATTCAAACCAAAGAGGGAGTGAGGCAGGTGTATTCTTTCTCCTCAGTTATTCAACATATACACTGAATACATAATGAGAAAGGCATTAGACGGATGGAAGGGCGGCATACCAATTAACGTAAGATGTGTAAATAATCTGAGATTCGCGGATGATACGGTCCTCCTGGCAACAAGTGAGGAAGAACTGACTGAGCTTGTTAGCAGAGTGGAGAGAGAGAGTACGGAACTTGGCTTGGAACTGAATGTTTCTAAAACAAAAATCATGATCGTGGACAGGATGAACAACAATCAACCAGAAAAAAAGCAAATTGATAGGTTTGATGTAGTGCAAGAATATCTTAATCTGGGATCCTTGATAACAAACGTAGGAAACGTAGAACGAGAGGTTAAACGTAGATGCGAACTAACCAAGGTAGCTACGAAAAAAATGAATAAAATTTGGGCCGATCGAAATATCGCTATTTCCACTAAAACCAGGCTTATGAAGTGCCTCATCTTTCCAATTCTCACATACGGCTGCGAATCTTGGTCCCGAATGAGCGAAAGAAGAAAAATCGACGCGACAGGAATGATGTGTTGGAGAAAGATGCTTAACATCCCATGGACACAACGCCGAACGAATACATCGATTCTAAAGCAACTCCGCATAAAACAAAGACTTTCGAGTGCAATTCAACTCAAAATATTGAGATACTTCGGACACATCATGAGAAGAGGACCAGAGAATTTGGAAAAAATCATTATTCAGGGGAAAGTAGATGGAAAGAGAGGAAGAGGAAGGTCCCCAACACGATGGATCAAATTACAGAAACAACAGGCCGACCCATGCATTCTCTAGTTGTAATGGCACAGGATAGAAAGGAATGGAAAACTTTCATTGATGACATTTCATTAGTCGCTACATCCTCAGGAGAGGATAAAGAATGAAGAGAGATAATTTTGGTGTGTGTCAGAAGAAACACAAGTGTAAGCTCAGGAAATGTAACAGGGGAACCATACTATCTTGTATATGATTCAATAGACGAGTGAAAAAACCTGAGGAAAAAACTCGTTTCCCTGTCGCTGTTGCACTAGCAATAGCTTGTCTGTTTATGATGTGTTAATGTCGTGTGTACATAAAGAGTACCTAAGATTTTTCTGCTTAGCCGCTTCATTCTCTCTTGCATTCCATGATTTCCAAAAAAAATGTTAAAGGAATGGGGTTTGAGACAGGAATCTGTAACAATGGAAAAAGAAAAACAGCAGAAAAATATTTCAACAATCAAACTTCTTATATGCCTAAACAAATCTAAGAAAAGATTTCACATAGCAAGCAAGGTCATGAAAGGGACTAAGGAGATAATAAAAAAATACATAACCTGCGATATTTCCACAAATTCCTTCTCTGTTTGACCGAGAGGGCCCTGATGGCCAGGTTCAGTCTTCCAAGTGATGCCGATTATGATCTATAGATGTTTTAGAATCATTATGGTCCCAATAATCTGGGTTGACATCGCCCATTTATTATTTCTTCTTGGAACTTGTTTAATATAAAGAAAATTTTCGAAAAAATTTTGACAGTCGTTCGAAAAATGACAAATGTCAATAAAAAAACAATAAAACCAACCAAATAAAAATAATAAAGTAGGTGTTCACAGATTGAATTGCAATGACTGTGATAATTTTTACATTAGTAGAATACATAGAAATTTCAATATTAGAATATCGAGACATAAACGCAGTTTTTGAAATAAAAATTAGATTCAAATTACGCGAATCATCTAAAAATAATCACTCTTTAGGCCCATAGTTTCAAATTTTGCATACAGATAAATATTTTACAGTAAATCTTTGGGAAACTTTAGAAATCAACAAACACAAACACTCAGGTAGACTCAATAATGAACAAGTCGATTCACCTCTACTGAATCTATTCAGGGAGCAATATATTCCTTAATTTTATTGCATATACCTGTCATCAATAACCACTTAAGAAGAAGCAACTCAATAAGATTTTAAATACTTAAGAACATTTGTTTCTATATTCTCAACTGTATCTATATATAGTTGTCATAATTTCTGTACATTCATTCATCTGAAGAAGCTACGGTGTAGTGAAACGCTTTACGAATTACAATAATTCAGTAAAATTCCTCGAAAAATAAGTAATACATTAATTTATATTATCAAAGTATAACTGATAAACTATGAATCCTGAAAGTTTCATCAAAATATCTTCGATAGTTTTTTATTTATTGAATTTTAAAAAATTAAAAGTCATAAAATTTTGATTGAAAAAATGTTTTCGCAATAAAATTTTCGAAAACTTTTTAGGGTTAATTATTCATAGTAAATACCTAAATTTAATAATCAAGTGGAAAAGATGTGATCTTGTTTATTGTCACCTAGCCGAATTTTCAAATACGAGAATAGGAAAAAAATAATGGCGTCTAATATGGAGTATACTAAAGGTCTTAATTTGTCTAATGTAATAGAGCTTATTCCTTTATTCAAAGGTTGAAGCAAAGACGTCGTAACGGAAGGTGAAAATGTCACTTTTATATTTGGATGCATAGTTCCAGGATGACCTGGTGTATTGTCCAGAACAAATACAGCTTCAAAGTCCAAATTCTTTTCTTTTAAATAAGTTTTCAACCTCTGAAACTAAACAATTCCTGGACCAGTCTCGAAAAATAGCGTTCTTAACCCATGCTTTCTTATAAGCACGCCAAAACACTGGCAGGTCATTCTTGTTTGGATTTTCTAAGCAACGAGGATTGAAGGATAAATAAAGCATCAGTGGTTTATTGACATGATCTCTAGATGCATTAGAATATAGCAGCAGTGTATCTTTATACTTAAATACCGGGGCAGATTTTTCGCTTTCGGTAATGAATGTTTTGTTTGAATTTCTCTTCTGAAACAGTGCAGTTTTGTTTACTTTTTGTTACTTGCTCAAGTTTGTTACTTCCATCAGCTACTAGGTTTGCAAATTTTTCTGGATATTTTTGTGCTGCAGCAGTGTCTGCAGATGCAGCTTCTTCAACGATTTAAATGCTATGTAATGATTGTCGCACCTTGAATATATTGAACCAACCTACCGTTGGTTGAAATCCTCCACCATCTCAACTACCACCAATTTCTTTAAAATGTGCATAAAAACGCTTTGTCTTTTGTCAGATAATTGGACCACTCAGGTTGCGGTCTCCACTTCCATTTTTTGTATTGCTGGATCTTGAACAACTTCCGCTCACAGTGAACCTCATCTCTATTTTTATCTTGAGCGTGATATGAATGCAAACGATGAGTTTAACTTCTCATGATCAATTTTTGATACAAGATGCTGCAAATTCATTCTTTCGATGTTGAAGAGTTTTCAAAACAATATTATACATAAGGCCAGAATTAAAAAGGTCACTTATAATACAGAGTTACTCTCTCTCTTTGTAATCCAACCCACACACTTCCAAATTTCAGAATTAAACCCTATTGTGACGTCAAAATCAGAGCGTAGGTTTGTGTTGTTGACTTTCCGCCTACTAGCTCACCGAACGCTCAGTATAATGAGAGGCTTAGGCTGACTGCAGGCATTATACATGCAAAATCATCACTCAAATTATATTTTTGGGATATAGTAGGTTGAGTTCACCATTTTTTTCAATAAAGCTTTAATTGAAAGTTAGTGGAAGCTATTTCATATTGTGGCACATTCAACTGATCTGTTTCAAGCTTCGCCTTTTCCTGTCTGCAGATTTATCATACAGTGTCGAACCCTCATCATCGTAGTTTCTGGCCCTCCTACTAATCAAATTCGCAAAATTTAGGCATCAGTGAAACACTTTCTCGATGAAATCAGCTGTATCACGTCCCACGTCCGTCCGCCAACCACAAGCAGTGCTGCTCTCAAAAATTCATACGTTTTTCTCGTATATCCTGTACTTTCCATGATAAAATTCATTATTTTGACATATCATTCCAGTAATTACGAAAATCAGAGTTAGCATTTCCAAAAATTATTTTTATATTCTTTCAATCGGATGCATTTTCTTTCATGCCACAAAAAACATCAAGAAAATGTCTGTTATAGTTAGAGAACTAGAAGGACTTCCGAATAAAACATCTTCCAACCTCTCTTTTTCATTCATGACCTTGTGTGAGCATTTGATAGGAGATTGATGTCGCAGGGTCAGATTTTGCAAGAAAAAATATCCTTTTCACAAGGAAAAATCGACTTGTCACAGCGTTTTCCGCCTTGTTCGAAGCTATTGACTGTCCCAGGTTAGTTCACCATTTTGTTATTCTCACATTATCTAATGGCATTGAAGAAAGAAAAGGCATAGTTTAATGCATGTGATGAACGAATAACAGTTTATCCTCTAGCAATATCATATTTGGAATTTTACCTCTGCAATAGAACAAGAAATAATATTTATTCTCTAAATCGGAGTCAGGTAAGACTTATAAACTCATGTACTTTGCAACTTCAATTAATTAATTCATTTATTTATTAGCTCACAATGTTTGGATGAAGATTAGAAGGTACAACATTCTCGTAATTGTCGTCAAGATAACCTTTCCATTTGAATTTTTGTAAGAGAAGAGAAAGTTATGATATAGAACTCAACTCAGATGCAGCATTAACATTCGTTGAAATTAGTAATTATTATTGATTCAATGAATAATATATCATTTAAATATTCATCTCCATGCGAAGAAAACGGAGTTTTTCTTATTATTACATAGTACACCACTCACAATTTTATTATTTGAGAGCATTAATTTGTTTCACGTTATTTTGGCATATCATGTTTTAAGAATAAAAGAAGAAGGGGAAGACGAAAAATAAAAAAAGAAAACTAGTTCAAGAGGAGAATCTGATCACTATCAATATTCGAACAATCAAAAGAACGTTATTTCAAAGTATAAGACATCAAATGATCAAAAAAGAAATATAATAAGAGGAAGATGTTCTGCATAACATATTGTAAAAGTATATCATACTATAGACGATGAAAAAACATGAAATCATTTGCTGCTTTGATGCTAGCACTGAAATTCAATGCTAAGGAGGTTCTCTAATCTGCTATATATGTACGCAGCTAGCAAGAGCCACAAGTGCAATTAACCAGGATGCCGAAAAACAAAGCGGCAGTTTCGTCCTCAATAGGAAATCATCAGTGTCGCAATTCGATATTCAGCATCCTTACCAACTACATAGGAACACCCTAACGATTCCAGAAAAGACGCGTTTAGTAGATACATACGAGAAACGCCCCCTATGGACCAAGACGGTGAACGCGCAATAGGATTTCGAGAAAGAAAAATTTCAGAAATTGTAAACAATGTTTTGCAGTGCCGTGAATGGCATCACAGGTACAACAAGCGAAATAGACCTGTTGGTTGTTGGTGTATTCTTGAATAATTATTCAAAAATCTGGGATCAGTGAATAATCCCTTCCCAAATCTGCTCACTATACACGCAGACATCAAGAGCGAAAATAGTGCCAATAGTGAAAATTAGCAGGATGCTTGGAAACGAAGCGGCAGACTCCAGTTTTGTCCTCATTAGGAACTCATCAGTGCCGCATATCGCTCTTCAGCATTCTTACCAACTAAATCGGAACACCCTCGCGATTCCAGAAAAGACGCATCTAGTACATACATACGAGAAAAGGCACAAATGAACTTCGAGAAAAGCGACGAACAACAATAAACAGATGTAAGAATGAAAGAATTCCATCACTTGTAAACAATGTTTTGTCGTGCCGTGAATCGCATCACAGTTTTAACAAGCGATATAATTCTGTTAGCTTCGGTACAGTAGACCAGAATATTTCAGAAAAAACCCTGTCGGTTAATAATTTAGGAAATAAATATCTTTCGTGACATCCATGCACGCAGCCATCAAGAGCCACAATAGTACAATTAAGCAGCATGCCGGAAAAACAAGCTGCAGAATGCAGTTTTGTCCTTACCAGGAACTCATTAGTGTTGCATATCGCTTTATAGCATCCTAACCAACTATACTGGAATACACTAACGATACCAGAAAAAATAATCACAATGCAATATCGTCTCCTTCAAAATGTACCTTTGTATACAGGATACAGGAGTAGCTTTTAGCTGTTCGAATGTTTTCAAGTGTCCCAAAATGAGCTTTCTTCTAAGGAAGAGGAAAAAGTCACAAGGACTCAAGTCTGGAGAATAAGGAGGCTCAGGAGCCACAGGATTGTTTTTAATGGCTAAAAACTCCATTGTTGAGATTGCAGTAAAACAAGGCGCTTTGTAACTCTCAGCTGTTTTTGATTTTTAGTCGAACAAAAAAGACTCTCTCGTTAAAACTTGTGCTTGACCGTAATCATAGCTGTTTACAATCGAAGGCCTTCTGCTTCGTGGTTCATTTTCAATCGACTCTATTCATTTAAAAAAGGCCTCAAACTATCAAGAAACCTGGGCACTCCATGAAAAATTTTCTTTATGGGCCAGCCTAAGTTTTTCAAATATATTTGTTGCATTATATCCAAGTTTCAAGCAAAACTTGAAGACACACCGCTGTTCAGAATTAATGCCACTCACACAAAAAAAAACTGTTTCACGAAATGTCATTTGAATTACTTCGTATATTAACAATAAGTTAGCTATGCCAGGTACTGCAACATTATATATTGTACGATAAATGAAAAATGTGTATGCACCCATCTTGGTGTAATTAACAGAGTGATGCTATTAATTATATCGTATATTGCGGTTCCGCATTACGCTATGGGCGAAGCCATTTGTTTGACGAAGGCTAGGTGGGTTAACTTTGAATGTCCTATTGGATATGTAACTGTATAAAAAAATGATTTCAATCGAGTCGAAAACATATAGATGAATTCTGATACAGAATTCCGTTATTAATTTAAGCATCGAAAAACTGCTTAGAAAGTTTAGCTGATTATGTTGTGTACCTTCTGGGCCTACTTTTCATTTTATTCAATGGATTTATTATATTGACATTTATAGGAAAACATTGGCAATTATTTTGTGTAAGTTGGTACTCTGTTGGTATTACAAAAACGTTTTCTTCAGGTGTAGCTATTGAGATCATACATGAGATGTTTGTTTTTTTGCTGTTGGCTTCACACCAAAATCAAACCTCAGCCATTCTGTTCCAAGCTGCATACTTGGGATACCCGAGTCGCATAATCATTTAGGTTGCCAACCTTGCAACCTCGAAAGAAAGTGAATCAGATAGCTGGTCTTATTACCAGGAGAAAGATCCAGATGTGGACTGGCTCTCATCGGAATCGTCCAGATGTTCAGTCTGGGTAAGTGGAGTGAGAGATAGCACCGCAAGGCAGTATCTTGCTTCTCAAGGTATTGAGGGACTGCATGGTTTGGTCATTTCGATAGGATCAGGCAGATTATTGGATTATTGGAAAAGTATTTTACCACATAGGAAACCGGCAACATCAACAGAGAACAATAGAAGCCCACAACGAGAATGTAAAAGGAGAACCACTAGTAAATCGCTTTCAGTTACGCTCGAGACAATGTCTACCGAACTCTTGAAGATAACAAGGGACAACTAGTCGAAACGTCGCCAAATATATGTGATGGGATAAATATCTTCCGCGAAAAACTTCGCGAGGAGTCTACATATGTAAACTTGAGACAAGAAGAACGTTCTCACATTTGTTTGTTATTGTTCGTATCTTTCTCGAATTCCGGTAGCGGGTTCGCCGTCTCGGTCCATAGAGGGCGACTCTCGTACGTATGTACGAGGTGCGTCCTTTCTGGAATCGATGGGGTAACCCGATGTAGCTTGATGAGCGATATGCGACACTGATGAGCTCCTAATCAGGGCGGAACTGTAATCTGCCGCTTCGTTTCTCAGCATCTTGCTTGATTGCACTATTGTGGCTATTGGGGGCTGCGTGCATGGCAGGCAGATTTTGGAACTAGTCAGGAAGGTTTATTCACTGATCTACGGATTTTGAATAATTCTTCTTGTCTCAAGTTTTCGTATATATATATATATATATATATATATATATATATATATATATATATATATATATATATATATATATATATATATATATATATTTAAATATATATAAACAAACTTTTACTGGGAAATCGGGGTTAAGAGAACGGAAAGTGTTTGAGGTTAAAAACTTATAATGTTGTGTTTTTACTCGTTTCGGCTTCGGTTTTTTTCAAACGGTATGTAGATGACTGTATAGCATGTATTCCTCGTGACGTAATCCTCAATTCATATCACAAAAAAATTCAATTTACCAATCGGAAAAGATAAAAAAATCAATTTCCTCGACATACAATTAACCCACGACGACACAGGAAAAATATATACAAGTTGGTATCAGAAACCGACATGGAGTGGTAGATACCTAAATTTTGAATCAATTCTACCAAACCGATACAAAAAAAGCGTTATCAATAGCGTAGTTGATAGAGCCATCAAACTATCACACCCTAAATTTAGAACAAAAAATAAAAAGAAATTGAAGACCATACTAAAAAGAAACGCGTTTCCACCTAGTTTTTTTGAACCACTCATAAAGAAAAGAATACATGAAATATACAATACAGAATAAAGGAAAAAAGAAAAATCAGATTTTAAAGACATCGGCCTCGTTTGTACACCCGGACTGTTACAACAAATTGATAAATGCCTAGAAAGTTACAACATCAAGATTAGACACAAACCTAACAACTACTGTAAACAAGTTTTCACCACTCTAAGGCCAAGGATGAAACATGAGAACAAAACACACTGTATATACAAGGTTAATTGTCAGGACTGTGGAGCGTGCTATATCGGTAATACTAAACAATACTTGCATACAAGAATATACCAACACGACTACTCCGTTAGATCTAATAAAAAAAGTACCGCCCTAGCGAAACATAGCATTGAACCACTACATGAATTTAATTTTGCTGATGTACGAGTTCTTGAATCCGAAAGCAACGACTTCAAAAGAAACATTCTAGAAATGATCGAAATCCAAAAAGAACCTAAGACAGTGAATTCAAGAGCTGACGTTGACGGATTTATGAATGTCTACAATAATCTGATAATTTGAATACACCCTTCAATGGATTGCTGCAACCAGTTATATTCAAAGATTAATTGTTATTGCCTGTTATTGTTTGTCTTGCTTTTTTGTAATTGTTTTGCCATTGACGATAATGATGTAAAGAGAGAATGTGTAAGGTGAATAGCTTTTAACGTAAGAAATATATATATATATATATATATATATATATATATATATATATATATATATATATATATATATATATATATATATATATATACTACTACACTAGTCTAATATTTCGAACCTTTTTGTGTACGGTGTAGTTGACCGCCTTTAAAAACATTTCCATACAAATTGAAACATCAAAATTCAGAGCGTTCATTCGAAAGCCAATTGAATTTATGTGATGCTGCGGCTGTATATTCGGTAGCATTATCGTTTCGAAAGTTCACAGAGTCGTCGGAATGCTTCTGTGAGAATTGTTTTCTAGGCAGGCGACAAACTGAGCTTTTTTACGAAATGAGACACGTTATCCAATTACAGGAGACACGAAGCTTCCGATTTGTAGCTGAAAAATAGACACATCACGGAATTCCCGGAATTTCAAATCGAACGAGCATCATCCATTAGCCGTTTAACCGATAAAGGACTACCTGTCAAATGGTAGGAATAAACTGCAAGCGAAAAATCAGATTACCGCATGCGAATTATCTATAGTTGACGTCAGTATTTACTAGGACAATATTTAAAATATCATGATGTAGTAGATACTTCAGTATCAGTATCAATTTTGTAATAAAATAAATAAATTCAACGAATACAAAATAAATATGAATGTGTTTTCAACCAATCGCTACTCAAAGTCTATATTCGTTTAGAGGTGAATTTGGGTTACCTCCTTCTGCTCAGAAAGATATTTATAAAAAGGAATATAATATAAACATCTAATTTTATACAAATGGAATTGAAGGTTGGTATTCGAAATAGTTTGTCATATCAGAATATCAGAACGAAAACGCATATGGTAAACACTCGAAGCACATCTAGTTCGGTGGACGTTGAATAACCGTTAATTGAACATATATATATATATATATATATATATATATATATATATATATATATATATATATATATATATATGTTGAGCCGTAGATAGACGTAGTTAAATGTTCATAGTTGTGTGTTTTTCTATCTTCATGGCTTCTGTTATTTTCCTTTTTCGTAGTTGTTCTATGTTGGCTACCTGTTTTGTGTTCCCGTAGTCGACTTTGTGACCTATTGAGCTCGGATGTTGGAAGGTTGCCGATGAAGGTGCTTGTCGTTTTTCTGAATTCTTATGTTCTTGTAACCGAACTTCCATTCTTCTTTTTGCTTCCCCAATGTAGACGCGATCACAACCCGTGCACGGAATTTTGTAGACGCCTTTGGTTTGGTCTTTTGGTGTCCTCAGATTGTTGTGGATGGTATTGTGTGGTTTGTAGATAGGCTTGATGTTGTGTTTCTGAACAATTTTTCCCATCTTATTGGTTCCTCCTTTGACGTATGGTAGGATGGTAAGGCTTATCGGTTTGGTTTCTTCGTTGGTTTCCTCGTTATGGCGTTTTTCGTTTTTGATTGCTCTTCGTACTGCCCTCCTGTCATGTCCGTTTCTCTGAAAGATGGCTGTTAGTCGTTCTAATTCTTCGTGGGTGTTGTTTTGAGAACGTAGAGTTCACGACCGATGAACGAGCGTCTTAATCACTGAGTTCAATTGTGCGGGGTGATGATGTGAATTTCCGTTTAAATATCGCTTGGTATGTGTTTGTTTTATATAGACATCGAAGTGTTTTTGTATCATAACGGGCAGGAAAGGTAGTTGATCGTTGGATTCCAGTTCGACAGTGAAAACATCGTCTAAATGCCGAACGAGTAAATCGTCATCAAGATCAAATCATAACAGCGCTTTTTGAAAAAACTTTTATAAGAAAAAGAGTTAACGTATGGATGAGTATAATCTTTCCAACAACTTGGTCATCTTAATTTGAAGTAATAGTCTAGAAATGCAATAAAATAAGATGTTAATTTATTTAATTTTAGTGGTTTAATTTCTTTGGCCCATGATATTGCTGCAAAAAAATCAGCTAATGCAAAAGTTGATATATCGTTGGAAAGTTTATTAGGTGCAATAGTTTTGCCGAAAAAAACATGTACTCATTGATAAAATTATATAATGCTCTTTTCTATGGTATGTCTAAATTTCATGTGGCTAGAGTCACGAAGATATTCTCATTTTATGGAAAAAACAAAAATTCTTGAAATCAAGAAATGTTCAATGAAAGAGTAACTATCAACTTTTGGAAAAAAGTATTATATTTATTTGTTACATCAGCATCCGATACACCCTGTATATATATATATATATATATATATATATATATATATATATATATATATATATATATATATATATATATATATATATATATATATATATATATATATATATATATATATATATAGATAGGAAGATTATAGATTATTTCCTGAGACTCTTCAAGTTTCAGAGAGGTAAAATGGAACAGAGTACCATCCTCATCTCGAATTTCAGGGGTGACAACCCTTGAAAATTTCAGTAGCTCACTCTGTATCTTCTACAGTTTTCAATCAAAATTAAAATTCGTTCACGGGAATGCAAACAAAGATGATACCTTTCTTTCGAGGCATCACTCGACCCATCTACCCTCTTCCAAATTTTCAAGGGTGGTCACCCCTGCTCTAGGTTGAAATTCGAGATGAGGATGGTACTTGATGATGACCGCCATTGATCAGCATGGATCTGTTCCATTTACTCCACTGAAACTTGAAAATTCTCAGGGAAATAGTCTTCCCTATTTTTCAATTGCTCACCTTGTATCTTTAACAATTTTCAATTAAAAATAGAAATTCGTTCAAGGCAATGAAGACAAAGATACCACCTTTCTTTTGAGTCATCACTCGACCCATCTTTTCTATTTACAATGTTCAAGGGTTGCAACCCCCGCTTAGGGGTTGATATTTCAGGCAAGTATTGTACCCCAAAATATTTCCCCCTTGAAACAAAAATTGTCATGTTTTTGCATTTTTAATTTCACGAAATTATATATGACTTGATGTTTCGGGATTTATTCTGTGGCCATTTTGATTTTGACAACGTTTCGACATGTTGTCCCTTGTCATTTTCCGATGTTCGGTCTTCGGTAAACATTGTCTCGAGCATAACTGATAGTAGTTCGTAGGTGGGGCTCGTTTTACATTTTCGTTGTGGGCTTCAGTAGTTCTGGTGGTGAAGGTACTGTCATTATTTCCCATACACATTTAGGGTACCCAGGCCTCCACTAGAAGGAATCATTTCTCCAACATTTCCTCTATATGAAAACCGTATTTTGATTGTGCAGTACGAAAGACACTAGAGAAGAGTAATTTTTTTCGCACTTATAGATATATAGACATCAGCTATCTTTGTTTACTAATGAGCCTTACTTTACCACATTGATCAAATGGCTTTCATTTGTACAAATATTCTTTCAAAATTGATTTGCATATGCCTCCTGCAATGTTGCCAAATACTTCCATTAATAACCATTATTCGTTCGCACTATAAAATATGGTATTGTACAAACTATAAAGGAGGGTTTGCGCCTACTTTCTATTCAACAGACGTGGGATCCTCTACTTTCCTACTTTTCTAGGTTTCAGTAGGTGGGATTTCGATTCAAATTAATTGCAGGACTAACCTACACATTTTTCTATGTGTAATATGACAAATGAGTTTCTTTCACTCTTAAAATTATTCTTCTTGAGAGGAAAACTGGAATAGCCTTCAATTGAAAAAAGAAATGAATTGAGGTTTATTTTAAGAAAAAAAGACTCTTTCCGTAGGTTTAAAAAAATTGAAAATTGTTTTCTCACGGAGTAGGTGTTTTTTCATCGACCCCAGTAGTAGATTATCCCATAAGTGTTCGATAGGATTTAGATCTGAAGAGCCAGATGGCCAGTCCAAAATAGCGACTCGATCTGTTTCAAGATAATGTCGCGCGAGGTTGCTGGTATGCGGAAGAGCACTTTCTTGTATAAAACTGAAATTCTCATCGTGGGCACCTCGCCAGTGTCTCACTACACGCTTCAGCACTAGGTCCACGTAATTTCTAGCCGTTACACTAGCAGCAAACGAAATCAAATATGTTGTGCCTCCCAGCATAATGCCACCACAAAACATCACACTGCCCACTTGGTATTTCGCAATTTGTCTTGCTGCTCGGAGTTTAGCTCGTCTTCCACGACCCCTTAAAACCCGAATGTGACGGTTGTCTGATCGAACATAATTCTGGTCTCATCCAAAAAAGAACATCTTGCAAATTCTCAATATTCCAATCATGGTGCTCAATACACCAATTAGGTCTGTTAATTTTTTGTTGTCTGGTAAGCTCTGGAACTATTAAGGGTCTTCTGCGGTATAAATCAACTGATAAACTGACGTCTGTTGCTTCCAGAAATTGCCTTTGGAGTATGGGGTGCGACGCACTAGGGTCTCTTTTGCAGTTTGGTACAAAAAGCGGTCTTGTTCTTCAGAAGTGATCTTCCTACAACTTCTTCTAGGCCTATTTTACAGAGATTGTAGCTCCACGTATCGGGCGTAGGTTTTTGAACTCCTCCTGTGATATTCCCATTGTGGCCGTTATATCCCTCTGTGTCACCCCTTCTTTCACGAGAGGAATTATTCAACCCCTCTGCTTATCGGACAATCCAACGTAAGGCATTTTCAATTAAATTTTTTTAAATTTTGAAATTCACAGTGAGAACAATATCCCAAACATGTGGTGATAATTCAACATTTCTTAACATACTATCGAGTTTTCTACAACAAAAACTTCATTCTTTACAAGTAGTCAAAGATCTATGGTTAAAATAATCAATAATGTGAAATACCGAATGATTCCATATAAATTTGGTTGTGTGTATATAATTATATAGCTCTTTAAAAAAATTATTCCGAATTGGAAAATATATATTTTCATTGGATAAGAACGACAAATAGATTTACACTACGAACTTGTTAGCTTTTGTGTATCAGAATTGAAATCATTATTTTATTATTTATTTTAATCATTAGTTTTCCCTGAAGAACTGAATATTTCGTGCTACACACTCATTTTAATTGTAATATATGAAACGAACGCTTATGACATGATACCTGAAGGGTAAACCTTTCCAAGTTGCGTGTCCAAGTAACCTTCCAACCCTCCACAAACGAATACAAAGGAAGTAAATTCACATGGTTTAATAATTTATAACTTATTTAAGCGTGAAACATTCGAAACTATGGTGCGTTTTACCTTTCGTGGATATATAAATGCAATTGGAATCACGTGATAACTTTAACATTGAAACCTTGACCCGTGACAATACAGGGTCAGGAGTAGGCTATGTAGACAAGCTCGGGATAGAGTTTACGCGTTCTTCAACCACCGTGCGCCTGAACGCCGGGCGTCCAAAACCGCCGCGGTTGGCCCGAGTATTCAGTTAACTGTTGCACAGGTCGCGAATATGGTTTATGATCGAAGACGCGTTATATCGCGTCGTTCTTTTGTCACGGATATTTGTCCTCGAGTTCGGGAAGTGTCGCTGAAATCGACGTCTTCGTGTTGTGTTTTGTTGTTTTTGCGGTTCGTGTGCTGTTATAATTTTCTTCGTCACAACGATAAAAAGTTTGTTGGTGTCTTATTGGGATTCCACGCTTTGTTATAAAGTTAATTGCGTGGGGATAAAATATTCCAACACGGATTTTATGGTATTAAAACGATCTTTGATTCAGAAATATTGTTGTATAAGTATAATTCATTAATTTTGGAAGTCACGAAATCTGCTGCTTGAGGGTTAAATATCATATAGACATATTTTCACATTACAAACTATCTCAAATGTGATAATTTGAGAGAAATGCTTGCCAGATGATTTTTTCATCATAAAGAAGCATTTATGTTCCATCCAAATCTTCCAGATATTTCTTTAAATGAAAAAAATCAACTGAATTTTTTCGGAGAGCATCACGACAAACCAAACACTAATCTATATGTGCTTTTCTATTCATCAGAGTGCATTCAGAAATTAGAAGTTTTTGTTTGAACAATATAATTGTCTAATTGTCATATAGTAATATATTTTGTACTTCTCAAAATATTGTAAAACGAAAATTATTTTCTCAATTAAATGAATATATTTGAAAATATTAACAGGAGAGTTAAATATTCCAAAATTTATTATTGAACAAAAATTTGGATTGAATAAAGGCGTAAAACGATTGATAGTATTGATGATTTATTTATTTTATGGAAATTCATTTTTGAAGTAAAACGAAATGAGACGCTTTTGTCACTTTTTCACAATTTATTCAATAATCACGACCAGTTTCGACCCTACGGTCATTTTCAAGCAAATAACAATATAATACATGATTATGCAAGTACAAGTACAGAATGAAATTTATCCTAAATATTGAGTAGTGGGATTCATTATGCTCTAGTTGGTGGTTGAGGGTAATAAATTGTGGGTTTTTACATAGTTTGTTAATCTCCAAACTTTCCAACAAATTCATCTCTCTCCCTTTGTTAAATTTATGAAGGATTTTAAGATTGTTCAATGATATCGAGTGGTTAGTTGATTTTATGTGTTCAAATATTGGCGAATTTTTATCGGAGGAAATATGTTCCTTGAATCTAGCTTCAAAACTTTTCCCTGTTTGTCCGACATAGGCTACCTGACATTCATTGCATTTAATTTGATAAATTCCTGATTGCTTGAATTCATCGTTCTTTTGTTTGGCATTGAATAATAATCTGCTTAAGTTGGGGACGCTTGAGAATGAAGTAGTTATGTTCAATTTGGAAAAGTAGTTACTGGTTTTGTTAGAGAGACTATTGAATCTTTTTTCCGCTGTTTCTCCGATGCTATATAGTTATTAGGAGGTAATACGTTTTTCTTTGCTTTTAATGATTGTATTTAGAAAATGTTGTTGTATGTTGTTATTTTGTCAGAACACCTAGCACACCCAGAACGGGCAATGTATAATATTCTAGATTCATAAATCTATCGAACAAATTCTTTGATGAAGTTCAAACGGATCTGCTGAACAAAGGACCAAATTCACCCCGGAATACAGCAAGTTCAAAACAGACAAGGAAATAACCGGAGTGCAAGCAGAGCAAACATAAAGATATCATTACCAACCCCAGCCTACATAAACACAAACTCACTGAAATTATCAGAAAATTTGACATAAAAACTAAAACAATCAGAATCAGTTGAAAATAATATCAAGCAAAATCCAAGATCTCATAACGACTGGAGTTGACAATGGCAATAGTATAGTATGCCTCAATAAAGACCTATACTAAGAAAAGATGCAGGATGTACTGAAAACAATAGATATCTCCGAAATACTAAAAGATCCAACCAAACTTTTTCCGAAAGAAATCAAAGAAGAGCTAAGTTTGTCAGAACACCTAGCACACACAGAATGGGAGGAGAGGAAACTGATTCCAATGAATGTTCTTCTTCTTCTTCTTCACCGTGTAGAAGGCGTAGCGCTGTTCAGTTCCGGTTTCCCTGCAGCAGTTCTTGTGAAGTTGATTGCCAACTGTCCCGCCATCGTTTTGGTGGTCGTCCAACGGGTCTTCTTCCGTGTGGTATGTTGTTATATACGATTTTGGCTATTCTATCTGTGGTCATTCTGTTTACATGCTGGTTCCATTCTCTTCTTCTTTTTCTTACCCATCTTACAATATCGTCTGTTTCACATTTTTCCCTTATGTCGGTATTTCTTTGTCTGTCATTCAATGTGTAACCGGTTATAGTTTGTAGCGTTTTCATTTCTGTTGTTCTTAGTATCCTCTTTGTTACAGACGTTTCCGCTCTTGTTTCTGCCCCGTATGTCATAATTGGTCGCACACATGTTTTGTAGACTCTGGATTTGCATGGTATACTGAGGTGTTTATTTCTCCAAATTGGTTGTTTAAGATGTCCCGATACTGCAGCTGCTTTGTTCACTTGTCTCCTCACTCATCTTCAAGGTATCCTGTGCTTGTTATTTTGCACCCTAAGTGTTCGAATGACATGACTTGGTCTATAGTGGCGTTGTCTATTGTTAACTCGCAGCGCAGAGGTTCCTTAGCTATGGTCATGCATTTTGTCTTACTTGTTGAGATTTCCATATTGAAATTTTTTGCGCGTTTGCTAAAGGCGTATAACATTCTTTGTAGGTCGTCTTCTGATTCTGCAATGAATGTTCAAGCTCCAAAAATGTACGGATTGATTAAAATACATAGGGAAGAAAAATCTGCAAGACCTGTAGTGTCATATATAAACACACCATCAGGTAAACTAGCAAAATTCTTGAAGCAAAAATTTCTACACCTCTCGAATTTTCAAGCACAATAGTTAGTTAATTAAGTTAGTCTCGTTCGATGTCAAAAATATGTACCCAAACATTCCAACGAATGAGTGTCTTCCCTTGTTACCGATATCTTATCCGAGTCTAACACACCTCCATATATCATTAATGAATTTAGCCATCTTCTTCAAATATGCCTTTCTCAAAGTTACTTTCAATTTCAATCTAAATTCTTTGAACAAAATTCAGGTCTTCCAATGAGTTCACCTCTTAGCCCTCTACTAGCTGACATTTTCATGAATAATTTAGATTAATTACTTTCTGGTACAGATATGTAGATGACATCCTGAATATCCTGAATAAAATACATTGTCGTATCAGCTTCACTTCTGAATTAGAAAATAATAACTCAATTAGTTTCTTCGAATTAACCATTTCAAATTCAAATAACCAACTCACTTATAAAATTTACAGAAAGGAAACATTCACAGACGAATCGATTCCAATGGAGTCGTTCAGTCATTCAAACCACAAACTAGCTGCATATAACTCCATGATTCATAGAGCTTACTCTGTTCCCCTTTCAAAAGAAAATTTTCAAACTGAACTTAATCTCATCAGAAAAATTGCCTCGAATAACAATATACCACAACATTTTCTAAATACAATCATTAAACGCAAAGAACAACGTATTACCTCCCTATTACTATATAGCAACTTGAGCAGATTATTATTCAATGCCAAACAAAGGAACGATAAATTCAAACAATCAGGAATTTATCAAATCAAATGCAATGAATGTCAGGTACCCTATGTCGGACAAACAGGGAGAAGTTTTGAAGCTAGATTCAAGGAACATATTTCCTCAGATAAAAATTCGCCAATATTTGAACACATAAAATCAACTAACCACTCGATATCATTGAACAATCTTAAAATCCTTCATAAATTTAACAAAGGGAGAGAGATGAATTTGTTGGAAAGTTTGGAGATTAACAAACTATGTAAAAACCCACAATTTATTACCCTCAACAGCCAACTAGAGCATAATGGATCCCCACTACTCAATATTTAGGATAAATTTCATTCTGTACTTGTACTTGCCTACTCATGTATTATATTGTTATTCACTTGAAACCGACCGTAGGGTCGCAACCTGTCCTGATTATTGAATACATTGTGGAAAAGTGCGTAAAACGATAATATTGCACCACATTAATTGATTCAAGTAACGATTTGATTTGAATGTAAAGAACAAAATATTCCTCAAAAATGTAGATATTCAGAAATGATATATTCGAAAGCTTATTTCAGGTACTTATAAAATATATATATCTGAATATCTGAAGAGGGAGCTCCTATAATTGAATCTTTAACTATTAATTTTTGGTGTTCAATCTGGGCAGATCCAAGGTAATACAGGTCATATTTGGGTTAGATAATGAATGAAGCTTCGACTAAAAAGAACACATTCAATTCGAGAAAATTTTCAGTGTTGATAAAGGTGGTACAAAAAATTCACATGCATTTTCAAATAACTAACAGAATGTTTTTCGTTAACAATGAAAAAAACTTCAGCTACTTCTGTACTGTTATTCATCTGAAACCAAAAAGGGAGAATACCATTGTTCCATTCCAACATAAAACAATTACCGGTTTTCCGAAATATACCAAATTCTGCACGTATCACCAAAAAATCCAAACAAAAAAAAGAATACAGGAAAAATTATCTGAAAAAAGTAACTTATCATTGATTATGTTGCTTTGAGTCAAACTCAAACAAAGAAAAGAAATATTCATACAGCTTTTATTGATTATCGAAAGACTGATAGTCTTGCTTATTCATAGCTTCAAAATTTGAAAATTTCAAAAATTGATAAAATTGTTCATTTTCTCCTTGAATTTGTCATGAAAATTGGATAATCAATTTTCATCTGAATTATGAATCAAGCTTTAACATCTGAACTCAATAGAATCACCAATCATTTTGAGGTAGTTCTCTCTTGGGTTTTATTTTTGTTGTAATTTATTTTCTCATGAAAATTATGCTTTCAGTTTAGAAATTGAAGAATATATTTGAATTGTGGAGGCCGTTACTTGATGTAGATCCATGATATAAATGAGATAAAAAACACAAGGTTTAACTTTAATCTACACTTTATTTGAAAAAATTCGACGACGTTTCGCTGACACAGCAGCTTTATCAAGAATGACAAACAGAATGAAGAGTATGGTATTATAAACAAATCGTAGAACAAGTTGGATGAATAACAGGAAAATCCACACCGAGCCATTGTACAGTTAGTATGAAAGGTAATAAAAACTAATTAAACAAGTTGAGTAGGGGTGAATAATTCACATCTACCTGCTCATTCAAAAGCTTGTCCGAATGTTTCAACACCTCGTGTTGAAAAATCAAGTAAATCAGGAATCTATAAACTCAATTGCGGTTCTTGTGATGAAATTTATATCGGTAGGACCTATAGGAGTTTTGGCATAAGAACATCTGAACATAAACGTAGCTTCGATAAAATAAATCTGATTCAAATTATTCAAACCACTTAATGAAAGAAAACCATTCATCCAATAAAAACTTTGACATATTACATATAAAATCAAAAGTTTAAAATAAGATCTCCTAGAAGCATTAGAAAAAAATGGATACAAACATTCGGACAGGCTTTTGAATGAGCAGGTAGATGTGAATTATTCACCCCTACTTAATTTGTTTAATTAGTTTTTATTACCTTTCATACTAACTGTACAATGGCTTGGTGTGGATTTTCCTGTTATTCATCCAACTTGTTCTACGATTTGTTTATAATACCATACTCTTCATTCTGTTTGTCATTCTGGATAAAGCTGTTGTGTCAGCGAAACGTCGTCGAATTTTTTCAAATAAAGTGTAGATTAAAGTTAAAACTTGTATTTTTCATCTCATTGAAGAATATTTTTGCAGAATTAAAAGATAATTCATTCAATTTGCTTAGAGGATAATAAATTATATGTTAAATTATACTTGAGAAAACTTTAACCTTGAGTCGTTGGATCAAGAAGGTATATATAAATATTTTTAATTTGTACAGGAAAAGACAATAACTATAACACCACTGAAGAGAATATTAAAAGTTTCTATTATAGATTACTAGGAATTATCATCAATAGTAATCTAAGTAAGAACTTTTTCAGGGCTATCAATTCCATTCCAGTTCATATTCTAGTGCCCTCTTTTGTTTGAGGGTCTAAGCAGATATAAGTAAACTACAATATAAAACAAAACAAAGCTTTTAGATATCCTAAGTACCACACAAAGTTATCAATTCAGAATTCATAGTAAACTTACGTTTTCGTTTTTATTATAAACAAAGAACGGTTAAATTACATGGTATTGTTACTGCTGTATGATGTAATCTGACAATACTAAATAAATCTCAAAACAATTATATAGATTGCTGAAACAAAAGGTCGACATTGCTATCCAGGATCAAATTGTTTTTCCAAGATACTATGTCTTTTTGAGAAACAGTTTTTCATATTGTGCTCAATACTTGCCAATACTAAATCATGATAAAACAATACTTTATGAAGTAGCATCCCAATAGATATCATATTTATCGGTCAATATAAATCTAAAAACAATTAAATTTGTCGAATCCGATACATATAAAATACAAAGCACACAGAACGAGAAAGCTCTTTAATACATTTATTTATTTATGAATTAATTCATTTAATCGAATGAGAGGAAAGAGAATTATACATTAAAATCTACCATCTTTCAGTTTTTACATGTTGATTGTCATCCATCCGAGAGTTGGTTTTCATCAGAAGTGTGTTTATATTTTCATTAATGTAGGTATGGAGCTCCCGGATGCACGGAAATAGTTACGTGTTTCATTCGTATTCCATATTTATTTCATGAAGCATGTTGCGTTGAGATGCATGAGTTTCTGAAAGGGTGAGAATTGAAGCATTTCATTAAGATTTATATATATATATATATATATATATATATATATATATATATATATATATATAATGTTTTTGTATATGTGTATGTATATATGTTTTTTTTCCGGGAGAAAGCCTCTGACTTTACTCGTTGGTACATTGATGTCATTTTCTGATGATGATTCAGTTTGTATATATTCTGGTAGATTGATATATTCCCATAAAATTCAACGTTATCCTAATCTATAATGATTCCAGGATATGTTTTGGGAATGAGGCCATTTTAATTCCTAGATTAAAATGAATAATATTGGCGACAGTATCATGTCTTTCTATGTTAAATAATCTGTTGAAGAAGATGATAATATATGAAAAACTGTTTCTGAAGAACAAAAATATCTACGGCAAGAATCATCTATATTTTGCTTGATGATGTGTTTTCTATAATTCCTCGTGAAAACAACCTGATCCTGGATCGCAATTGCCAAGCCTTCTGTTTCAGCAAACAACTCTCCAGAAACTAACCATCTACTTGATGCGATTTCATCAATATAATCATTCTTCAATTCTTTTGGGTGCTTTCCGTGTAATTCCTTCTGCATCCAACTTTCTCTTTCAGAATTATCATCGAATATATCAAAATCTACCTTTCCCATTGTCAAGTTCAGAGGTGTAAGATTATAATCTGAAGCAACAACAATATCATGTAATTTAGACGTTCTCTGTTTATCATGAAAATGGGAAGGTAGATGAAAAATCTGTTATAATGTAGATTATTCAAATCAGTTAATCCACGACCTCCAAGATATCTAGGTAGTGTAACTCTCTGAACAGCTGAGTTTGGGTGGTGCTTATGATATTTACAAAGCATTTTTCTCGTTTGACATTGTAATTCATTTAGATCAGTTTTAGACCATGTAATAATTCCAAAAGAAGATGTAAGAATAGGAACTGCATAGGAGTTGATAGCTCTGAAAACGTTTTTACTAGTTAAATGACACTTGATGATAACTCTAAGTCTGTTGTGATATAAACTTCTAATATTTTCTTTAGTGCTGCTATGGTTAATTGTCTTCTCTTGAACAAATCCAAGATACTTATATGAATTCCTTTGATGCATTGGCTCGACTTCGATATTGGATATCTTTATATAATCAGAGTTAATCTTACCCTTTTCAATAGAATGATTTTTACATTTTGGAAGCCCAAATTTCTTATGAATATCATTGGAATTGTTGAAAGTAATCTCAAGTAGACTTTTCAAATGAGATCTAGTATATATATATATATATATATATATATATATATATATATATATATATATATATATATATATATATATATATATATATATATATATATATATATATATATATATATATATATATATTATATCTATTACCCAGAAGGAGGTGATACTACACACCACGAGGATGGTCAGAAAATTTTAACATGCTCGTGAAGCTGCCTTGGCTGCCTTGAAGAGAAATCATCCGGCAGTTCAAGTAATACCCATAATGGAGAAGAAAAGAAAAAAGTAAGCAGAAGTTCCTTCATTGAAATAATATTTCGAAATAAACGTTTTTCCATAAATTGTATTCACTTTTCGTAGAACGAAACTAAATGCAAGAAAAAGAAGTATAAATTAAATAGTTGATTAATTCTGCCGTTTCTACGTAATAGTTAATCATGATGACAATAAGAAATTAAATTATGTGTTATACTATCACAAGAGAATCATTGAAAATCAGAGTTGTGATTTCGTTCTCTCGATCCTCTTCAGCTGACAACAAATGTTGTACTAAAGTTGAAAATACATTCATATATCAACAGGTAGGGACAAAATTAATAAGGTGCAAACAAGAGGTTATAAAATAATTATGATAAATGTAGGTATTATTTAAGGATTTCAAATAGGGACCAATAAGTTGGGCCATACTGATCGTTCAGAAGATTATCTCTATGGGGGTTTGTTGCAGTTTGAAAATTTATAGGGATTTCAAGAAGTCTAACTGCCGTCCGTTAGGTATTCTGTGAATAATTTTAAGTTGATTCAAGAGTGGAAAATGATGGCCATGTTCTATAAAATCTGAATCGAAAGTAGATTTGTCGATTATCTGGTTATTGTAATCTGATTGATGCTCTTTGTATCTCGTTTTGAATGAACGACCAGTTTGACCTATATAGACGCATTCACAATTCATACAGTATAACTTGTTTACTCCAGTATTGTCAAATTCATCACTTTTATCTTTACTATTAAAAATTTCTGGGAAAGTTTTAAGTGGGTGCTGAAAGCTACTTTTTATTATGTTTTGAAATGAAATTTGCAATCTTTTTCGCTTATAGGGCCAAAATATAATAATGAAATATATTTATCTATATTAGTATATTCTATACCTGGGTAAATATTATGATATGCTATTTGTGTTTTTTTAGATCATTCCGTTTCTCATATTTGAGGAGTAACCAATGTTATAAGCTATTTCTTCAATAGTTGACACTTCCCTTGACATATGATTGAGTCATAGGACTTTTTCGCTGCAATTATCCGAAGAGAAGAAAAGTGTCAACTAATAAATAAATAGCTGAGAACAATGGTTAACCCTCAAATATAATAAAAAGAATGATCTGAAAGAATACACATAAATAGCATATCATAATATTTACCCACGTGTAAAAACTGATAAATTTGACAATACCGAAGTTTACAATTGGTCCTGTATGGTTTGTAAAGGCGTCTATATAGGTCAAACTGATCGTTCATTCAAAACGAGATATAATCAATCAGATTGCAATAACTAGGGAACCGACGAATCTGCTTTCGCATCACATTGTATCGAAAATGGCCATCTTTTTTCCACCCATAGATCTACTTCAAATTATTTACAGAATACCTGAAGTGCTAAGGTTAGATTTCTGGAATCCATCTAAATTTTCAAATTTCAACAAACCCCCCAAAGAGATAATCTTCTGAACGACCAGTGTGGCCTGGCTCATTCGTCCCTATTAGAAATCTTTAAATAATACACGCTTTCATCATATTTAGTTTATTACCTCTTGTTTGCACCCTTATTAATTTTGTCCCTACCTGTTGATATGTGTATGTATTTTCAACTTTAGTTATATTCAGCTGAAGATAATTTTTAATAAATCTCTTGTGATAGTATACATAGTTCAATTTCTTATTATCATCAAGTATAAATTAAATATTTGCAAAATTATTTATAAATTTGTTTGGTACTTAAATTATTCGAGAATCAAAAAAATTCACGTGTTGTACAATGGTCGAGTGTCTGTAGGGTTGCGATGTTCACAAGAAAATTTTCCTTGTTGAGAAACACGGATTGTTATTTTGGTTAAGGTTATCACCTTAGTTGACAATAACAAGGAATGTTTTTCTCGTACACTTTCCATCACACGTTAACGACTCCAGAAACTCGAGATAACGCCCTGAGTGTTTAGCATCTATGCATGTTCGGATGAATTCAAAAACACTTTCGCACTATGATAATTCATTAGCAACAATCTTTTTCAGAACTGAGTTTATCGACATTTGGTATACTATTTCTTTTTTGTAATAAATTGAAAATATATTTTGATCCACTGCCTAAAATACTTATTAGTAGGAGACATTGAATATTTAAAATATCCTTAAATGAGTGTTTCAGTATTTTGCCTGGCGCATTCGCCAGAATGTATCGATTAGCTGATTATATCTTCGAAAGAAATTTATGAATCTATACTAAAATAATGGAACGACAGAGACGTTTCATGAATATGTTCGGATTCATAGAAAGTTTTGTTTTACTTGTTATTTTGCTTTATGGAAGAACTTCATTATGAAGTCGATAAAAACAGAGATATGCTAGACAACCGGTGGAATGTGGCACTTGTCAGAAAGATAGAAATGTTAGATCTGAAATTTCGAACACAAGAATGTTTTGAAACAGCCTCTAGCACTGTTGTTGGATACTACCTGTATCTTCAAAAGCGAAAGCTCTAGTAGCACTAATTACTTTTAAAGAACACTTCGGGAGCCGTTAATGACATTAATTAAAAAAATTTGGAACACTAGGTTGAATGAGAATGAAAAGTATTCGTCGAGTTTCATCAGAAACAACATAGAAGGAGGAATGATTCTATAAGTGCTTTGACAATATAATTCAGAGAACAAAATAAAAGGTGCAAATTTTTTTCATTTCAGCGATAGGATATCCAACATGAACGAAACCAAGAAAAGACACATGGGTGGTTAATTGTGCCTGTGAGTGCATAGCAGGTTTTCAATGAAATCGAATGGATTGTTCCCTTGAATATCTGAGTTGGTATTTCGAATTTCTTCGAATAATAAATCTTCCTCAAGCGCTCACACGATATTTTTCTCGACGAGATGAAGTTTCTTTTTATTTATGAAAAAAATTCATAGAATGATGAAAAATGGTGAGACAAATTCCATATAAAGTTGGAACATAAATATCCATTAAGAACTCAGATAGAATATGAGAAAAGTGAGACGAAGAAAAACTGATAAATACATCAGTTCAAGCGTCAAGAAAAAACTGGATAAGACTTCTATTTTAAACCTGTGGTGGGCGCAGCCTGACTTTTAATAACAAAAAATTATGTTCAACAATGTTCGTCGGTTATAGTATGAATTACGAAGTGGGCACTTGTGTGATGAAATTGCTAAGAGAACACTTTAGAACTTCGAACTTTTTAAGTTTGATGAATGAATCCATTATAATTCTCTCTTTTACTCTATGAATAATTCGAGTCAATATAAATTGTATGGAAGACAATTAATCTTCTCAACTTATTGAGAACGAAATTTCAGATAAAAATAGTCAGTTTTGTCGAAAGAAGACGTTACATTCTGAATGAAAGGTAAAAACCTGAAAACTTGTACCAACCTGTGTGATATAAATAAAATGAAACACTTTTGTCTGATTTCCACAATGTTTATTTTCAATACACATGCCATTTTCATGTGTCTTGGTTAACACTTGTGAGAAAGAATATGCGAAATATACATAATTTGATTGAGGTGGTCGTTACTTGATGAAAATCGATATACATATTTTCAATGAAATAAAACTAAAGTATTTAGATTTTCAGTATATTGATAAAAGTATGACCTGTTTCACCACACTGTGGCTTCATCAGATAGATACAAACTAATGAACAGTTTTATTCCTTATATATTAGTCTTATTTCCTACTTAATATTACAATAGGTACAAGAAGTATGTTGGAGAACCCATCGTTGTTGCTCACTTTATGAATTGAAAAATTTAATTATATTTATCTCTTTTATGAAATTATTTTGTGATATTGGAATATTAATGAGTGTATATACCATACTATTGTAAGCTGCTAATTTATGTGGATAAGGATGTGTAGAGGAGCTGTGAATAGTATTATCTATATACGAGGGCTTATGAAAATAGAAAATCATGTTTGCCGTTAATTAGAAATAGTTAAATCTAGAAAGTTGATGGAGTTTTCTGATCCTATCTCTAACGTGAGTTTATTATTATCGTGAATTTTGTTAATGAAAGTTTTGAATGACTCTGATTGTCTGTTTGTGCCAGTGAAACAACAAATGATATCGTCGACATATCTAAACTAATAAATAAAGTGTTTGAATAACGAATTACTATTCACAGCTCATCTACACATCCTCATCCACATAAATTAGCAGCTTACAATAGTATGGTACATAGACTTATTAATGTCCCAATGTCACAAAATAATTTCATAAAAGAGATAAATATAATCGAACGAATAGCAGTCAATAACTGTTACAGTCCAACTATGATTGAGAACATGATTTCACGCAAAAATTTCAAAAAGCAATCCAGGAAGTATTTCCAAGTATAAAAAGTTCTAACACAAAATACAACAGCTTAACATATATTGGTAATCCTAGTATAAAATTGAAATCATTCCTTTCGCATTATAATTTCAATATAGCATTCCGAACTGATAACTCTTTAGGCCAACATATCAAAACTGCAAATAAATAAATTGCAATAAAATTTATATTGGTAGAACTTTCAGAAATTTCAAAGTTAGATTATCCGAGCACAAACGTAGTTTTAATTATCATAAATCAGATTCTCTTTATTCCAATCACTTACTTGAAGAAAACCATAACTTTAATGGTAATTTCAAAATTTTACACAATGAAAATAACAGATAAAAACTCAATCTATCGGTAATTTTAGAGAACTAAAATTGACCTTTTTTTTCTAATGGTAGAGTATAGGTAACATGGAATTTTTACCTCAATAGCTTGTACAAGGATATACAGTATAGAAAAGTTATATGTTTCTTCGGGAGAAATACATTCAATTTTATGTAATGTGGTGTTATATGGTCATGTAGAATCAACTGCCGCAAAAATTCAAACATCTGAATATTGAATCTTTCAAAACTGAAGTAAACTCGCCGTTAATAGAAAAACCTTTTAATCGATAGAGAATATTTTGATTCCATGATTGAATAGTTCCATTGTTTATAACCATTGTTTAATTTTTGTATCTTTTTCTTCATTGTTTATGTTTTATATGCTTTTGTATTTATTTTATGGTTTTATATATGACTTGCGTTGTTAACTTTCGAAAGCCAATAAATTACATTACGTTACGTGTCGGGTAAATGCAGAGAAAGCAAAATATTCAATAAAATCTGTTTTTTTGACATTTGACACAACATATGAATGTCAAAATAAAGGTATGAACAAGTTTTCAACATATTATTCATCATTCAGACGTGAAACCTCTAACGTGACTGCACTAATATAATTCCAATTTCTAATCAATTCTTGAGTGGAAAAATTACTTACCGAAAGACAAATGCGATTTAATATCCTGTTTCCATTTTTCGAATCGAGTATCTGTCTATAATGTTTTTCCGTTATTCTTCGGTGTTTATAAAATTCATATTGGATACTTCGTTTTACTTTTAGTCATAAATATGAAGATAATATTGTAAATTGTTAATTTATCGGACAGAATGATATAATTTTATGTCAGGAAAATTATCAATAGGTCAGAACTTGTTATGTTCTTCAACGTAAAAAGGGAAAATAGTTTTGCAGATGAATTTTATTGATATGCACAGAAGGATTGTTTAATAAGGGGGCACTGGCGTGGCCCCGCCAAGTCGAGCACCAAGCAAACACTGCAGTACCATTCTTTACTGGAACCATTTCGCCGCATTTTTAGACCCCCATTTGAGAACCTCTGGATGAGACCAGAACGCAGCAATTCGTCATCCAGTAAGCTATAGTCACAAACTTAAAATCCAAAATTCCAATTCTGTAAGTCATCTAGTTCCGAAGTTAAGCAAAAGCAAAGTTTCGCATTTATGACACTCACAGAATGTGTTTGGTGAATAATAAAAAACAAATAATGTGTTTTTAGGAATTCTACTTAATAATTGTTACATATCACAATTATTAAGTAAAATTCTAAAACACATTACATTATTGATAATGGAATTTCACAAAGTAAAAGCCTCCCAAATTCAAATGTTTTTGGTGGGATATTCTTGATTGATCGGTCATTTCTATTTAGTGCTTGTAGAAGAGGTCTCTAGCCATAAGGTTTGAACATTATGAATAGAATCATTGGTTATTTTAGTCTACTGAAATTTACCTGAAACCTACACAAGTTACGTTATGCCAAAATAGTAGAGCTATATATTATAATTTCATAATGAAAGTCAGTGAAAGTCATCATTTACAGGAAGAGATCTAGAGTGAGTATCCTCCAATCACACACAGAGAACGTCCAAGTGGATCGAAAACGATGAAACTAAGATAAATTCGAAAGCAATGAACGATTACAAACGAATGGAAAGATCCTAAAGATAGAATGATGGGTGCCACATGATGGATTAATACAACAAAAGAAAGAAAAAAGGGAATCATCCGCTGTACAGATCAAATCATATTGTAAGAGCAAATCATCAGGCGATAAAAAAATCATACAATCATTTGATGCCTTCAACATTCATAACATTTATAAGACAGTGCGATAATTTGTTGGAGTAGTGTATTCAGTATTGAGTTTCAGCCTCATAAACAAAGCTTATCTTCTTAGACTTAATCTACATGTTGAACGCAATATAAAAGAAAGAGCGATCATCTTTTTTTTTCGAAACGACGTGAAAAGGCGAGAAAAGAAGCAAGTAGGTATTATTTCCTTATTAAATTCAGAATCCAGACATTATACTCAGGATTTTCAAGAAGGAGAATAGCAGGAAGATAACGGGAACGAACAAAACATTCATTAAAGCAGACTCACTCGCAATTAAGGGTTTCTGAATACATGACGAACTGCTCTGAGCTACTATGAATGGCGAACCATTCGCCGTTAATTTACAACGCTATATCGCGATCGTAATTTTTTCTTGTTTAATAATTGTCAGCTTTACTCAAGGTCAGGTAGGATTATTGAATAGTATTCAATAAAAATGAAACCATCTCGTTAATGAGTTCATAGTTCAATGTATCTTATAGTATTAACAGTTTTTTAAGGCTCCTCTAATATTAAGAAATTCTGCCAATTATCTCTTGACTGTGAAGAGGTTGATTTATATTGTTGGCTATATTATTCGAAGCGAGATCATCTGATTTGACTGCCACTTAGGTAGTTAAGTTGTCTATGAATTGGTCAGTGCACCCACCACAATTTTTAACAATCTTTTCCTGGATTCTCAGCTAGTATTATGTTAGGCTGGTTGGTCTGAATGAATGAACATGATGGCTTGGATCGTCCTGCTATTATTATTATTATTATCATGGACTTATGCAGTATCTCAGCTGTTAGCTGAATATAACTTACCTTTCCCAGATTCAGCAATCAAAAGGAATAAGCTCGATTACAATATACTTGACATAAATTTTTTCACTATTTTATATGTATTAAGAATTACAGCTTTTTTCATTTCGTTATAGGTACTCTTATGCAATTCAAATCTCTTAAGGCTATCATGCAAACTTTTGGGTAATAACCCAGTCGAAGATGTTGACAGGAATGATATCTATTTTATCGAGGTGCCACATCTGCTTGATCTCAATAGCAAGGTCAAGTGTATTTGGACTTTTTCTCCTGGAACTTGTTCAGCACGTTGTTATTAATCGGTATGGCGACATCCACCAGCATTGCTGTTCTGGCGCTCTTATCATACACCACTATGTCCGGCCTATTATTCGTCACCATTCTGTCAGTGAAAACAGGTCTATTGTAGTATAATCTGATAGTCATTTTCCAATAAGGGCGCCGGTTGATACTTGTAATATGGCTGGAAGGTATTCAGAAGTCCGTACTTATGTGCAAGTTTCTGTTGGATAAAGTTGCACACTTGATTATGCCTGTGAAGATACTCCGTATTGGCCAGTTGTTCGCATCCGGACGTAATATACTGTATAGTCTCCGATCTTATATGGCATTTTCTGCACTTATCTGTTTGTAATGTTCCGTCCTACATTATAAATTTTTTGTAATTGTTTGTAGCGATCACTTGGTCTTGGATGGCCATAAGGAATCCCTCTGTTTCTGCGAATAATTCTCCTTTCATCAACCATTTGTTGGAGGCTTCTTTGTCGATGTGTGGTTGATTAATCTCATGGTGATGTCGTCCATGCAATTCCTTTCTTGACCATTGCTCTTATTTTTCAGTATCTGATAGGAACGGTAGTTTCAGCAGCTCATCTCTGGTAGCAAGATTTAGTGGTGTATATCCCCTATCAGCCAACGATACCATTCTCTGGCGGTCAGAAGTGCGAGATTTTGCAGAGAAGAATTCTCTGAGACTTTTTATCTGTTCGGTGTGTAAATTGACAACATCTATTAATCCGCGTCCTCCTTCCGCTTATTATTATTTATTATCGTGGACTTATGCACTATCTCAGCTGGTAGCTGGATATAATTTACCTTTCCCAGATTTAGCAATCAAAGGGAATAGGCTCGATTACAATAAACTTGACATAAATTTCCTAGCTATCCTACATGTATTAAGAATTACAGCTTTTGCATTTCTATATAGGTATTCTTATGCAATTCTAATTTCTTAAGGCTATCATGCAAAGTTTTGGGTATTAAACCAGTCGAGGATACGATGACAGGAACGATATCTATTTTGTCGAGGTGCCACATCTGCTTGATCTCAATAGCAAGGTCTGTGTATTTGGACTTTTCTCCTGGAACTTATTCAGCACGTTGTTATTATTTGGTATGGCGACATCCACCAGCATTGCTGTCTTGGCTCTCTTATTATACACCACTATGTCCGGCCTATTATTCGTCACCATTCTGTCAGTGATAATAGGCCTATCGTAGTATAATCTGATAGAGTCATTTTCCAATACGGGCGCCGGTTGATACTTGTAATATGGCTGGAATGTATTCAGAAGTCCGTACTTGTGTGCAAGTTTCTGATGGATAATGTTGCACACTTGATTATGCCTGTGAAGATAGTCTGTATTGGCCAGTTGTTCGCATCCGGACGTAATATGCTGTATCGTTTCCGATCTTATATGGCATTTTCTGCACCTATCTGTTTGTAATGTTCCGTCCTTCATAATAAATTTTTTGTAGTTGTTTGTAGCGATCACTTGGTCTTGGATGGCCATAAGGAATCCCTCTGTTTCCGCGAATAATTCTCCTTTCATCAACCATTTGTTGGAGGCTTCTTTGTCGATGTGTGGTTGATCAATCTCATGGTGATGTCGTCCATGCAATTCCTTTCTTGACCATTGCTCTTGTTTTTCAGTATCTGATAGGAATGGTAGATTCAGCAGGTCATCTCTGGTAGCAAGATTTAGAGGTGTATATCCCTTATCAGCCAACGATACCACTCTATGTAGGTCAGAAGTGAGAGCTTTTGCTGAGAAGAATTCTCTGAGATTTCTTATTTGTTCGGTGTGTAAATTGACAACATCTATTAATCCGCGTCCTCCTTCTTTCCGCTTCAAAGTTGTTCGTATCACAGACGATTTTGGATGATGATTGTTGTACTTTGTCAGCATCGTTCGGGTCTGCCTTTGAATATCATCTAGCTCCGTCTTAGTCCATCTGATTATTCCAAATGAGTAAAGCAACACTGGAATGGCGTAGGTGTTAATTGCCTTGACTAGATTCCCCGAGTTCAACATCGATTTCAGCACAGACTTCAGACGCTGACTGTATTCTGAACGAATCTTCTCCTTTGATTGTTTTTGGTCTAACAATCTGGCTTGTTGGTATCCCAGATATTTGTATGTTTCGCCATCTCTCATGCACTGTATAATGTCACCGTTTGGAAGTTGTGTTTCACCATCTATGACTTTCCCTCTTTGAATATTCAGGGTCTTACATTTTTCAATCCCGAATTTCATATGAACATCTGCCGAGAACTCACTGACAGTTTTCAGCAAATCATCCAATTGCTTCTTGTTCGAAGCATATAATTTGATGTCATCCATATACAGCAGGTGGGAGATTGTATGATAATTCCTTTCTGCTTTTATCCTAAATCCGTATCCAGTTCTATTGAGCATTGAGGACAATGGGTTCATTGCCAAACAGAACCATAGTGGACTCAAAGAGTCTCCTTGAAAAATTCCACGACGTATGGGTATCTCGTCGGTTTTAATTGATTTATTGTTCATGTTGACCTGCAGAGACGTGCGCCAGTGTGTCATTGTTGTCTTCAAGAACTCTACCAGGGCTGGGTGAATTTTGTATATCTGCAATACTTCAACAAGCCAAGAATGAGCGGTACTATCGAATGCTTTCAGATAATCGAGAAAAGCTGAATGAACATTGCGATGCCCTACGTGTGCCTGTTTCATTATCACAGAATCGATGATGAGTTGTTCCTTGCACCCGTGGTGTTTCTTTCTGCATCCTTTCTGCTCCTCTGCTAATATATTGTTGTCGTCAAGGTGTTGGTATATTCGATTGGATATGCATGAAGTGAGTATTTTGTAGAGTGTTGGCAGGCAAGTGATTGGCCTATATTGAGACGGATCCTGTGTTCTATCGCTCTTAGGTAGCATATATGTTAAGCCTTGCGTTAGGAAAGTGGGTGTTTTCTTTGGATGTTGAAGAACATACGTGAGCTGTTTCGCTAGGGCTCCATGGAGCTTATCAAACTTCTTGTACCAGTAGTTGTGGATATTATCTATACCTGTGGCCTCCAATTTTGGTCGCTCCAATTACTGTTGTAATTTCTTCCTCCGTTATTCCATCGAAGTCCATATGTCTGATATCGAGGCGTTCTTTTCATTCGTGATCCATTCCGCATCTCTATTGTGTTCTTTGGGGTTCGACCATATTGATGACCAATAGTCGGTCAAGCACTGTGCGTCGGGTACTTCTCTGTTATTGTTGGTCGCAGTTTTGTTATTTCCTTATAAAATTGGCAGCATTTTGGAGGAACCTTTGGTTTTGGTGTTTCCTTTTAGTACACTTAACGTATCTTGAAAGCCTCTTTGCTTTTGCTTGGAGTTTCTGTTTCAAAGTGTCCATATACACGTCGATGTGTTGTTTGTGATCAGGGTGTTTTGTGTTCGTACCAATTTTCCTATAAATTTTGCGTATATGTGATTTCAAGCGCCTTGAGGGTTTTCTGTTTCTCAGGAATTCTGTGAGGCGACCGATTTCTGCTCTAATATTATCAATATCCTTCTCCAGTCGTTTTTGCCATGGTGGTTTTCTGACGCTTTTTGGCTCAGCTTGAATCAGAGTTGTGGAGATTTGTTGTTTGTGAAGTCGAAGAACCGCTACTGCTCCACAGTAAATCAAAGTGTGAATCTTCTCCAAGGTGTTCTGGTGGGTATATTCTTCAAACATTGAGTTTACACTTGCTAGGATGATATTGGTGTTCTTGTTCGTCTTGAGTTTGGGCAGTTTAGGTCTTTTAGTTGGGTTACTACCACTGAATTCAGTTATTGCTCTGTTGAGTTCTGATCTTGCTAAATATGTATATTCGTTCTGCTGATTCGGCTCAAGAGGGCGTTCCATGTTAATATTCGTTTCCGTGGCTTCGATGTTATCTGTAACACTTTCATTGACTCCAGCAGGTATAACGTTATGAGTATCATTTTCGCTTCTGAGCTCCATTATGACCTCTTCTCGTAAGCTTTGCAGCGTTTCTAAAGAAAGTAGCCTGTTTTTAACGATTGTTCTTCGTTGATCCGAAATTCTCTGCTCGGATATGTGCTGTAATTCAGGATATTTTTCTATGATATTATTATTATTATTATTATTATTATTATCATGGACTTGTGCAGTATCTCAGCTGTTAGCTGAATATAACTTACCTTTTCTAGATTCAGCAATCAAAAGGAATAGACTCGATTACAATATATTTGACATAAATTTTTCCACTATTTTACATGTATTAAGAATTACAGCTTTTTGCATTTCGTTATAGGTACTCTTATGCGATTCAAATATTTTAATGCTACCATGCAAACTTTTGGGTATTCACCCAGTAGAAGATGTTGACAGGAATGATATCTATTTCATCGAGGTGCCACCTCTGCTTGATCTCAATAGCAAGGTCAAGTGTATTTGGACTTTTTGTCCTGAAACTTGTTCAGCACGTTGTCATTATTCGGTATGGCTACATCTACCAGCATTGCTGTTCTGGCTCTCTTATCATACACTACTATGTCCGGCCTATTATTCGTCACCATTCTGTCAGTGATAAACAAATGACATCTGCTCTTTTTCAACACCACATAAATACAGGCCATAAAATAGACTTTGTTAGCTGCAAACAAATCGCCAACATGAACCACTTCAAAACCAGAACAATACGGGAAGCAATAGAAATAGAGAAAAAAGGAATCCTCAATAAGAGAGACGATGCCCTCAACCTTCCAACTACTTGGAAGTCCCTTCTCAAAAAAGACACCACACACAACGCAACAAACAACGCCGAACATCGAAACAATAACTCTACTCACAACCCCGAGGAGGCGGGGCCAACACCACCCAATCCAGAACGCCGATACAATCTTCGGCAAAGACGAGGCTTAAATACCGTGAACAACATCGAAAATCCTCAGTTACCTACCACGACTACGCATTGAAAATGCTAAATGAGAAATATATATGTAAATCTGAGACAAGACGAATTATTCAAAAATCCGTAGATCAATGAATAATTCGTCTTGTCTCAGATTTACATATATAGACTCCACGCGAAGTTTATCGCGGAAAATATTTGACCATATATATATATATATATTATATATATATAGGAAGTCCTGATGTTTGTTGAATTGAAATTAATTTTGAGACAGGCAGGTTTTTAGAAGATTATAAAACTCTAACCTAACCTAAGTGAAATCACCCTCAATAGCCAGATAGACACTACTCCACTACTTAATATCAAATTAGGTTAGTATCTTTATAGGTAAATTCATTTTCTGTAGTTGACTTCTTGAAAATTACCTGATAGTGGAAACCGATCGTGTTTGTAAAAATAAAATTCTGGAAAGTATAATATATACTTTATTTCATCTTCGTCGCAAATAAATTTCCATAAAAAAAATAATACTCATTGGAGCTACTATAACTTTAAGTTCTATCGAATCAACCATTGAACAGCACACCAAGAATTCAATGGATTACTGAGCGAAAGGGACGTGAATAATCTACGTTAGATGGTATAAGTTTATAAATCACATACAGAAGTTTTCTAACCGCCGGCAACGTCCCAGTGATACGAGATATATCTCATTTGATAATTTAAACTAACCTTTTAATTATCAAAACAAAACTTCGGCAAGGTTTGCTTCATTGTGTGTTAACGATAGAAGTTTCGTTCCTTATTTACTACTGCAATAAGATGTTGTCTCAACCGAATCGTTAAAAATAATATCAGGACTGTATTTGCTCTTTTTGAAACTTTACAACCGCTGAAGAAAAGACATTTTCTGCATTTCCCTGCATTCTACTCAAAAAAAGCCAGTGTGATGACAAAATAGTTTTTACGAAACTTCAATTACAAGAGATATCATCAAACGAATAAATTTCGATATATAACTCGAAAACCGAAGGAGTTATCCCAGATTTTTTCTGCTATTGAGGTTTGGAAGAAAAGGGTATCAAGAAAGCGGGTTCATTTAACTTACTCTAATATCGTATCTGGCTGCTAAACAGAAATAATGTAATTTGCTTGCACTTTTGGCTGTCGTAGTTTCCACAAATTTCTATTTTCTAAATTAGAAATATGGGGGTACCATTCCAAGTTGAAGAAAACTACCAGCATTTCTTGAAATTCTTGAAGCATCAAAGTATTTTAGGCTGTTAAAATGTTATGTGAGATGCAATTCTGTTTTTGTTTTATTCAAATCGATCAACAATTGGTGAAGCTATAGCTTGAGTCGTTTTTCCCGGAACACCCTATACATTAGTTTCCACAATCTCCATATCTAATTTCACTAATTTCATGCACTTTAATTCCGTGTGATTTCCATAATAAACTCTCACGGTATCTACTTGAACTAACTGGATATATTGTTTAGATAACTTGAAAAAAAACTCACTAGTTTGAAACCCCGTTCTCTCCAATGAAAATTCTCATTCCTTTATTTGCTGGCATCAAGCAGTATTCCATTATCTGAGTATATAAATTAACGCTGGATTCACTCAGATAAGAATGAATGCAGATTTCGTGGTTTCATTTAGGAAATTTTGGCATGCAAACCTCTCAAACAGATCGATTTTCATGCTTTCAGAACATCATGAAAGGGAAAATGGGAATTCTGAAATATTACTTTACATATCTAGAGAATGGTTGGCATAACTACACTTGAGTTAGGTTTGGATCGGCTCAAATTCTAACCATAATAGTAGTTTAGGGAATTATCGTAGTGGTTCTGACTGTGTGAAGTTAATCGTGATGAGAATAACCATCAAATCTTCCTAAGTGGTGATGTCTTGAGGATGGAATTTTGAAGTGCGGTTTCGAGAACTTTCATCGAGTTTATGTGGGGATTGAACTATCGTTCAGTGTGAACTCTTGTTCCATTCTGGACCTAAATATCGAACTGAAATTCCTGGGGGAGGAATGCTTGTCTTCAAAAATGCAGGTGAGTCCAATTGGTATACAAACCTTTTAATCAATTTCTTGGAAATTTGATCGAATACTAAACGTAAAAAATAGAGAAAAATATTTCTTTTCTATACCTATATATTTCCTATACTTAGATTCAGGAATGGAAATTCTCCGGAGACGGGTTTATTTCTGCAAGTTTGTTGAAATTCATATCAGAGGCTGTTTTGTTACAAAATTAACTTTACGGAACGGTAAGAAAACTTAGAAAGATTGAAGAAAAAGAAAATTTAACAAATGTAACAAAAATGAGTTTTACTGGTTAAGCCCAAAAAAATGAGCAATGAGACTCTAATTCAATAATTGTCACTGAAATCTTAGAAGAAAAAAAAAGGAAGTTTTGCTCAGATATTTAAATACATACTATAATCATGGTGAAGAATGTCGAAAATGCTTCTTTCTATATATATATATATATATATATATATATATATATATATATATATATATATATATATATACCCCGACGAGTTGCCCATATATCTGTTCATGCAATCAAACTGATTTCATGAAAAATATAAATCTACCACTCGGTAATTAATACCATTGCCAGGCAATGATTATAATCAAAACATGTCCTGGAGTAATTATATATTAGGATAACGTTAAATGTTATGAGAATATATCAATCTACCAGAATATATACATACTATAGCATCATCAGACAATGATATCAATGTACCAACGAGTAGTGTCAGAGGCTTTCTCCCGGAAAAATCCAGTGTACGGATCTTAGTCAAGTAACACTGAATGTTACTCATTAATAGTTTCCTTTGTGTGAAGTGGTGAACGATCGAATAGAATACTGCTCTGAATATAAATATGACAAAATTGTCAGTTAATTATATTACATTTATATAAACAAATAAATAAAATATGAAATGAGATTCTAAGCAGTATAAACTAAAGAGAAAACCTATGACTCTACCTCATTATTATTTTCGGAAAGAAACCTACGAAGAATATTACAAGATTTGATGACTGTTATCTTTTGTAACTGTTCAAACAAATTTTTCTTCAGACCCAAAATCTCAATACTTTTGTGAAGATTTCTAGAAATAACGCCTGTTGTAGAAATAATAATCGGTAGAATAAATATTTTCTTCATTGTCCACATTTTTTAATCTCGTCGCCAAGCATCATATATTTAGAAATTTTTTCATTGTATTTATTTTGTATATTATGTGTGTCGGGTATAGCAATATCAATTATATATGTTAGTTGATTCTGTTTATCATTAAGAACGTTATGGTCTATTGTGTTTTACAGCTCTGTTGCAAAGAATTGTTTTATCAAAATAAAGTTTATATTTGTCATTTTCACAAATAATCTCAGGTTCATATTTGTGAAATTTTTTCTTTTGGGAATTAGGTCATGTTTAATTCCTAGATTAAAGTGAATAATATTAGCGACGGCATTATGTCTTTCTAAATAATCTGTTGAAGCAAGGACTGAGCAAGATGATAATATATGAAAAACTGTTTCTGAAGAACAGAAACATCTACGGCAAGAATCATCTATATTTTGTTTGATGATGTGTTTTCTATAATTCCTCGTGAAAACAACCTGATCCTGGATCGCAATTGCCAAGCCTTCTGTTTCAGCAAACAATTCTCCAGATACTAACCATTTATACGATGCAATTTCATCAATATAATCATTTTCAATTCTTTAGGTGCTTTCCGTGTAATTCCTTCTGCATCCAACTTTCTCTTTTAGAATTATCATCAAATATATCAAAATCTACCTTTTGCATTGTCAAGTTCAGAGGTGTAAGATTATAATCTGAAGCAACAATAATACCATGTAATTTAGACGTTCTCTGTTTATCATGAAAATGGGAACGTAGATGAAAAATCTGTTTACTATGAAGATTCTTCAAATCAATTAATCCACGACCTCCAAGATGTCTAGGTAGTGTAACTAGATATATATATATATATATATATATATATATATATATATATATATATATATATATATATATATATATATATATATATATATATATATATATATATATATATATATATATATATGGGGACAATATCTTCCGCGATAAACTTTGCGTCTACATATGTAAACTTGAGACAAGAAAAATTATTCAAAATCCGTAGATCAATGAATAATCCCTCCTGATAAGAGCTTTTGTCTGGCGGGATTATTCAAAGATATTTGTCCCACCAAATATTTACCAACGGGAGATTTATCTCGGAAACAGAGGAAAAGGGCACTATTCCAGCGGGATTATTTCACTCGTTTTCTACCGTTGATGTGATTCACGGAACGGCGAAAGATGTCTCCCAAATGTTTGGAATTTTTAACGTTTCCACATCTGTTTTTTATTGTTCGTATCTGTCTCGAAGTCCGGTAGCGGGTTCGCCGTGTCGGTCCATAGAGGGCAACTCTCATACGTATGTACGAGGTGCGTCCTTTCTGGAATTGATAAGGTACTCCGATGTAGCTTGATAGGATGCTGAGAAGCGATATACAACACTGATGAGCTCCTAATAAGAGCGAAACTGTAGTCTGCCACTTCGTTTCACGAGATCCTGCTTAGGATGTCTCAGTTCCAACCTAGAGAGATGAAGCCAGGCTCTCCATGTTGGTTTTAGGTGTTGCTATGTCCAACCTCATACTCAGCACTTCATGGTCCTCAATTTCAGACTATAAGGCGCCAGGCACAAAGCCGAAGTTACCCGGTTCGTTACGGGAAAGATGATGGAAACTGTAGAAAGCCATTCTAGCCACTCCTATTATCACAAGATGAAGAGGGGCAAGGCCCAATATCCGTTTCATGACCGCAGTGGGTGTAGAGCGAAAGGCTCCCGTAATCATCATGCAGGCTGGAGTTGCTTTGGGGCAAGACCCACTCTTCACCACAGATCTTTAACATGCCCATAAGGAATGTCTAGCCTTGTGTATTGTATTTTCCAGGTACCAATTCCACGTGAGTTTAAGATCCAGGGTAATCCCCAGATATTTTGTTTCTTTCACAACCGTAATAAACACTCCACCCAGGGTTGGGAGGAAACAAATATCCTCCTCTTCCTGGTAAATGGTACCATAAGGATTCTGTAGGTTAGTGCTAAGTTTCTCTCCTTCTCACCACCCCTGAATTGCAGACATAGCCTCCTGTAGTCTGTTTGAAACATCGCTATCATCTCCGACAGCCAAAATGACTATATCATCAGCGTATGCTTGTTCATAAACATCCAGGGCGCCAATTATTGCCAGAAGGTCATCAACTAGCAGAGACCACAACAGAGGATAGAACTCCTCCGTGTGGGCAGCCCCTGCCAGCCACTCTGGCATCTAGCATGTTACTTATCCATTCCGCAATAATATTTGGTACTCATCTGGCCCTCGCAGCTCCACACTGTGAGTCAGTGTGGGCGGCATTAAACGCACCTTCAATGTTAATGAAGGCCGCAGCTGCAGTCTCCTTGCGGTTCAGAGACTGTGTGATCCTCCCGACTAAGTTGTTAATTGCCAGATCGGTTGATTTATCTTTTTAATAGGCGTATTGATGTTCACTCAGAGGCCTCGGCGAAAACACCTCGGTCCTGATGTATCCATCTAATATCTTCTCCAGGGTTTTCATAACAAAAGACGTAAGACTAATTGGTCTAAACGACATCGGTTGTGAGTCCGATTTACCCGCTTTAGGGATGTAAACAACCCTGACTCTTCGTCAGCTGGCCGGGACAACATTCCTGGCAAGACTCGACTGGAAGAGCCCAATGAGGTATGGGAAAAGGACATCCACCCCCTGTTGTAACAAGGCAGGCATGGTGCCATCCTCTCCAGGAGCTTTGAATGGCTTAAATGAGCGAATCGCCCACCTGATTGCTCCAGGCTTAATGATCGTTCTTGCGTTCTTCCAATCGTCCTTTTTTGGCAAGGCCCTTCAAGGCGACGGTGTCACAGCTTTCACTAATATCAAGAAAGCGACAATTTGGGAAGTGTGTTCTCGCAAGAATCTCTAGCGTCTCCTTTCTAGGGCTCGTGTATCGCCTATCCGGACCCTCCACAGATCCGACGGGGAGCGCTGGGTCTCTGGCGACAGAACCTGCGCAGGACTCCCGTTTTTCCCTCCTTATTTCTCTGTTGTATTACGTTAGAGTAGAACGATAATGGTCCCAATTGCCGGTGTTTTTTGCTCGGTTAAATAGTTTCCGAACTTCTCTTCTACGATTTTCAAGGGAAGGATTCCACCATGAAGTTGTGACATTCTCAGGCTTTCTCCTTACTGGACATTTATCGTGATGCGCTCCTGATTGACCGGGATATCTCCTCAGGCATACGCTCAACGTCTTCACGACTGTTAGTAGATGTGGCAATACCTCCCAAATGAGCACTAAGGGTGGCACTATATCCGTCCCAATCAGTAATCCTTATGTTTCTGTATTCAACCACTGGTCTGATCCCAGATTCAATAGTAAATTGAATGTGTCTAATCCGGGACAACCACCAACATCGCTGCAACAACGGATCGATTCGGTAAGAAGGCAATGAGCTTCTGAAACCTGGTGAAACTGTTAATACTAATCGTAACAGACAACGAATGATCAATTTAAACCATGCATTGATCGAAAAACAATCAGAATGGGCCAGAAAACACGGAAAAATAATTTGGTTACACGACAATGTACCTGCACACAAAGCAAAATCGGTTCAGGATACAGTCAAAGTATTTGGTTGGGAGCTGTTATCCCACCCGCCGTATTGACCAGACTTGGCTCCTTCCGATTACAATTTGTTTTCATCGATGGACACGCATTTGCTGAGCAGCACTCTGAATCCTACGTCAAAATTTTGTTGTCTGATTGGTTAGCTTCAAAAGCCGAAAATTTCTATTGGCATGGTATCCTCAAATTGCCTGAAAGATGAACAAAATGCGTGAAAAGCGGTGGTCAATACTTTGCCATTCAAAATAAGTGTTTCATTTTCACAAAAACCGATCGGAAAATCAGGATATACAGGGATATCCACCGGCACCGTCCGTTAAAAACTTTTTAAGTTCCAATTACAATATCAAGCTGAAATTTTATACGCGGCCATAACTAGCGATTTCCAATTGAAGTGAAATATTTTCGGAGTAATATAATTTCCGGTTATACCGAAAGTGGGTCATCACTTTGTTATTTCAAATGGCAATCTACTTTTTTATTATACATCTAGAACCGACATTCAAGCAAGGCATAAAATACCCAAGTTGTTGTCACTTATCTGTCAAAACTTTTGACAGATTTAATTATTTTTGTTATAAACTCGATTTTTGAGGAACATTCAAAAGAATTGTAACTCATAAATCTTTTGCACTACAGACACATTTTTTGCTTAAGTGGATAGAAGAAGGATCAAGGAATTTTTTAAGCAGTCTACACATGTCAAATGTTTATTGCGTTGTTGTGTATGTTTTTTCAATTTGGCCTTTTCAAACAGCAATAACTTAATTTTTTCAAATGGCACGTGCCAATTTTTATATCGCCATCAGATGAAGCGTCAAATTTCAGATGGAATTGTATCAGCATGTACTTTACCCATCTCTTATAGTGCTGAAATAATTTGGGAATATATTGAATTTTGATGATTTTGCAAGAACTAACAGAGAATGCTTTGAAATATTTGAATCAAGTAGCAGAACTGGCTACCCTCGCCTGACAGGTGCCTAAAATTAATGTACTTGTCATCTCGTTCATTCGAATTTGATATTTCAACAAGAATTGTTGGTAATTTGAAGTGAAAAATTCTTGAAAAATACCAGATTAATAATAAATGGCTGATTATTCAAACGAGGATATGTTTAATCTCTTTTTAATCCATGGCGAATGTCAAAATGTGGTGGATAGAACTTGCAGGCAATTCAATAACCAATTTCCAAATTTGGCGCCTATGAGTAAAACAATATTTCGAAGGATTAGAAGCAATTGTCTGCAATTTGAGGAAGAAAATACAAAGAAAACCAATTCTCGAGGACGACGACAATCAAATTAATACGCTAGCGTATTTTCGTGCCAATCCACATGCGTCCATTAAGTCAGCATCAATGGATATTGGATTGAGTTATACTTCTATTCAAAGGATCCTTGAGAAGCATAACATGCACCCGTATTCTTTCATCAGACTACAAAAATTGAAACCAACTGACCTTCCCAAGCGGCTAAATTTCTGTGAAAATTTATTAATTCGGCTTCAAGAAGATGAAACAATTCTGCAAAAAATTATATGGTCTGATGAAGCCAAGTTCAATCAAATTGGAATAACTAACAGGAGAAATCGACATTTTTGGGCCACAGAAAATCCACATTTCATCGAGGTTTTTGCAATTTTAATGAATGATTTGTTGGCTTATCACATTTATGAGGAAAATCTTAATGGACAAAGATACCTGGAAATTTTGAGAGGAACATTAGCAAATTTTTTAGATGGATTACCCCTCAACATTCTGAGGGATTGCTATTACCAAATGGATGGTGCACCAGCACATATAACACGAGCTGTAGATCGGCAACTAACTGAAATGTTCGAGGATAGATGGTGGGGTAATCATAGATGTCTTATGTATGTGAAGAAGAACGAAGCAAAATAAGTTTGCGATGCTCCTTCTTACATTTGAGATGGAACACCCTGTAAAGTTAAGAGAACGTTCAATTTCATTAAAGATCCAAAAAACATATTAAAATAAACTTGATATTTTCTAAGTATTTCTGTGGTTCCTTTCCATTGTAGGAATTGATCCTCAGAAACCCAATGAATTTAAGTTTTATTTATTCACGAAAAACGTCCAGAAAACTTTGATGAAAACTCTTGACGAAAGAAAGAATCCCTAGAGAAACTTCAAATTTTACGAGAATGCTCGTGAAACTTTCTTTTCATGATCTGATATAACTTCCTTTGTCTAAATACTTTTCGTATAGGTTATTCCATTATTTTTACAGCGTTACATGGACAGTATTGTGGCGAAACATCTTTATTACTGCTAAAACTTCGATTATTACCGAAAGCATGTTGAATTTTTCATTTTCGCTGAGAGATTGTAGCTTCATACTCGTGAGAACATTTCTTACAATGTTCTTTGAATTGAAATGAATGGTATAGAGTTGATTGCGAAATTGGATTATCGGGATAGGGGTCACTGAATAATTAATAACTTAACGACTTCTTTCCTACGTTCTAAAAGCATTTAACGAAGAAAAATATCTTGTTTCACACTATTTCTGCAACATCTTTCTCGATTCTTCTGCATTAATCTTATGAATTTGTTCCTTACATATCTGATTGAATTGATTTGATTCAGTGAGATATAAAGTCTCGCGGTTGACATAGGATTAAAACAATATACGACTAATAGTTTTGGTAATATCTTCAACTTCCAACAAAAATAATAACTCAATTAATTTCCTCGACTTGACAATTACAAATTCAAATAACCAACTCACTTATGAAATTTACAGAAAGGAAACATTCACAGACGCATCGATTTCAATGGACTCGTTCAGTCATTTAAGCCACAAACTAGCTGCATATAACTCCATGATTCAAAGAGCTTACTCTGTTCCCCTTTCGACAGAAAATTTTCAAACTGAACTTAATCTCATCAGAAAAATTGCCTCAAGTAACAACATTTTTAAACATTTTCTAAATATAATCCGTGTACCAGTGGGTGTGGAGTGAAAGGCTCTTGTAATCATCATGCAGGCTGTAGTTTAGAGAGCTTGAGTTGGCATTGCCAACTCAAGCTAAAGACTGCACTCCCACCAAGCAATTCAGCCGTACGTAATACGTGGTCTAACCACCATCACATATAGCCACTGGAGTTGCTTTGGACAAGACGCAACTTTTTTACACATGCCCATAGGGAATGTCTAGCCTTGTGTATTGTGTTTTCCAGGTGCGAATTCTACGTGAGTTTGCTATCCAGGGTAATCCCCAGATATTTTGCTACTTCCACAACCGGAATGAACACCCCGCTCAGGGTGGTCGGGGGGGAAACAAATATCCTCCTCTTCCTGGTAAACGGTACCATAAGGGTTTATGCTAAGTTTCTCTCCTTCACACCACCCCAGAATTGCACACATAGCCTCTTGCAGTCTGTCGGAAACATCGCTATCATCTCCGACAGCCAGAATGACTATATCATCAGCGTATGCTTGTTCATAAACATCCAGTGCGCCAATTATTGCCAGAAGGTCATCAACTAGCTGAGACCACAAGAGAGGGGATAGAACTCCTCCGTGTGGGCAGCCCCTGCTAGCCACTCAGGCATTTAGCATGTTACTAATCCATTCCGCAATAATATTTGGTACTCCTCTGGCCCTCGAAGCTCCACACAGTGAGTCAATGTGGGCGGCATTAAATGCACCTTCAATGTCGATGAAGGCTGCAGCTGCAGTCTCCTTGCGGTTCAGAGACTGTGTGATCCCGACTAAGTTGTTGATTGCCAGATCGGTTGATTTACCTTTTTAATAGGCGTATTGATGTTCACTCAGAGGCCTCAGCGATAACACCTCGGTCCTGATGTATCCATCTAACATCTTCTCCAGGGTTTTCATAACAAAAGACGTAAGACTAATCGGTCTAAACGACATCGGTTGTGAGTCCGATTTACCCGCTTAGGGATGTAAACAACCCTGACTCTTCGTCAGCTGGCCGGGACAACATTTCTGACAAGACTCGACCGGAAGAGCCCAATGAGGTATGGGAAAAGGACATCCACCCCCTGTTGTAACAAGGCAGGCATGGTGCCATCCTCTCCAGGAGCTTTGAATGGCTTAAATGAGCGAATCGCCCACCTGATTGCTCCAGGATTAATGATCGTTCTTGCGTTCTTCCAATCGTCCTTTTTTGGCAAGGCCCTTCGGGGTGACGGTGTCACAGCTTTCACTGATATAAAGAAAGCGACAATTTGGGAAGTGTGTTCTCGCAAGAATCTCTAACGTCTCCTTTCCAGGGTCCGTGTATCGCCCATCCGGACCCTCCACAGATCCGATAATATAATATAAAAATATATATATAATATAATCATTAAACGCAAAGAACAACGTATTACCTCTCAATTACTATATAACATTGTAGAAACCTCAGAAAAAAGATACACTAGTCTCAGATACAACGGCGAACTCTCTAACAAAATCATTAATTACTTTTCCAAATTCAACATAACTACTTCATTCCCAGCGGCCCCAACTTAAGCAGATTATTATTCAATGCCTAACAAAAGAACGATAAATTCTAGCAATCAGGAAGTTATCAAATCAAATGCAATGAATGTCAGGTAGCCTATGTCGGACAAACAGGGAGAAGTTTTGAAGCTAGATTCAAAGAACATATTTCCTCAGATAAAAATTCACCAATATTTGAACACGTAAAATCAACTAACCACTCGATATCATTGAACAATCATGAAAACTTTCATAAATGTAACAAAGGGAGAGAGATGAATTTGTTGGAAAGTTTGAAGATTAACAAACTATTTAAAAACGCACAATTTATTACCCTCAACAGCCAACTAGAGCATAATGGATCCCAGTACTCAATATTTAGGATAAATTTCATTCTGTACTTGTACTTGCCTACTAATGTATTATATTGTTGTTCACTTGAAAATGACCATAGGGTCGAAACCGGTCGTGATAATTGAATAAATTGTGGAAAAGTGATCAAAGTGTCTCATTTCGTTTACTTTAATATTTCACATAGCTACAGTATTACATTGTAATACTACATTGTGATGTATGACAATAAATTCGCATTATCAGTAGATGAAAATACACATTTAGTGTAGCGAAATGCGAAAATCTCTAAAATCTCATTCCAGCTTCATACGCAAAACCTCCAATTTCTGAAACGCATTTGTCAAACTCTCAATTAGGTATTCATATATCAAACTTAGATTGATTATATTCATAATAAGGAAATTAATTTTGCTTTGAGGAGGAAAGCTACTCCATAACTCAATTGTTTATAAAGTGGATGATTCAATGAAATTATTCGTGGAAATCACCTGAACCCTTGAATCTAAATTTAGCTGAAGTAATTGTACAGGTTCGTTTCATATTGAATTGAATTTATGTGGGCGACCATATCAAGGGGTATGAAATGAGGTTAGATTTATTTAATTATGTCCTCGTAATATCTCTGATTGAGTAGATAATGTAACTCGTTACAATATTTCATAGTTTATTATCAAATAGAATGAAATGATATTACAATTTATTAGCGAGCAAAACAAGGAAATGTTATCGATGTTGATTTATTTTATGACATTTCATAAAGGGCTCCTCCCCAAATTATCTGATATACAGTGTGTTCCAACGAAAATTTGACCCCCCCTATAACTCCGAAATGAGTAACATTAGCGAAAAACACCAAGACTCGTCGATTTTTGTTTCGAGGGGGAGCATTTTTCGAAATAATTCGAAACTTGTCAGATCAACCCCCTACCCCCAGCAACCCTAATTTCGAAATTCATCATAGGGAATAAGGGTCGAGTGGCACCTTACTGTAAAGGTCTGTCAATTCTCCATTCTGATTTGTCATTTTAGAATTTTAAATTAACATACAGGGTGTCCCAACCGAGGGTAAAGTTGAATTCCTGCAAATCCCAAATACTAAATGAAATCGATTTATTTTGGCATAATGCAAGCGCAGGTTTATGCTCGGTCTAGAAAAACGACCTACACTTGTGAATTTGGAGTTGGTGCAATCAACCCCTATTTCCAGCATCCCCAACTCAAAAATCATTCGATCGAAAATAGGTCAAGTGGCACCTCGTTGGAAAGGTATTTCAATTTTCTCTTCGAATTTGGTATTTTCGAAATTCAGAATCAGCATACAGGGTGTCCCGGAGCAGGAACACTGAAAACCCAAATAACTTTTTGAAACTGGTTCATTTCGGTATAATACGAGAACATGTTTATGTTTGATTCGAGAATAAGACTCTCTTGCGTGAATATGGAATTTTTGCAATCAATCTCTTCCATTCAGCATCCCCAACTCAAAAAATCATACAAGTGATTACAGGTTGAGTGGCAAAGTTCCATTTTCAGATTAATTTCAACTGACGAACAACAACAATAATGAGGAACTGATCTGAATAATAATAATATTTCATTGCAAAAATGAGAAATAACAGATGACTGCACGCTAGATGGAAATGAAAAAAATGTGAACATTTTCAATGCAGAAATCAGCTTTATTTCTTCGTAATTGATGCTCAACACATCGTACCCCAATACTTTTAACAGTTTCGAATTAATTCTAGTTGATAATTTCAAATGACGATATTGAATTTTTCGAAAGCGACATCCTGTATGGAGAGCCGAACTGAATGAAATGCTTTAATCATTCTGGAATTCAAAAAACCTTTCTGAAGATATGCCACTTGAATTATATGTATGATTTTCAAGTTGGGGATGCTGAATGGAAGGGGTTGATTGCAAAAATTCTATAACCACACAAGAAAGTCCTATTCTCGGATCAAACATGTTCTCGTATACCGAAATGAACCAGTTTCAAAAGTTATTTGGATTTTCAATGTTCCTGCTTCGGGACACCCTGTATGATGATTCTGAATTTCGAAAATACCAAATTCGAAGAGAAAATTGCAGTACCTTTCCAACGAGGTGCCACTTGACCTATTATCGATCGAATGATTTTTGAGTTGGGGATGCTGGAAATAGGGGTTGATTGCACAAACTCCAAATTCACAAGTGTAGGTCGTTTTTCTAGACCGAGCATAAACCTGCGCTTGCATTATGCCAAAATAAATCTATTTCATTTAGTATTTGGGATTTCCAGGAATTCAACTTCACCCTTGGTTGGGACACCCTGTATGTTAATTTAAAATTCTAAAAATGACAAATCAAGGTGGAGAATTGACAGACCTTTTCAGTAAGGTGCCACTCGACCCTTATTCCCTATGATGAATTTCAAAGCTAGGGTTGCTGGGGGTAGGGGGTTGATCTGAGAAGTTTCGAATTATTTCGAAAAATGCTCCCCCTCGAAACAAAAATCGACGTGTCTTGGTGTTTTTCGCTAATGTTACTCATTTCGGAGTTAGAGGGGGGGTCAAATTATCGTTGGAACACACTGTATTAATCTATACCAGGTCCATGATAATCGCTCGGATATTATCAAGTTTTGTAATTCACAAAGTCAGTTGATTGAATTGAGAATTTATGTTTAAGTTCCATAAAATTTAACATGATATAAGATTCGAATTTTCTCAAAGTTGTTAATTAGCATAGAGAAACTGAGGCTTCTGAAAACATTGATTACATTTTGTCATACCCAAAATAAATCGCTTTAATCATGAAAGTTTAATTAGGGTATTCTGGTAAAATCAAGGATATATTAAATATTTACTACGTGATAGTTAATTATAATGTATTATATTATCACAAGAGATTAATTGAAAATCAGGATTGCAATTTCGGTCTCTTAACCATCTGCAGCTAACAAGTATTGAACTGAAGTTGAATGCATACATTCATGAACAGATACAACATTACTAAGAGTGCAAACTAGAGGTAATGAACCAATTATGTTAAAAGCAGCTATCATTCAAAGATATCAAATATGGACAAATAAGTCGAACCATTCTGATCGTTCAGAAGATTATCTCTATGGGTAGTTTGTTGGGAATTGAAAATTCCGATAGATTCTTAGAAATTTAACTTTCGTACTTTAGATATTCTGCGAATAATTTCAAGTTGATCTTTGGATAGAAAATGATGGTTTTTTTCGATATAATGTGGAGCGAAAGTAGATCAGTCAGTTCTCAGTTTATTGTAATATGATTGATGCTCTTTGTATTAAGTGTTGAATAAAAAACCAGTCTGATCTATACAGACGCCTTCATAATCCATACAGGACATGTAAACTCCAGTGTCGTCAAGTCTTTCAGTTTTATCTTTACTATTGAAAACTTCTTGAGAGATTTTCATGTGGGTTTGGAAAGCTGTTTATGCTAATTGAAATGACATTTGCAATTTTTTCGCTGATAGGGTTAAAATATGTTAATCAAATGTAGCGTGAAAGGAGGTATTTTCGTGATATAGGTAAGTTCGTGATACATATTTCACGCATCATCACAGCCATACCTATTGCACTGAGGGACAGAAATTCGAAAGCCTGATTCTGCAACCCTTCCTCTAGGTGGCGCTTCAAGTTTAAAGCGAATCTAGCCGACCGTTTGCACGCTAGAAAACTTTGGTTCATTTCGTTCATTTTTTTAGTCTGCATCTGATCCATATGCAAGGGGGTTTGTTAATGATTTTTTTGACGGAAAGACGTATTTGAAGGTGAGTTTTGGCTTTTGAATTCTATGGTGAATGATGTGAAATTATTTTATGTGCGAACAGAATGTAATTTTTCCACCTATTCTTCTACGGAATACATCATTTTAATCCTACTACAAATTTACAATCGCTTTGGCACAGTTTTAATTTTCCTGAAAATTCACGATAGACTAAAGAGAGACTAAGGTAAATTAAACACATGGCTTGTCTACTTTTTCGAACAAAAAATTAACAAATAAATGGAAACAGTGCATAGATGGATGGTACCTATTTTAAATACTTAATAAACTAATCACAAAAGTAAGTAATTTTCCACTTTTTTAGGTGCCATTTCGTTAACGGTGGAAATTTTGAAGCGAAAATTTAGGGTCAGGTAGAACTCAATGAGATCTTCAAAAGGAGGTATCTAAACACCCCTCATCTCTATTCAAAATCAGGGGGTTGTGCTCACCCCCGTTGAAAAATTGAAGCTACGGGGATGAAAAAATTGTTGGCCCTCGAATCAGAAATCGACGGGTCCGAGCGATTCTCCTTATTTTTATTTTGAAAACGGAAAATCTTATTGACTTGTTGCCAAGAGACTGCCGGTTTTATGAGTCCATAAGGAGGAACCGTCTGACAATTCGTACCGTTCCCAAGATCACTTGCTTCTGGGCGGTGGCCACGGTGTTTTGTGGGAGACGTTCAGTATTTGGAACAAGATTAGCTTCGACCAGTCCATTAACACATTTCAACAGTGGAACGCCTTCCACAGATCTCAAATTATAAATTTCCTTTACCTCGAACGCTAGGTCGGTATATATATATATATATATATATATATATATATATATATATATATATATATATATATATATATATATATATATATATATATATATATATATATATATATATATATATATGTATGATTTGATGTGGTACGGGTTTCATTCCGTCGTCCATTTTGATTTTGGCGACGTTTCGACAAGTTATCCCTTGTCATCTTCAGGCGTTCGGTAGACGATGTCTCGAGGGTAACTGATAGCGGTTTGTCGGTGGTTCTCCTTTTATGTCCTCGTTATGGACGTCGGTGGACCTGGTGGTGGGGAAGCTTTCATTATTATCTGTTGATGATGCCGGTTTCCTAGGTGGTAAAATAACTTTCCGAGCCTTTGATAGGTTGAGGGTTTCGTCTCTTTTGTTCATTGTTCCTTCTTTTCAATTTCAACTGCTTATTTGATAAGACGTTTCTTGAATTGTTGTGTGGTGCTGATTTGTTTTGAGTTATCGAAATCTATTGTATGACCTGTATATAATTTATGTAGATAAATGGCGGATGAGATGGATTTATTTTTTAGTGCTCTTTTATGTTCCTCTATTCTTTCTTTTATTCGTCTATTAATTTGCCTTATGTATATCTCATCACAATCTCCGCATGGTATAGAGTAAACTCCCTGATTTTCTAAAGGAATGTTGTCTTTAGGGTTTCTGAGACTAGAGTGGCGTGGATTTGTGCTTTCGTGGTCTTCTTCCGGTGGTTGGGTCATGTTTGGTCTTCTTGTAGATGGAATCTGGTAATATCTTTGTCATTTTTGATTCGTAGTCCTGTTTGTTCATGACCACTGTTGCGTTTCCTTTGTCCGCGGGAAGACTTATGATCTCCTCATTTTTCCTCAGTGTTTTTAATGCGTTCAGCTCTCCTTTGGTGCAGTTGGGGTGACAAGGTTTGAATTTTCTCATTATCGATGTGACGTCTTGTCTGATCACTTCGGCTTCATTTTCTGGTAGTTCTTTAATGGCATTTTCAACACTGCAGATTATTTATTCAGCAGGAACGTTTCTGGGTGTAATGGCAAACTTGAAACCTTTTGCCAGCACAGATTTTATGTCTTCATTAATTGGGTTATCTGATAGGTTCATCAGGTTGTCAAACTTCTTTTTGAGTTTGTTTATTTTCAGCTCCTTATTGATTTCGGATCTCTTGTGGAATGCTTCGTCTATCATACGGAGATTTCCTTCGATTTCGTGAAGTTCTTTCTGTGTGTCGGTTATTGTATTTCTCAGTAATGCAAAACTGGTTCTTTTGAGAATTCCTTCTGTTGATCTGTTTTTCGTATGGTATCTGATTCGGGTGAAATTGGGTAGTATCTTCGTATCTCGACATCGTTTCAGAAAACATAAGTCACAGAGTCGGTGTGCGCGTTTCGTTCGTAGGTTTTCGAAGATCTTCATGTTTCTGTAAAGCTGCTCGCCGTAGAGGTTGATAACGTTGAGGCGTAGATTTTCGCGGACGTAGTTAAATATTGATAAATTCTTCCGGTTTCTCGTCCGTTGATCCTGGTATTGACCATTCGTTGGCTGGATAGTACCAGCCATCTTCAAGTCGAAGATTCTTCTTCAACTGTAGCTTATCTATGTTGCGTGGTAGCTTTATACTTCAAGTATACTTGAAGTATATATATATATATATATATATATATATATATATATATATATATATATATATATATATATATATATATATATAAGGGGTTTTACCCCGACGAGTTGCTCATATATCTGTTCATGCAATCAAACTGATTTCATGAAATAATATAAATCCACCAGCCGGTAATTAATACAATTGCCAGGCAATGATTATAATCAAAACATATCCTGGAATAATTATATATTAGGATAACGTTAAATGTTATGAGAATATATCAATCTACCAGAATATATACATACTATAGCATCATCAGAGAATGATATCAATGTACCAATGAGTAGTGTCAGAGGCTTTCTCCCGGAAAAATCCAGTGTACGGACCTTAGTCAAGTAACACTGAATGTTACTCATTAATAGTTTCCTTTGTGTGAAGTGTTGAAAGGTCGAATCGAATACTGCTCTGAATATAAATATGACAAAATTGTCAGTTAATTATATGACATTTATATAAACAAATAAATAAAATATGAAATGAGATTCTGAGTAGTATAAACTAAAGAAAACCTATGACTCTACCTCATTATTTTTTTCGGAAAGAAACCTACGAAGAATATTACAAGATTTGATGACTGTTATCTTTTGTAACTGTTCAAACAAATTTTGTTCAGACCCAAAATCTCAATACTTTTGTGAAGATTTCTAGGAATAACACCTGTTGTGGAAATAATAATCGGTAGAATAAATATTTTTTCATTTCCCATTTTTTAATCTCGTCGCCAAGCATCATATATTTAGAAATTTTTTCATTGTATTTATTTTGTATATATGTGTGTCTGGTATAGCAATATCAATTATATATGTTATTTGATTCTGTTTATCATTAAGAATGATATCTGGTCTATTGTGTTTTACAGCTCTGTTGTAAAGAATTGTTTTATCAAAATAAAGTTTATATTTGTCATTTTCACAAATAATCTCAGATTCATATTTGTGAAATTTTTTCTTTTGGGAATTAGGTCATGTTTAATTCCTAGATTGAAATGTATAATATTAGCGACGGCATTATGTCTTTCTAAATAATCTGTTGAAGCTAGAACTGAGCAAGATGATAATATATGAAAAACTGTTTCTGAAGAACAGAAACATCTACGGCAAGAATCATCTATATTTTGTTTGATGATGTGTTTTCTATAATTCCTCGTGAAAACAACCTGATCCTGGATCGCAATTGCCAAGCTTTCTGTTTCAGCAAACAATTCTCCAGATACTAACCATTTATTCGATGCGATTTCATCAATATAATCATTTTTCAATTCTTTAGGTGCTTTCCGTGTAATTCCTTCTGCATCCAACTGTCTCATTTAGAATTATCATCAAATATATCAAAATCTACCTTTTGCATTGTCAAGTTCAGAGGTGTAAGATTATAATCTGAAGCAACAACAATATCATGTAATTTAGACGTTCTCTGTTTATCATGAAAATGGGGACGTAGATGAAAAATCTGTTCACTATGAAGATTATTCAAATCTGTTAATCCACGACCTCCAAGATGTCTAGGAAGTGTAATTCTTTGAATAGCTGACTTTGGGTGGTGCTTATGATATTTACAAAGCATTTTCCTCGTTTGACATTGTAATTCATTTAGATCAGTTTTAGACCATTTAATAATTCCAAAAGAAGATGTAAGAATAGGATCTGCATAGGAGTTGATAGCTCTGAAAAGGTTTTTACTAGTTAAATGACTCTTGATGATAATTCTAAGTCTTTTGTAATATGAACTTCTAATATTTTCTTTAGTGCTGCTATGGTTAATTGTCTTCTCTTGACAAAATCCAAGATATTTATATGTACCTCCTTGATGCATTGGCTCGATTTCGATATTGGAAATCTTTATATAATCAGAGGTGTCTTTTCTTTTTCAATAGAAAGATTTTTTTATTTTGGAAGCCCAAATTTGATATGAATATTATTGGAATAGTTGAAAGTAATCTCAAGTAGACTTTTTAAATGAGATCTGGTTCCGGCATATAATTTAATATCATCTAAATAAATTAAGTGACTTAATTTGAATTCAGTTGATAGACTCTTTATTTTGAAGCCGAAACTAGTAGCATTTAATTCATGAGATAATGGATTAAGGCAAAGACAAAACCAAAGAGCACTCAAAGAATCACCTTGAAAAATACCTCTTTTGATTGGAATTTCTTCGGATTCTAACGATTGTTTTGAAATATTTAAATGAAGATTGGTTCTCCAATTTTTCATTACAAATTCAAGAAAAGACGAAGTGTCAATTTTATAAATTTCCAAAATTTCTTGAAGTCATGAATGAGGAGAACTATCAAAAGCCTTTTGGTAATCAATGAAGGCTGTATGAATATTTCTCTTCTTAGTTTGAGCTTGATTCAAAGCAACAGAATCAATTATAAGTTGCTCTTTAGTACCAAGGTGTTTTTTACATCCTTTTGTTGTTCGGAAAGAATATTATAATTATCCAAATGTGTATAGATTTTTGGGTAATACATGCAGTTAGAATTTTATATATTGTTGGAAGGCAAGTAATTGGTTTATATTGAGACGGATCAATAGTATTATCACTTTTCGGTTTTAAATAAGTAATTCCTAGTGTAAATATATATATATATATATATATATATATATATATATATATATATATATATATATATATATATATATATATATTGAAGGAATTTCGGTTGGGTAGGGTTGGTTTTACTAACTCATCTTGTAATAAAAGGGAAGACAAATTTTTATAGAAATACATTGCAAAGTTGTAGCATTTTTCAAAGAGTTCTCTCAGATTTCATGAGATTGCTATCTTATTCTGGAATACATGTATACCAATTCAGTTATAATTGGTTGATTAGTGTAGGTAAGTAAACATTGCTGGCCGCATAAATATTCCCATCACCCAATTAAATTGGGTTATACTATCTCCCGTTTAAGACCCAGAATGGGTCGAATTCGGCATTGCAATCTGACCAAATCCTTCATTCATATCGATGTTGACAATAATAACCCTCGAACCCCGACGTGAATACAAACAGTGAAAGGGAGGCAAGAAAAAAGTATTATATTCTGAGAAAATCGCAGCGGGCCCTTCTGGAAAATATTGTAGTGAGTTGTGACAATGATTAGACAAAACTAGCTTTATTTTCTACTTCATTCGCTGAAACGACGAGAATTTAGGTCTGAAATTTATTTGTTTCCTTTTGGGATGTCCCAGACAATTCGATGGAGATGAAAACATTCATTGATTTTTATGTCTTACTGAGAGATATTTTTAGATATTTTCATCTGACTTTACTAAAGAATTGAACAGAGATTCTCAAGTTGAAGTGTTTTCCTTGATGAAAATTCGCTAGTTCGAAATGGGCCGAAATGGTTATTCTTTATGATAACTCTAAGGCTGACCTATCAACTTTATCTCTGGAAGATACACAAATGGTAAAAAGGTAAAGATATTTAATCTCTTAATTTCCAAATACCATACGGTATAAATACCCAGTATTTCATGAATCTGTATATTACTCAACCACATATTAATTCATACGTTTGCATCTATATACTCTTCTTCTATAACAATAAAATCATTCTTTTTCAACATTTCTAGTACAGTATAAGCTCTTCATTTTTTGAGTATTGCAATATTGAAGACTTCAGGAAAAGGAGAATTTCTCAAACAATTTGTATCTCATAAAATGAGACAAATAATAAGAAATAGTTCAATGAAGATATGTGTTGAACGAAGGTTGTTCCAAATATTCAAAAGAAAACGTTACAGAACAATAATTTCAAGTCTTTCTTGCAAAAATGTTTTAGAACTCTATATTTCGGACGAATCATTATTAAGAAAAACAAGACCAGTATTTCATGAATTTGTATATTACTCAACCACATATTGATTGATACGTTTGCATTTTTCTACACCAATCTATTCATCTAAAGATATTACAAAAAATCATTATTTTTCAACATTTCTAGTACAGTACCAGCTTTTAATTTTTTGAGTATTGCAATATTGAGGACTTGACGAAAAGGAAGAAATTTCTCAAACAAATTGTATCTAATGATAATGAGACAAATAATAAGAAATAGTTCAATGAAGGTTGTTTCAAATATTGGATAGAAAACGTTAAATAACATTAATTTCAAGTCATTCTTGCAGAAATACTTTACACTTAATATTCCAGATTAATCATTATTAAGAAAAACAAGTGTCGGATGTATTTTCAGAACAGCAATGAATGAAATCAGAGAAGCTGTAAGCGAAAATTACTTTCACGTTTTTGTAGACGAAAGTACAGATGCTTGTGGAAGATACATAGTTCATTTTCTCATTGGTACACTGCAAGAAAATATTCGAAGGCATTTATTTCTAATAGCCTCTAATCATCTTGAAAAAGCGAATAATGTAACTGTTACAAGATTTATTCACGGAATGAAGCCCAGAATTTCATGAATTTGTATATTGCTCAACCATATATTAATTCATACGTTTGCGTTTTATCTACACAAATCCATTCATCTATCTCTCCTTCTATAACAATAAAATCATTCTTTTTCAACATATCTAGTACAGTGTAAGCTCTTCATTACGAGTCTTTTTACAGAAATACTGTACACTCAATATCCCAGATTAATCATTATTAATAAAAACAAGCGTCGGATTTATTTTCAGAATGAATGAAATGAGAGAAGCTATAGGCGAAGATAACTTTTATGTTATTGTGGACGAAATAACAGATGCTTGTAGAAGATACATAGTTCATTTGCTCATTGGAACACTGCAAGGAAATATTCCAGGGCATTTATTTTTAATAGCCTCTAATCATCTTTGTAGACGTCAAAGTCATCAACAATAAAAAAAAATAGATTCGTTCTGAAATATATTATTATGAACATCTTTGTGTATGAAAGACCATGCTATATATAATGTAATGACACATATAAATGTTATAAGGATGGCGTTTTCCTTTCTCCCACATATGCGGGCAATATTCTTTTCTATGTAAAAGAATTCGTATTTGGTATTTTGGCGGCGACAAGTCGGTTTTGTATTTTCGAATGCGTATCGAAATCGAGAAAAAAATTTGGTTTCGATATTTGTTATATTATTTAAAATATTCGAAGTGGCCTAATAATTACTTTGTGGTACTTACCAGCAATAAAACAGGTAACTTCCTTTGATCCCATCTTTTGTTAATTACCTGCAGCAGTGCCCAGGATCTCATGGGGTAAGTCTATTGTACACTTTATTTTCGTCATTTTAATTCAGGTGTAGATTTATCGAATTTCCCTCGTTTTGTTTGGAAATTTGATTAAAACCTACAATCTTGAAAAAGCAAATAATGGAACTGTGATTCATACAAGATGCATTGACACATTTTTTCCTTCCAAATGTAATTCCATCAAACAAATTTACAACTTTTCATCAGATGTTGCACCTTTTTATGATGCATATATTTTATGAGAATGTAGGTCACGTAACATGCTTGGCTTATGGAGTTAACAGATTTTTCCAGAAAAATTTCCACTCGTGACTAATTTAATAAGTAACGTGAATAATGTTTTCTCAATGATCCCCTTCGAATATGAAGAAAGATTGTCTTATATACAGCTACCATCACAACCAGTATCGACCCGATGGGGAACGTGACTCCGTGCGGCAGATTTTCACGCTGAAAATTTTGAAGGCATGAAAAAAATCATCAACAAAATATCAGATTCTGACCTTTGTAGTGAAATGGCAATTTTCATTAGGAAACAAAGAAGTGCAGGGAAGTATTCATTAAAAAAAAATTATACCTTCATTCCTCATTCAATATCATCTTCGGAAAAAAAGTACCAGCCTTTAACCAATTCTGTAGGAATAATTGGAAATTTTGAAAATGAGCCCGAAAATTTAGATGTGAAATTGGCAAAATTATGATAGGTAAATTGAAAATGGTTTTAGAAAATAATGAAGGTTTTGAAGAAATTCGAAACGTTTCGAAAATTCTCCAAGGAAATTTCAACTTGGAAACCCAATTCGGCGAGTACGTGCGAAAACGTTGAACAAAGTTTTTCTATATATAAACAAATGTTTAGCGATAAGCGGCATAATTTTACTTCAGAAAACTTTTGAAAAACATTTACTTATCAGTTCGTTTTAGAATAAAGAATATAATAATCATAAGTTTGATAAATATACAGGGTGTTACATAATAGTATGTTACAACTTGGGGGGAGGTAAATCTACGTGCAATTTCAAGAAAAAAAGTTTATATAAACATAGGTCCGCAAAAGCTTCATTACAGCGCTACAAGGTGTTGAAATTTCCGGAAAAGAATTGTTTTTTTCTTCAAAACTCCTGCAGTTTTCGAGATATTCAGCTCAAATTTGGAATAGAAGCTATTTTTTACTGCTTTCATCATTACACGTCCTAAATTTTAACTAGAATCTACAAGGTGTTTGTTTTCTTTTCCGGAGCTATGTCTTCTTTTGTCCTCTCAAACTTTTTTGCAGTACATCACTGATCAGCGTGCAATCAATTTTCGTCATCTTCGTTCAAATTATTAAACGATTGTATGCATTCGATGAATTGAAAGCACTTGATTTTTTCCATTCATTTATGTATTTTGACAGTTGCTAAAGTTGAACCAGTGTCTGCTCCAATTGTTTATTGAATTAACGATTAGTTTTAAGACTTTTGAAGTTCTTGCTGTAAGAAAAAAATGGATGATTTATCTAACGTTACATGACGGAAACACAACAGAAGCTAGGCGATTAAATCAGGTCCGCTTTCCAAATCGAGTAATACCAGACAGGCGAACATTTTCAAATATCCACAGAAGGTTGAGGCAAACTGGTACTTTTACTGCAAATAATCATTTGAAAGGTGCGACTCAAACTATGAGAACTTCTGATATTGTGGAAGCAGTTTTGAATTGTATTGATTTGAATCCCCATGTGAGTAAAAAAATTGGAAATGAGTTGAATATTTCAAATGTTCTACTTTGGAGGATTCTCCACTACTTTTAATTGTACCCGTTTCGTATTCAACGTGTCCAAACTCTACTTCCTCGAGATTTTCCTTCAAGACTGAATTTCTGCCGATGTTTCTTAGATAAAATTAGAGAAAATGCTCCTTGTGATAGTGAAATAATGTTCACAGACGAAGCTAACTTTTCGAGAACTGCTATCACAAATAATCATTATTGGGCTGAGGAAAACCCCCATTAGATTGAAGAATCTCATCATCAAGAAAAATTCTCACTTAATGTCGAGGTCGGAATAATTGGAAATTATTTTAGTGAGAAACATAATGTGGTTTATACATGACGGGGTACCATCAGATTTTAGTGGAGAAGCAAGGAATTCTTGGATAATACATTCAACAAGCGATGGATAGGTCGGTGTGGGCCAGAACCATGGCCTCCTAGGTCCCCAAACTTAAATGATTTAGACTTTTTCTTATGAGGATATCTCAAAAGTTTAGTTTATACCACTCCAGTGAACACTGTAGAAGAATTGAGAAATCGAATAATAACCTCTTGTGACACGATAATAAATACCCCAGGAATATTTCAAAGAGTGGGTGATAATATGCGAAGGAGGACAGAGGCTTGTATTCTTGCAGGCGGAGGTCACTTCCAGCAATTTATTTAGTTTTGAATTGTTCTTTGTTTTAGTTTGATATTGAGTAAGTATAAGTTGAGTCTCAGAAGACGAGCTATCAAAATAAAAGCATTTTTTTTATTTAGCGAATAAGATACAATTCAAATAATTCAAATTAAATAATTTTCCAATCAAAAACGGTTGGAGGTACGAAAAAATTACAGGTGCCAAAAAAATTTCTAAATTAAACGAAAATGACGAAAATTGATTGTACGCTGATCAGTGGCGTACTGCAAAAATGTTTGAAAGGGCAAAAAAAGACATAGCCTCGGAAAAGAAGACACCTCGTGAAATTCAGTTAAAATCTAGGTCCTGTAATGATGGAGGCTGTAAAAATAGCTTGCATTCCAAATTTGGGCTGAATATCTCAAAAGCTGCAAGAGTTTTGAAGAAAAAACAATTTTTCCGGAAATTTCAACTTCCTGTAGCTCCGTAACGAAGCTTTGCGGACCTATGTTATATAAACTATTATTCTCAAAATTGCACGTAGATTCATCTTCTCAAATTGTGACATACTATTATGTAACACCTTGTATTCTTACTTAAAGGCGCTTGTTGTTATTGTTGTGCTTAAAAAGATCCCTTCAAATGATATTTATATTTTACATATTTTACAGAATTTTCTACATATTTTCAAACAATCGTTACATATACCAGGTGTCCATTCGAGATGGGACATTGAAGTATATGGAGAAAGCAATGAATTTCATTTTGTTGTCTAGAATGTTCTCTCTTCTCTCTTCTCGCTTGGACACCCGGTATATCTACATATTTTCAGACTTCGGCCTTAAATATAATCTTCTCTTCAGCTTATAAGCCTATAGTGAAATGGTCCTTTATATTATCACAGATTTAAACTATTTATTTGTGAAACAATTTGGATATTTCAAGATATAAAATTATCAAGATTTGTTCAAGCTCTTTATGGTAAATGGTAGGAAAACCGGACATTTCAACTTGAACATCATAATAGGGTATTGTGGTTAACTTTGCCAAACTGACTTAATTCACATTATGTGCAAGCATAATCCAAAATCACAACAGAGTGGCGTTCTCACGTGATTGAGAAAGAAGTATTTATCTAGCAACATTGCCAAATAGATCTCTAACATTCATTTTGCCTTGGTATTTTACGGCCAGAAAATAAAAATTGTTCCTTCAACGTGGAATCAAAATCGGCTTGATTTTCAAAACGGTAAATTGAGTTTAACGAATTGCGCGAAATGTCGAATGTGAAACTTATTCAATTTTATTTCACTGTATCTGTTACTGCATATCCCAATTCAATTTTTCACATATGAATTTCTGTATTCACCTAACCAACTGAATAGAGAAGTCACGAGATTTCCACAAGATTTATTGCTGTGTTAAGAGTTTTCTTCGATCGCTCCGGATTAAGATGGGGCGATATGTCAATCCGAAACTTTAGGTTTAAATCGGATTTGCGGAATCAGAATTACAACCCCAGCTTTACGCAGTGAAGATATCGTGAAGTTGATAAAAGTCTACGTCTGGAATTGAATAAAATGGAAGATAAACTTGTTGACACTTCCGAGATGAAACATTTCTATCAACAGTGGCAAAATTCGGATGTACGAGATTTAAAATGAAGTTATTACCAACTGTTCTCTAATAATAGATCTCCAGCCAGCTCATAGCGTGGATCACTGTCGTTGGTAATACATAATCTCTTTTCAAGCTTAAAAAAATATGTTGAGCGCCACTAGTTTTGTTATCTTTGATGATGATGATATACAAGGTGTTTATAAAAGACACGGTAATATTAAAGGAGTTGATTGCTAAAGTCATTAAATGAAAAAGTTCATATAAACATAGGTCCGCAAATATTTTGTAACCGATTTACAGGGTGTTGAATTTTAATTGAAATATGCAGTTTAATCTGAATTTTTCTTAAACCGCTTGAGATATTGAGGTGAAATTTTGGGGGTGTCGAAATCTTCCGTAATTTTCAATACGAAACGATATTTTGGATTGTATATGGGCAAAACGAAGGTTATTCTCAAAGAAAAAACTACGATGCTATTGATTTTTTTCAATAATAAAAAATATTTTGGAATTTTCCAACTATTTTCAAGAAAAAAGTTCTCCTGATATTTTTTGTAGGACGCGCAGTTTTGGGTAAAATAATTTTGTTTTTCAATAATTTGGAATCTATTGAATTTCAATTTCAAATCGGCTATCATGAATCGTTATACGAATGCTGAGATGACCGACATGCAGTTCATGTACGGACCTGCTAACGGAAACGCATAAGAAGCTCGGCGGTTGTAAATTGAAAGATTTCGTATTATTATTATCGTGGACTTATGCACTATCTCAGCTGTTAGCTGTATATATCTTACCTTTCCCAGATTCAGCAATCAAAGGGAATAGGCTCGATTACAATATACTTGACATAAATTTCCTAACTATCATACATGTATTAAGAATTACAGCTTTTTGCATTTCTATATAGGTATTCTTATGCAATTCTAATTTCTTAAGGCTATCATGCAAAGTTTTGGGTATTAACCCAGTCGAGGATACGATGACAGGAACAATATCTATTTTCTTGAGGTGCCACATCTGCTTGATCTCAATAGCAAGGTCTGTGTATTTGGACTTTTTCTCCTGGAACTTGTTCAGCACGTTGTTATTATTCGGTATGGCGACATCCACCAGCATTGCTGTTCTGGCTCTCTTATCATAAACCACTATGTCCGGCCTATTATTCGTCACCATTCTGTCAGTGATAACAGGCCTATCGTAGTATAATCTGATAGAGTCATTTTCCAATACGGGCGCCGGTTGATACTTGTAATATGGCTGGAAGGTGTTCAGAAGTCCGTACTTGTGTGCAAGTTTCTGATGGATAATGTTGCACACTTGATTATGCCTTTGAAGATAGTCCGTATTGGCCAGTTGTTCGCATCCGGACGTAATATGCTGTATAGTCTCCGATCTAATATGGCATTTTCTGCATCTACCTGTTTGTAATGTTCCGTCCTTCATAATAAATTTTTTGTAGTTGTTTGTAGCGATCACTTGGTCTTGGATGGCCATAAGGAATCACTCTGTTCCCGCGAATAATACTCCTTTCATCAACCATTTGTTGGAGGCTTCTTTGTCGATGTGTAGTTGATTAATCTCATGGTGATGTCGTCCATGCAATTCCTTTCTTGACCATTGCTCTTGTTTTTCAGTATCTGATAGGAACGGTAGATTCAGCAGGTCATCTCTGATAGCAAGATTTAGAGGTGTATATCCCTTATCAGCCAACGATACCACTCTATGGAGGTCAGAAGCGAGAGCTTTTGCAGAGAAGAATTCTCAGAGATTTTTTATCTGTTCGGTGTGTAAATTGACAACATCTATTAATCCGCGTCCTCCCTCTTTCCGCTTCAAAGTTGTTTTTATCACAGACAATTTTGGATGATGATTGTTCGGGTCTGCCTTTGAATATCATTCAGTTCTGTCATAGTCCATCTGATTATTCCAAATGAGTAAAGCAACACTGGAATGGCGTAGGAGTTAATTGCCTTGACTAGATTCCCCGAGTTCAACATTGAATTCAGTACAGTCTTCAGACGCTGATTGTATTCTGAACGAATCTTCTCTTTTGACTGTTTCTGGTCTATCAATCTGGCTTGTTGGTATCCTAGAAAGTTGTATGTTTCGCCATCCCTCATGCACTGTATAATATCACCGGTTGGAAGTTGTTTTTCATCATCTATGACTTTTCCTCTTTGAATGTTCACGGTCTTACATTTTTCAATCCCGAATTTCATATGAACATTTGCTGAGAACTGACAGTTTTCAGCAGATCTTTTAATAGCTTCTTGTTCGAAGCATATAATTTGATGTCATACATATACAGCAGGTGGGAGATTGTATGATAGTTCCTATCTGTTTTATCCTAAATCCGTATCCTGTTCTATTGAGCATTGAGGACAATGGGTTCATAGCTAAGCAGAACCATAGTGGACTCAAAGAGTTTCCTTGAAAAATTCCGAGACGTATGGGTATCTCGTCAGTTTCTATTAACTTATTGTTCATGTTTACCTGCAGAGATGTGCGCTAGTGTGTCATTGTTGTTTTCAAGAATTCTACGGAATACTTCGACACGCCAAGAATAATCGAGAAAAGCTGAATGAACATTCCGCTGCTCTCATTATCACATAATCGATGATCTGTTGTTTCTTGCACCTGTGGTGTTTCTTTCTGCATCCTTTCTGCTCCTCAGTTAATATATTATGGTCGTCAAGGTGTTGGTATATTCGATGGGATATGCATGAGGTGAGTATTTTGTAGAGTGTTGGCAGGCAAGTGATTGGTCTATATTGAAACGGTTCCTGTGTTCTATCGCTCTTAGGTAGCATATATGTTAAGCCTTGTATTAGGAAAGTGGGTGTTTTCCTGGGATGTTGAAGAACATACGTGAGCTGTTCCGCTAGGGCTCCATGGAGCTTATCAAACTTCTTGTACCAGAAGTTGTGGATATTATCTATACCTGTGGCCTCCCAATTGTTGGTCGCTTTTACTACTGTTGTGATTTCTTCCTCCGTTATTCCTTCGAAGTCTATATGTTTGATATCAAGGCGTTGTTTTTCTTTCGTGATTCATTCCGCATCTTTATTGTGTTCTTTGGGGTGCGATCATAGTGGTGACCAATAATCGGTCAATCACTGTGCGTGAAGAAACATCAAAACCTTTGGTTTTGATGTTTCCTGTGAGTACACATGATCTATCTTGAGAGCCTTTTTGCTTTTCCTTGAAGTTTTTGCTTCAAAGTGTCTGTAGACACGTCAATATGTTGTTTGTGATCAGGGTGTTCTGTGTTCGTACCAATTTTTCTATGAATACGGGACGAATTTGAGATTTATATAGAGTAAGGAGTTGAGTCAGAGTGAAGTATCTTCTGGCGCACGATACAGAAAACCCAGTTTTTGAGATGCTGACCTAGCAGTGTTGACAATATGGTCGTGCCAAGATAAACTGTCTCCGATGGTTACCCCAAGCATTGTTATGGAGGAAGTGAGTGAGATAGTCCCGTTGTTCATTACTTTATTTGATACAGTACTGTTAACCTTCCTTGAAAACAAACAAGCTTGAGTTTTGCTAGCATTAAACTGCACCAGATTCGCAAAGCCCCAATCGAGAATTGCCTTCAAGTCACTATTGATTTTAGCACACTGTTGCAGACGTATCTCGTCTGTAACTTCGGATGATAGAGGTTTTCTCGACCAGTAGGATGCATGAAGTGTAGTCTTGTCCGCAAAACTGTGGATCTTACAACCTGTAACAGTAAGCATGTCGTTTATATGAAGTAGAAACAGTGTTGGTGCTATAATTGAGCCCTGAGGAACACCAGTATTAATAGCAAGAGTATCAGATGTAACTCCATTCAAGACGACACTGAGAGATCTATCTGAAAGAAATCTTGAAATCCATAGGCATAGGTGTTGGGATAAGCCATATGAGGACAGCTTGCCTAGCAGACTCGTATGCCAAACCCGGTCGAAAGTTTCTCTGTAGATCTCTTCCATATGAGCGAGACATAGGCGAGTAAATTTTCTGTGGACCTCTGGTGCCTGAAACCATATTGACGATCATTAATGATACCAACAGATTCTAAATATTTGATAAGCTCGATATTCATGGTTTTTTCCATCACTTTGGAAATCACAGGTGAAAGGAATATTGGCCTATAGGTGGTAGGGATGATGTTTTCCCCGTTGGATTCTGGAACTTTTCCAGTTTGAAGGATAAATGCCTTCATTATAGGACATAGTGAAAAGTCGAAAGGAATAGGTGTCAATTCCCAACCACATAATTTTAACACGATAGGAGGTATTCCGTTGGGCCCAGCTACCTTATTAGTGTCAAGCTGTATTTTCTTGACTGTCTTCTGCCTGAAGACAATATCAGGCATATAAGATCCGATATGAGGAATAACTGGAGGATCTTTATCTCCTGCATCCAGAGTGGAATTGGATGCAAAAAGGTTAGCAAGAAGGTTGGCTTTGTCTTTAGGAGTAATGGCTAACGTGCCGTCTTCCCTAGTTAGGGGTGGAAGAGAGCTAGAAGTGAAGTTTCTACCAACAGATTTGGCCATTGACCAAAATGACCTAGAACAGTTTGGACGGTTAACAAGCTTAGATCTTAATTTGTTCATGAAATCACCTTTCGTATCATTCACTACAAAATTGCAGGAATTGCGAGCTCATTTAAGTCAGCTTGCTCGTGACTTCCCAATTCAATAATAAGGAAATTCCTGGATTGGTAGACCTCAATTTTGGCCTGTATGGCCCCCAGACTTAAACCCCTTCGATTTCTTCCTGAGGGGTTATTTGAAGTCTTTGACTTACACTACCCCCGTGGCAGATAATGAGGATTTAAGAAATATAATCATCACTGGTTGCTACTTGATAAGAACAGATCCTGGTGTTTTCGAAAGAGTACGTTAATGAATGAGGAGAAGACTGGAATCTTGCATCCGAGATGGAGGAGGTCACTTTGCTCAGCTTTTGTAATTTTGTAAGAGTTGTTGGTGATACTCAAAAGTCTCTGTTCTGCCCTTGAATGAAATTTTTGATTCTTAACCGTAGGTTATTTAGTCATAAAAAGAAATATATTACTATAGTTCTTTTAATCGAAGACTACGTGCCGTATAATGAAATGTATGGAATTTCTTTTCTTATTCCTTTCAACATTTTTTCTCCAAAAATAATTGGAAAATTCAAAAATGTTTTTTAAAGTCCAAAAAATTATTAGTGTTTTAGTTTTGTCTTTGAGAATAATCTGCGTTGTGTCCATACGCGAGCCACCTGGTGAATCCAAAATATTTTTTCGTACCTTGAACCTGGAGATCTTTCACTCATTTGAGTTTTCTATAATCTTGTTCTGCAGCGTTACAAACCATTGCATCAAAATTTACATAGAGAATCTGACAGAGAGTTATTGAATGCTCGTTCAACATCAAGAAACGCTGATAATTTGCCTTAATTATCGAGGGGGTTGCAGTTTAATACACCCTTCCTGATGAAATTGCAGTAAACTTTTCTTGGATGTATAGAGGAAATGAAGTTCATGGATTTTAAAGAAGAGAGGGGCGTTATCCAGCTGGGAAAAAACTACATGCTAAGCAGGCTGTGAAAAGTTTTGAGAGATGCGAAATCAAGGTTTCTAGACTCTTTTGCAGGATAACTGAAAAGATTTCGTATTCTCCCGACGCTTTGTTGGATTCGAACAGCCTTGTGGATAGTTATTTAGTTCTATAAATTGGCCTATTATCTCGTAATCAAACAATTTGAGATCTTCCTGTATTATTCTTGCAGGTGTAGTATGTGAGGATTCTCTTCAAAACTGGTGAATGTATCTGTAATTCGTTTCGAAGTTTCATGAACTTCTTTTAGACAATTATTACCATCCTTTCTACCATTATGACATCATATTCTCGATAAAAGATAAACCATTTCTTACAGCGGAAATATAATAGTATTTATTTGTTAATGTGTATAACAAGTATTTCAAAAGATAAAAGAAGAAAAGCTGATCGATCAGATAAAAAGTGGGAAAATTGATGAATGGAATCATGAAAGTTGATAACTCAACTGCCAGGTAAAATAATATAATTCTCCTTTTGAATTTATGCGTTTAAAAGGATAATCCCCATTGTCAATTATTGTGTATGGCATCATAATTAGTATAACAGGATAACTAGATAAATTTCTTTGTAATCGGGAAAATACCAGTCACATCTGATGAAGCCAATGCGCTATCGAATTACATTGCATGTCAGTTATGGAAATAAAGTTGAGATCGTATCGTAATATATTTTTTGAATTCATATGCACTATGGAATTTCATGCATGAAATTTAATACCCTTATAGAATCCCATCTAGCTGATATTACAATAATTATACAAAGGATTTCTCAACATCGCTAGCAGCTTTTTCCATCAATTTGATTAATTTTTTATTTTATATGAATTCGCGCGTTATTTTATGAGATAGACCGAAAAAATCCCTAAACGAATTTTACTACGAAAAAATATTACTGTTGAACATGTAAAAGTTTAGTCAACGTTATAGCTAATTCGAGCTTTCACTCATGATTAGACATGTGTGAGTTTACATATAGTTTATATATAGATACAGAGAAATGGTTATCACAATAGGTAAAATACATATTCCATCAAAAACATTCTGTAAGAAACTAGCCAATTCTCGATGGAGCTGCTCGTTTATCTCTAAAAGTTATGAAATCTAGACAAAGTCGTGCCAAGTCTAAGCTTCCTTACTGCGATTTCTTCATTATTATAGTAAATGTTGTGTGACGGCCGAGTCCCACAACAAAAGTCCTAGTTTTGATAGTTTTTCCTTCATAAACACCTCAAAAAAGTCTAGGGAACACTTACCAATATCTTTAAAATATGAATTTTATTATTCGAATTCATAGAAATCTTTCGGTTTTTGTTGGGATGTATTGTATATAATGTATTCTCAAGAAAACAAAATAATATTTGACTTCTCCAAAGTACCTATTATATAAAAAAATTTGAAATTTGAAAATGACGTAATTTGGTAAAACACAAAAAAAATCCTGAACTAATATTTTCGAAACGATATGGAAGCACTTATATTTTTCAGTACCCAGAAGGTCCACCTCTGTTATTAATGACACTTTGGCATCGTCGCGGTATGCTCAATATTAAATTGTCTATTACATTTTGGCCTAAGTCATTCTAAGCCCCCTGAACTGCTAATCGAAGCTCCTGTTCATGATGGAAGACGTTTTGGCATAGGAGATTTCTTTTTAGGGTGTCCCACACATGCTCGATGGGATTCAGATCTGGGCAGGATGGCCACTGTAGAAGATCGATATCATTCTCTTCAAGAACGTTAAACACAACTCTTGCACGATGAGGAGTGGCATTATCTTGTTGGAAGAGTGGATTTTGACCCATTGTTTGGAGATACGGTACCACTACAGGTAAAACTCATCTCATTTGCATAAGAATTTCCTAACAACTTCTCGAGCATGCTGGAGACGGTTTTGCTTTCCAGGTTCCCTCCATATTCGAATTCTTCCTGAATCGGGATAATAACTAAATCTAGATTCATCACTGAAGAGAACTGTGGCCCACCTCTCTTGATCCCAGTTTACGTGTTCTTGGCACCAAAGCTAAACGAGCTTCGCAATTTCCATGGGTCAGTTGTGGAACTCTTAAATGACGTTTGGAGTGAAGTTGACCTTCGTGCAGTCGATTTCTCACAGTTTGGTCGGAAATTTGTACATTATGAACTCGAGATAGCTCTTGAGCTAATTGAGATGCTGTGGTAGTACGATCTCTTTTGGCTTGTAAAACCAAGAATTGGTCTTGGGCGACCATAAACGGTTTATGACACTTGGGCTACTTCCCAGAACCCTGGATACTTACCGTTGTGAGCTCCCAGCTTGGAGCATGCCAACGGCTTGTAACATCTCTTCTCTAGTCAGATGTCGTCTTTCCATGGTCGAATCACAAAACTTGAATCATTTATTTGTGCTTACAACAGGAACAAAGTGCCAACTAACTGATTTCAAACACTGAATACATGAAATGATTATAAAGCAGCGTCCCATCTGCTGCATTTTTAGTTTTTCATGAAAAAAACTGAAATCTGTTGCGGCACTCTACATAATTTGGTGAGAAATTGATGAAGGTGTTCATTTCTCGAAAGAAATCATCCATATTGATCGTTCTGGATACGATATATCGATATTCAGAAGTGTTCCCCAGACTTTTTTGAGGTGTTTATTGCCATTAAACCCTAACTCTGTACTAAATTTCAGCTCTCTGAATTTATAGGAAGTACTAGTTCTATTCAGATGATCATGAGTGAGTGAGTGAGTGTCATAAATGCGAAACTTTGCCTTCGCTTAACTTTGGAACTAAATGACCTACAGACTTGAAATTTTGTATTTTAAGTACGTGATTATAGCTTATAAACTGAATAGGTTAAATGTAAGTGTTGTTTGTGTCATTCGGTCACCGTCCGGTGATTTTGAGTGTTTTTATGTATTATCGAGAATATTTTATCTAAGGTTAATCATGCGAGTGAATTCATTGTGTGTGGTGATTTCAATGTCCATTTTAATGTTGCAGATAGAAACAGTGAATCATTGAGCAACCTCCTTAATACATTTGGTTTTTATCAAACCATTTTCAAGCCTACCAGGGGCCCGAATTGTCTGGATAATATATTTCCTAATTTTCAACCTGTAAATGAGGGTGCTGAGGTATATGATTGTTTGTTTTCTGACCACAGAGCGCAGCAGGTGAGTATGGATGTCTGGGGTACGTTTCACACCCATAGTTATAAATTCAGACCATTAACTGAAAAGGGTTTTGATAGTTTCCATCAGATACTTGAAAATTCCAACTGTGCAGTACTGGAACTTGTATCGGAACTACTTGATAAGCATGAAACTGAAGAACTTAGGATTTTGAGGAATATGTTGCGTTTGAATTATAAATTCCAGATTAACAAAGCTAAGAGGGGCGCGAATGATAGGAAATTTTGTCTGTGGCGTATAATAAATGCAAATCGTAAAACTCCAAAGAGAAATTTGGTTTCAAATATTAATGTTGATCAATTTAGAACTTTTTTGTTTCTGTTGCTGGTGGGGTTGTAGATTCCATTCCAACAGTGAATGTGGCCTCCACAATCTGTTTTTAAGACAGTTGCCAGATTTAATTTTCAGTTTCAAGGTATGTAGTCCTATAACAGTTAGATATGCTACTTGTTCACATAAAACAGCAAGTCGAAAGACTATTATGGTCTCCCAATGAGGCTACTGAAGAGAAATGTTGGCGTTCACCTATTTAATAAAAAGATGCTTGAAAATGGAATTTTGATGATTGCCTTAAATTATCAAAGGTTATCCCTTTATTTAAGAAGGGTGATACAAGTGATGTTGCCAACTATAGACCTATCTCCTTGGTACCAGTCTTCTCTAAAGTACTTGAGGAGATTATGAGCGATCAGATGGTTGCATTATTTCAGGAAAATGGGCTTTTTTCGGGTGCTCAGTTTGGTACCATCGATGCCATTATTGCTTTTATAACAAACACTATCAGGTGCTTCGAACAAAGATTGTACTCACTGTCTCTGTTTCCTGACTTGACTAAGGCGTTCGACTGCGTCTTTCATTCGGCTTTGGTGGTCAAACTTGGGCGCTACGGTTTTGATGGAGGAGTGTGAATCTCATCAAATCATTCTTATCAAACAGGTATCAGTTTGTTTATACGAATGTGAGTTGGTCTGACAGGGAAACAGTCTCTATTGGCGTGCCGCAGGGCTCAATTATGGGTCCTCTACTTTTTTAATCTTTATTAATGATTTCCCTAACTACATGACTAACTGTCTGAGCATATTGTTCGCGGATGATTCCACAATCTCTGTCGACTGTGGTGATCTCGGGGGGCTGGGGAGCTGGCTGAGAGAGCGCAGTTGAGGGCCTTGAAATGGTTCTCGGGAAATAGATTAGATATGAATGCTGGAAAAACTGAGAAGGTGATATTTAGTCTGAGACATGCAGAATCTTTCAGCGCAAAGTTTCTTGGCATCTATTTGGATACAAGGCTCACCTAGAGGGTCCATATCGATTACCTTGCTAAAAAATTAAGAAAGAATATTTTTGTGCTAAGGAGATTGAAGAACACTGTGTTCTTGAAAGTCCTGAAGACAGCATACTACGGATTTTGCGAATCAAACTTGAAATATGGGCTCTTGGCCTGGGGCGTTGGTAGTGAACTTCATAGAATTATCCGTCTCCAAAGACGTGCACTGGGAATAGTTAGCGGAATAGGATATAGGGAATGCTGCACACAAAAGTTTGAACAGTTTGGAATTTTAACATTGCCAGTCTTTTCATATTCGAATGCCTCTCTTATATTCATAACACTTTCGATTCAATGAAATTACGCAGTGATATTCATGATTACAATACACGTAACAGAGAGAATGTATATACACCTTTTACCAGACTGAGCAGGTCGCAGAATGGTCCATTTTTTATTTCACATAAATTGTATAATAAACTACCATTATCTGTTAGATCAGTGTCAAACAAAAATTAAAATCTGTGATAAAAACATTTTATTAGAAAATACCCTGTATGACATTGAAGATTATTTTAAATTGAATTTTAAACGTCTGTAGGTCACCACCTGATGTGTTTTTATTCTTGTGTTTTTGTATTATATTTATCCACTGTGATTTTTTTGCTGTTAAATTTCTGTTTAACTATTTTCCAATTGTCATATGCACATACTTTTAATATTTTGTATAATGCATGAATAAATGATCTATCTATCTACAACAAATGTAACGGTGGCGTAGATACACTTGATAAAGCTGTCTCCTGTTGCAGTTGCAAAAGAAAAATAAAACGTTGGCCTCAAGTGGTATTGAGTAACATGGTAGACATATCAATTTACAATGCTCATATTATTCATGGCTGCCAATAGCAGCTAAAAGGCTGCCTAGCAAAACGGCGACACTATTTTGAAAATTTAGGTAGACAATTGGTAACACCGCATATATATATATATATATATATATATATATATATATATATATATATATATATATATATATATATATATATATATATATATATATATATATATATATATATATATATATATATATATATATATATATATATATATATATATATATATATATATATATATATATATATATATATATATATATATATATATATATATATATATATATATATATATATATATATATATATATATATATATATATATATATAGTGACAAGGCAACTTTTGAATAGAAATGGCAAAATTCAATTAAGTGACAATGTACAAATTCCATCAACTTCCACCTAATGAAAGAAAAACAACACTTGTATTGTATATTGTAAGAAATTCGTATGTATAAAACATCCTAATACAGTTGTTCTATGTACTCAGTGTAATAAGATATAATTTCATTTACATTTTCTTTTTAATTACTGTCTCTTTTTATAAAAATATATAACATAGTATATTGTTTTTATATTAGATATATAAAATTATAATTTTTACAAAATAAATAGTATTTCTGTAAAATAAATATATATCTCAAATAAATCCATTAAACAATTTAGATTTAATTTTTTGTTCATTTTGCAGTATAATTTTACTACTTGGGTCAAATCAGACCCAAAGCACGGTAACGTTTGTAAAATTAAAGACCTTATGAAGGTTAAGTAAAACCACACACTTTTCTTTTTAGTATTGTATTAGACTGCTGATGGGCTCATAACCCGAAGCATATATTAAGTAATTCATTACGAATATGTGAAACCATTGCCAAGTGTTTGAATTAACCATTCACTAATCAATATAAACTTTGTTCACGAGAATTTTTCATATCTTGGAAGATCTTTCAATCAACAGGGTCTAGAAGATATTTGGCAAGATTCAGAATTTTATATTCATGAGCTGATTACAATGCCTGAAGTTGCTACACATTAAATCTTATGAAAGAACATTCCAAGTGAATATCGCTCTTCCGAAATTTATTCTGTATCTTTGACAAAATATGAATATGACTCATGGATGAACTTTTTTTGTCTGGAATAGAATATTCGCATTTGTTCACAATGCTGGATCAACAATAAATTATATATTCGAATGGAAGATGAGATACGAGAAGCAGAAACGGCGCTATGTATCCACTTTCATGAAATGCTACATCTAAAGATATTCGATGAGACAATCCTTTTTAAAATTGTCTGAATAAATATTGCGAACTCATTGCTAACAATGGAAATATACAAGAAGAGAACGAATGAAGAAAAGAATAATTTCCTTTTAAAATCGGCGCCATAAGATATCACTGGACAACAAAATTGCACTTTTCATCCGATGAGCGTTTTATGCCATTTGATGTTTACAGCTTCTGTTAACGCGTTATACTTTCATCAAAAAACACCTAATGACCGTAATAGTTTGTTGTTGATCAACAAAATCTTGATTTGATTTGTTATAAATTGATATGGTAACGTCAAGAAAAATTTGTAAGAATGATTCAAATCATTTTTATTTCATTGGCGGAGAGTTTATATTAAAAGCAAATGAAGAACAACAAAGCTCTACCTATTGAGGCAATTAGAATTAGAGGGGAAACTCTACTACGAAAAATCAAGGATCTTTTTAACTTGTGCTTAGAAAATGCTTTTATCTCAGAAAAGTGGAATAATGTTACGATGTTGCTGATTTATAAAAAAGGTGATGCTACGGATATAGGCAACTACAAGCCAATTAGCTTGCTGTCGCATTTATATAAATTGTTCACTAAGGTCATTGGCAAAAGATTGAAGAGAAAACTCAACTTTTACCAGCAAGTCGATCAGGTATTGGAACAAACGATCATCTACTTACATTGAAACTGTTGATCGAGAAGACACTTGAGTACAACATGGTGCTAATTTTCATTGACTTCCAATAAGTTTTTGACACGATCGAGATAGTAGCCATTCTTTCAGGGAACTGAATAAAGTGAATCTCCCTAGCTTGTCTGTACTTGAGTGTCTACTCCTTGCTCATGAAAACCGACAATTAGTAACTTTAAATAGCCAGTTTGATTCCTATAGTACCAGAGGCAAAGATAATGTAAGAATCCAGTTTTATAGGTTGAGGAACTCGCAGAATGGACCATACTTTGTGTGTTATAAATTATAAAATGTTTTACCTGTTTGTATGCGTAGACTTTCTGTGGATTCATTTAAAAGTAAAATCAAGAAATTTATAATTACAGAATATTAGTATAAGACTGATAATTATTTTAAACTCAACTTTTCAGAATTGACAACCTGAACTCTATTCGTTGTGTTTGCTTTTGAATGGGTATCAGGGTCGTTTGTAATTTTTAGTGATATTCTTCTATGATATGACGCGTGTAAATACTTTTTATATTAGCATCAATAAATACTGAATACTGAATATTGATTTTATAAAGAACTAATTAATCGAAGTACTGGAATAATCAAATTTCTCGGAATGACCTTTACTCTGTGCCTTTGAATATAAAGCTCGAGTACAACTTGAAAATTGTATTCGAAAAGTTTTCTTGAATATCCCATAAATAAGGTTAGGAAATTTATGATCGTTTGCATTCGTAAACCAACTAAAAAATGGAAATTTTCTCTTTCAAATTACACTTTAAATATTTTATATAGAATGGATCTCACACAGGAACCACAAAAAACAGTGAAACGGATTCCCTTGTGGAAAATCATATTTTATATGAGAACCGCAGTTTTAATAGGCACTGATATTTCACGCATGAAAAAAGACTGAATTCAAATCTGTGGGAAGTGTTTCAGATAAATAAACTCGGAATAATTCAATAATTTGATGAAAAATTGTAGATATTGAATATGATGCAGTGGGCACAAGTTTTATATTTCAAATTTTTTATTGGTAGGAAACTGATTACACTGGCCGACAAAAAAGTTATTCTGGATATAGTAAAGCTGAATAGCCTTTCATGGTAGAATGCATATATCCAAATACAAAAATAAAAAAGTGGTAACACGGTTTTTTGTAATATTTATAGAACCTCATTTATTGTTACAATATCTAATCTGTATAGAGAAAAATTTATTTGAGTTTTTTTTAAAGTATATATTGACTTCATTTACTTTGACCCAATATACGAATTTTACATTCAAGAAAAACATGAAGATTAAGAAATTGACTTATATTACTAGTTAATTTCTATGTTTACATATTTTCAATGAAATAAAACTAAAGTATTTAGATTTTCACCATATTAATATAAATATCTATATATATATATATATATATATATATATATATATATATATATATATATATATATCTTTTGAATTTGGGAGGCTTTTACTTGGTAAAATTCCATTATCAATAATAAAAAACAAACAAGTACTGTGTTTTAAGGAATTTTACTTAATAATATTAGGTTGCTTCTTCTTAAGTGATTATTTATGACAGGTATATCCAATAAAGTTAAGGAATAGATTGCTCCCCGAAGAGATTCAATAGAGGTGAAGGGCTTAAATCGACTTGTTCATTGATGAGTTTACCTGAGTATTTATTTATTTCTGAAGTTTCCCAGAGATCTACCTTCCAATATTTATTATCTATATGCAAAATTTCAACTGTGGGTCGAAAGAGTGATTATTTTCAAATAGATGATTCGCGTAATTCGATTCTGATTTTTATTTGAAAAACTGCGTTTATATTCCGATATTCTAATATTGAAATTTCTATGTGTTCTACCAATGTATAAATTATCACAGTCATTGCAATTCAATCTATAAACACCTGATTTATTGTTTTTACCTGATTTGGTTTTATTATTTTTATATATTTGCCTAAATTTTTATTAGTTTGGAAAGCTATGTTGAAATTATTGCTACTCAAGAATGATTTCAGTTTTCACTTGTAATGCCAACGTAGGTTAAGGTGTTGAATTTTGTTTCAATTCATTGACAGGGTAAACATTCAATGCGATTCTACTCTGTTATTTATTCAAAATATTATATATTAGTTTGGAATTGTAACCATTATTTTGGCTATTTGTTTAATCAAATTTAATTCTTTGTTGAAATTTTCTGGTGACAACGGGATTCAAATTACGCGAATCATCTCTTAGAAAATAATCACTTTTTCGACCCACAGTTTGAAATTTTCATATAGATAATAAATATCGGAAGGTAGATCTTTAGGAAACTTTAGAAATAAATAAATACAAACACTCAGGTAAACTCATCAATGAACAAGTCGATTTAAGCCCTTCACCTCTATTGAATCTTTTCGGGGAGCAATCTATTCCTTAATTTTATTGGATATACCTGTCATAAATAACCACTCAAGAAGAAGCAACCCAATAAGCTTTTAATTACTCAAGAACATTTATATTTATATACGAATCGCAATTATTAAGTAAAATTCCTTAAAATACAGTACTTGTTTGTTTTTATTAGTCATGTCTTCTCTTTTCAAAAACCAGTGATAACCGCCATGGGTTCATCCCATCGTACTTGACAGCAAATTTCCATTGTCCTAACATACTGATGGAATCTCTTACTCTGCTCGTCACTGACAGCTCACAAAGTTTTAGAAAAAAATGACAAATGTGAATAAAGGAAATGAATTTATAATGACAGTCACCAAGGAACTTGTAGGCATCTTAAAGTTCATTAACTAACTGTCAGTAGTCCGCTTACATATTGTTGCCCAAAAATCTTCTCACAACATTAACAAATGAGTTTTATAGTCTGAGTTCGGCTTTTCTGTAAAATTTACGTCGTCCAGCCATTTTTCTGATTTGTGGTCTAATACAAATACCTTCCTTCAATCGCTTAACTTGGCAAAGACCTCTATTAAGTATTTGCTTTCATAAACTTCTTTATTCATAACCTTCACAAAGTATTCATCAGCCAGCGTTTAATATGAAGAGGAAGCAGAAGGACATTTTTGGAATCTCCAAGAGATCTAAACTTAACATTTGTGATTCTGGCTGAAGTTAATTTCTTTCTGGCCAAATTTTTGTTATATAATGCTGATTTATTGCACGACTGTCCCATAGGAAAGAGAGCAGCAATATTTTGCGAATCCTCCATGAAGTCTCTAAAATTCTAAGATTCCTATAAATGTTAAGTCCCCATATATTTGCCATTCATGGTTGTGGTTTATTTTATCCAGAGATCTGCGCAAATCTTCATAATTTCCTTTCATGAATCATTAAAAATTTGATTATCTCTAAAAATTACTACTTGCGAAGTTATCACAATGTGTAGACACATTGAAGAATTTGTTCAAGAAACAATATTCAACCTTCCGTAGAATGCTATCTTTCCGATACACCCTTCATAATCAACTATTTTAAATATATGCCTGGTTGACAACCAGATAGGAACGAGGAGCGTTAGTATTTCGACAGACCCGCTTTCTTGCTGACACAGTGTGTAGCGTTGCGGTGCATAGTCGAACTAGTGTGACTGCTTGAAGTTTGCGGTTTATCTATCATCTGTTATCACAGTTCCTCAGTGATAATGGTGAGTGGCCTCTGTCTCCGTTCGTTAAAAGGCGCAATAACATTTACATGTTTCTTTACGCCAAAACGAATTGAGATGAGTAGGTGGAAGTGTAGCCTGATGTTGTAAACGGGTATGCAATACTGACGAGGTCAAATGAGACCGCAATTGCAGTCTATTGCACCTATTCATGACATCTGACCGTGATGTATCAGTAGTGTGTGGCCCCGGTTGACGGTGATTATGAAGTGTGGATCGGAAAACCAGCTCCTTCAAGGAAGGAACTTACTTCTTCAAAGCTATGTGTAGTAGCTTTGAAGAATAACGTAATAAACGTTAACGTTAATAAATTGAAAAGCATTTAAAATAATTGATTTAAAAACAAAATAACAGTTAATTCAAAACGTTCAATTACATTTTATCACACATTATTTTGTCGTAGGTCAGAAGCTTTTCCTTTCAGATTTTCTCCGGTGGACGTCTTCAAGATATTTCTATGTAATACTACATGAGTATTCTGCCATCATATGCTCATCCCAGTGACTTCGGTATCTATCTTCCATCACCTTTAAATCTTGATGGAAACGTTCTCCTTGTTCTTCGCTATATGCTCCAAGATTTTCAAGGAATTTGTCTGAATTATTGTCGAGATAGTGTACTTTTATACTCATACTGTATCCAAGATTTTTAAAGTTAATTAAAAGGTTTTGAACTAACTCTTTGTAATTCTCAGCATTCTTGTTTCCTATACAATTTCTTATAAGAGCAACAAAAGATTTCCACGCCGCTGTTTCTAAATTGTTCATCGAATGTATGTTATCTTCCACGAAAAGTCCTATCTGTGGGTCATCAAACCGGGAAACTTTCTTGAAAGATTTATAAAACACGGACCACTTTCATCTAATGCCTTGACAAATTGCTTCATAAGTCCTAATTTAATGTGCAATGGGGTCAAAATAATCTTATCTTTAGAAACTAAAAGCGGGTTTATAATATTTTATTTTGCCAACGTCAAAGGCCAATCTTTCTTGATCCAGTGGTCTTTTTTTGCTCTGCTGTCCCATAAACATATGAAGCATGAAAATTTAATGTACCCACTATGTTGGATTAATAAAAAGTTGACCATTTTTGAATCAACCATATAGACCATTGGTGCTCCGAGTACTTGAGTTTTTTCAAGACAAGATTTGGTTGGTGATACTCTTCTTCTAATTACTTTGAGTGAGAAATAAGCACAGCTTCATGATCATTACCAATATCTAATAAAACACATTTTAAATTTCACTTACAACTATCGATAAACAATCTCCAATCTTCAGCTTTCTATCTTAACAGCCCCTGTATTATTAGAGAACGAGAAATGTAATAACAACAGACTTTATTATTTTCAGAGCTAAAAATGGAGAAAATTATTTTTCGTGATCATGCTAAAATAATATCTTTACACCTTGAGATAACAAATTTCTTTCTTTACGACTAGATGCTAGCTCAGATCACTCTTTCGAAAGGTCAAGATCTCTAATCAAATAATAGATCGATGAAGCCTGAACTACGTGATAGTTGATAGTCATAATGAATAATAATATAAAACAAGTTACTATGTTTTAACTATTACTGATTTATTGATGTAAAGAATAAAAAGTCACATTGGTTGGACCGGTTTCGGACATACGTCCATTATCAACAACAAGCTAATGAAAACTGAATACTCATGTACAATACAGGAACTAACATCAATATAATGCTAGTAGAGGTCACAGTAACTTGAATAATGGTGATTGGTAGGTAATTAAGTCTACCTGGTCATTAAGGAGCTCAACCCTTTCTATCCTAGATGCTTTGAAAATTTCCATCGATACAAAGAAATTGAGTTTATAAGATTTATCACAAGAATGAAGAATTTTTAGTTGTTGAAGTTCTGGAAAAGGATGACATTCATTCAGACAATGTGCAGATAAAGTTGAATCATATTTCTGATGTAAGAATGACCGGAAATGTTCCTTGTATCTAGCCTTGACCAATATAAAAGGAATTGCAATAAGCATGTTAATTGGTATACTCCTGATTTTTCAAATTTATCGGTTTTATCTTTTGTGTTGAAAAGCAGGCCTGACGATTTGCTAGCTGGTTTGGATGCAATATGAACTTTTTACTATCAGACAAAACTCTAGCAATCTGTTCTGACGTCTTCCCAAAATATGTTAGAGACATAAATGTTTCGGGCTTTTCTATCTTGGATTGGGGATATATCATGTTGAATGTGTTGTTGCGTATTTTTCGATTAATAAACTCTCTATTGATTTTATATCAAAGCCGTTGTTTTCTGCTATTAACATAATGGTGTTAGATTCTGATTTTCGGTCCATGTCCGATAAAGGCAGAGAAATCGCTCTGTGAATCATGGATTTGAAGGCTGCGATTTTTTGAGAATATGGATGAAATTAATCTATGGGTATGATAATGGACGTATGTCCGAAACCGGTCCAACCAATATAAAAATTGTCATGTTGAATGTGTTGTTGATTATAACCAAAACTGGTCCAACCAATGTAACTTTTTATTCTTTACATCAATAAATTAGTGATAGTTAACATAAAACATAGTAACTTGTTTTATTTCATAATTCACTATCTCTAATCAAACACTTAAAGTATCTTAAGAAAATGTGAACGCGCTGTTGTCACTTCAAAATCACTGTCACGTTCATCAGAGAAAACATCCACCATCTCTGTGTTCGAAAAGTTTGATAGATCTGAAAGACATTGGCTCATAGGAGACGATATGTCATCTGAATACAAATGGGGCCTTTTAGCGGACAGTAAATCAGGATATGTCATTATTCTTTTGTTAATACAATGTAATTCTACTACACAAAAATAATCGTCTACTTCAATTGGTTATGCTTACAGTTTGCCACTGTCTTAAATGTTCACTACACAACTTACACACAATGTTTGGAACCCACAGTTTGTTCAGAGCTGCCATATTTAAATTGAAGTAATCAACGTATGTCTTCTTCACTGAATCTGTTATAGGTTTTCTGAATATTTCACTACATACTCACCACAAATATTACAAAATGTATTCGGATCATTAACATAATACCATTTTGACGACAGCATATCGATATTATTGATTGAAGGTTATGATCGATCGGTAGAAACCTGAATGTAGCTTCAAGATTTTAGTAGCTTCGCGCGACGTTTTTCGGGCTAATAAATCGAATTATAACAGAGAATAAGCGAAACCAATCGAAAAATTTTTTTCGTAGACCTGTGCTACCAGTGTCCTGTATCTGTGGATCATTCTGGAAACAGTTGAACAGGATTTCACAAGTATTTGGCCTATTCTTGTAAAAAGTTCAATTTAGATCACCTAACACAACTTCTTCAGCACATTCTGTCGGGGTCAACGTTAGTCATTCGAGTTGCATTTTTACCGAAAATTAAAATTCCGAAAAAGAAAAAGGTAACTCGTAAAAATTGATCATCTGCTGTTGTCTATGAAACTAACCTCTGGGATCCATTCTTTCGCCAACCTTGTTTCTGCTGCAGATAAACGATCTTCTGTCATCTACAGAGAACAAAATCTTCGGTTTTGCAGACGATTGTACCATGGTTTCGTCTTTCAGTAGTCTGCGGCCGATTACAGCTGCGGAGTCTCAGATGTCAACAAATTAATAACTTGAACTCTGACTTACAGAGGATATCTCAGTTGGGTCAATTGAACCTGGTGAGATTCAACGCGAGCAAGACACAAGAAACTACGTTTTCTAGAAAGGTCCCCGTTGGGGAATCTCCTCTGATGATGCAAGGCTAACAAGTTGCATCCAAAGATTCTATTCACCTTCACGGAATAACGGTCAACTCTGGGTTTTCCTGGCATGAACATGTATCAGCAATAGCTGGCATCAGCTAAACTTAGTTTCCTTTTCAGAGCCAAACGATACTTCACGTCATCTCAGCTGTTGCTTCTTTATAAGGAGTAGATTCCATCTGCTTTGGAATATTGTTCTCATATATGGGGATCTGCGCCCAAACATTCGTTGCGGATGTTAGATAGTGTGCAAAAACGGGCTGTGCGCCTCATCGACCACCCGGAGATCACCCACGATCTCCAATCGCTGGCTCTCAGAAGACAAAATGATGATCTTTCTCTGTTCAGATACACAGAAGATGCTCCAATGAGCTGAAAGACTTTGTTCCGGGAAAACTCATGTTTTGCCGCAACACTAGTCTGGCAAGGAGTTCTCATCATATGGCGGTACATTTAACGACCACTTCAGAAGAATTCCTTCGTTTACAGGGCCGGTGAGCTGTGGAATTCGATTCCGTCCGACATCTTCCCAAAATTCTACAATTTTGCCCTCTTCAAGGAGCTAGTAAACAGACACCTCAATTCTTCCCAGGCGCCCACTTATGTGGTGTAATAGGTTCGCTTTATCGTGTTTTGCAAGATCTCAATTTATTTCTTTCATTTTATTTTTCATGAGAAAACATGTCTGCTATGGAAACACATCGAGTTTTCTTGGCATTTGTCCGGACATATAGGAAAAAAAAATTAGTCCATGCCAAAGATGAAATTTGACATATTGTGCGTTAATTTGCGGACGCAGTGTATTAGACCAAAATTATCAAAATTGAATGAAAAATCATATTCTGGAATATAAAAAGCATGTTCTGTAATGAAATAAAAGAGTTGGGTCTACTGTGAATTTCAAAATTCCAGAACAAATTCGCATATAAACAATTTTCACAAAAAAAAAAGAAAACTTAGCAACCAACCACTCTATAGTTTCAGGCAATTATTTCCACCCCAATTACAGCTGAGTCATACATAATATATAATCTCAAATTGATTGTTTGGTACTCGAAGGGTTAATGTGTTACGTTGAAACCATTTCGCTCGATTTAATTCCATGAAAACTGTCGTATTTGTTGTTATGGACGGCATATGTTCTACAAACAATCCCTTTGGAACAACAAAGTAAACAGAAAGTTTGTAGGGCTCCGCTGCAAATGTTTGTCGTATATTTCTCATGAGATGTATAATGAACAAGATACCACATAAACTAGCATCAGTTTGAGAAATGCATCTGTGCCAACAAAAGTTCAACACAGGTCATTTGATTTCCGGTAGGTTCGTTAACGTCTCCAAGAAACCTTGAGGTAAAAATACACGAATTTCCTGAAGTGCTATTTCGTTTGGAAACGTACACGAATTGATTTTATTGAATTCGTTTTCTCTGAAACCTTAGAATAGTAGAAAAATACGCATGAGAATTGCGTTTGATTATTAAAATATCTTTAGAGTAAAACAACAATTGTGAACGATATTTTTGTTTGAAAGACTATGTGAAAACTCGCAATCAATCCGATTTTCAACAGTATGAAACTAAGTATAGAGAATTGCAGTATTTACACGCTCCATGCCAAGAGTAACTAAACTTTTATATCCTTCCTTCATTCCTTGAGTTTACTACACCTTCAAACATCCCTATTTTTCAAAATAGGTAGCTATACATCCTCCATTCAAAAGTAACCGAAATATTTGAAGATAGGAACAACCAGCATTAATTAATCAATGTCTTTGCCTTTTGCATTGATATACAGGGTAGGCCATAACGGAAGGGCGTTTTTCAAAAGAGAATATCTCAGCTGTTTTTCAACGTAGAATATTTTTAATTACGTGAAATGAAATCTCGAATGTGACCATTTAGTGTAGAAGAAGTAAGAAGAATCATGTTCATCAGACAGATATCGTCCGTGTTCCGTAATGCATTGCTGTAGTCGATTCTCAAAGTTCTGCATCACCCGTTCTAACAAATTGGTGTCGATTGCCCTGACTTCTCTTGTAATGGCTTCTTTCAACTCTTTCAGATTTCGAGGTTTATCTACGACCTTAGCCTTTAGGTTTCCCCACAAAAAATAATCACGAAAAGTGAGATCCGGGAAAGGAGGGGACCAACAAGAGATTACATGACCAGGAAAAATGCAACGCACAACTTCCGTTGAGGCTCTGGATGTATGTGCAGTGGCACTATCCTGTTGAAACCAAACATTTATTCCGTTCATTCTTCATCGTCGCAATTCTAGGATAAAAAAGTTCTCCAGCATGAAAAGATATCACTCGGAGTTTACAGTTACGGTTGCCTTTCGCTTATCCTAGAAAAATACGGTCTACTCACCCCAAGACGGCTCATAGCACACCAAACGGTGACTTTCTCACTGTGAAGTGAAGATTGATGCAGTTCGCTGGGGTCTTCTCCTGTCCAATATCGGCAATTCTGTTTATTAACCGAATTGCTCAAATGAAAATGAGCCTCATCACTCATCATTATCACTGGTTCATTTTCATCAGCGATAATCATTTGCATTCTCTCGGCAAACTGTTAGCGTTGTGCGAAATCCCCTTCATTCAGGTGCTGGACAACCTTAACCTTATAGGGGTGAAAGTGGAGGTCTTGGTGTGAAATTCTGCGAATAGGTCGACTACTCATTCGGAGTGTTGCAGCTCGTTTTTCGGACGGAGTGCCCTGGGCTTTGAATTACAGTTTCTATCACTCTCTCCTCGGAAGCTGGTATCCTTACACTTCGGGGACGACCTTGAGGTTTCGCATTCATTGCTGCTGCAGTCATTCTGAAATTCTGTACCCATCAGATTGTAACAAAATTAACTTTAATTACTCTGGTTAAGCCCAGAGAAAACTGAGCAATGAGACTTTAATTCAATATTCGTCACTGAAATCTTAAAAGAAAAGTCAGGACAGTTTTACTCAGATATTTAATCAATTACAAAAATTATGATAATAAAACATAGTGTCACAAATACTTCTCTATGTTATATACAGGCAATAAGACTTATCTTGGTGGTTCTTGGTCTTACTGATGCCTTTGGGGAAAACCTCTATTTCAGATGATGAACCCCACGTACAAGTCTCTACATAGGAATTTCTATTCATGGGTCTCCACCTAGGACTTTCTATTCATGGGTCTCCACCTAGGACTTTCTATTCAGGACTTTCTATTCATGGGTCTCCACCTAGGAATGTCGGTCTAGGTACAGGTCTCCACCTAGGAGTTTGTCTAGCTATGGGTCTCCACCTAGTACTTTCTATTCATGGGTCTCCACCTAAGAATGTCGGTCTAGGTACAGGTCTCCACCTAGGAATTTGTCTAGCTATGGGTCTCCACCTAGGACTTTCTATTCATGGGTCTCCACCTAGGATTTTCTATTCAGGACTTTCTATTCATGGGTCTCCACCTAAGAATGTCGGTCTAGGTACAGGTCTCCACCTAGGAATTTGTCTAGCTATGGGTCTCCACCTAGTACTTTCTATTCATGGGTCTCCACCTAAGAATGTCGGTCTAGGTACAGGTCTCCCCTAGGAATTTGTCTAGCTATGGGTCTCCACCTAGGACTTTCTATTCATGGATCTCCACCTAGGACTTTCTATTCAGGACTTTCTATTCATGGGTCTCCACCTAGGAATGTCGGTCTAGGTACAGGTCTCCACCTAGGAGTTTGTCTAGCTATGGGTCTCCACCTAGTACTTTCTATTCATGGGTCTCCACCTAAGAATGTCGGTCTAGGTACAGGTCTCCACCTAGGAATTTGTCTAGCTATGGGTCTCCACCTAGGACTTTCTATTCATGGGTCTCCACCTAGGATTTTCTATTCAGGACTTTCTATTCATGGGTCTCCACCTAAGAATGTCGGTCTAGGTACAGGTCTCCACCTAGGAATTTGTCTAGCCATGGGTCTCCACCTAGTACTTTCTATTCATGGGTCTCAACCTAAGAATGTCGGTCTAGGTACAGGTCTCCCCTAGGAATTTGTCTAGCTATGGGTCTCCACCTAGGACTTTCTATTCATGGGTCTCCACTTAGGACTTTCTATTCAGGACTTTCTATTCATGGGTCTCCACCTAGGAATGTCGGTCTAGGTACAGGTCTCCACCTAGGAGTTTGTCTAGCTATGGGTCCCCACCTAGTACTTTCTATTCATGGGTCTCCACCTAAGAATGTCGGTCTAGGTACAGGTCTCCACCTAGGAATTTGTCCAGCTATGGGTCTCCACCTAGTACTTTCTATTCATGGGTCTCCACCTAAGAATGTCGGTCTAGGTACAGGTCTCCACCTAGGAATTTGTCTAGCTATGGGTATCCACCTAGGACTTTCTATTCATGGGTCTCCACCTAGGAATGTCGGTCTAGGTACAGGTCTCCACCTAGCACTTTCTATGCATGGGTTTCTACCTAGCAATTTCGGTCTAGGTACAGGTCTCCACCAAGGACTGAATTCCACAAATTAGACACGTATCCACAAGACATTCTATGCTCTAACGTTACAGCGAGCTGCACCAAGGAATTTGAAGTAACAAAATAACGTGGATTTAACATTATTTGAAGACAAAAGCAATATGAAAAGATCTAAATCTAAATCTAAAATGTAAACTCGTTCTAGCTGTTCAGGTAGGTAATAGAATTGAAAGATAAGTTCTATAAAAAGCGAGGGAGCATAAAAAACTATTTACAATTGAAAGTGAAGCTACATAAAAAGCGAGGAAGGATCTATAAAAACTATTTACAAAAATTACAGATGTTTGGCAACCATTTTGTAAATTTGAAAGAATTTCATGATTCACATGCTAATTTTACGAAAATATTTGAAAATGAAGGAAATTCTGATTGAATATACGAGTTTGAGTTACTTTTGTCGTTTTCTACTTAGAAAAATCATTTCGATCAAGTTTTTAATGAGAAATCTATCAAGGTCATTATAAAAACTGTAGAAATTAAAGGAATACGATTATGAAATTTATCGTGAGAAAAAGAAGAATTCTGTAGAGCAAAATTTGAATTTTAAAAGCTACTTCAAGGCATTCAAGCAGTTAGTAAAAAAAAGCTGTAAGGAAAATTATAAATTAGATTTTCAAGGTTAAGTGCAGCATTTTGCTAAATGAATTTTCAACTAACCCTATGTTTTGATATAGGTCACTACACAGTTTATGAGATACAATATATGAATTGTTATATAATTTAACTAACTGCAGTTTAGGAGGATTTTCAAGTTCAACTCATTCGCTTCAAGGTCTGCAAAGAAAGGAATTCCTAAACTGAAGAATGCTCGTAGCACATGCACTTATCATATGCGTATTATGCGGATCAGATTGTTAACCTGTGGCGTGTCACAGATAGAGGCTTGACTGGATTCAGGTGTTTCAACTCAAATTGTTGTGACGTGATTTTAGCACGTTACAAAATGATTGTGTCATGTTACGACCAATGTTGAAGCGCTGGCGAAAGCGCCGCTGCACGACAATGATAGGCTGTCCCGATTTCAAATACTTTTCAACTGCAAACGTACGGTGCTATCGTGTCCAGATAACCATTGTGAACCAAATGATATCTCCTCCTGAGTCCAATAACCTTATCTGCTCCCCTTTACTCACTCACCGTTACGTGTACTACCCGTTTCGAAGAGGCCATTCCATTACCCCCACCTTGTACGAATTTGATCGCGCCAACAGGTTGTCGAACGACTTCTCTATTTCCTTTTTTTGGAATGGTGTTTAGTGCGTCGGTCACCGTAGTTTCAATGGTTTAAATCGAATCGCGCCGCTTTTATCTCATCGTCAAATGCAGCTTAGGGAATAGATAGTAGTCGCAAGGAGATATATCAGGTTGATAGGGGAATGTTGCAAGGCAATAATGCAATTTTTGATCAAAAATTCAGTTATAACTCTGGAACGATGTGATGGCGCATCATGCAAAATAAAGCAACTGCCGTTTTCTCGATATTCTGGTCAAATACGACGAATTTTTGTCAGCAATCGTTTCATGGTTGGTCACCTTAAAAGTCTCCGGTGACTGTCTGGCCGCATGGAACCAATTCTTTATGGATAATTCCTTTTTAATCGAAAAAACAAATCAGCATTAACCTTCACTTATGACTTTCTATTCAGCATTTTACAGCTCTTTTTCGGTCTCATACTGCAAACACTACATGTCGTCACCTGTCTCAATCGTTCCCAAGAAGTTTGAATCCTCCCGATTCCTTTTTTTATGCGCGCTTTCCAGGAAGATGCGAACCTCTTACACCACATGAGTAGGCGCCTGGGAAGGATTGAGGTGTCTGTTTACTCGTTTCTTGAAGAGGGCCAAATTGTAGGATGTTGGGAAAATGTTGGACGAAAGCACACAGATCACCGGCTCTTTAAACGAAGCAATTCTTATAGAGAGAGGTTCAAGGGGTCGTTAAATGTACCGCCATAGGATGAGAACTCCTTGCCAGCTTAGTGTTGCGGCAAAACATGAGTTGTCCCGGAACAAGGTTTTTCAGCTCCTTGGAGCATCTTCCGTGTATCTGAACAGAGAAAGATCATCTACTTGTCTTCTGAGAGCTAGCGATTGGAGATCGTGGGTGAACTCCGGGTGGGCATAGCCCGTTTTTGCACACTATCCAACATCCGCAACGAATGTTTGGGCGCAAATCCCCATACATGGGAACATTATTCCAAATAAGGTCGAATCTGCGCCTTATATAGAAGCAACAGCTGAGATGACGTGAAGTATCGCTTGGCTCTAAAAAGAAAACCAAGTGTAGCTGATGCTGACTTAGCTATTGTTGATACATGTTCATGCCAGCAAAACTTGGAGTTGACCGTTATTCCGAGAAGGTGCATCGAATCTTTGGATGCAATTTGTTGGTCTTGCATTATTAGAGGAGGTTCTCCAGCGGGTACCTTTTCAGAAACGTAGTTGCTTGCGTCTTGCTCGCGTTGAAGCTCACCAGATTCAACTGACCCCATTCAGATATCCTCTGTAAGTCAGTGTTTATGTTATCAATTTGTTGACATCTCTGACAATCAGATTCCGCAGCTATAATCGACCGCAGACTATTGAAAGGCGAAACCAGGGTACAATCGTCTGCAAAACCGAAGATCTTGTTCTCTGTAGATGACAGAATGATCTCCTAATGATGTCTTTGCTATGCTCAATTTGATTAAACTTTCAGCCGTCGGTGAGTTCATGTGGTGCAAACCTCGGATTAACCTTCGAAAAAACCAATATTTCAGCATACAGTTGTTTGAGGAATGCCTAATTCCATCTCAATACACACTCGCACGCATTCAGGCTCTTAATATCCCATTAAAATCGCTTGAACCACTTACGTATGGGATAGGCAATCATTATCGTATTCAGTTCGTAGCATTTGGTTTATTTCAGTAAAAGATTTTCCAAGTTTAACACAAAACTCTTCGTTTTAAACTTATTTTCCGACATCTTGTATTGTACCTAACGCACTAACACACATGACGCAATAACTCAAGTAGTTTACATCTAAATGTCATGAAATTTTCAACGGCTGTCAATGAAGTACTAAGTTATTGAGTGGTATAATATCGAAGTGGCACCAGTAGTACTATTTTATTTAAAACAGGTATGAAGGGTGTATGAATGAGTCATTCTCAATGTGGCAAAACTAGGTATACAATTAATAAACAATTGGAAGGGATGTAAACTTGAGACAAGAAGAATTATTAAAAATTCCGAATATCAAAGAATAATCTAGGTAATGATTAGTTGGCCATTTTTCTTATTAGTTATTTCGAATTGGTGGAATTCAGCCAGTTCTTTTCCAAAGATCTTCATTTATACACGCAGTCGACGTTTCGGCAGAATATTCTGCCTTCTTCAGGACTCTAAAATGAATTTTACTATCAGAAAATAAAATTTTCTTCTTTAAGAAGAGTGAAACAACATAACATATATGTGTATAAATTGAACAGACTCTTCTCTATCGAGAACCGAATTGTTAGACATTACACGAAACACTCACAAGCTCGAACAAATGGAAAACACTATGAAATGTAAATATATAAAAACTGCAATAAAATACAATAAATAAATAAATAGGATAAAATTTTCTTTTAGAAATAAATAAAAAAACTAGGTAATCACAAGGTATATACAGATCTCCTACGTAATAATAAAACGAAAGATACATGTCTAGATAATTCAAGGGCCGCTTAGTCTTACTAAATGGTAACAAAGAACACAAAGAAGATCCGTTCTCCACTCTCGAAATGCAACTGATATTCGGGAACAATTGGCAAAACATTGAATATGCGCGGTTTGATATTATTAAAATTTTTACGTTGTCATAATCTACTAAGGAAACGATTGATACACACGGCATTTCAATACCAATAATGGCGGTTTCAACTTCAAGAATTGATTCTCCATATAAAATTGAAATATGAATTATTAAGACCTTCAGTATCCTGTTTTCTGTTGGCACTGTTTGTATGTTTTTTATATGATATATTAGAAGACTTTTGAATTGTGGAGGCCGTTACTTGATGTAGATCCATGATATCTCTGGACAGAAGATATGGATCAAATCAGAATGCAAGATTTTGTTCCACAAGCGAGACATCTACAATATTTATCTCAAGGTAATTCATACCGAGTTATTGTACAGACTTCATCCACTTGAATTCGATTCATTAGATTACAATAATAGATTCAAAATTAGATCAATAATACATAATAAATATACCATCCAATACCGCAAATTAAAGTTTCTCGTGTCACGAAAACCGAAACCTACTCCACGTAAAACTAAATTTTCTGACCATCAATTTTTGAGAGATTCGTTAACCTTTCTGATACTAATTTCACAACTGATGAAACAAATCTCTTGGAGAAAGGTTTCAAACACAATATTAAATCAAACAAGATAAAATCTGATTTAGAGGAACTTGGCATAGATACTGAAATTTCTCTGAAAAATATTCCTTATAACACTCACCTTAAATATTTAGCATCTAACATTATAAAAATGAATCATTAGCTGACTTTAAACCGAGTAAAGAACAAAATATTTTAAAGGCCATCAAACAAAAATCTCAACTAAATGAAGTTATTTTCACAAAAGCAGATAAGGTTAATACTGTTATTGCGTTAAATAGAAATGACTACCTATTTAAAACTCTAAATTTCATTTCGTCCGGAAACTATACAATTTTAAACAAAGATCCAACTATTAAATTCCAGAAAAATATTAAAATTGCAATAAATGACGCAAAATCTTTAATTAAAGCAATAGATAAATACAAATTAATTTTACCAAACCCTCAACCACCTCAACTGTATTCACTCATTAAATTGCATAAAGTAAATAACCCCGTTAGACCAGTCGTATCTTACGTTACAGCCCCAGCCGTGAAATTGTCGCACTACCTTATAGATATTATTAAAAATTATTGTTCATTCAAATCAAAATTTTCTATAAAAAATTCATTCGAATTGATAAATAACATAAAAAACGTTAACCTACCACCTAACGCAAAACTTATTTCGTTTGATGTTGAGAATTTATACCCAAGTGTTCCTCCAGGTGATGTCAAAATATTAATCGAAAACATGTTGAATTCGAATCATGTTAACCACATAATCAAATCAGAAATATTGAATCTGTTGGACGTTTGCATTGAACAAAATTATTTTTCTTTCAACAACATCTATTATAGTAGTGAGAATGGTTTGATCATGGGAAATCCTTTGAGTCCACTTTTAGCAGAGATTTTATGAATAATATTGAACAGAAAATTCATACACATCCACTCATTTCCAAATTTCTTTATTGGTATAGATATGTTGACGACATCTTAGTATGTTTCATTGGAACTACTCGTCAATTAGACTTATTTGTTAATTTCATTAATTCCATCCATTTGAACATTAAATTCACGATAGAAATTGAACAGAACGATTCCATAAATTTTTGGACTTAAAAATCACTAAACAAAATAATAATCATGTTTTTTCGGTCTTTCGTAAACCAACACATACTGATACAATTATACATAACTACTCATTGCATCCCATTCAACACAAAGTTGCAGCTTTAAACAGCATGGTACATCGGTTACTCAATTTACCTTTATCAGTAGAAGATTATAATAAAGAGTTAAACATCATCAGAAAGATAGCCATTAATAATTCATATAATCCGGATATGATAGATCTAATCATTCGTAAAAACTCTATCAAAAAGCAATAAATGAAGTATATCCTATTCATAAAGACTATAAAATATTCAACAGTTTAACATTCTGCGGTTCTGCAAGTACAAATATTAAATCCTTTCTCGTCAAACAAAATCTTAATATAGCTTTCAAAACTTCTAATAACTTAGGTAAACATATTAAAAATAATAAATCTCGTGTTGAAAAATCAAGTAAATCAGGAATCTATAAACTCAATTGCGGTTCTTGTGATAAAATTTATATCGGTAGGACCTATAGGAGTTTTGGCATAAGAACATCTGAACATAAACGTAGCTTCGACAAAAATAAATCTGATTCAAATTATTCAAACCACCTAATAAAAGAAAACCATTCATTCAATAAAAACTTCGACATATTACATATAAAATCAATAAGTTCAAAATTAGATCTCCTAGAAGCATTAGAAATAAATAGATACAAACATTCGGACAAGCTTTTGAATGAACAGGTAGATTTGAATTACTCACCCTACTTAACTTGTTCAATCAGTTTTATTACCTTTCATACTAACTGTACAATGGCTCGGTGTGGATTTTCCTGTTATTCATCCAACTTGTTCTACGATTTGTTTATAATACCATACTCTTCATTCTATTTTTCATTCTTGATAAAGCTGCTGTGTCAGCGAAACGTCGTCGAATTTTTCAAATAAAGTGTAGATCAAAGTTAAACCTTGTGTTTTTATCTCATTTATATTAGAAGACTCATTAAGGAAATGGTACACATACAAAAACATACAAACAGTGTCAACAGAAAACAGGATACAGAGGGTCTTAGTAATTCATATTTCAATCTTATAAGGAGAATCAATTCTTGAAGTTCAAACCACCATTATTCGTTTTGAAATGCCGTGTGTATCAATAGTTTCCTTAGTAGATTATGACACCGTAAAAATTTTAATAATATCAGACCGCACATATTCGATGTTTTGCCAACTGCTCCCGAATATCAGTTCGATTTCGAGAGTGGAGAACGCATCTTCTCTGTGTTCTTTGTTACCGTTCAGTAAGACTAAGCGGCCCTTGAATTATCTAGATATGTATCTTTCGTTTTATTATTACGTAGGAAATCTGTATATACCTTGTGGGTAACTAGTTTTTTTATTTATTTTTAAAAGAAAATTTCATCCTATTTATTCATTTATTGTGTTTCATGGCAGTTTTTATATAAACATTTCATAGTGCTTTCAATTTGTTCGAGCTTGTGAGTGTTTCGTGTAATGTCTAACAATTCAGTTTTCAGAGGAGAGTCTGTTTAATTCATACACATATATGTTCTGTTGCTTCACTTTTCTTAAAGAAGAAAATTTTATTTTTTGATAGTAAATTTTAGAGTCCTGAAGAAGGCAAAATATTGCGCCGAAACGTCGACTGAATGCATAAATAAAGATCTTTGGAAAAAAAAACTGGCTGAACTCCTCCTATTCGAAATGAATCAAAGAATAATCCCTCTTAACAAGAGCTAGTCTGCCATGCACGCAACCATCAAGAGCTACAACAATGCAATTAAGCAGGATGACGAAGAACGAAACTGCAGATTGCAGTTTCGCTCTTATTACGAAATCATCAAAGATGCATATCGCGACACAATATCTCAAATAATAACCGACAGGAGGTTTTCCTCAAATCGTGGTTTACAGCACCCAAGCCAACGGGACCATTTCCTTCGTTTGAATTGTGATACGTTAAAGAAGTCTGCGAAACCATGTCCACAAAAGCTTTTCTCATGAAATGACCCCGATAATCACTTTTCTGAATATTGCTGAAATTTTCTTGAACATCCTATACATCGTTTAATCAGTCGTTGATTTATTGTACTCTCAATGATTCGAACAGAAACTCTCATCTTGAATTATTCTAAAAGTACGATAAATTTATAACTCAAAGAATTTTATATCCGTATGAAATTAACTTTCGCCTCTATGTTCACATCACTCTAGAAACTTTTCAACTCAACAATATGAGGGAGAAAGAAATATAAAGTTTTAAAAGTCCCGTTTTGTTGAATACAATGTCGCCACTTTAAAATTCCCGGAGATAACGTTGATCTCCAACTAACAATTGAAAAGTTTCTGTTATGTAAAATATTTTCCGAAGCTCTTTCATACTTAAATTTAATGTATGAAATGCTCTGACGATTTGTTGGATTTTATTTCAATTTGGCTAACATAGTTTTATCCCAGAAAATATGTAATGTTTACGAAAAATATAAATGACAAAAAAGTTCAAAATAGGCTTGAGAAAATAATTATTTCGAGGTCGAATTATACTTCCTAGAAAAGTTCTTACGGAACAACCAGAACAGTTCGTCGATATCACTTATATACAGGGAAGGTTGATGAATGAAATACTATTGAACTATGTTTATGAAAGAATTTTTGCATAAAACGCCATCAGATATCACCTCCCTTGATATTGCCGTAACTATTTTAAACAGCCTGTATATCCCGTTCAATTAGTCATAAATTGTTTGTTTGTTTGTTTGTTTTTTCCTTTAACGTGCTCTGTTTCTGCCTTTCGGGTAATGACACGCCGGGGAATTCTGTCACCTCACTAACCCGGGAATTTTGCCGAACCCCCCTCGTGTCGAGGGAAGGGATCTTTAATGTCCAACACATCTCTGTTAGACAGGACCGACAGCTTTACATCTCCTCCGAAAGATGGACACTCAAGCGATTTCCAGAATCCGAAAAATCGCACCGACTTTGTGGGGATTGAACCCAGATAACTCTGCGTAGGAGACGAGCATCATATCCCATACGCCACCGAGCCGGCTTAGTAATAAATTCATTGTACTCTCAACGATTTGGGCAGAAACTTTTATTTTGTTTCAATTGGCTCACACACTTTTTTTTTAGAAAAGCCTTGGTCAACTGAAAACTGTCTGAGTTGAAGACAGAGCTTATAATATCCAACAGGTGTATTTGTAACTCAACAATTGATTAAACCTTTGGAGAAGACTAGTGGAACTGAGTTCTGGTATATGGCGAAGGCAGTAAAGAACAACTTCAACAAGTAATCCTCCCTAGCTTTAAATCATGATAACAGTTCTATGGCACCATTACCTTAAGCAAAGGAGCACTTCTTCGTACAAATGTTTCCGCAAAACTCTGTTTTAGATACATCGCACGTAGAGCCACCAATCTAACCTAACCTAAACTGTGAGGAAGGAGTTGGTCTTGATGGAATATCACCAACTGCTTTGAAGAAATGTGTCTTGGAGAGTTGCTAGAGTAGAACCGATTCCAAAGAGAAGAAATGCCTATCACAAAATGATAGTCCAATCGCATTCTTCTCCATTATGCCGAAAGTCATGGAAAGAGTGATAACCGATGAGCTCATAAAATATCTCGAATTACAGGGAATCATCAGTGATCGACAATACTGTTTCTGTAGACAACGATTAACCGGTGAACCCTTCGCATACAATATGCACTTGTGGACATCAAAAATCAAGAAGCATGGCGAAGCTAGAACTATTGCTCATATTATCTTCCACAGGGTTTGGAACGCAGCCTTCATGAATATGAAGTCATGACTTTTCTGCCAAAGTAGAAGAATTGGACTTAGTAAGCAGCGATTTCGAAAGATGCCATATATTCACTTAATGCAATACTAAGAACCGATTGAGACGCCAAGTTTGCTGAACATTCAATCCAACATATTCAGCCAGTTGGCCGCCAAAACCGTGCGATTTGCCCACTCTAGACTATTTTTTCTAGGGATACATTGAATCTCTCGTCCACAGCAACAAAGCAATCACAATTGCTGGCTTGGAAAATACATGTTCATGTACATGTAAAAAAAAAATATTCCAAAAGATGATTGACTACTCCAAGCATCAGGTATGAAATGAAAGGAAATTAAATGTGCAGATGTTCTGTGTTCAAATTTCAGAAGCAAAACACTTTAAAAATCACCTATAATTTAATAACCAGGAAAAGGTTTTGAACAAAAGTCTCTAAGAACACCAAATTCGCACAATGACTTCGATTTTTCGCTCGTATCTGCATATCTTTCATAGCCAGGGTTTTTCATTTACCAAGTAATGAAGAAGTTGGTTATTGGGCGATATTGACACAGATATTGGGGAGAAATAAAACACAATTTGAATACAAATACATTTTATTATCATAATTTATTGCAGAAACGACGCGGCAGACTGCAGTTTCGTCCTCATTAGAAGCTCATCAGTGTCGCATATCGCTTCTCAGCATCCTAACAAGCTACAACGGGGTATCTTGTATAAACGTATGAGAGTCGCCCTCTATGGACCGAGACAGCGAACCCACTACCGAACTTCGAGAAAGATACGAACAATAATAAACAGATGTGAGAACGTTAAAAATTCCAACATTTGGAGAACATCTTTCGCCAATCCGTGAATTACATCAACGGATAAACTTCGCGAGGAGTCACAATATGTAAACTTGAGACAAGAAGAATTATTCAAAAATCCGTAGATCAATGACCCTTCTTGACAAGAGATATTTCCTAAATCTGCCCGCCATGCACGCAGCCCCCAAGAGCCTTTGGCATTCTGGTTAGTTGCACTATTGTGGCTCTTGGGGGCTGGCAGATTTGGAAACTAGCTCAGGTCAGAAAGGATTATTGATTGAACAAAGGATTTTGAATTATTCTTCTTGTCTCAAGTTTACATATGTAGACTCCCACGAAGCGAAGTTTATCATGAAAAATTTTGTCACATCATATATCATATATATATATATATATATATATATATATATATATATATATATATATATATATATATATACATACAGAATTATTGCCCGAAATAACAGCTTTTCTAGACGAATGAGGAGATGACACTCAGATGTTGAAAAACGAAAAACTGACATCATAATGCACTTAAACACCATTGATTTGGAACTTCAAGGTAAAGGACAAACTATCATCGAGATTATTAGCACAGTAAACGCATTCAAAAGTAATTTGCAACTTATGAAAGATCAACTGGATAGAAAGGATCTGGAACATTTTTCGTCTTTGAAAACAAGGATTCCTCAATTGAATTATCGAATATTTTGGGACAAGTCGAATTGCGTTTTTATGATTGCAGTAAATTGGCAAATATAGCATCATTTATGAGTTATCCTTTTTCATGTAAAAGCATTGAGGAATTAGCTACTGACATAGCAAGTCAGTTTAATATGAACTCATGTTCTGTTTAAAATGAATTGGAGCAGATCATATCAGATATATATCTCAAAGCTACAGCATCTGTTATAAATTTCTGGTGTTTTATATCTGGAGGATGAATATCCGAATTTAAGGCAAATCGCCCTTCAAGGGACAGCAATGTTTGGGTCAACTTACTGGTGCTAGTCTGCATTTTCTGAAATGAAGACAATAAGTCAAAATATCGCAATCGACTAACTGACGATTATATGTCATCATGTTTGTGATTAGCACTCAGTGAATACGTACCTTATTATGAAAAGTATACTGAGGATATTGTTTTGTAACAACCAATAAACTCGCAATTCTGAATAACTATGGGTTTTACATTGATATTATAGAGAACCTAACCCAAACCTTGACTAAAATAATGTATATTGTGCGGAAAGGTAATATCTGTATATGCCACGGTACACCCTACCTAGGTAGGATTTATCATGTATGTACGACAACCATGCATCACACATACTTGCAGCCTCTCAGAGTCGATCGTAAGTAGTCTAAATATTGAGGTAGATTGCCAGTAGTTCAAGTTTGAGCACCTCTGCTCTACGTCTTTACCAGTGGCCAGTATATTCTCCTGGATTCTTTAGATTCGAAAATGTGGCAATTTGTTTGGGCATATTACCAAGTTAATTAATTCCAATCACTTGCCGTATATATTAATTTTTTGGTAAATAATGAAGAAAGTATCAGAGGGAGTATAAAAAGAGCTCAATTTTTATTTACGATATATAAAAATCTCATGTGATTGTAACCCTGCATCACACATACTTGCAGCCTGACAGAGTCGATCGTAAGTAGTTTAAAAATATTGAGGTAGATCGCCAGCAGTTCAAGTTTGAGCATCCCTGCTCTATACTCTTTCGTGAATTTAACTTCATCTGCGGTAAGTTAATTCAGAACAGATTGAATGGTAGGAATTTCGGGATTCAAGGTAGGTTACCTGTTTATTTTGCATACTCGAGGGAAACCTGCATTCGCTGCACTCCATCTCGTTTCTCACTGTCCGGAAGATCACATACTCCCCGCTGACCTGGAATGTACCTCCCTCAATGCACGGAACCGGAGTTGGAAAGAAAATCGGTCCCTTTACAATCCTGAGATTATCGATCACGTATTAAAGTGATAGTTTCGTGCAAACTTTTTTTTCTAAAAAATATCTTCTCGGTCACTGATAAAATGATATTTCACAATTTTTGTGCCAGTGGTCTTTCTAATACTTGAGCATTTCTGGATTTTGCTTAGCAGTATGTTTGTATGTACAGGGTGTCCCAAGATTTTCGATGATGGTTTGGAGACAAAAAATTGTCATCAACCTCACACTGTGCAAAGGCAGCATCGAGGCGATCAGGTTATCCACAAGAGAGTCCAGATAAAAACTACTGAAACTACAACAGTTACAAATGTTAGTAAATCTGTAGGTTAACAGTAGAACTTCTCGATTATCCTAGTGAAAAAAACAGCCATGAATTATTTGGCAATATCTAGATAAAAACTATGACAGATGACGCGATATTGACTGGACATTGTTCATTGAAGAAACGCTTTTATGTTAAAATAAATGTGACACACCCCTCTGTTAAGGATGTAATTCGGAAGAAAAAACAATCGTACATGTTCTCTTCGAATGTAAATGTTCAATGATCCTGAACACTAGGGTACACACGCTCCAGGAGGAATTGTCAACCGTAGGCCACCAGCGGAAGACCACACAGGATGATATAGGTACTTTTTCTGAAAATTAAGGATGTTTGAAGGATGCGTGTTGGATGTAGGGCCACAGTCAGAGCAGTGAAAACATTGAAGCTATCAGGTTAACCGAAAGAAGGTCTAGGCAAGAAATACTGAAACTCTTAAATATCCTACGTTAGTAGGTCTGTAAGTTAACTGAAGAACTTCTGGAGTACCTTAGTGAGAAGAAAAACCATGAATTAATTGGCAATGCTAAGACAGAAACTATGACAGATGACTGGATACTGACATTGTCCATTGGAGAAGAATTTCTTTGTCGTAAATAAAGGTGACACACTCTTCTGTAGAGGGTGTGATCAGAAAGTGAAAACAATCGGACATCTTCCACTCGAATGGGAATGTCCAATTATTCTAAATACTAAGGTACACACGCTCCAGGAGAAATGGCCAACCGTAGGCCACCAGCGGAAGACCACAAAGGAAGCACGTCTTTGTAGTAAATAAAGGTGACACACCATTCTGTAAGGGGTGTGATTAGGAAGTGGAAACAATCAGACATGTTCCACTCGAATGTGAATGTCCAATTATTCTAAATACTAAGTACACAAGCTCCAGGAGAAATGGCCAACCGTAGGCCACCAGCGGAAGACCACAAAGGATAGCCAAAAGAAGGTCCAGGCAAAAAATACTGAAACTCTCAAATACTCTACAACTGTTCGAAACGTTAGTCGGTCTGTAGGTTTACTGAAGAACGTCTGCAGTACCTTAGGGAGAAAAAAATTACCATGAATTATTTGGCAATGTCAAGACAGAAACTATGACAGATGACTGGATACTGACATTGTCCATTGAAGAAGCACGTCTTTGTAGTAAATAAAGGTGACACACCATTCTGTAAGGGGTGTGATTAGGAAGTGGAAACAATCAGACATGTTCCACTCGAATGTGAATGTCCAATTATTCTTAATACTAGGGTACACACGCTCCAGGAGAAATGGCCAACCGTAGACCACCAGCGGAAGACCACATAGGATAATAAAGCTATCTTTTCTGAAAAATAAGGATGTTTGAAGGGTGCGTGTTGGATGAAGGACCACACACAGAGCAGAGGCAACATTGAAGAGATCAGGTTAACCGAAAGAAGGTTAAGCCAAAAAAACTGAAACTCTTAAATACCCTACAACTGTTCGAAACGTTAATGGGCCTGTAGGTTAGCTGAAGAGTTCCTGGAGTACCTTAGTGAGAAGAAAACCATGAATTAGTTGGTAATGCCAAGACAAAAACTATGACAGATGACTAGATACTGACATTGTCCTTCGGAGAAGCATTTCTTCGTCGTAAATAAAGGTGACACACTCTTCTATAGAGGGTGTGATCAGAAAGTGAAAACAATCGGACATCTTCCATTCGAATGTGAATGTCCAATTATTCTAAATACTAAGGTACACACGCTCCAGGAGAAATGGCCAACCGTAGGCCACCAGCGGAAGACCACAAAGGATAGCCAAAAGAAGGTCCAGGCAAAAAATACTGAAACTCTCAAATACTCTACAACTGTTCGAAACGTTAGTCGGTCTGTAGGTTTACTGAAGAACGTCTGCAGTACCTTAGGGAGAAAAAAATTACCATGAATTATTTGGCAATGTCAAGACAAAAACTATGACAGATGACTGGATACTGACATTGTCCATTGAAGAAGCACGTCTTTGTAGTAAATAAAGGTGACACACCATTCTGTAAGGGGTGTGATTAGGAAGTGGAAACAATCAGACATGTTCCACTCGAATGTGAATGTCCAATTATTCTTAATACTAGGGTACACACGCTCCAGGAGAAATGGCCAACCGTAGACCACCAGCGGAAGACCACATAGGATAATAAAGCTATCTTTTCTGAAAAATAAGGATGTTTGAAGGGTGCGTGTTGGATGAAGGACCACACACAGAGCAGAGGCAACATTGAAGAGATCAGGTTAACCGAAAGAAGGTTAAGCCAAAAAAACTGAAACTCTTAAATACCCTACAACTGTTCGAAACGTTAATGGGCCTGTAGGTTAGCTGAAGAATTCCTGGAGTACCTTAGTGAGAAGAAAATCATGAATTAGTTGGTGATGCCAAGACAAAAACTATGATAGATGACTGGATACTGACATTGTCCTTCGGAGAAGCATTTCTTCGTCGTAAATAAAGGTGACACACTCTTCTATAGAGGGTGTGATCAGAAAGTGAAAACAATCGGACATCTTCCACTCGAATGTGAATGTCCAATTATTCTAAATACTAAGGTACACACGCTCCAGGAGAAATGGCCAACCGTAGGCCACCAGCGGAAGACCACAAAGGATAGCCAAAAGAAGGTCCAGGCAAAAAATACTGAAACTCTCAAATACTCTACAACTGTTCGAAACGTTAGTCGGTCTGTAGGTTTACTGAAGAACGTCTGCAGTACCTTAGGGAGAAAAAAATTACCATGAATTATTTGGCAATGTCAAGACAGAAACTATGACAGATGACTGGATACTGACATTGTCCATTGAAGAAGCACGTCTTTGTAGTAAATAAAGGTGACACACCATTCTGTAAGGGGTGTGATTAGGAAGTGGAAACAATCAGACATGTTCCACTCGAATGTGAATGTCCAATTATTCTCAATACTAGGGTACACACGCTCCAGGAGAAATGGCCAACCGTAGGCCACCAGCGGAAGACCACAAAGGATAGCCAAAAGAAGGTCCAGGCAAAAAATACTGAAACTCTCAAATACTCTACAACTGTTCGAAACGTTAGTCGGTCTGTAGGTTTACTGAAGAACGTCTGCAGTACCTTAGGGAGAAAAAAATTACCATGAATTATTTGGCAATGTCAAGACAGAAACTATGACAGATGACTGGATACTGACATTGTCCATTGAAGAAGCACGTCTTTGTAGTAAATAAAGGTGACACACCATTCTGTAAGGGGTGTGATTAGGAAGTGGAAACAATCAGACATGTTCCACTCGAATGTGAATGTCCAATTATTCTTAATACTAGGGTACACACGCTCCAGGAGAAATGGCCAACCGTAGACTACCAGCGGAAGACCACATAGCATAATAAAGCTATCTTTTCTGAAAAATAAGGATGTTTGAAGGGTGCGTGTTGGATGAAGGACCACACACAGAGCAGAGGCAACATTGAAGAGATCAGGTTAACCAAAAGAAGGTTAAGCCAAAAAAAACTGAAACTCTTAAATACCCTACAACTGTTCGAAACGTTAGTCGGTCTGTAGGTTTACTGAAGAACGTCTGCAGTACCTTAGGGAGAAAAAAATTACCATGAATTATTTGGCAATGTCAAGACAGAAACTATGACAGATGACTGGATACTGACATTGTCCATTGAAGAAGCACGTCTTTGTAGTAAATAAAGGTGACACACCATTCTGTAAACGGTGTGATTAGGAAGTGGAAACAATCAGACATGTTCCACTCGAATGTGAATGTCCAATTATTCTTAATACTAGGGTACACACGCTCCAGGAGAAATGGCCAACCGTAGACCACCAGCGGAAGACCACATAGGATAATAAAGCTATCTTTTCTGAAAAATAAGGATGTTTGAAGGGTGCGTGTTGGATGAAGGACCACACACAGAGCAGAGGCAACATTGAAGAGATCAGGTTAACCGAAAGAAGGTTAAGCCAAAAAAAACTGAAACTCTTAAATACCCTACAACTGTTCGAAACGTTAATGGGCCTGTAGGTTACCTGAAGAATTCCTTGAGTAGAGAAGAAAACCATGAATTAGCTGGCAATGCCAAGACAAAAACTATGACAGATGACTAGATACTGACATTGTCCATTGAAGAAGCACTTTTTGTAGTAAATAAAGGTGACACACCATTCTGTAAAGGGTGTGATTAGGAAGTGGAAACAATTGGACATGTTACACTCCAATGTGAATGCCCAATAATTCTAAACACAGGGTATACACGCTCCAGGAGAAGTGGACAACTCTAAGCCACACTCAATAATGCGGCTACCTCTTCCGAAAAAAAATAGGATATTTGAAGGTATAGAAGGCTGAAAGAAGGATGCAAAGCTACCACCGAAGTAGCCGAAGTCTGGATCTTGAGGAATTTACAGGGTGTCCCAAATTCTATTGTTCTGTGGAGCTGCTATGCGAAACATTGCAGATAGGAAAAATGACCCACTTCTCTCGATTTAAAACGGGTACCTCGAAGAGATGGTTTGAGTTTTGGAAGAAGAAGAAAGCCGGCCGTAGCTCTATTGAGTGAATACGTTTTTGTCCAGGTTTTGGTCAGAAATTCGTTCACTATGATAGCCTTGTGAGATAGTGCATTATCCTCGTACAAAATCCATGAGTTATCTTTCCAAAAGTCTGGCCTTTTTCGATGAATTTGCTCTGTCAAACGTCGCATAACGCACAGGTAATATTCTTCATTCAACGTCTGACCTTCTGGCAAGAATTCTGAGTGCACAACACAAATTGAAGAAAACAGTTAACATTACCTTGACTAATGATCGACTCTGACGTGGTTTTTCTGGTTTCAGTTCAGTTGAAAGGAGCCATTCCGAAGCTTGTTGGCTGATTTGCAGGTCAAACTCATAAACTCATGGCTCATCTCCAGTTATAATGCGATTCATGAATGTGGGGTCGGGATGACTTGTTCTAGCATGCCTTAAGCGACCTTCACGCGATTCAATTTTTGAAGAAAATTCTGGTCTTTTGGAATTGATCGAGCGGCAACTCGTATGATCTCCAAAAAATTGTTCAAAATGGAACGAATTGATTCGTGGGACACAGAAGGTTCATTGTCTATCGTTCATACTGAAATTACGTTTTGCAAGTACCATTTCCTTCACTCTATCAATACTGAATGAAAAGTGAATGTTCTCGAATCGGTTTTCACTATTCCGCTGTTCCGCAAAAATCGTGAACACATCTCATTAGCATCAATAGGCGCTACAGCTGAGGGTGGGCTCTGTCCTTTTCCACGCTTCGCCTTCAGACAGTGCGGTCCTTAGCCTTTGAGCTCCATCCCGTGACTTGCAATGTCTTTGAATCACCCAGCGCTTGGTCCTTCCATCTGAGCCGTGGTCTTCCTCGTTTCCTGGTGACATAGATTTCGCATTCAGAAATTTTTTAAGGATCCTGGCGCCCTACATCCTCTGAAAGAGCCCAAACCAACGGAGTCTATGGGATTTAATAAATTTGACAATGTCTTTACCGTTTAGTTTATCCATGATTTTGTTGTTAAAACGTATAAGCTCCATATATTCGCCCGATGATCTTGCGTTCGAACCGTCTGAGCTTCTCTTGATCATGTTCAGTGTCCAGCTTTTACTCCCATATGTAATTACTGGTCTTGTACTTTTTCATCTTTGTCTTTCTTATAATCAGTTTGAATTGCAGGAGTTTAGAGTTGGAAAAGTGGTCAAAGTATTGAAATGGCGGCGCTTGTTTTCCCTTTGCTAGTGACTAGCTCTCTGAGGTACATGAAGTTTACTATACCTTTGAAAACCACTAATCTCTTTGAAGATCTTGAACTGTTCGTCGGTCATACATTTGGGTTGATTTATTGAAGATGGTTCCTCTCTGATCAATACGGTGGATTGTTTCATGCAGTCCTATGATGAAGAATGTTGCAAACAGCCCATCTTCTTGTTTGACGCCAGACGTAATTTCAAATGGATCGCTCAACATTTTCCTCATTTTCATCTTCACTCTAGAGTTGCTAACGGTCATCATAGCTATGTTAACAAGTTTATTTGAATTTCAGAAATCCAAGGGTTTTTCAGTTCAGAGCGATTTAGACTTTCCAAAAGTCTGCTTGAAATAGTCGAATAACTTGAGCAGATTGATGTCGTACTCATAACAACTTTCCATAAAGCCGAAAAGCCGAATACTATAATATGTCACCAACATTGGCTTGTCAGTTTGATCAATCACATAACGAAGTTCTTCACCAGAATCATCTATAACAGAATTTACAACAAATGCGAAGCGAACATCAGTGAGTTACAGTTTGAGTTTCGTAGCGCCCTAAGAACGAGAGAGGCTATTTTTAGTCTTCAAGTGCTTCAACGCTGCAGCGATATGAATATGAACATATACATATGTTTCATTGATTTTACCAAAGTATGCGATAAAGTTCTACATGAGCAGCTACTTGAGACCCTCCAAAGAGCTGGAATAGATGACAAAGATATCCGCGTTGTTTCAAATTCATATTGGGGTCAGTGCTCTAGGGTGAAACTTGGTCACTCATACACTGATGACATCGAGATCCAAAGAGGCGTTCGTCAGGGTTGTCTATTGTCTCCTCTCCCTTTCAATTTATATTCTGAGGAAAATTTCAAGAGAGCATAAGAAGATACAGCAGCGGGTGTATCAATAAACGGGAGATAGTAAACAACATAAGATACGCTGACGATACGGTAATACTTGCAAGCAGCATTGATGAACTTCAGGATCTGATGAACCGAATACATGCAGTCACTTCGGAGTACGGTCTGGAACTCAACGCATCTAAAACTAAATGAATGATGATAAGTGAGAATAGACAATCACCTTCACAGCTCTCACTTAAGAAGAAAAATATAGAGAAGGTTGTATCATATAATTACCTAGGAACAGTTGTGGATGCTAGATGGGACCAGTCTGTCAAGATGAGGGTAAGAATTGAAAAGGCTCGTGTTTCTTTCAATAAAATCAAAAAATTACTCGTCAGTAAGGACTTATCGCTGTCACTGAAAATAAGAATGATACGCTGCTACGTATTTCCTATTTGACTGTATGGAGTGAAGGCCTGGATGGTGAGTGAGACAATGATGAGGAGACAATAAAAAAGCGGAATATCTTGGTCACCTGATAAAGCACGACAAATATCGATTACTGCAACTGATTATAGAAGGTGAAATTAACTGCAGAAGAGGCCAAAGGAGAAGAAGACACTCGTGGCTATATAATCTGCGTTATTGGTTCGGGCTCAGTTCAGTTGAGCTGTTCAGCTCATAATTCATAGGGTACATTAAAAGAAAGAAGTGATGCCCCTTGCTGCTCTAAATCCACATTGATATTTTCCATTTTTTGTTGTTAGCTGTTATTTTGTTCTACCATTCAGAATGGTTGAAAATATTTTACAAGCGGTGTCTGAATGTGTTATGCCCCGATAGTTTTCCAAGTCAGCCTTATCCCCTTTTTTATGTACCTATCAGGCATTCATTCCTGCGTCCAAATGTCTTTAATGATATGCGTCAGGATACTATTGAGGTTCCTACATACTTCTGCAGAAATTCCGTCCTTTCCAGGCGCTCGATTGTTCCTCAAACTTTTCAATACGTTCTGCATCTTGTTCAAAGTAGTTACTTCTTCATCTATGTTATTATTTGGTATAGTCTAAAAATTTATTGGTAGCAGGACTGTCCGGCTTGTTCAATTTTTGAAGTGTGACGCTCAATTTTTCATTGTTTTCTTTTCTTTCTATGTTCACTTTCTTTACTAAGACCATCTACTTTCTCAAGTACTCTCTTTAAAGTTCGTCCTTCCTTCTTTTTTATCATCTTTTTCGTTTCTCTTCTGAGGTTGTTGTAGGCTTCTTTGTTGCTTTGGATGTTTCTTGCCATCATGTTTTCTATGGCCATGTTTTTATTCTGAATCCATTCTCTTTATTATGCCACAAACCAGGTTAGATCTGTATCTTTTGCAGTATCCAGTATTGCTTTCTGGGTTTCGTCCTGCTTTATTTCTATGGTTTGGCTTCCTGTCAAGTTCAGATTTTGCTCGATGGCCTTCTGGTAAGTTCTGTGTACTTCTTCGTCATTTCTGTGTCCCACTTCGTTTGCTTCAATTTCTTTGATGTTTGAACGGTGGATTTTCTCCCACTACTGGTTTCACAAGGTAGTGATCAGAGTCCAAGTTGGGTCCTTGGAAAGTTCTAACATCTGATATTGAAGAGTAATGTCTCTGCTACACCAAACATGGTTTATCCAGTTTAAAACTGGTGTGAAGGGCATTCTCCACTTTCCAAGATGTATATATTTGTGCTGAAAAGCAGTGCTTCTAATGACAAGGTTATTATGACTTCGGCCAAGTCATCGCCATTACCATTGTTGAAGTTATGCAATGTGAAATAACCTGTCATATTGGGTTGACTTGTAGTAACCCATCACTAGAGCCAAATCGTATCTTTGAATGTGGAGGAGGACTTCATCAAGTTTTTCGTAAAATTTCTCTTTCACTTCATCTTTCTTCCCTCCGGTAGTAGCAATAATCGATAGAACAGAGATATTTTTGAAGATACCCTTCATGATGATTTTGCATATCCGATCACTTACAGGGTGATAATACAAGATGCTTCTTACAGATTGGTTGACTAAAAATTCAATGCTAAGCAACCCGGTCTTTGTGTTTGGACCACTGTATATAAGAGTGAAGTTCTTCTTGTCCATTTTTCTCTGACCCTGCCATCTCATTTCCTGTACCGTTAGTATGTTATAATGATATTAGAGCATTTCATCTGCCTCCTCCTACATTTTCCCTGCTTGGCGCATAGTTCGGACGTTCCAAATGCCCCAAGTGTTCTAGGCCGTTTGATGAGCTTTAAATTTCATCAGACAATGTCTCAATGAAATCGACTATAAGTCCCAAGGCGTAAGTACCCTTGGGATATCCTTTGTTCATTTTTCCAGAAATAGTTGTTTTTATCAGATCCCTTTCCAGAATTAATTTATATATTTTATTCATTGAATTCTTTGGCAAACGTATTATTTTCCTCTTTTCTCTACTTGTTTTATCCTCAATTATCAAATAATTCCATGAAATGTAAGTGGTGCAAAAATTTTTTGAAGTAGTGTATATCCACTGACTTAACTAGATTTGTCCCTTTGGTATTGAGCTTATGCTAATTCTCATTTGAATGCTAATTATGTATGCAATTGAAATTAATTACCATTCCAATCGATAACACGTCGGGATACTCTATATTTCATTGCTTACCCGAAAGCTAAAATTATCCACTGTTATAAATTAGTTATAAGCTCGAAAGTAGATTTTATAGCGATACAAACTTGATCTAGACATATTTACTAAACACTTTGAGATGAAAGGTTTTATGAATTTTCATAAACTTCGTGTACACAGTCTAAATATTTTTCTGAGAATGTTTGATGTCATAAATAAGAAGATGCTGAAATATTCCAGGTTTTTGAATACGTCATTGCGTTATAAATATTTCATGCTGGAGCAAGGAGAAATTCTTAATTCTCATGGTTGAATGCATTACATTATCCCGGATACCTATTAAAATATGGCTAAAATGAACGAGATTAATGAAATTATATGTGCCACCTGCTAAGTTCATGTGGAGAAGGTGAGGGAATCTACCTACTTCAGCTACTGAAGGCTCCAATGAAAGCGACCATTATTTATAATATAATATCACAAGAGCGAAACTTTTGCTTCATTCTTATGCGAGGAGTTCGAGTATTGTTCACAAATAAAACCATTATAACTGAAATTAATATGAAGTTCCATGAAGTTGACATACTTTTGCGCTTTTACCTACAAGTTCACGATCGGAACCTTGATAAGCTGCCATTCGAACTAAGTAGAAATGACCTGAATTTATAGAGTCTCGTATTATATGAAAATTCTGTATACTGAATCGAGGCTCTATAATCCATTTTGTGCGTGTCGCTTGAACTTTCAGCTAATGATCTTGACATTTCCTGGATCAATTCTGTACCAAATTTTTACTGAATGAATATACCGGTAGGCTCTACACATTCGGGACGGAAGATTAGGTTAGGTTAGTATTGTTTTTTTTGCGCAGTGGTATGTAGTGCTGTAGTGACTACAAACTAAGATATTTTAGACTCTACAGGGTGTTCTTTGATAAAGTTACATACCAAAGTTTTCAAATAGGACGCCATATATTTTGTTCCATTTCTGACTTTGTGATGATAAATGCGTAACAAAATTGAATTCAAGGAACAGTAAGAAAATTTAGAAAGATTGAAGATAAACAAATTTAAGAATAGGTATAACAAAAATGACTAAGCCCAGAGAAAATGTGCAATGAGACTCTAATTCAATAATTGTCACAGACATCTTGGAAGAAGAGTCAAGGAAGTTTTGCTCAGATATTTAATTACATATTATAATTATAGTAAACAATGTCAACAAATGCTTGTTTCTATATATACAATCAATAAGATTTATCTTGGTGAAATAGATGAGTTAGAGATCGTCTATGTTAGAGTCTCCAATCACTTAGAGAGTTCAAATTCCAAAAAGTTCTTTTATTTCACTGCTGCATATGGGGAAAACCTCTTCTATTTTCTGATTCCTCTGGATTTCTGGACTCCAGATATCTCAACCTCTGAGCTCCACCTACGACTTTCCATTTACGACTCTCTCTCTAGGAATATCTATCTACGACGCAAGATATTCTATGCTCTAACGTAACAGCCAGCTTCACCAAGGAATTTAAAGTAACAAAATAACGTGGGTCTAACATTTTTCAAAGACAAGAATTAATAGGAAAAGTTACAGAGATTTTAAAAAGTAAACTCGTGCTAGCTACTCTGGTAGGTCATAGAATTAGAAGTTGAGCTACATAAAAATCAAGGAAGCATCTACAAAAACATAAAAAGCAAGGAAGAATCAATGAAAAAAACTATTCACCAAGAAAGTTACAGATGTTTGGCAACCATTTTGAAAATTTGAAAGAATTTTATGATTTACATGATAATTTCACAAAAATTACTTGAAAATGAAGGAAACAATGATTGAATATTGGAGTTTGAATTACTTTTGTCGTTTTCTACTCAGAAAAATGGCATTCAAGCAGTAAATAGGAAAAATGCCGTAAGAAAAAACTAAAAATCAGATTTTCAAGGTTAAGTGTGTCATTTTTGAACTAGAAAACGATTTACTAATTTGATATAGGTAGATTATTTCAAATACAATCAAAGAGAATTTCCAAGGACCAATTAGCTTGAAGGTCTCCAGCAAAAAGAAAATGCTGGGGAAGGTTCGGAAGCCGGTAAGACATATCATCTGATAGCCGGATTATGCGCATTAGACTATCGCGTGACACAGATTGAGGGTTGACTGGAATCAGGTGTTTTAATTCAAATTGTTGTGACGTGATTTTACCACGTTAGAAATGAAGGTAAGTTTGTTCGGAATTCGCTATATCTATCTTTCTATAGTTTCTGATATACCACATGTAACTGAAACTAGGGCCACCCCTGCACCTTTTTCTCTATTTGGAATATTTTAATGAAAGTTGAGAATCGGAGAGAAGACAACATTTTGAATTTGATAACAGTAATATGTTTGCCATTTCGTTTCCGGTTATGCCGGAAACATAACAACTTTCGATTTTCAAATGAGACAACCTGTATTTTTTGGTTATTTTAATTGTTCATCTCATCCTACGACCTTTTGACATACTTTTGAAAGAAAAAGAAAACACAATCCTTTTGTTTTGCAATTTTCATCTTTCGTTCTAGAAGGCCATGAACAGTGACAATTGGCTTAGCTCAACATCTCCTATCACGAAAATACAAGATTGTATCTGAAAATTCAATTGCTTATTTTTAACAGGGTGTCAAAGTTTTAAATTTCAGTGTTTCCTTGAAATCAATTGTCAATAATTTTCAGCACTGAGGGTGGATTACACTGGCCGATAAAAGAACTGTTTTGGATGTAACATAAAGTTGAATCATGGTAGAATTGATTTAATCAAATTCAACAAGAGAGAAAAAATGTTAACACGTAAGGTTTTCTATATAACAATAAATAATGTTAATAATAAAAATATGTGCCACATTGGCACTTATTGCCAATGTGGCAATATCTAATGTATATAGAATAAAATTTTATTTAAGCTTTTTGACAGTATATATCAATTTCATTTACTTTTCACCCACTTTACGTACCTTACATTCAGGAAAAAAAAGATTAAATATATTGACTCAGAATATTAATTATCTGATTATTCTAAATGAGTGAAGCAACACTGGAATGGCGTAGGTGTTAATTGCCTTGACTACATTCCCCGAGTTCAACATTGATTTCAGCACAGTCTTGAGACGTTGACTGTATTCTGAACGAATCTTCCTTTGATTGTTTTGGTCTAGCAATCTCGCTAGTTGGTATCCCAGATATTTGTATGTTTCGTCATCTCTCATGCACTGTATTATATCACCGTTTGGAAGTTGTGTTTCACCATCTCATTTACCCTCTTTGAATGTTCAGGGACTTACATTTTTCAATCGCGAATTTCATATGAACATCTGCCAAGAACCTACTGACGGTTTGCAGCAAATCATCCAATTGCTTCTTGTTCGAAGCATATAATTTGATGTCATACATATACAGCAGGTAGGAGATTTTATGATAATTCCTTTCTGCTTTTATCCTAAATCCGTATCCTGTTCTATTGAGTATTGAGGACAATGGGTTCATTGCCAAATAGAACCATAGTGGACTCAAAGAGTCTCCTTGAAAAATTCCACGACGTATGGGTATCTCGTCGGTTTTAATTGATTTATTGTTCATGTTGACCTGCAGAGACGTGCGCCAGTGTGTCATTGTTGTCTTCAAGAACTCTACCAGGGCTGGGTGAATTTTGTATATCTGCAATACTTCAACAAGCCAAGAATGGGCGGTACTATCGAATGCCTTCAGATAACATTCCGATGCCCTACGTGTGCCTGTTTCATTATCACAGAATCGATGATGAGTTGTTCCTTGCACCCGTGGTGTTTCTTTCTGCATCCTTTCTGCTCCTTTGCTAATATATTGTTGTCGTCAAGATGTTGGTATATTCGATTGGGTATGCATGATTAGGTAGCATATATGTTAAGCCTTGCGTTAGAAAAGTGGGTGTTTTCTTGTGATGTTGAAGAACATACGTGAGCTGTTTCGCTAGGGCTCCATGGAGCTTATCAAACTTCTTGTACCAGTAGTTGTGGATATTATCTATACCTGTGGCCTTCCAATTGTTGGTCGCTCGAACTTTTGTTGTGATTTCTTCCTCCGTCATTCCATCGAAGTCCATATGTCTGATATCGAGGCGTTCTTTTTCATTCGTGATCCATTCCGCATCTCTATTGTGTTCTTTGGGGTTCGACCATAGTGATGACCAATAATCGGTCAAGCACTGTGCGTCAGGTACTTCTCTGTTATTGTTGGTCGCAGTTTTGTTATTTCCCTTATGAAAATTGGCTGCGTTTTAGAGGAGCCTTTGGTTTTGGTGTTTCCTTTCAGTACACTTGACGTATCTTGAAAGACTCTTTGCTTTTGCTTGAAGTTTCTGTTTCAAAGTGTCTATATACACGTCGATGTGTTGTTTGTGATCAGGGTGTTTTGTGTTCGTACCAATTTTCCTATAAATTTTGCGTATATGAGATTTCAAGCTCCTTGAGGGTTTTCTGTTTCTCAGGAATTCTGTGAGGCGACCGATTTCTGCTCTAATATTATCAATATCCTTCTCCAGTCGTTTTTGCCATGGTGGTTTTCTGATGCTTTTTGGCTGAGCTTGAATCAGAGTTGTGAAGATTTGTTGTTTATGAAGTCGAAGAACCGCTACTGCTCCACAGTAAATCAAAGTGTGAATCTTCTCCAAGGTGTTCTGGTCGGTATATTCTTCAAACACTGAGTTTACGCTTGCTAGGATGATATTGGTGTTCTTGTTCGTCTTGAGTTAGGGCAGTTTAGGTCTTTTAGTTGGGTTACTACCACTGAATTCAGTTATTGCTCTGTTGAGTTCTGATCTTGCTAAATACATATATTCGTTCTGCTGATTCGGCTCAGGAGGGCGTTTCATGTTAATATTCGTTTCCGTGGCTTCGATGTTATCTGTAACACTTTCACTGACTCCAGCAGGTATACCGTTATAAGTATCATTTTCGCTTCTGAGTTCCATTATGATCTCTTCTCGTAAGCTTTGCAGCGTTTCTGAAGAAAGTAGCCTGTTTTTAACGATTGTCCTTCGTTGATCCGAAATTCTCTGCTCGGATATGTTATTGTTATTATTATCATTATTATTCAAAAATGAGGACAGAGGACAAGATTCTATAGAAGTCCAAAACAAATCAATATATACTTGAATTAAATACGATACAAAATAGTGTGTTTAGCTTTGCAACAACACAACACAAACTTAAAAATAGGATGAGTATGTTGTGGTAGAATGCGAAAAATTATGCGAAAAGAGTTTGGTCAAGTCCATTCTTAAATAAGTTCAACGATGCGGTGTCCACATCCTCTGCGCCTAAGCTGTTCCAAGAGTCAAATATCCTGTTTGAGAATATGCTTGCCAGATTGGTATAGTCGAACTTTAAGATTCGATCGGCGAATATGAGTTCTCCATGAAGCCCACGCTGACAGAAGGGCAAAACGTTGGAGTCGCGCAGATGGCATAACGCTACCGAAGGACATTCGTATAACACTGCGTTGTAATATGTCTAGAAGGTCCTTGTCGCGCGCCTAAACCGGACACCATTCTGGACCGGCGTACTCCAGCAAAGGACGCACATAAGTTTTATAAAGTTTTATGGAGGGACTGAAGGAGACTTTGGAGAACGACTTCCTGATAAGGTAGATCAGAGAATTTGCACGTTTGTACCCAGAACTGATGTGAGCAGACCAGGACAGGTCACTGCTGACAGGTGCTCCTAAGTCGACGCAGGAGGAGACTGGTCTTAACGGTACACCATGAAGATCGTAGGTTGGATATTTTCATTCAAATAATAGAAATCTGCTTTGTGTAACGAGAATCTTGTTGACCAGTGTAATTGGTATTCTTCATGTCCTTGTATGCAATAAGACATCCCTCGTACAGCTCTCTGAATCAACCGGTATGTCGTGCACTAGTAACGGTAAAACATTGACAACTAACAATTTATGTCGATTTAAAGGATTGCTGGAATTATTTTATATTTTCTGCAATCTGGTACCCCCATTTTATGTCATCGAAAATGTTAAAATACATGAAGGGGGACGAATGAAATCCCTTAGTAGAAATAAAATGAAATAAGAAATGAAATTTATCACTGTTGATCAACAGTACATAGATCACGGAAGGTTTGCATTTCCTGGTTATTGGATATTCATGGCCCGAGGATGTTTCATGGCTCCCATACAAAATTCACCAAGGTTCGAAATGCACCATCCCGCACCAGCTTCATGAATATTTTAATTCGATCTTGACACGCGATCACTCTATGGAACTCGATCTGGCTCATCGTTCCTATACTCTTCGCCCTCGTTCAAATTCAGTAGCTAGAGATTAATATTCCGTGAAATTACAAAAATGTATGGATGAAAAGTTGTTTCGGTTGCTTTACTGTATAAATTCCAGAGTTTCTGGTTTTAATGCATACAATTATACCTTTGCTGCATGCTGTATATATAAGCTTGGAATCGATATTCAATAAACTCTGGTTAATTTTTTCATTTCAATCTGTACGAGTACAGGTGACGAAAGAATATGAGAATGAAGGAATTCGAGCAGGTTTTTGTTTATAATGAAACTTCGATGCTCTGAATGAATTCTAAAGAATTTTTACTTCACTGCAGATTTCCTGAAAGGGCTGAAAGGATGAAAGCTGGGGAAATCATGTTAGACAGTGGTTCCAAATAGACCGGGAGCCAGCCATGGATTTTTCAGGTCAATTTTCTTTCAACGTAATACTTAGTATGATGAATTTTAACGCAGTTTGGTGAATAGAATTCGTGAGAACATCTAGAAACTTTGTTAACTAATCTAAGCATGAACAAATCCCACATATCATTTGTGCATAAAGAAAATGTATTTCAGAATTGCATTTGGAGAAGATAATTATAAAAGATTTGAAAATTGGTGAATTGTTGTGGAAATTAATCCAAATCTATTAGTCGGTGGTTTTTTGGGTCGAGGTCGGCGAGAGCCTGAATGGTGCTCGCAGAAGGTGTTTTGAACGTCTTCCTCTGGAATATTATGACAATTAATCATATATGTGGCCCACTCTACTAACATGTGGGTTTTATTGGTCGCTGAACACGAATACAAGTCGGCAAGTACCTGGGGCGAGTGCTTTGAACGTCTTCTTCTGGAGTATTATGACATTTTGTAATAGAATTGGTCAAAACTTGTAACTCGTGACGATATTTGTATTTATCGACTTCAAAAATGATGAGTCTGACAAAATGTCATAAAACTCCAGAGGAAGACGTTTAAAACACCTACTGTGAGCACCAGGTCCTCTACAGGCTCTCACCGACATCGTATTTATATTCAGCGACTCCAAAAACCCCTGAGTAACAGATTGCATTTTTTATGCACGGAAGCAATTTGGGATTTCTCCATGATTATATTAGTTCACAAAGGTTCGCACGAATCTGTCTTACTGTGCAAATAAATTCACAAAAAGCCTTTTTTGTGCCTCAACGCCTCGACATTCGGTGGAATGTTTTGAACAGAAGTGTTATACAGTTTTTCTGAGTTAGAAGTGGTAGTATAGATATGCGAGAGACTCCAAAGTACGTGAAACAAATAAGTTTATGTCATTTCTTTCGGAAACTTTGATTTATATATATATATATATATATATATATATATATATATATATATATATATATATATATATATATATATATATATATATATATTATCAAAATCCTTTCACCATCTGAAATGGTGGAGGGTCAACAATATATCATCGTTTCATGAAAATTCGATATATCAACAATATTGTTCATATATGAAATCTCTCCATTCAATCTTCTGTCTTGCGATTGTTTTAGTCTCTGTCCAATTTTTGCCCTGTTGTCCCAATATTTCCGCTATTACTCCATCCCATGTTTGTCGTGGTCTACCTCTTTTCATCTTACTGTTCGTCTTTGTATCCCATATACGTTTCACTTGCCGTGTATCATCCATTTTCTGAAGATGTCGTCACCAGTTGAGCTGCCTTTTCTCTATAAATTTCAAAGTTGATTCTATTCCTAATTCCTTTCGTATGTCAATGTTCTGTAGCTCATATCTCTTTGTAACTCCTTTAACCCTTAAGATATTTCATTTCGACAGCTTGAATTTTATTTTTGATTTTTATCTAGAATCCATGACTCACATCCAAATGTCAGTATTGGCCTATAGATAGATGTAAATCCTTTCATTTTTGTAGATCTTGACACTTCTTTCATTTATGAAATCGTTGCTGATAGCATCTCATGGTCTTTTCGCTCCTATCATTGGTATCAGCATCTTGCTTTCCAGATTCTTCTAGTTCAACTCTAGTGCTTGTATTTTTCCACTTGTTCTATTTTTGTCCCCTCTATCTGTATATTTATGTCTTCCTTTGCTGTTCCAATCACCATTACCTTAGTTTTTTCTTTGTTCATTTTCATACCACTTCTCTAATTCTCTGTTCCATATATTCAAGTTTTTCTGAAGATCTTTTTATATAGCCGGCCATTATCATTATATCATTCGCATATGCCCCCTCTGATACTTCTACTTGCTCTAAGTTTCTATATCCAATATGACTTTCCCTCAATTCTGTCGAGCAATTTTTTATTATTTCATCCATAAAGATTATAAACAACAGAGGACTAAGCCCACCCTCCTGTCTAAGTCCCTCCGTTGTCTTGAAATACTCCGATCTCCTGTTTCCCCTTATAATGCAATTTGTATTGCTTTCATTTACATTTATTATCAGTGTTATAATTTTTGCTTTGATTCCTCTTCTACGCAGTATTTCCCATAATCTTCGTCTAGGCACCCTATCAAAAGCTTTTTCCAAGTCCATGAACAATAGGTATATTTTCTTCTTCACCCTGTTAGATTTTTTCATCAATATCTTTATGCTGAATATACGATCTTGAAGACCATTTCGAAATCTACTTTGTGTCTTTCCCAATGTTCTTTCAATAATTGGCCTCAGATTCTTGATCATTTCGGTCGTAATTTTGTCATAGCCTGGGGCTTTTCCATTTTTCGAATGTTTTATAGCTTCCTGTAATTCCTGTTTTGTTATCTTTTCTTGGTCTCTATCTTCTTCTATGCAAATTTCACTATCCTCTAAACCTTTTCCTCCGCTTCCAAGTAGGTCTTGAAAATATTGCTTCCATCTTTCCATTACTTTCCTGTCATCTATGAGTATTTCTCCATTTTTGTCCTTGATGTTATAAATGTCAGAGTTCTTTTTCCTTCTACATGATTCAACTATTTTATAGAATAGCTTTCGGTTTGCTTTGCTCTCAGATTCCATTTTTCTCCGAATTCTACCCATTTTCTTCTTTTAGATGCCAAGATTAGATCTTTTAGTCGCTTTCTTGCTTGTTTGTATAACTCATATTTCTCTATACTTTTACAGTTGAGATAATTTGCGCATGCTCTCTTCTTAATTCTCACTTCCTCTCTAATTGCATCTGTCCACCATGTCGTTCGTTTTGCGTTATTTCTCTTTCTGCTGCTTCCACATACTTCTTTAGCAGAAACGAGAAGAGTGCCTCTGAAATACTTTCATAAGTCTTCTGCGCTCATATTGCCTGTTGTATCTTTTATATCTTCTAGTTTCCTTGATATGGTTTGTTCGAAAATTTTGGTGTATTCTGGATGGTCGATTTAATAAGACTTAATCGATTCATATTTGATCCTTTTCTAACTGATATCTCTTTACAGTCGTCTTTCAGTTCCTTTTTGATAATAGCTACTAGTAAAAAATGGTCGCTCCCCATGTCAGCTCCCCTTCTTTTTCTAACTTTGTTCTTTTATTTTTTCAGGTTGCTTTTCTCTACCAATATGTAGTCTATTATCCATTTCTCGTTTCTACCTTTTACTTGTCTCGTATATTTATGTTTATTCTAGTGTTTGAAGAAACTGTTACTAATTATCAAGTTATTCATTACCGCAAAGTCTAGTAGTTTCGTTCCATTGCTATTTCTTGTCTGTTCTCCATGTTTGCCTAAAACTGTCCTATAAAAACTATCATTATTTCGCTATCCTACTCTTCCGTTGAAGTCACCTGCTAAAATTAACCAGTTAACATTCTATAGCAAAAAAAAGTTAACTATCTCTAACGAGGTGAATCATATGTCAGCAGTCATACGGAAAGGCAAAAAAAGAGAAATTCGTTGATTTCCTCCGCTTGAAAGGACTCAATACAGGAAAATATTGCCTCCTGTCAAAGATCACCAAATTTAGGTAAGAAGTAATTCTTAGTTGTTAATCTCAAATTCATATTATTGAATCATTATAGTTGGATCGGTTTACCAAATCCAGGCTGTATAATAGGTTTAGTATTCTTCAATCTGTATAATAAAATGGATTTCTACTTACAACATATGTATTTACCATGAATCAATCACAATCCAATAGCTCACAATATAAAGAGCGAACACGAAAACACTGATTATGTATCTATTAAAACACGCAAGTCATATTTTCATCAACAAACTATAGAGAATAGAATAGTAGAGTATGGCAGAGCAACTATTATGTTGAGCTGTCTTTACATGGCAGAGCAACTAATATGTTGAGCTGTCTTTAAAAATTTGCAAGGACAAAAATCCCATGAATTGAACACGCAGCATCCTATCCCATGTGAGCATTGTCCTACTGCGCGAACATACACTCAAACTGCTACTGTTTTGTATCGTTGTTGATACGTCGCTCCCTTTTTCATTTCACTCATGTAACGTGACAGGTATTCGCAGTTTCACTCTTAATTTTTGTTCATCTATCAATTATCGAATTACCTGCTAACTGGACCCTGGGAAAGCACACATTGTAGGAAACTAATGACTCTATCATTGTATTATACAAAATTTAAACAGTTCTAATTCATGCTAAGAAATTAAAAAAAGCTGCACGACTAATTCTTCAAACATTCTTCGTAGTTCTCAAAGGAAGATGAGGTTCGAATTTGAAATAGAAATTCAAATTAAATGAGATAAAAACACAAGGTTTAACTTTAATCTACACTTTATTTGAAAAAATTCGACGACGTTTCGCTGACACAGCAGCTTTATCAAGAATGACAAACAGAATGAAGAGTATGGTATCATAAACAAATCGTAGAACAAGTTGGATGAATAACAGGAAAATCCACACCGAGCCATTGTACAGTTAGTAGGAAAGGTAATTAAACAAGTTAAGTAGGGGTGAATGATTCACATCTACCTGCTCATTCAAAAGCTTGTCCAAATGTTTGTATCTATTCATTTCCAATGCTTCTAGGAGATTTAATTTTAAATTTTTTGATTTTATATGTAATATGTCAAAGTTTTATTGAATGAATGCTTTTCTTTTATTAGGTGGTTTGAATAATTTGAATCAGATTTATTTTTATCGAAGCTACGTTTATGTTCAGATGTTCTTATGCCAAAACTCCTATAGGTCCTACCGATATAAATTTTATCACAAGAACCGCAATTGAGTTTATAGATTCCTGATTTACTTGATTTTTCAACACGAGATTTATTATTTTTAATATGTTTACCTAAGTTATTAGAAGTTTTGGAAGTTATATTAAGATTTTGTTTGACGAGAAAGGATTTAATATTTGTACTTGCAGAACCGCAGAATGTTAAACTGTTGAATATTTTATAGTCTTTATGAATAGGATATACTTCATTTATTGCTTTCTGATACAGGATTTTCCTGTTATTCATCCAACTTGTTCTACGATTTGTTTATGATACCATACTCTTCATTCTGTTTGTCATTCTTGATAAAGCTGCTGTGTCAGCGAAACGTCGTCGAATTTTTTCAAATAAAGTGTAGATTAAAGTTAAACCTTGTGTTTTTTATCTCATTTATATCATGGATCTACATCAAGTAACGGCCTCCACAATTCAAATGCAGAAATTCAAATTCGTATCGGCGAAACCTTTCATCATATCAAATCCAGAACAAAGAACACTCGTTTAATTTTTCACTCACGGAATTCGATAATGATAATAAAATATCGTTCGATGTACATTTCATTGAACATTCCTTGCTAAAACATTACAAATATGAATTTCAATTCTCCTAATGGAATAACGAAGCGTTCTAGCGACGAAGAATTATGGTTCCATATATTTTATTTCACATTTCTCCATCGGATCCTCACTTAAAGTTGGACCGTACTGAATATCTGAAAACAGAAAAGTTATGAAATGTTATTCTATAGGTACAAATACCCAATTAGATCTCTGGCATTGTCCATTTGTATTCATAAAACAACAAACTATGTCATCCACATATCTACATCAATAAATACAGATTTCGACAGCGTATGATTATGAATAATCTTCTCCATGTTATCCATGAAAGTTTTGGATAGTTAGTGATTGAAGGGATTCCTTAAAAATTAACACTGATTATTAACCTATTAAAACACGCAAGTCATCATTATATTTTCATTAACAAACTAGCCTGTAATAGTAGAGTATGGAAGAACAACTATATTGCTTTGATGTTAAACTGTCTTTATGAATTTGCAAGGACAAAAATCCACGAATTGAACACGCAGCATCCTACTCCGTATGAGCATTGTCCCACTGCGCGAACATACACTCAAACTGCTTTTGTTTTGTTTCGTTGTGGATACGTCGCTTCATTTTTCATTTCCCTCTTGTAACGTGACATGTATTTGCAGTTTCACTCTCAATTTTTGTTCATCCTCCAATTATCGGATTACTTGCTAACTGGACCCTGGGAAAGCACACATTATAGGGAAGCAATGACCGTAGCATAGTATTATACAAAATTTAAATTCTTGCTAAGAAAGTAAGAAAATCTTCACGACTAACTCTTCAAACATTCCTCGTAGTTCTCAAGGAAAGATGAGGTTCGAATTTGAAATAGAAATTCAAATTCTGATCGGCGAAGCTTTTTATCATATCAAACCCAGAACAAAGAACACTCGTTTCATTTTTCACTCACGGAATACGATAATGATAATAAAATATCGTTCGATATACATTTCATTGAACATTCCTTGCAAAAACATTACAAATATGAATTTCAATTCTTCTAATGGAATAACGAAGCGTTCTAGCGACGAAGAATTATGGTTCCATATATTTTATTTCACATTTTTCCATCGGATCCTCACTTAACGTTGGACCGTACTCAATATCTGAAAATAGAGAATTCATGAAAAAGTATCGAATTGTTTTTCGATCAGATTACTCTTTCAATAACTCACCTCAAAAAAGTGGGATATTTTATCCCCAGACTGATGGTTGAATATTATTTTTAAATGTATAGCCTTTGTCTTCTTGAAGGCGATCATTTGCACAATTTCCATGAAAAATTAAAATATGGGTCCAGAGATATGAAATCGTCCCAATTTCGACATTATTTTGATTTTTCAACTACTTTGCCTACAATTTTTTCATATTCAATAATTTTATGGATGATCATGATGATTATTTATAGCTCGAAATTTCAGGGTTTGATTCCTTGATCAAGTCGAGAATTAGTGTTTATCGTCTTCGTTTTCGAGATATTGGGTGTCCAATTGACATATTTTAAAAGAAAAATCAGTATAACTTTGGAACCCTGAGTTGCACATTAGTGAAATTGGGCTCATTTTTAGATTATATTCGAAGCAACATTATACAATAGAGTCTCTCCCGCAGAGTTTAACCAGTGGCGTACCATAGTATTCAATAACCATTTTTACAAATGAGGCTTCTTAACTTAATCTTGATTATGTTATAGTTACAGTATTGAAGGCGTCTGAAATTTCTTGGTTCCGGATGTAATTTGATAAGAACTGAACCAAGAAGACCCCTACTCAGCGTAAATTATGAGGTATTCTGAAGCAACAGTTCCAGGGAACGAGATCCTTTTCTACCTTGCCAGTGGTGTTAATATGTCCAACTTATATCGTTCATTCTCAGGAGAAATGGGTACACCACTGATTTTTGGCAATTTTTCCGTTTCATCTCAAATTTAATTACAAAAGAAAGGTTCTCCTTGCTAGCACCGAATTGATGAATCCAGTCATCCATTTCCTATATGGAATGGTGGATAGAGTCATCAAACAGTGTTGGGAATATTATATGAACATTAACTCCATCTATATCATATCTGAAAGATACCAGTTACCTGTTTATTTTCCTGATTTTTGACATATTGTCAAAGGTTTCTCTGAAAAGTGGCAGAGACTCTCGATTATTTGGAAAATATCATATATCATTAAATACGGTTTCCAAGACAATAATCAACTGGTGATCTTCTTGCATATATTACGCATTTGTGGACATCGACAATCATAAAGCATGGTTAATCAAGATATCTCAAAGGCCTTCGACAGCAGTTGTCAAGCATTTTTGATGAAAAATAGCGTGTTTGGTTTAATAGCTTTCTCTTTAGGTGGAAGATGATGAAGTCACGAGTGGATCTTTTCGGGTAAATAATAGAATATCCCATACTCTCGCCGACTTTTTTTTGTTGCAGATTTATGATTCGTTCCAATCTGCCGACAGAATATTTGGGTTTGTGGTCTGATGTACCATGATGTCCTCATTGTCTTTTCAGCATCCTATACCAGCTGAGGAGTTACACCGACAAAGATATCAACAGAGCATGTCACTGAATTCAGACTTTGAGAAGATGTCAGGGTGGAAACGGTTGAACTTGTTCAATTTCAAATAGACGCAACCGATAATGATCTCCTGAAAAGTTACTGCTAGGAAATTTCTTCAATCATGCAAGTATATCAAATAGTCTCAGAAATGAGCAGGCATCTTCTCAGCATCACAGTCAATTGTGGAGTTTGCTGGCAAGACCATATGTCAGCCATTACCAAATCTGCTTTTTCCAAACTCAGTTTTCTTTTCATGGTTAAGCAGTACTTCACACCATCGCTCTGATGCTAATACAAAGTACAGGTGCTACATGGTCTCAAATACTGTTTTTATGTGTGGAGCTCCGCACTCAAACCTTTATAACATATTTTGAATAGTCCAGAAGAGAGAGATCACGCGTGAGCTCCAGCCTCACACTCAAAGCCAGCAGGTTGATGATATATCCTTTCAATCACAGATATTTCATGGTGAATGCTCCGCAGAACTAAAAGGCTTAGTTTCGGGAGGAACCTAGTTCCAAAGAAAAAACCAGGTCTGCGGAAAACTCCCATCAGCAAATGATCCAACTAGCAACGCCCTCACCTCTCTCTATAAAAATTCTTTTGTTCAGGGTGTTAGTGTGCTGTGGAACCAGCTTTCATCGAACATCTTTCCGATAATTTACAATTTGGCCCTCGATAAGAATCGAGTGAACCCACACATTTAATCATCTTTGGCAGCCCCAGCTGTGGCATGACAGATATCACCCCCTCCCAAGAGTTCAGTATAAAAAAAGCCTGGCAAGTTCGGAAAAACCACATGAAATATCAGAAATCTTCAACCAGCACGAATTTTTCCGGAATGTTTGGGGTGGTATATTTGTGGTATATTTGATGCTTTCCTTATCGGGCTATTTCTTCTTTCCATCAAGTTGAATAAGGAGGAACAATGCCATTTCTTTGAAAATTTACTGCCAATATTAATGGGAACTATGTCACTTCCATTATGACTGCAGTGTTCGTTTATGCTCGATGGAATCCTTGACCATTATAACGTCAAACATTCAGAATTCTTGAATGAATAATACCATGGTAGATGGATAGGTGGAGGAGAACCACAACTGAACCAACAGTGACCTCTTAGATCACCAGAAATAATTCTTTTTGATTTTTCCGAGGACTGATGAAATCAATTGTGTATAAAACAGAAATCTGAACATTTTTTAATCCTGTCAATACTTCAACCTGATTCATAGGTTTGAGTGGAATTTGCCAGAACTTCATTTTTTTTCTGAATTTGTATTAGAGGAGTGCACAAGAATGAATTCGATGAATATCTCGGAAACTTTCAGAGAAAAAATTTAAAAAATCTTATTGCAGTAAGAGTTTTCTATGGAAAAGTCGATAAAAATTGGGCATATCTACACTACGAGTATGGTTGAAAATGATCCGATTCTTAGAGAGTAGATTCAGAATGACTATGTGGTATCCATTGACTAGGTCCAGTTCTTATAACAACAACATTCAGAAATAGAAAATTTTTGAGGCTTTCAATACTATAATTGCTTTGTATTCATTTGGATTTACTTCTGAATTGCGTGTAATATAAAAAGATGCAACAGTACTTTTTCATAAAAATTCATTCTTCTTGAAAATTACCTATTTTTAGAGCAGTAGAAGCCTTGTATGAAGAAATAGTTTTACGCCACTGGTTGCATGCTCTCAGAGTAACTTCAATGCATATTGTTACTCCAGATTCTCCCAAAAAATAAGCTAGATTTCAATAATGTGCAATTCAGGATTCCGATGATAAAATAATTTTTTTTACACAGTAAAGTAATAGATCAGGGAATCAAACCATCAAGTTTCGAGCTATTCTCAAGGATCACCCCGTATAGATTGTTAATGGCTTCTTGTTTGTTATATCACATCAATTACTGAAAATTACATTGTTTTACTGTTCAAACCAATTACTAAAAAATATTGAAGGGATTTCTTAGATCAATAATAGTTATATCTCATACTAATGACTTTTTTTTTCTATAATAAATGTCGAATTTTCGATGTCTACAATATGACACAATTCCTAGAGATTGTTTCACTAGGTAAATAGAAAAATGTGAGGATGATATGGCCTAAAGAAGGCATAGTGCATTAGGAAAATTGTGTTTTTGCGGCTTATCCGCCTGAAAGGATATCAAACTGAAATTTATTAGTTCCGTCTTTCAACTTTGAAGAGACATGATAGAGATTATAGACTAAACTTGTTGCGGATGGCAGACGTGGGTTGCCTTGAAATCTGACGAAATCTACTTTGAAAGGCATTAAGCTTAGAATGTGTCGAATCTCTCTTTCACTTTCGTTCTCTCTTTCACAATCTGTTTAGAGCTTACTGGCAGTTTCACCAACAAACAATCAAATATTCAATTAAGGGTTTTTAGTTTCAGAGCCGTTAGCGTAGATGCTAATTGCATTGAGTTAAGACTATAGTAGAGGGGTTACGCTTAGGAACATCCGGTGCTCATCCATTTTATAAAACACGTGAAACTCTATATTAACTGAAGGAGTGTAGAAAAATTATGTCACAACGTGACTAGGACGTCTTAGTACCTGTCAATCTTCCTATTGAACCAAGAGTCTGTGACTGCCAGACTTTTATCATTAACAGCGAGAAAGATTCCCGACCTTAATGTTTGAATTGTGGTTGCTTTGAGAGGTAACAGATAATGAAGGTGCATGAAATTACATCTCAGATTCATTAGAGCATAAAGCTATATTTTATTTGGAATGATATTGAAATCACGTCGTCTACTGCAAGACACTCAGTACGATTGCAACCATTCGCCAGACATTTCCAAAATATAATGAATTCTAATTGTACTTATGTTTTTTTTAAAGTCTGAATTTTGTGTATATTACTTGGGGAATCATAAACTGGTGTTTCCTCAATAGCCAGTCAGTTTAGATGGTTCTTTCATTTTGCCAGACACGTTAAAATTTTATCCTAGGTGAGATATTACACATCATATCGTTTACTTTGTACACTGGGGTGAACGATTACAAATACATAAAGTATTTTATTGGTCCATTATGTTGTTTGTGAAATGAAGAGATGGCAAAATAACAATATCTTCTGAGAAGAGATGGAAACAAATACCAAACTATTCTCAGAGTCGGAAATAAATACTAACCTCGAATATGAAAATATCATCATATTTCGTCTGATGAATATGCAGGCAGTGGTTATCAGTGGGACTTCTTCAAATAATTCACATCACTTATGAAAAAATATCTTATTTTAGAATCTGTAAGTTATAAAAAAGTGAAAAGCAAAAATATACCATTATTATTGTGGCAAATTGAAATACATATGTGGATGACTATTCATAATTTGATACAGAAACTGATGGATAAACTGACATTGGCAACGATGACTTCTAGGACATGAGTGATAGTGAAAAAATAAGAAAGATAAAAATAAATCAAAATTTCAATGAATTAAAAACACATGTTTGAAATTATATTTTTCACTTTGAATGAAATGAACTTTAAATAGGATAAAGCAGTTTTTTGAATTATTTATTTCTCAAAATGATCGTTTTGTCTCACAGTAAAATTTGAATTGAATTGAATATAAAAGTATTGTAAAAAATTAAAACGATATTGTTTGATTTATAATTTTTCACCACACAATATGGAATGAAAGACACATGGTACGCAGTGAGAGAATGAAAAACAATATAGAATATAGAGTTTTGTCTGGCAAAATGAATAAACCATTGCATTTGTCTGGCTAGTGAGTAAACTTCTTTTCATGGGTCCTTTAAGTACCATAAGTAAATTTCAGCGCCTCTTTTATGATGTTAGTAAAATTATAATTTATTATAATTAAAGGCTGTCTGGCAGGGGTTTGCAACCGTATAAAGTGTCTGGCTGTGAATGACGTGATTTCTAAGATTATTTTGAATAAAAAAATTTGGGATACATCTCTAATACCTCTTACCAAAACCTTAACTTCAAAGAAGTCGGGCATTGCTCTTAGTGTTGGGGAAAATCATAGATGATCTTTCAGATTTTATAGAATAACGAAGGTTTGGCCGTCGCGAGCTTTTATTTAATATAGGGAGTAATTGCTTTACTGATTATTCCATAGTTCACTTTTCTTTCTTATAAAAAAGTCCTTAGGCAACATGAACACAAAATCAGTCACCTAGGAAAAGAGCAAACATATTCAAGTATTGATTTCGTTCACAAAAAGTCATGGATATTGAAATATCTCTTCACAAGAGCATATTCTTTATGTCTTCAGCAACATCTACTGGCGTACATGATCCAATAGAGCGATTGGAATATTTTAAAGTCAATTTTGCACTCACTTGGGGTAATATACACATTCACAGTGAAACGCGTTACGAATCGCAATTATTAAGTAAAATTCCTTAAAACACAGTACTTGTTTTTTATTATTGATAATGGAATTTTACCAAGTAAAAGCCTCCCAAATTCAAATGTTAAAGAAAGCTGATACCGGCTTTTTGGCTTTGTGGTATTTCAAAATACTACTAAGATGTGCAGTTCACACTCAGAATATATGGTTCTACTCAATGTGCTTGAAAAACAGCTTGACTCCCAATTACATACGGTTGAAGACACATAACAACAGTGGTCCAGCAAGAAGAGCAATTGAGAAAGGCCAACGCATATGGCTCAAAGAGGATATGAAGATCCAGTACAACAGGAGGTACGTTGCAAACATATATTTGAAGGTAATCCATACGGAATTATTGTTTAGATTGCACCCTGTTGAGTTTGATATTTTAGACTCTGAATCCAGATACGATGTCAAAATTTTAATTCATAAAAAGTTTCAGCAACAACAGAAAAAGTTGAATTCACTTAAATTCAAAATTTCTCCACCCAAACCTTCAACTGATAAATTTTCAGACCATAAATTTTTGGAAGATTCACTAATTTAACTGATACCGATTTTACACAACCACAAAAAGATCTATTAGAAAAAGTATTCAAACATAATTTACAACCAAAACATAATAAAACTAATTTTGAACAGTTAGGCATAGACTCGAAATTATTTTCAAAAACTCCAAAGATAATATTTTAGCCAAACATCAAACAGCAAAAATCATCAAAGAAGACTTTTCGAAATTATCACCTCATTGCAATTCCGATTATAAGATAATAAAAACAATTCGTGAAAATAGTACCAAGAACGATTTAGTATTCACTAAAGCAGATAAAGATAACACCGTCATTGCGATTAGTAAAACCGATTATATTTCTAAAACTGAAGAATTCTTAACAGCCGGAAACTATATAACATCAACTAAGGATCCTACCGCAAAATTTGAGAAAGTTGTTAAAAACATAATTTCGACAGCAAAATCATTAATTACAGACCAAGAAAAATATAAATTCATTAACTCCAATCCATAATCCCCCGAATTATATTCGTTGATAAAACTTCATAAACCTAATTACCCTATTAGACCTGTTGTTTCTTATGTAACGGCACCTTCGTTCAAACTTTCAAAATTCCTCAACGACTTGCTAATAAAACATTGCCATTTTAAATCTGAATTTTCGGTCAAAAATTCATACGAACTTATTGCCAATATCAAAGATACCACTATACCACCTAATTCCAAACTTATTTCTTTCGATGTTAAGAATCTATTTCCCAACATTCCTCCAAAAGATACGTATTACTTAGTTGTAGAATTATTAGAAAGGAATCATGTCAATACTATCATTAAATCAGATATTCTTTCATTATCAAAAATTTGTTTAGATCAAAATTATTTCCATTTCAATTACAAATATTATACTATTGAAGACGGCTTGATTATGGGCAATCCGTTAAGTCCTTTGTTAGCAGAAATTTTCATGAATAATTCGATAAATTTCTTAGACGTAACAATTTCGAATGAAAATGGAAAACATGTTTTCGCAATTTACCATAAGCCGTCACATACAGATATTATAATACATAACTCGTCGTGTCATCCATATCAACATAAAATGTCAGCATTCAATAGTTTTATTCATAGATTGATTAACATCCCGCTATCACCAGAAAATTTCAACAAAGAACTAAATTTGATTAAACAAATAGCCAAAAATAATGGTTACAATCCCAAACTAATAAATAATATTTTAAATAAAAACAAAGTAGAATCGCATTGAATGAAGTTTACCCTGTCGATAAATTGAAACAAAAATTCAACACCTTAACCTACGTTGGCATTACAAGTGAGAAACTGAAATCATTCTTATCAGTAGCAATAATTTCAACATAGCTTTCCAAACTATTAATAATTTAGGCTGCAACTTTGTGTTGAATGGGAAATATATAAAAATAATAAAACCAAACCAGGTAAAAACAATAAATCAGGTGTTTTTCAAATAAAAAAAAATCAGATTCAAATTACGCGAATCATCTCTTAGAAAATAATCATTCTTTCGACCCACAGTTTGAAAATTTTGCATACAGATAATAAATATTGGAAGGTAGATCTTTGGGAAACTTTAGAAATAAATAAATACAAACACTCAGGTAGACTCATCAATGAACAAGTCGATTTAAGCCCTTCACCTCTATTGAATCTTTTCGGGGAGCAATCTATTCCTTAATTTTATTGGATATACCTGTCATAAATAATCACTTAAGAGGAGTAACCAATAAGCTTTTAATTACTCAAGAACATTTATAGTTATATTCTCATTTACATTTTCTGCATAATCATTCGTCTGAAGAAGCTACGGTGTAGTGAAACGCGTTACGAATGGCAATTATTAAGTAAAATTCCTTAAAACACGGTACTTGTTTTTTATTATTGATAATGGAATTTTACCAAGTAAAAGCCTCCTAAATTCAAATATACACATTTCTCTCAAAAATGAAAGACATAAAACACAGTATTATGAATGGCTAATAAACATAGTGTTTATTAGCGATTTTGAACATTTGAATCTAAAAGTTTTATGAAGGACCTTCTATGCTGCCGAACGTCTTGCCTATCGAAAATTCCGACTCTTCAGTTCAACATTTATTTTTAGTGTTTTGTTTTATGGAAAGAAAATGAGTTTGATTTAAAAGTCGTTTTTGCGGAGAAAGATCATTTGAAGTGTTTCGTATCGATTTGAGTAATCGAATTTCTAATTTGTAAGTGATAGCGAACAGAACAGGATTGCATGAAATTTGTATGGTAAAATATATTTCTCTCAAGCAGCAAAAAAAAACGAAACAATCTCTATAATTAATTAAGGAGTTCCCAATGGTGCTCCGCTTTTTTTCCGAGTAGATTAATGCATTATCATTTTCAAACACGTTCACGTCATCTACAGCAAAAATGGTTGGATGAACAAGGAAACAAAAAATTCGTTGCTGAAAAATGAACAATGCAGCCTAATATATTCGCCATTCCGGCGCTTTTCCGGTGCCCATTCGTTCTAGAAATTACAGCAGCCTTGGCGATCACGCTTGCATTTTTAACCTTTTAATTTTCTGCTATTCGTATGGCGGAATTATGAATTAGCGAACGAATGCGATTGAACTGCAAGAAAAAACATGAAACTACGACATCAATGCAAAACATGTTTGTTCATTCATGGAATTTGATTTTTGAAGCGAAACATTGGCTTGCGAGAAATCTGATTCTTGAAAATATCAGAGCGTGAGGTACAAGTCACTGATCTTCTTGTGGGCCATGAACTTAATCTAATACAAATTGAAGATGAACATTTTCAGTTTTTCGTAGAGTGTATAAAAATAATGAAATATGACTGAAATTTATTTCAAATGTAATTAAAACTGTAATCAAATGAACTTCGTTGAGAAGGACATTCTTCAGACGGAGGATTTCAACAAGCTAGACAGTTTGTTGAAATGGAAAAAACTTGAAGAATTATGGAGCTGTGAACCAACCGACGTGAACTCAACGAAGGAGAATATTATATGCCTTTTAATGCTTAAAAACCTTTAATAACGAATGAGCACATAATGGGGAATTACCACAATAAACTACGATGAAAGTATAACGAAACATAAATTAAAAGCGAACGATGTTCATAAAATTTATGCCAGGAAAGGAGATATTCACATTAATGATATGCGGTACTACAATTTCGACTCTCATGGAGAAAGTTTTCCATTTTTCAAATTTTCTTTCTCATAAACGTATTCATAAAATTCACATACATTTTTTCGTTTGTTGATCTTTATGTTGATGTTAGTTGCAATAATCTGAGAAATTTTATTCTAAATGAGATAAAAACACAAGGTTTAACTTTAATCTACACTTTATTTGACAAAAATTCGACGAAAACGTTTGGCTGAAACAGCAGCTTTATCACACCGAGCCATTGTACAGTTAGTATGAAAGGTATAAAAACTAATTAAAAAGTTAAGTAGGGGTGAGTAATTCACATCTACCTGTTCATTCAAAAGCTTGTCCGAATGTTTGTATCTATTTATTTCTAATGCTTCTAGGAGATCTAATTTTGAACTTTTTGATTTTATATGTAATATGTCAAAGTTTTTATTGAATGAATGGTTTTCTTTTATTAGGTGGTTTGAATAATTTGAATCAGATTTATTTTTATCGAAGCTACGTTTATGTTCAGATGTTCTTATGCCAAAACTCCTATAGGTCCTACCGATATAAATTTTATCACAAGAACCGCAATTGAGTTTATAGATTCCTGATTTACTTGATTTTTCAACACGAGATTTATTATTTTTGATATGTTTACCTAAGTTATTAGAAGTTTTGAAAGTTATATTAAGATTTTGTTTGACGAGAAAGGATTTAATATTTGTACTTGCAGAACCGCAGAATGTTAAACTGTTGAATATTTTATAGTCTTTATGAATAGGATATACTTCATTTATTGCTTTCTGATAGAGTTTTTTACGAATGATTAGATCTATCATATCCGGATTATATGAATTATTAATGGCTATCTGTTTGATGATGTTTAACTCTTTATTATAATCTTCTACTGATAAAGGTAAATTGAGTAACCGATGTACCATGCTGTTTAAAGCTGCAACTTTGTGTTGAATTGGATGTAATGAGTAGTTATGTATAATTGTATCAGTATGTGTTGGTTTACGAAAGACCGAAAAACATGATTATTATATTGTTTAGTGATTTTAAGTCCAAAAATTAATGGAATCGTTCTGTTCAATTTCTATCGTGAATTTAATGTTCAAATGGATGTAATTAATGAAATTAAGAAATAAGTCTAATTGACGAGTAGTTCCAATGAAACATACTAAGATGTCGTCAACATATCTATACCAATAAAGAAATTTGGAAATGAGTGGATGTGTATGAATTTTCTGTTCAATATTATTCATAAAAATGTCTGCTAAAAGTGAATAGTATGAATAATTATGAATAATATTGAACAGAAAATTCATACACATCCACTCATTTCCAAATTCTTTATTTATTTTATCTCATTTATATCATGGATCTACATCAAGTAACGGCCTCCACAATTCAAATTTTATTCTCTTTGTCTATATACTTTTACCCAAATGGATTTCTTTAAGATTTATGTTTCATACATTATGACGTCTTTTCAATAATACATTTTATAATTATTTTGAATTGTAGACATGATGATGTCGACAGAAATCGACGTTTGAGAACTGGAGCTATGTGAAATACTGTGAATAAAAAAAATTACTTCCATACCTTGTATTTTTGAAGAATTCATTGCTAAAAACTGATTCAAGTTAGATATTTTTGCTTCCGAGTTATTTGCAAATTCTGAAAAATTGTCGGAATCAATAAACTGCTTTTATCTATCATTCTAGAGCATATTCTTGAGTTAAGTCTAACTTCTTGCTGAAATTTCTTTCTTCCAACGGTTTTTGAGTTCTTAAGTTTTTGAGTAATGCAAACTTGCGTTTTTTCAAATATGAATCATAGAGAAATTTGATTTCGTTGAATAAAGTTTTTTTCCTTTCGAAAACATATCACATGTTCACTTAATTTTTTTGTCCAGCACGGTTTTCATGAAAAACAAAAATTTGTTATTTCTCCCTAATCTATATTATTGAAGTCGTAGGGCCTTTTTCAGGAATAATCCAAGGGGATGACGGTAGTTTGAACTGGGCGTGGAGGAAGGTCAGTGCCAAATTCGGAGTTCGAACGGCGACGCCGTGAGGATTTAAACGAAACGTCGGCAAGAGCGAACGGACGGTCGAAAGTTTCCGATCGATCGAGTAAAAAGTCGAGAGAAATTCCCGAAATAGCGAAAATGAAAAAGGTCTCCGATTTATCGGGACTGGAAAGGATAATTTCACTGGACTTATATGTCCATACAAATTTTTCTATCGCATTCGATCCTATCGAAACCAACACGAGGACAAAGCCTAGAGTTTCGCATGTTGCATCGCGATATTTTGGTCCCTGTCAACCCCGGGAAAACGGGAAAATCTTCGATCCAACGGAAGGCTATCAGCGGACTTTCGCAAAAATTCACTCAATTTTCCTCCTGCCGAGAATCTCTGATGACCAGAAAATTCTATACTTTTTCTATAATCTATAATATTGAAGTCGTCAGGCTTTTTTTCGTGAATAATTCGAGGGTATGGCGGTAGTTTAAACCAGGCGGAGAACGAAAGCGACAGGCTAGCGGAGGCCGGAGGTTCCCGCTAGTTTTTTTATTCTGGTTGAGAAGGATTAAAAGTCAGTGCCAAAGTCGGATTTTAAACAGCGGAGCTGAGAAAATTCTTCGAAAAATTTTGCTGAAACGTCGCCTAGACTGAACGAACACTCGAAACAACTAGATGTCTTCGGAATCGGAAGCTGGCGTCTTTCGGAGGCGATCATAACGATAGATCGAGCGAAAATTTCAAGGATAAGTCCCGAAAAAACAGAAATGAAAAAGGTCTCTGATTTCTCGCGAATGAAGGGGATAACTCCCCAGGATTTACATGTCTATACGAATTTTTCTATAGCGTTCGATTGTTTCGAAATCGGGATAAGGATAAAGTCTCGAGTTTCGCATGTTGCGCCGCGATATTTTGATACCCGTAAATGGCCGGGAAAACAGAAAAATCTTCGATCTTACAGAGGGGTATCTTGAAATCAGGTCCGCGAAGAGAAATCGTCACTCTTTGCCTTAATTTTTGAATTTGGGACGTATTTTAAGACCTAGATTTTCGGCGGGAAATACGGGAGCGGGGCCAGCGACCTCTCTTAAGGCCCCTAAGATAGCTATTTAAGCTCAGTCGGTAGTCTATCTTAAAACAAGCTAAAGTCGAAAGCTTCGATGTTAATATTTCGGAAGTCAGTTAGTGCTTGAATCCGTTAGGATTCACGATGTAATGTTGCATCACGACAATGCATCGTCACACACGGCACAGCAAATGGTTGATTTTTCACGTAACTCACCTGATTTGGCTATGTGTGGTTTTAAATGATCTTTAACCTAAGAAATCGTACATGAGGTTGATGTTTCACGACGGAGGCAATTCATCAGTTTTTGGAGAGTATTTCCTCGTACAGAACTTATTTGAAATTTTAAGTACATTCGTTTAATTTACCGTCCAAACTAACAATTAAAACTGTTAGTATCCATCATATTTTATGTATTGTTTTACTTCGGTTTCAACTTTTCTACATAAATCATGAGTAACATTGCTCCGTTCATATTTCCTATTAGTTTTCTGGAGCAGAGCAGGTCTGACATTATCCGGATTGAAAATAAAAATGTTACTTGAATAGAATACCATTAGGAAGACGATAAATCTCTTTTTCTAAACGCAATCGAAGTGAACCTATAGGATTAAATGGAAACGTATCAATCAATCAATTTGATTTTCACGGCAGTCCTCTGTAAGGACCTTGGCTGAGATTCCTTTGTGAAGTGACAGAAATAATATTTTTTGGATGATTTCTCTCTTTTTCATTGGAGCTCGAAGTGAAAATTTATTCTTTTATCATTATTCATTGGATGTAGGCAGTTACCATTTAGGAAATTGAAATATATTCACAAAATTCTAGATACATTTTCCAAATTATTTGTGAATTGGTTGCAGGGATTAATAGTGTATATGTATATAGATCTGAGCATCGATGAAGCTGTTTGTTCGTCAACAGCATTAATTGTTTAGCGGGGTTATAACTTAATTGATATATCCCATCATAGTTCAACTGAGCGGCTAATACGTAGCCTAGATTTTAGTCTTCTACTGTATTTATGAAGAGATAGAATTCTTGAGAAGTGTGAATGTGAAACGATTTGTATGTAATTAAGTAAACAAGAATATCATAACACAAATGTCTTATGTTAACGCCTCTTGTAATGTGTACGAGGTGATTTGTGTTCAAACCAGTATGATTTTATTTATTATCGTGAACTTATGCACTATCTCAGCTGTTAGCTGGATATATTTTACCTTTTCCAGATTCAGCAATCAAAGGAAATAGGCTCGATTACAATATACTTGACATAAATTTCCTAACTATCCTATATTGAGAATTACAGCTTTTTGCATTTCTGTATAGGTATTCTTATGCAATTCTAATTTCTTAATCATGCAAAGTTTTGGGTATTAACCCAGTCGAGGATACGATGACAGGAACAATATCTATTTTCTCGAGGTGCCACATCTGCTTGATCTCAATAGCAAGGTCTGTGTATTTGGACTTGTTCTCCTGGAACTTGTTCAGCACGTTGTTATTATTCGGTATGGCGACATCCACCAGCATTGCTCTTCTGGTTCTCTTATTATACACCATTATGTCCGGCCTATTATTCGTCACCATTCTGTCAGAGATAACTGGTCTATCGTGGTATAATCTGATAGAGTCATTTTCTAATACGGGCGCTGGTTGATACTTATAATATGGCTGGAGGGTATTCAGAGTCCGTACTTGTGTGAAAGTTTCTGATGAATAATTTTGCATACTTGATTATGTCTGTGAAGATATGACATTTTCTGCACCTATCTGTTTGTAATGTTCTGTCCTTCATAATAAATTGTTTGTAGTTGGTTGTAGCGATCACTTGGTCTTGGATGACCACAAGGAATCCCTCTGTTTCCGCGAATAATTTTCCTTTCATCAACCATTTGTTGGAGGCTTCTTTGTCGATGTGTGGTTGATTAATCTCATGGTGATGTCGTCCATGCAATTCCTTTCTTGACCATTGCTCTTGTTTTTCAGTATCTGATAGGAACGGTAGATTCAGCAGGTCATCTCTGGTAGCAAGATTTAGAGGTGTATATCCCTTATCAGCCAACGATACCACTCTATGGAGGTCAGAAGTGAGAACTTTTGCTGAGAAGAATTCTCTGAGATTTTTTATCTGTTCGGTGTGTAATTTGACAACATCTATTAATCCGCGTCCTCCTTCTTTCCGCATCAAAGTTGTTCGTATCACAGACGATTTTGGATGATGGTTGTTGTACTTTGTCAGCATCGTTCGGGTCTGCCTTTGAATATCATCCAGTTCTGTCTTAGTCCATCTGATTATTCTAAATGAGTAAAGCAACACTGGAATTGCATAGGTGTTAATTGCCTTGACTAGATTCCCCGAGTTCAACATTGATTTCAGCATAGTCTTCAGACGCTGACTGTACTCTGAACGAATCATCTCCTTTGATTGTTTTTGGTCTAGCAATCTGGCTTGTTGGTATCCTAGATATTTGTATGTTCGCCATCCCTCATGCAATGTATAATATCACCGATTGGAAGTTGTGTTTCACCATCTATGACTCTCCCTCTTTGAATGTTCCGGGTCTTACATTTTTCAATCCCGAACTTCATATGAACATCTGCCGAGAACTTACTGACAGTTTTCAGCAAATCATCCAATTGCTTCTTGTTCGAAGCATATAATTTGATGTCATCCATATACAGCAGGTGGGAGATTGTACGATAATTCCTATCTGTTTTATCCTGAATCCGTATCCTGTTCTATTGAGCATGGAGGACAATGGGTTCATAGCTAAACAGAACCATAGTGGACTCAAAGAGTCTCCTTGAAAAATTCCACGACGTATGGGTATGATTTTATTATTAATACTTTTATTATTAGAAAATGAAAATGAGTAACTTATAAACACATTGCAGAATACATCATTGTAACATACATTCTAAGATCATAACCAAAGGTAAAATAGCAGAATGTGCTCATAGAAGAAGGAGAAAAATAAATAGTGAATTACAAGACGTCCCTCTCGACGAACCACTCATCAAGCCTATTTCTTCAGGTAATTGGTTCCATACGTAGAAGGATCGATTTTGAAGAATATGATATCTTTGAAGCTTAGCGAATTCCTCTCTATTCAGCTTGAATGAGTGGCCACTCAGTCACTTCAAAAAGTCCCAAAACTATTACACGACACGTTCAGTTTGACATTATACGTGGTAATAATTTTGAGTTTATATTGTTGTGCATGTTTGGTTGCCTAATTGATGAATCCGATAAATTGGATTGTATGCACTAATGGGTTAAGTAGAAGAGTGGCTATGAAATTTACATCCACAGCAAGCTTGTAGGTAATAATCAAACTACCAGTGCTTCACCTTCATAATAGAAGAAACTACAAGATAGGTCTTTGAGATTCATAGGGTCTGAAACATCAAGAGATAGTATTCGTTGAGGGAACATTTATGCTACACTCCAAGACCTCTGACAGAACCAGGGTATTAGAGAATATTGTATGAAAACAGGCCAGATAATGCACCCTCTCGCAAGGCTATCATTGTGACCGAACTTCTGGCCTAAACTCAACAAATACCATCGAACAACCCCCGTATTCACCTGATATGGCTCCAATCGCTCAAATTACCACTTCGAGGTAACCGTTTCGAATCGAAAGATGGCATGAAAGAGAATTCGCGGAGAGAACAGCGTTTGCGAAATGTTTTTATGTATGCTTAATCGTTGGCGACAATATATTATTTCGGAAGGGGCCTTTCTTGAAGGCGATACAATACATTTAGATGAAAAAAAGTATTCTGGATTTCACTGACTAATTTACAGTACTTTTTTAACAGAATGTATGATGACATTTAATTGATTATACTCAATAAGCTGATGGTTTTGATTAGAATTATTCTCTAACTATAATTTGACGATGTTATTCTTTTACGAAAACCAGAATGATAAGCAGGATACTGTATGTTAGATACGTTCGCAATTATGTTTGTTGAAAGTGGCAGAGATGTCAGAGCAAAAACGACATGCAGCTGAGAAGTGTCAGGAGGTTACTCTGAGAATTTGTTAGAGAGCAGTACATGCATTATGTTGACTCAAGGGTTTTGCTCATAGTTTCACAATCTCAAGGATATAGTAATCAGGATATGCTTAGCACAAGCACTACATTTTCCATTATATCACACCGTTCTCATTATGAATTCCACAAATTCTGTATCCGAAACAATGCTTTATAGGTTAAAGGTGGGAGAGTTGCCGCACTTTTTGATATATTGAATTTCATGTATTCCATATAATCGAAAGAATCAGTATACAAAGATTAACATATATTTATTGATAAAATATAAAAAAAACACAACTTCGATAATGAACAAAGACAAAAAAAATATTTCTTCTTATAAAATATGTGGCGTCTCTCCTCCAACATGGGGAATAGATTCCCTCAAATTAGGGGGATAGATGCCCCTTGCGCATATTATAAGTTTTCGTTATTCTTTTCAAAATGCTTCGTAAATATAAGTTGCGTGAGTCTCGATACATTATGCAAGTTTCATGGAGCTACTTTTTACATTTAATGTATTCAATACAGTCATCCTGTTTAGACGTTCTGTTATAGCTTTAAAAACACCATAAACATTGGTCTTCAATAGTTTTTGTTTCAACTGAATTTAGTTTCGATATGTATTCTTCATCGCTCTCTGAGCAGGATTGATTCTCCGTGGAGACTTTTTTGTCACAGAACTGATTTTATTTTCTTTTTTTTTGGTTGGCAGTTTTGATTCGCCCATAATCTTTTTTTTTTCTGGGCAATAACTTCCGGCGCTTAGGACTGCGCTGACTGTTTGCGAGCAGAAAATATTAGGGGAATAACTTTCGGAAGCGAAATGGAATCCACTTCCTCAGACTTTTCAGCTGTATTCGGTTTGTTTTCTCTTGACGTCTCAGGTTGAAGACTAGTAGTTCTATGATCATTACTTTTGTTAGACTTAGCTGTCTGATCTTCAACAACTTGTTGTTTGGGGTTAATTTGACCTGAAACAGCATCAGAAATAAAAAAGTAGTGTTCAGGTATAGCATTTCCATCCAAAGGATAAATATCAATACTTTCAAATCCCGATGTGGCGTTTTTGGGAGTAGCATCTCGTGTCCATGCTTTCCCTATCATATTTTCCGCATGGTATCTTGATATGTTTCTGCTGGGATTATTGTTCATCCACACATTTGTTTCTTGATTATAAAATGATTTTAATGGTAAAAAAAAACTTCTGTCAAGGGGTTGCAAAGCATGGGTCCAGTGACTGGGAAAACATAACGAAATCATGTCGTTATGATCCTCAGTTTCCAGTATTTCTACATCATTGGAATGATAAGTAGGCCCATCGAGCAACAGTAAAACTTTGCCTTGTGGTTTTTGAGGTACAAAGTGTTCCCTTAAACACTTTGAAAATATTGCTGTTAATAAAAGATACTTTTTATTCATATAGAGAGTGGAGCCAGGCGACAATCCATCTAAAGACTCTGGTCTTCTGTTTACACCTTTAAGAATTAGGGCTGGAGGGAGAAATACTTCTGCATTAGAACATAACGGTTATGTTTTCTCCCCTTTATTTTTCTGTAAGTATGTGTACATCTTTGGTTCCTTTTTGAGCGATAACTTTTTCAGGTTTATTAATCATCTGCCTTTCCATTCCATCCATATTAAAAACCAGTGATGGCTGAACAATGATGTCATTTTCGAACATTGTTTCTTCTAGGAGTTCAAAAAACCTAAGTACTTCTTCTCAATTCATGCCTTGTGCTCTTGCTAGCGATAATCCTTCAGATTGTCTATTGAACAAATCTGAGTTTCTTTCCAGAACATCAGAAAATTTCTGTTTGAGTTTGAGTTTTTCAGTAAAAGAATGAGCTAGCTTTTTTACAGTTTCTCTATCGGGAGCAAACCCAAGAGATCCCAACTTCAGTGTATGTGAGCCACCAGTTATTTTTCATTATCTCTGCCAAACATTCCTAAAATAGTAAGGATCCTTATGTTGTTCAACAAGTTTTGTCGTTTGATAAGAGAAGGCGTTGCTACTAGTCCCAGCTTGTTATTATTTTGTTAGTACACTTTTCATATGAACGTATGTGAAGGTTCATTTCAATATGTCAATTCATTCTTTGTTTACAAGCCATTCAGTGTCGCCGTGTTGGAAAAATTGAATATCGTGGAATGATAAAATTCTTATTTTTGAAAGGTGTAGCACCAAAAGAAATTCACGAACGAATGTTGAGAGTGTATAATGATTGTTCACCTACAACTAGAACAGTAGAAAGATGGGTTGCTGAATTTAAGCGTGGTCGTACAAGCCTTGAAGACGATCCACGTGAAGGACTTCCAAAAAGCGCATCAACACCAGAAATCATAGCCAAAATACAGGATATGGCTTTGGAAGATCGTCGATTGACTGAGAGGGATTTAGTGGAGACTCTACACGTCTCATTTGGGAGTGTGAGCCATATTTTAAGTGAAATTTTGGGTTCTAGAAAGCTATTTGCACAATGGGTGCCGCATTCGCTAACAATGGAACAAAAACACATTCGAATGCGACTTTCTCAGCAGCATTTGGAGCGTTTTGAAAAGGATAAAGTGGATTTTGTGCGTTGATTCATCACTAGAATGAGACTGGGGTCTATCACCATGATTCTAAATCAAAACAAGAGGCTAAAGAGTGGTGTGAACCTGGTTGTTCGGCTTCGAAAAGAGTTCGTGAAGGTTATGGCATCAGTTTTTTGGGATGCGAAAGTAATTTTGTTTATGGATTACTTGCAAAACTGGTAAAACAATTAATTCTGAAGATAATTGCAACTTTTTCGGCCAGTTGTAGGAAAAAAATCGTGAAAAAGACCCGGTTTGCAGAAGAAAAAAATCCTTTTTCATCAGGACAAAGCACAGTGTCACAAGAGCATTTTGACAATGGCTAAAATCCATGAATTCAAGTTCGAATTGTTGGAGCATCCACCGTATTCACAAGATTTGGCCCCCACCGACTTCCATTTGTTTCCAGATCTCAAAAAATTTATACGTGGTTGTTGAAGCGTATTTTGCAGACCTTCTGGGTTGTCATTTCAGGGATGGGATTCAAAGATTGGAGGATCACCCCTGACGTTTTATAAAGTCACGAAATTATTTATAAACATTGTTGAACATTCTGTTAGGTAATATTGAAACTCATATGGAAAAGTCTACTATAATATAAAATGAATGTTCATATCCATAATTTACTGAAATTATTGAGTTATCTGAAATATCATGAACATTATTTAATTATTATATATTTCCACGTATAGAATTAGGCGTAAGTTGAGTATGCATGAAATTCATGAAATAATTACATTTAATAAATGTAACTATCTAGACATCCACATTAAAATATTATCGTTTTCAAACACATTAGTGTTCAATCGATTCAATTCCATTTCAAAAGAGAACCCTAAAACATTATTTTCGAATTTGTCCACGTACCACATTTCTAAGGGATTTGCATACTTAATAAAGTTTACGTCTTTACCGAATAGACTCTAGTATATCGCCTACATATCTACAGGGTGTTACATAATAGTATATCACATCTTGAGGGGGTAAGTCTACATGCAATTTATAGACATAGGTCTGCAAAAGCTTCGTTACGGAGCTACAGGGTGTTAAAGTTTCTGGAATAAATTGGTTTTGTCTTTAAAACTTCTGCAGTTTTTGAGATATTCAGCCCAAATTTGGAATGTAAGCTATTTTTCACAACCTTCATCATTACGCATCCTAAATTTTAACTAGAATCTACAAGGTGTTTTATTTTCCGGAGACATGTCTCCTTTTGCCCTTTCAAACTTTTTTGCTGTATGCCACTGATCAGCGTTCAATCAATTTTCGTCATCGTCGTTCAATTTGAAAACTTTTTTGACACTTGTAGTTTTTTTGGTATCTCCAACCGTTCTCTAGCAAAAAATTATTAAACGATTGTATGCATTCGCTGAATTGAAAGCACTTCTAATTTAAAAAATGACTAGTAGGCTTTGATTTTTTTCTTCTTGCTAGAGTTGAACCAGTGTTCAATTGTTCAATAAATTCACGATTAGTTTTAAGACTTTTGAAGTTATTTCTGTAAGAAAAAATGGCTAATTTTACTAACGTCGAATTGGCTGATATTCATTACATGGCTGACGGAAACACAACAGAAGCTAGGCGATTATATCAGGTGCGCTTTCCAAATGGAGTAATACCAAACAGGCGAACATTTTCAGATATGCACAGAAGGTGGAGGAAAACTCGTACTTCTACTGCAAATAATCATTTAAAAGGTGCAACTCAAGCTATGAGAACTCCAGTTATGGAGGAAGCAGTTTTGAATTGTATTGATTTGAATCCTCATGTGAGTATAAGAATGTTCTAGTCTGGAGGTTTCTCCACGACTTTTTATGGCACCCGTTTCATATTCATCGCGTCCAAACTTTACTCCTCGAGATTTTCCTTCAAGACTGAATCTCTGCTGATGGTTCTTAGATAGAATTAGAGAAAATGCTCATTTTGATAGTGAAATAATGTTCACAGACGAAGCTAACTTTTCGAGAACTACTATCACAAATTTTCACAATAATCATTATTGGGCTGAGGAAAACCCCATTTGATTGGAGAATCTCATCATCAAGAACAATTCTCACTAAATGTCTGGGTCGAAATAATTGGAAATTATTTGATTGGGCCATTTTTTTTGCCTAGAAGTCTAAACAGTCCCGCTTATCGGCAATTTATTGAGGAGGAGTTACCTTTATTGCTCGAGGATGTGCCACTTTTGGTGAGAAGTATAATGTGGTTTAAGCATAACGGGGCCCAGTATATTCTAGTGGATAAGCTCGGGAATTCTTGAATAAAACATTCATGGATTGGTCGGGGTGGGCCAGAAACATGGCCTCCTAGATCCCCAGACTTAAAAAATTTAGACATTTTTTTTTATGGGGAGATCTTAAAGTTTAGTTTATACCACTCCAGTGAACACTATAGAAGAATTGAGAAATCAAATAATAACCTCTTGTGACACGATAAGAAATATCCCAGGAATATCTCAAAGAGTGCGTGATAATATGCGAAAAAGGACAGAGGCATGCATTCTTGCATGTCTTGGAGGACACTTCCAGCATTTTATTTAATTTTTAAATGTTTTTTTCAGAGGTTGAGTCCCAGAAGCTTCAAAATAAGAGCAAATTTTGAGCATGCGAGTATTTTATTAATTCTTTTTATTTAGCGAATAGCATACAATTCAAATAATACAAATTCAATAATTTTTCACTCGAAAACGGTTGGAGATACGAGAAAATTACAAATGCCAAAAAGTTTTTTAAATTGAACGAAGATGACGAAAATTGATTGTACGCTGAACAGTGGCGTACTACAGAATAGTTTGAAAGGGCAAAAGAAGACGTTGTAAATTTCAGTTAATGTCTAGGAAGTATAATGATCGGGGCACTAAAAAATAGCTTGCATTCCAAATTTGGGCTGAATATCTTAGAAACTGCAGGAACTTTGAAGAAAACACCAATTTTTTCCGGAAATTTCGACACCTTGTAGCTCAGTAACGAAGCTTTTGCGGCCCTATGTTCAAAAAACTTTTTTTTGAAATTGCACGTAGATTTACCCCCCTCAAGTTGGGACATACTATTATGTAACACCCTGTATACCAATAATGTACTTATTTTGATTTTAAGGAATGGAATCTGATATCTTCAATATACGCCACGAAAATATCAGCTAGTGAAGGGCTCAATGAAGATCCCATCTATAGACCATGAGGTTTTTTATAAAATTTGTTATTGAAATTGAAATAATTCTGGCTGTTAGATCGAAATTTTCAAATTTCAATATTTTCCCATAGAGATGGTCTTCTGACCAAACAGTATGATGTTTTTAAAAAATACCTGTTATTGCCATAATTCTTTTATTACATATTCTTTGCACCATCATTAATTTTGTACCTACCTGTTTATGTATGTATTTCAACTTTAGTTCAGTACTGGTTGTCAGTTGAAGATGGTCGACAGACCGAAATTGCAATCCTGAATTGTAATAAACTCTGGTGAAAGTATAATCAATAGTTTCATTTCTTAATATCTTCTTCTTCAAGTGCTATCTCCGAGTCGAAGGTTGGCAATCATCATCGCTATTTTTACTTTAGAAGCGGCCGATTTAAAATGTTGGTTCGAAGTGCATCCAAACCACTCTCTCAGGTTCCTCAGCCATGAGATTCTGTCTTCTCCTTCCTGTACTTCGTTTTCCCTGTATTTTGCCTTGGATAATCAGCTGTAGGAATTTATATTTTTCACCTCTCATAATATGGCCCAGATAAGTTGGCTCGGGCTTTTTCTATTCTTATTCTTATTTCTTGGGTGTATTCATTTGTGCTGTTCACCATTGCTCCAAGGTAAGTATATTGCTCCTCTCTTTCTACATTTCTGCCGTTTATAGTTAGACTAACATTTACTGGATTGTTCTTTGAGATTACCATGAATTTTGTCTTTTTTATGTTTAGTGATAACCCATATTCCTCACTGTAAGTAGATACTCTGGTCATTAGTCTCTGCAGAGCTTCGATACTCTCCTCTAAGATTACTGTGTCGTCCGCATATCTTATGTTGTTTACCCGTGTTCCACCAACTGTTATCCCACATTCTCCGTTTTCCAGAGCTTTCTTAAGTATTTCTTCAGCATATGCATTGAAGAGTGTCGGCGATAGAACGCATCCCTGTCTTACCCCTCGTTGTATCTCAATTTCTTCTGATGTGTGGTTGTCCATGCATATTATAGCTTTTTGCTTATAATAGGTATTAGTGATGATCTGTACGTCTCTACTATCTAGATGTTTTGATTTAAGGATGTCTATCAGTTGATCATGATGAACCTTGTCAAAGGCTTTATTATAGTCTATGAAACACGCATAGACCACTTTGTTGACATCGAGACACCTTTGAGTCAACACGTTGAATGCGAAAAAGGCTTCGCGGGTTCCCAATCCCCTTCTGAATCCACATTGAGTATCGCTTATATCCATGTCAAGTTTATGGTATATTCGATTATGGATAACCTTGAGGAGCAGTTTGAGAGTGTGTGACATCAGACTGATTGTACGATGATCACTACATTCTCTAGCATGTGGTTTTTTTGGTAAGCAGATGAAAGTAGATACTAACCATTCTCTTGGAATATTTCCAGTTCTGTATACTTTATTGAATATATTGACTAAGAGACCGATATGATTGTCGTCAATTAATTTGAGTATATCACTTGCCAATTGATCTGGTCCGGGGCTTTTCCATTTTTCATGTTCTTTAATGCATGTTTCACCTCCTCTTTAGTAATATCTGGGCCCATCTCTTCACAGTATGTGTTAATTTCTTCTGGTTCAGTTCTGTTATCCATAAATAATTATTCTGTGTATTCCTTCCATCTTTGTAGTTTATCTGCTGTATTCATTAAGATCTTACCCTCCTTATTTACAAGAATAGTGCTTTGATTATTTCTCTGTGTGCCTGCAAGCTCTTTCACTTTTTTGTGTAGATTGAACATGGCATATTTTCTGTCTAAGTCCTCAATTTCTTTGCATCTGTCCTCGTAATACTTTTCTTTTGCTTGACGAATCTTTACTATAATTTCCTTTTGTAGTGGTTTGTACTTTTGAGTGTTCTGACTTTTATAAAGTCTTCTCTCGTTCATCATTTTTATTATTTCTTCAGTCATCCACTCCTGTTTCTTCTCTTTATCTCTTCAGTTAGAATCTCTGTACAAGGGTTAATTATATTTCTCTTTAATTCCTCCCATTCTTCGTTAATATTTTCGTGATCGATTTGTATTCTATTTAAGTTTTCATAGATTCTGTTCTGGACTTGTTCTCTAACGCTTGGCACTTGTAGTTTCTTAATATAATCAAGTTTAAATATCACGTATTTATGGCGGATAAATTAACTATCGAAATTTCAGTAACTCATTCAATAGTCCGTATCTTAAAATTGCTGTTTTCTTTGAAAAACTGAAAAATTTTCAAGAAGATTCTCAAAATTCAAAGTGATCACTCAATAAATAAGATTCACGATGAATATTCAAAGAATCGCTAAAAAATCATTTCTGAAATAATTGTTAGTTATTGCAAAAAGTCTATCAGTCGTTTTATTTAATTAAATGTTTGTATTACATTGTAGTCGTCATAATTAAAATATAAGCTGTCATTTCAATATTGCAAGTCTTTTAAATGGTCACCAATTATTATACCTAGCATTGTCAATAAATTTGTATGAATATTTCAAAATCTAACATTATGTTCATCGAGTAACATATAAGATGTGGAAAAGATTAAATAGAAATGGTGAAAACTCTATCAAAAATATTCTTGCAGAAAACGAACTCCAAATACGATATATTTGGATTAATATCTGAATAAAAAATTTTCCGGGATACAAATATCGAACTGTCAATAGCTTAACATGCAATAAACGATTTGGAAAAAGCCGTATCATGCATGAGTACGCCTAAAAAGGACGAATTCAATTTTTGGCTTCAAATACAGTCATCACACTCATTCAAACAGCTCAAGGCTGAGTCGGGAGATTCTCCATTCGCTTGTAAGGGCATCGATTTAAAGCTCCGCATACCGCTGTTCCATTCATCCAAAATAGATTTAAATATTGAAAGAGAACTAAGTACCTACAATACACTACAGCTTAAATTGGGAGAATACGCAGATGCTACGAGCATTAACGCGTTAATACTTTATTGACAACAAATTTAACGAAAAGCTGTTCTCGAGTCGAAATATTTTATATCACACAGATTGTCTGGATATTAATGTACACCCAACCAAGTTTATATGGAATCATCCGATAGTTTGAATATTACCTCAGGGATTTTGAAAATTCGACAGATTGATAGAATTGATCCTTTTCGAAATATTTCAATTGAAAAAAGAAATAAATTATTGTTCATTTTGAGAAAATAATGAAAATAAGAGACTCTTTCCGCATGTAGTACAAAAATTGAAAATTGAGTGTGAGTGCTCTTTTCTCGACCTCAGTAGCTTGTATTACCTCCTCTCGCCCTGATACATGCTTTGGCTCAAGTTTTTGACCTCCTCTGGAGTGATATTCTGCCCCACGTCTGTGGCGGCTTGGATGAGCTGTTGTGGAGTTCTTGGATTATCCTGGCGCGATCTAATTTTCCTTTTGAAACTATCCCATAAATGTTCAATAGGATTTAGGTCTGGGGAGTAAACTGGCCAGTCCAAAACAGCGATTTCCTCTGTTTCCACGGTGAAATTCTCACCGTGGGCACCGTGCCAGAGTCTCACTATGGGCTCCTGCACTCTCTCTCTAGTCGTTGCTCGATTCCGAGCGTCGTGACTTATTCATGGTACAAGCCTCCTCCATGCTTCTCTGTCCTCCACGGTTCTCATGACTTCTGCCACTGACATATTTGTTAGGTCCTTGATTTGGTCCAAGAATCTAACAGGAGATCTGCCTCTCTTTCTTTTGCCGTCCACTTTTCCTTGGACAACAATCTTCTCAATCCCGTCCTTCCGTATCACATGACCGAAATATTTAATTATGTGTCTCTGGGTTGTTGGGAGCAGCCTTTCATGATCCTGAATTTTCAGTTCCCTGAGTATGGACACGTTTGTTCTATGAGCCTCCCAAGGGATCCTTAGCATCCTGCGATAACACACTATCTCAAAAGCTTCCACTCTCCTGCGGCATGCTGCATTTAGCGTCCAGGATTCTGACCCATAGGTTGCGATGGAGAATATCAGTGCTTTAAGAAGTCTCATTTTGGTCATCTTACGGATTTTGTGGTCTTTCCATATTTTGTCCAGTCTGCCCAGAGCTTCCTTTGCCATCCCAATCCTTCTCTTGATTTCCTGTTCGGAGCCTCCTTTGTTGGTTATTTTTGCGCCAAGATAAATAACAGTGTCACTGACTTCTATATCATGGATGAGCTGAAGTGGTACTGGGATTGTCTGGGATCTGTCCACAATCAGCAGACAACATTTGGTCCTATTTAGTCGTAGTCCCGCCTCTAGACTAACAGTTTCCACACGTCGTAGAAGTTCAAGCATTTCCTGTTCGTTTTTTGCCAAGATTATCGTGTCATCTGCATAGCGTAAGTTTGACACTTTTCTTCGACCAATAGATATTCCGCCTTCCCAGTTTTCCAACGCCTTTCTCATAATCCATTCTCCATATATGTTAAAAAGAATTGGGGAGAGAATGCACCCCTGCCTGTTGAACGTTTCCCTTCTATTTGTATGTATGCTCTGTTCTTGTCATACAGGGCCTTTATGACGTATATAAGATGTTTCGGGACCCCCATTTCACTCAGGATGTTCCATAGTTTTCCCCATTGAACGGTGTCGAATGCTTTAGTGTAGTCAAGAAAACAGAACATAGCTGGTACATTGTATTCGTACACCTTTTCTATTATTTGTCGTAAGTTCATAAGTTGGTCTCACGTTCCACGACCTGGAACAAACCCTGCCTGTTCTGGGGGGATTTGAGGGGGAAGGTAGTTCTTTAATCGTTCCTGTATAATTTGTAAAAGAACTTTACTAGCATGGCTAATCAGTGCGATGGTCCTGTAATTGCCACACTCGTCTTTAGCTCCCTTTTTATGTAGAGGGATATATATTGATTCGGTCCATCTTTCTGGCCCCTTACCATTATCCCATATTTTCGTACAGATCAGATGGAGTAGATCTGTGACTTTGCTACTGCTGTTCTTAATCATTTCAGCGACGATGTTGTCTGAACCAGGAGATTTATGTTTGTTAAGTTTATGTATGGCTGCTTCCACCTCAGATTTGATTATAGGAGGTTCGCGTTCCTGGAAGTCCACATGGCTCTGCACATCCTCCTCTTCTGGGGCCATCAGGTTCTCACAGTATTGCTGCCAACGTTCTATGATTTCAGGTTTGGTTGTTAACCTGACTCCGTGTGCATCTTTTATTGAAAAGTAGTGGACTTGAAATGTTTTTGAGAGCATTTTAACCTTTTTAAAGAGATCTCGAGGCTGATTTGAGTTAGCATGCTTTTCGATCTCTTCACATATTGACGTTACGTATGAGTTTCTGTCGTTGTTTATACATCTGTCAATCGTTTTGCTAAGGTCGTTATACTTTTGTTTATTGTTGTCATCAGCGATGCCTTTACCTTTGAGCTCTCTCCTTTCGGCAATGAGACTCCATGTGTGTGAAGTTATCCAAGGTTTTTTGGGATGATCGTTAGTGGTTGTGTTATTTAGGGCTGTCGCACATTCGAAGGCTTGTTCCAGCTCCATCCAGAGGTCATTAGCGTCCATGTGTTCTGCGTTTTTTTGCGCAATATTTGTCAGGGTTTCCTTAATTTTATGTTTAAATAAGGGGTTGTTGCTGATATTCCAAAAGTTCGGTTTGGGAGGCCGCTGTCGATCTTTATGCAGCTTTAAACATAGTTCTGCAACAAGGGCGTTATGGTCACTGCCACAGTCCATACCTGGGTAGGTTTTAATATCTCTGATCGAACTTTTCCATCTGCTCTTTATTAATAAGTAGTCAATCTGATTACGTGTATGTCCATCTGGTGATTGCCATGTGTACAATCTCCTGATATGGTGTTGGAAGTAGGAGTTAGCGATGGAAAGCTGATTCTCTGCACAAAATTCCATTAGCATCTCTCCGCGCTCATTTCTTACTCCCATTCCGTATTGTCCCACAACTGATCTTAGGTGTGTATCGGCTTTTGTTTCTCCAATTTTGGCATTGAAATCACCTAAGATAATAATTAATCCTGCACTAGGTTCACGTAATTTCTATCCATTACACTTGCAGGACGAAGTCAAATATGTTTTGCCTGCCAGCATATTGCCACCCCAAAACATCACACTGCCCCTTTGGTATTTCGGAATTTGTCTCACTGTTCGGAGCCTAGCTTGTCTTCCACGACCCCTTCAAAACTCGAATCCAGCAGTCATTTGAGCGAACACCAATTCTGGTCTCATCTGAGAAAAGAACATTTAACCAATTTTCAATATTCCAATTTTGGTGATCGATACACAAATTAAGTCTGTTAATTTTTGGTTGTCTGGTTAGCTCTGGAACTCTTAAGGGCCTTCTGCTATATAAACCCCTTGAACGAAATTTTTGACTGTGACACTAATGCCTATTGCTTCCAGAAATTGCTTCTGGGGTATGAGCTGCAATTTGAAAAAAAGTAGTTTCCGATGTTTCTTCTTTTCAAAATGTAAGGCGGAAAAAGAGCACTCTGTATACTCAATGAGGTTTATTCGGATATGGGCTATATCTCGCATGGTTTCTTGTTTGCAAAACATTTCTTAATATTTTGGTAGCTCACGCCGTTCTCGAGATATATCAATTTTTTTAAAGCAAAAAATCGATAATTTTCAAGTAAAACTGGGATAATTCATGAAAGATATAAGCTAGACTTATTTGTTAGGTGTTTTTTTGATTGGAATATAAAGTGCTATCGAACCTGTCATGAATATACAGGGGGTTCCATATTCAATTACGAAGTTGGTATGCACTTCCGGTTATACCGGAAGTGCCATTGAGGTAAAAATAATTTAGAGATTGTGTTTGCGACCAGCTGAATCAACTACCAAAGTTTCAGAGCGATAGCATTATTAGTTCTCCATAAACGTCTAATAGGCAACTCAACTTGGGATAGCCTGTATACGATGCTATTTTTTATTCCAACCGATCGTGTATTAAAAAACAAACGTGGAAAACTGACGAAAATCTTTTTTTGTTTTTTATATTTAGTTATAATTTGCTTGGACCATTATTGATTATTCAATATTTTCATACAAACTAAGTTGCCATGAGAAAATTTTGTGATATTTCTCATCAAACACTTTTGAATCGGCAAACTTTTCAATATAAATGCAAATTCTTGTCTCGACATAGACGGTGCAAAAACATTTTCAATAAAAGCATCTTTATCTACTCATGTTTTTCAATGTGTTCATCATCGATCCACACGATCCCCATAAAAGCCTATGTTTGCGAAAATAGTGTTGCTTTCTTTATACTCTCAAAATATTGAGGAAGAAACGATTGTTTCGTTAATATTTTATCTGATCAAGATATATTTAAAACATAAGTTCTACTATCTCTATCTTAATTTAATCTTGCGTTATATTATTTTCAGGAATTCGAAGACAAAAGGATTTACGATCATGTCGAAAGTGGAACGAGGACGAACAGAAAGGTAAAGTTTTATGGAATATAGTATCATGTCATCCATAGTATATAAGATGTAGGAAGAACTAGTCCCGTAAAAATGTCTTACGACGGCGGTTTGTTTCTTATGTTTATATTTGCCGCGTCATTTATGTCTCCTTCCAATGTATTGATATACACTGCGCCAACAAATAAATGCACAATTGCAGTACTTCAAATTTCACTTTTTTGTTTTCAACTAACTGACATAATCTCATCTGTTGATGACCCAGTCAAATATGTGATACACGCAGATGATATCATTCTATACTGCTCAGGTAAAGTAAACATCTGGTGATAAAAGGAGTGACTAGAATGGCTTTCTACAGATTCTATCATCTTTCCCGAAACGAAGCGAATAAGTTCAGCTTTGTGCCCAGCGCCTTACAGTCTGATATCGAGGACAATGAGGGCTGAGTATGAGGTCATATAGCAACACCTAAAACCAACATGAGGAGGCCATCATTCCTGATAGACAAAATGGACCAACTCCAAGAACCGTCTACTTGAGGGTCTCTGTTGGAACATGGAATTCTCAAAAACTGCAAAAGGTGTTAGAGCAGGTGGCTACGGTCGAGGTCCTGCCAAGGAACAGTCGATCTGTCTTGGTAAGCATGCGACTGTTTTTCGAGCAGGAATATTCACCATTGATCACTGTGCTAACATCTTTCTTTCGGGGATTGACAAATAGGTCAATAAGAATTCTCACCGATAGCCAAGCCGCACTGGAGGAATTGGCATCAGATACCTATACGTCACTTATGGTGCAGGAATGTCACTCCACTCTTGCCAAACTAGGAGAGTGAACCAGGCTCCGTCTAATATGGGTGTCCGGTAACTCGAGTATCGAGGGAATGAGAAGGCGGACTCATTGGCTGCTCGAGGAACTGGTCTGATGTTCATCGGACCGGAGCCTAGGCTCGAAATTCCCCTGAAGACTGCAAGAATGGAAAAAAGCTGATGGGTGGACCTGAAGGTACGTGAGCACTGGACGGGTCTCCCAGGTCTCAGACATGCTCGACGTGCCATCAGTGGACCTTCCACTGTGACAGCCAAGGCTTGGCTTAAACTCTCTAGGTTGGAACTAAGAGTTTCAACTGCCATACTAACGGGGCATTGTTGCCTCAGGAAATAACTGAGTAAGCAAAGGTTGATTGAGGATCCTTCATGTAGGCTATGTGAAGGAGATTTAGAATCAATGGAACATATTATGTGCAAGTGCCCAGCTGGGGACATAGTCAGGATGGAAGAACTGACTGAGCTTATTACGAGAAGGAAGAAGCTCGTGGATGAAATTGACGACAGAGTGTGCCACAATAGATCACTGGTTCGCAGTGAACAGGCTGCTATGCAGCCCTCACTCATATGATCTGTAATCAAACTAATTATTAATACTACTGTGTCTGACAAGTACAGAGACAATTGAATTTAAACTGCTCGCGCAAATGGATCTGGAGCAGTGCTCTTATTTTTAGGTTGATAGGACTGTCTTTGATATTGGTGCCAAGTTTCACATTGAAATATTCAGTAGTGTTTGTGATACGATACATTTTGTAAGCTCCTAGTAGTGGAGTTTTCGATTTTTATTATGCAAGCATTCGTTGAACAAAGAATTAGCTTTAATTTTGTTTGCGGAATGAATTTTTTTGCTGCTGATTCATCAAGGATAATGGAAAAGGTCTTTGGGGTCAAGGTGATGTCGAAAAAAATTTTTACAACTGGTACAAAGAGTTTCAAAAGGGTCGAGAACGAGTAGAAAAGTTTATCGAAGACTTAGTACTTGTAAATCGTCTGTTAATAATAAGAGATCTTGCTGATCATTTTGATAATTCAACAGGATTAATCGTTACAATTTTGAAGGATGTTATGAGTTAAATCATTCAATTTCATGGAAAAACATCGTCGCGCTGAAGTGTCTAAAACATTGGTTTCTGACTATAAGGGCAAAATGAAACGCATTATTATAATAGATGAGACGTAGGTTCATGCTAGCTATCCAGAAACAACTGATCAATCAAGTGAATATTGTTCGGAAGGTGAAGCCAGAACAAACACCTTAAATAGTGAACTGATTCCGCCGTTACTACTCGATAGTTGATCATGGTGATGATAAGAAATTAAAACTATCACAAGAAATCTCTTGTTTTGGACCTATGAGGGGAAAAAAATCTTATCTATGTAGTAACATTTGTTTTCATACGATCACAAACACGTCTGAAACAAGAATGACTTTATATGACTATCAGTATTCATTCAATTTATCTTTAGTTTTCACGCTAAATTAATGCAAGCTTTCTGTGTTTCTTGTTGATTTTCGAATCTTTGAATTTATTGTAATGGCTGCTGAACGTCCTGGACTCTATTTGAGTGATCATGAAGTGGTAGAAAATGTAACACTTCTAGAGGAGGGGCGAAGCCAACTTTACGTGGCTAACTTGTTGAATGTTAACCAAAGCACTATTTCAAGAGCAATTAATCGGTACCACGAAACAGGGGAATATGGAAGAAGGACCGGACAGGGAAGAAATCGGATAACATCACCAATTGATGATCGTTGGCTTCAATTAAATGCACTAAGAGTTCGGCACTGTACGGCTAGAATGCTACAAAATGACCTTGCACTTTCCAGAAATGTGCATATTTCATTGCAAACTGTTAGGAACAGGCTCAGAGAAGACGATATCAGACCAAGGGTGGCTTCTACCGGCCCGCGTCTCACCAGAGAGTATCGAATGTTGTCTTTTTGGACGAGTCCAGGTTCTCTCAAGTATAAAATGATAGACGCATGCCTGTATACAGACGACCTGGGGAACGGTATCAGCAATGCAATATCCGGCAAACCGAAAACTTCGGAGGGGGCTCAGTAAGGATGTGAGGAGGCATTTCTTTCCATGGTCAAACTGAGTTAGTCTTGGTGAATAATGAAAGAATGACAGCGGCCAGATACATCGCAGATATCCTTGAACCCCATGTTGTACCCTTTGGTCCATTGATTGGTGAAAACTTTATTTATACGCATGACAATGCTCGGCCTCATGCAGCTAGAGTAGTTACAGAATTTCTGCAAAATGCCGAAATTGATATTTCAAGATGACCAGCCAGAAGTCCCGACTTGAAGCACATAGAACATGTTTGGGACAATACGCAGTGGCAAATTCAGCAACGTAGGATGCCTTGTAGAACACTCCGACAATGAGAAAATCTGCTTCCTGAAATTTGGAACTCAGTGACTCAAGAGTACATCCAAAATTCGTTTTAGGGGCTTACGAGACGTTTACTGGCAGTAATTAGGGCCCGGGGAGGAAACACTCGATTTTGAAAATGATTAGTAACCATTCGATACAAGTTGATTGGCTTAAAAGTAGGGTGATGCGAGAATTTTTGTGTGGAGTGTACATAGTTTTGATTTCTTATCATCATAACAAACACCTCGCCAAGTCGTTCAAAAATCAAGTTCATGATAACTGCTTTCTTCGATTTTCGCAATGTTGTACATTTTGAGTTCCTTCCGCTGGGTCAAACCGCCAATAAAAAATATTATTTGAGCGTAATGCGTCTCTTACATGAAGCTATCCTGTTAAGGAGACCGGAATTATGGCAATACAATTCTTGGTCTTGGACAATGCACCATTTCACACTTCATTGATCCATCGTGACCATTTCGCCAAAAACTTGAATCGTATTTTTCCACAACCGCCGTATTTACCTGATTTGGTACCCTGTTATTCAGCAAACTCAAAAAGCCGCTCCGGGGTCAGCGTTTTGCGTCAATAGAAGAGATACAAGATGTATCAAAGAGATAGTTGAAGGCTATAAAAAGATTAGAAAATCCATTGGCATCAGTTAATTGTACCTGAAGGGGATTTGAAGGGGAAGAAATAGATTTGGAAGAAAAATAAATATTTTTCAAAATGAATGTCACATTACTTTTTGGATATAGTAGTACATAATAAAAACAAGGAGATTACAGCTACGTTTTACTACTAATAAATACAAATAACACATTGTTACTGCAGTTTTGAGCTTTCGCTTCGTTAGACGGAGAATGACCTTAAATAACAAGTACATTGGCATTTATAGCAAATTGAAGAGTTTAGTAGATGTTATGAAAGTAAATGTATTAAAGAACTATCAAATATTTGGGTGTTTCTCATTCATTATTATTTCATTAGGATTGTGTGGAGATTTCAGGATTGCAATGGAATCCAGGTACTCCAATTTCCTGCTCTTCGGGGCTACATGCATAATCTCCAAATTGTCCATAACAGGGAAAGGGTGGTTATCTCATATGCAGTGTTTGGCAAACTCCGAATCTTGTTTATTGTTGACAAAGGCTGTTTGGTGATCTCTAAATCTCTTCTTGAATGTTCGACCCGTTTGTTCTATGTATCTGATTGCATGTAAGCTTATAGACACCTGATTTGTTCTTGTTTTGAATGGGAACTTCAGCATCGAATAGAAGTGACGATAGTTTATTCTGAGGTCTGAATGCGACTTGAAGTTATAATTTTGAAATATTATTTGCGACTTTTCCACTGATATTTTCAAAGTACGACGAAGAAATGAACTTATTGAGATTTTCACATTCTACATTTGTAGAATTATTGATTCTCCATAAACATCTAATAGGCCACTCAACTTGGGATACCCTATGTATGAACGACCTCTAGAAAGTAGAAAGTAGATACCACAGATTGAAAACAGGCTTTCCATAGAAGCAAATGATAGCTTACAGTTTCATTATGAGTATTGACTCATTGCGATATCCACACAATGTCGTCTTTGACTCATATTTAATCATGGAAAAACCCGGTACATATAAAACGTGCCGCCCTGAATAACTCTAGTATTTTTTCAGTAAACTTCGTGAACGGTCCAATTTTCATTCGAAGGATAAGCTTGTCGATGCCATTTTCAACCACGTGCCCTCGGTTGCTCTTATTCAAATATTTGAGTAGGAAAAAGAAAGCGTGCGGAGTCTCTCCGAAAAGATATTTCAGTTTCAATGTAAATACGTTTCCGGTGTTGAAGTTTTTTATTAGTATACTGTGTACTCATCATTATATATCGAAAATTCTTGAAAACTCAATGGTTTTTAGATCTAATTTCGTTTTGAAAATAAACAATTCAAGCAAAATTGGTTCTGACTAACTATTGAATATGTTACCTTCAATTTTTTAATTAATATAGAAAACATTAATCCAAGAAAATATTTCATTTTCCCCACTTATTTATTAGGATTCATTTTGTTTCAAGCCATATTTTCCAAAACATCTTTTGGGGATGAAGAAGTAGGCATAGGAATTTAATGAATAAATAAGGACAAGAGTTCTGGAAAAGAATCTGACCAGAAGAAACATTATTCGAACTATCTAAAAACGTCATTCCAAACTATCAATACTCGATATTTCTACTTCGGCACTCATACCGGCCTTACATCTTTGAATAATTTCGAAAACAAAAAAATTGAAAATTGTTTTCTCTTGGAGTAGGGTTTTTCCTCGAACTCAGTAGCTCGTATTACCTCCTCTTGTTCTAATACAAGCCTTAATCCGTCTAGGTATGCTTCGGATTAGGTTTTCGACCTCCTCTGGGGTGATATTCAGCCCCTCTTCTGTGGTGGCTTGGATTAGCTGTTGTGGGGTTCTTGGATTATCCTGACAGGATCTAATTTTCCTTTTGAGATTATGTCATAAATGATAAATAGGATTTAAGTCGGGAAAGCAAACTCGCTAGTCCTAAATAGCGATTCCCTCTGTTTCAAGATAATGTCGTGCGAGATTGCTGGTATGCGGAGGAGCATTATCTTGCATAAAAGTGAAAGTCCCACCGTGAGCACCACCCAGAGTCTCACAATTAGCTCCAGCACAAGGTCCACGTAACTTCAAGCTGTTATACTCGCAGGAAACGAAATCAAATCTGTTTTGCCTCCTAGCATAATGCCACTCCAAAACATCACACTGCCCCCTTGGTATTTCGGAATTTGTCTTACTGTTCGGAGCCTAGCTTGTCTTCCACGTCCCCTTAAAACCCGAATCCGGCGGTTATCTGATCGAACACCAATTCTGGTCTCATTCGAAAAGAGAAGATTTCGCCAATTCTCAATATTCCAATTTTGGTGCTTAATACACCAAGAAAGTCTGTTAATTTTTTGTTGTTTGGTTAGCTCTGATACGACGAGTTATGTATTATAATACGTCACATACAAATATTATAATACATAACCAGTCGTGTCATCCGTATCAACATAAAATGTCAGCATTCAACAGTTTCATTCATAGATTGATCAACATCTCGTTATCACCAGAAAATTTCAACAAAGAATTAAATTTGATTGAACAAATAGCCAAAAATAATGGTTACAATCCCAAATTAATAAATAACATTTTAAATAAAAACAAAGAAAAATCGCATTGAAAGAAGTTTATCCTGTCGATAAATTGAAACAAAAATTCAACACCTTAACCTACATTGGAATTACAAGTGAGAAACTGAAATCATTCTTGAGTAGCAATAATTTCAACATAACTTTCCAAACTAATAATAATTTAGGCAAATATATAAAAATAATAAAACCAAATCAGGTAAAGAAAATAAATCAGGTGTTTATCGATTGAATTGCAATGACTGTGATAATTTCTACATTGGTAGAACACATAGAAATTTTAATATTAAAATATCGGAACATAAACGCAGTTTTCAAATAAAAATCAGATTCAAATTATGAGAAGCATCTCTTAGAAAATAATCACTCTTTCGACCCACAGTTTGAAATTTTGCATACAGATAATAAATATTGGAAGGTGGGTCTTTGGGAAACTTCAGAAATCAATAAATTCACACACTCAGGTAGACTGTTCAATGAATAAGTCGATTTTAGCCCTTCACCTCTATTGAATCTCTCCGGGGAGCAATCTATTCCTTAATTTAATTGGATATACCTGTCATAAATAACCACTTAAGAAGAAGCAAACCAATAAGCTTTCAATTACACAAGAACATTTATATTTATATTCTCATTCTTATTTTCTGTACATTCATTCGTCTGAAGAAGCTACGGTGTAGTGAAACGTGTTACGAATCGCAATTATTAAGTAAAATTCCTTAAAACACAGTACTTGTTTTTTATTATTAATAAAGGTGTGCAATTTACAGCATTACCAACTTCAATTGATGGAATAGTTGGAATCTTAAGCCAATCAGGAACTACCCCAGTCTTAAGTCATTTATTGACTAGAAACGCGAGGAAGCTACCAGAGTACTTACATTTTGCTTCAGCAAGAAATCGTCTGAAGATCCACTTTTTTGCAGCATCCCTGATATAAGGAAAAACACCATTCGAAGAAGGGTCAATGTAATCAAATCTTGCAGTAACAGAATTCTCTTATGATTTTGGATTAGAAGTAAAATATTCCATAAACAAGGATGGAGATCCGAGTAGCCCAATGGTAACTGGTTACTTGTGCCGCTGCGGTTCATCTAGATCTCAGATGTAATGGACATCCCCAACAGGAGTTTAGGTCTAAAAGCAGTGCACATTAACCAGATCAACCGCCACCCATCTTATAATCAGATGGCTCTAAGAGGTTGCCGACTCTTAGGAGAATATTTGCGTCATCAGGGTAAGTCCGGAAAAGAGCTCGAAACTGTCCCCGAGAGGATGAAACCCCGAGATACTGATCACGATGAAAATATCTGGAAGTCATATGTCAAGAAGTCGTGACTGCACGAACAAGGCGAAGGCATCCCGATCTTTCCTGCCCCCTTTCATGAATTGGTGGGACAAGCTGAAACTCTAAGATCATAATCAGACCACGCATCGTCCATGTGGGAATACGATTATCTAATGCACTGACAACAAAAAATTATAATTATCAGATACGATGATGATAAGGAATAAATTGTCGACACGTCACCAAAATCAAAATGTACTACAGGATGAAGCCTGGAACCTATCCTTAAACCGTCCTAATCCTACCAATCTAAATTGTTGGATTTTAGATCGTAGATTTTCAACTTCGAGAAATTGTGTGACCCATAATTTTGTTCGGCGTGTGTATGCGCACAGGTTCCAGGGAATTGCATTTTCCATTCCCTTCCAAATAGTGTCTACTAGAATTGAATTCAGTATTCACAAATACGATATGAAACAACACCTTCGCCCTGCATTGAATGTATCGTGAAGCGTTGGAAAAATTTATCCGAATATTTTACTTTCATACAGTCTATCCGAATTGAAAGTCATCAAAATACATTTGGGTATATTTTCCTTGGAGATCTTCGACGGAAACTCTAATTTTCTACCACCTCAGTATAAATTAAACTTTGATAGTCGGGGTGCATTTTATCATTTCCTTCTTCTCGAGTCAACTAATCTAATTTGTTCACAAACCAATTGCAAATTGAAGCGCAGGGCGCTATATTGATCTACTGGAAGTGTTTTTACTATAAAGCTCAAGGGATAAGTCTATAGACAACTTCGTTTACTTCCAATTTAGCGATTAGACGATACTGAAGAGGGTTGTATTCAATTTTTCACTGTTCATGGCTGCTCCAATATTTTTGTATGGTAGGTATGTTTTATTAGAGGTGATTTGTTGCTTCCTTATCACGTTTAAGCATTCAATACTCAAATAAATATAAATTCCCATTCACCTTAAATCTTCAAAAAAAAAAAAAAAAACAAAATTTCTATAGTTTACACAGTTGTCTAGGAGCAGGAGGCCAGCCTTTCAAGATTTTGAAAACCAACAAAACAATTATGAAAAAAAGGAGATTTTACTGTAGTGCTACATCCATCAGATGAGCTCTTCATTACTGAGTTGATCTTCATGAAGTCCGAAAATGATAAAAACCTAGTTGACTGTACCTTTTTTTACGTCATATATAAATAAGTTGAACAAGATTCGGCCAAGATGTTGAGGGAGATCTACTCCGACATTTGCTGTCAGCAGAGGCTGGTTTCCTCGATTCGAGCAGCGTCCCAATCTTCACGACATTCACATGAGAAGGAGACCGCGGATAAAGAAATTCAAGCTACAGTTTAGATTCCAGCCTTTATTGTAAAGAAGAAGCATTTCTGAAGAAGAATATCGAACCATCGACTTCAATGCACGAAACATCAAGTAACACTTCTGGTGGGTGTTAAGGTCACTGGAGATTTTAAACTGAAACCTTAACTGGTATTCCATTTAATAGTCTTCACCCATCAGCCAAATTCAAACCTTTGGAAAAATATAGTAAAAGCAGCTAGAAGAATTATACAGATACAGAGATAAGTGCTTGAAGACATTGTTACTATGGTTGAGAGGTCTCAACCTGAAGATGTTGTAATAGAAGATGCTGAAGATTTTGTAGCAGTGCATAGTGAACCGCTTAGAAATGAAGATTTAGCCATATGCATAGACAAGTGCTTGAAGATATTGTTACTATGGTTGAAGTGTCTGAACTTGAAGATGTTGTTGTAGAAGATGCCGAAAATCATGTAGCAATGCACAACGAATCTCTCAGCAGTGGAGATCTATCCAAATGCAGAGACAAGTGTTTGAAGAAATTGTTACTATGGTTGAGATGTCTCAACTTGAATATGTTGTGGTAGAAGATGCCAAAGACTTTGTAGGAGCACATAGCGAATCTCTCAGAAATGAAGATAAAGACAGAAGCAGAGTTAAGTGTTTGTAGACAATGTTACTATGGTTGAGGGGTCTGAACTTGAAGATGTTGGGGTATAAAATTCCTAAGTTCTTATTGCAATGCATAGCGAAACCCTTAGCAATGAAAATCTATCCATATGCAGGAATACATGAAGACAATGTTACTATGATTGACGGGTCTATACTAGAAGATGTTGTGGTAGAAGATGCCGAAAATCATGTAGCAATGCACAGTGAGCCTTCCAGTAGTGAAGATTTATCCCGATGCAGAGACAAGTGCTTGAAGACATTGGTAATATGGTTGAGATGTTGTGGTAGAAGATGCCAAAGATCTTGTAGCAGCACATAGTGAACCTTTCAGAAATGAAGATATAGACGGAAGCAGAGTTAAGTGTTTGTAGACAATGTTACTATGGTTGAGGGGTCTGAAGTTGAAGATGTTGTGGTAGAAAACTCCTAAGTTCTTGTAGCAGTGCAAAGCGAACCTCTCTGCAATGAAGATCTATTCAGATGTAGAGACAAGGGCTTCAAAAAATTGTTACTATGATTCAGGAATCTGAACTTGAAGATGTTGTGGTAGAAGATTCAGAAGGTATTGTAGCAACGCACAGTGAAGCTCTCAGCAATGAAGAGCTATGAAAATGCCGAGATAAATGGTTGAAGACATTGGTTGAAGGGTCTGAACTTGTAGATGTTGTGGTAGAAGATCGCTCAGCGAACCTCCCAGCAATGAAGGCCCATGCAGATGTAGAGACAAGGGCTTCAAGATATTGTTACTATGATTGAGGAGTCGGAACTTGAAGATATTGTGGTAGAAGATTCCGAAGATACGCACGACGAACCTCTCTGCAATGAAGATACATCCGGATGAAGAGAAAAGTGCTTAAAGATATTGTTAATATAGTAGAGGGATCTGAACTTGAAAATGGTGTGGTAGAAGATGCCAAAGATTTTGCAGCAACGTTCAACAACGAAAATCTGTTCGAATTACTGAATAATCCCATCGATGATGAAGAAGAACAAGTAGAAGAGATATTAAAGCGGAATATAAAATGCTCTTTCAAACTGTATTCAGGTTTAGACTTTTTGCATAGACAGTGATGATGCTGTGTGTCAAACAGTTAAAAAAAGCGTTGGGTGTTATAAAATAATATTTATCAAGAACGTAAAAGGAACGATACCTAAAAGACAATAGATGTATTTTTCCATGAAAAAACATGCAATACTAGCTGCATAAAGTGTTCTTACATTAACGTGATTGATTCGAATGATTTTTCTGTATTAACTGAAATTAATGTTAAACCTCAAAATACCGCGTATTTAGGATAAAGCGATTTTTTGTAGATACAGCTATACCTCGCTTCAAAGAGGGATATTACTATATTTACAGTATTTCACATAGCTGCCCTATTAAAACATCGAAAATGGGACACCCTGTAATTTCGAGAATATTTCTCCAATGAACGATTGTTGGAGTAAAAAGGACGATGCTACTTTAAAATTCCAGAGAAGAATTTTACTTCTAACATTTTTCCGGGAAAGTCTGGATTAAATATACGAATTTCTCTGATGTCATGGAAAATATATAACTTGAAATTCAAGTACAATGCGATTCACGAAAACAAAGCTTACGTAATGTCAAGATGTGGATAAGTGTATTTGACTATCAAAGAAGTATGTATGCAACATTTCAAGAGAAGCCAAGTTTCGTAAAAGCGATTTGCTGTTTCGGATTGTTTTAGAAATGGAGCAAAGTGTTTCAGAAATCTTTGTAGAATGTGTCATCGAGTTTCAGTTGAATATGATTATCTCCAAATATGTTATTTCGCAATGAAACGTTATTATTCCATGAAGTTATTAAATTTGATTGAATGTTGCTTATTTTGTTTGAAGTCATAATATTCATAAATCAATTTTATTTGTAAATAACACATGAATAATTGATGATATTTGGTTTGTGGGAATGAATATATGAGCAACATTCAGTTAATGTATTTACACGCAAATGTCAGTGACAGAAATGTTTTTCACATAGATATAAATTTTACTATTCATGATTATATTAGTAATGACCTTTACGAATGAATAAGGAATTCCAACAAAAATTCTCTGCTTAAAATTTACTTTTCCAATTGTTTCTGCTCTTACTGCGAATTCCTCAATTTCATTAAAGCAATGTGGAGCAGAAAATGCGAAACCAAAATTTAAAGTTTCGCGAATCCACAGGAAAAATAGTTTCCAACCTTATAAGATGAGGAAACCTCAGTTTCTACACCTAGCGGATTATAAGCGTAGCTGGAATTTTGCAGTAGATATCCGGCAAGCCATGAAAAAATCCGCTTTGGGTGAAACAGTCCCGCTGTCCCCAGCGAGGATAAAAAGGTCCTGCTTTCGTGAACAGCCCAAACGATAATTTAATTTGCAAATTATTTTTCGCATTCGCAACGCATGGCACGGCTGCGGAGGTGCGGCGAGTGACGAGAGAGCGACCCGCCCCTGCGCCGCGCTCGCAAGAGCAGGATAGATAGATGCCGCGCTCAATCACTCAGCCAACGACTGCAACAATGTTTTGTTTTAGTTCAACTCGGAAGAAGCGAAGAATAAGTTGTACGTTCACAGTGTGTTATTTTAGCCTAACAAAAATGCCTAAACGCAAGTGTTCCTTTGATATGACTTTGCAAAACAAGTATCCATTCCTGAAACAAATGAAATAACGCAAAAGTTATGTGTGAAAAGTGTCGTACTGATTCTAGTGTTGGACATGGAGGTGCCAGTGATATTGAAAAGCATTTAAAATCAGAAAAACACAGACATAGTCGTTTCACGCCGTGCAACGCCAGCTTTCGATCAAATGACTGTTCTTTCCATTTCATTTAAGCATGTTTGGGGCAAAATTCAGATATTCTTGTACAAAATCTCAAGCTATTGTTGTTAATGTGCTGTCACCTATGGCAACCTCTGAATTGAAAGAGCATCTTCGCGAAGCCCATTGCACAGCTTTAAACCATGACTCAATAAAATATTCCCAGTTTTGATTCGATATTTTTTACCATGCGAAGGCGTGAAAGTCAAGATTTTAGAGTTTCGGGAGCAGCCAGGCGAAACATCGGATATAGTTGTCGATTATTTGAAGATAGTATTAGCTTTTAATGATTTGAATAAGCAAATTGTGGTATTTTGTGAAGATAACATGAACAGCAATTTTGGAAGAAGGAATAAAAAAGGGGTAATAATGTTTACTCAAAATTAAACCAATCACTCGGAAGACAGCTGATTGGTATTGGATGTGGAGCCCACATAGTCCACAACGCGATCAAAAGTGCCGCTAATTGTCTTCCTGTTGACTTCGAATGCATCATTGTGAAGATTTATTCATTTTTCTACATCTACAGCGTTCGAGTCGAAGCTTTAAAAGAGTTTTGTGATTCAACTGACATAGAGTATCACAAACTGCTGGACTACAGTAAAAAAAAGGTGGCTTGAGTTGATGCCCGCGCTTAAGAGAGTTCAGAAAATGTTTTCAACCTTTGAAAAACTATGTTCTGAGTATCAAAAAACACCCAAATATTTCAAAAACCTTATTCTAAAATTCCAGCGTAGAATTGTGGTGATATTTTTTGCACGCACAAATAGAGACTTTTCAGCAAGCTGTGTCGAAATTCTAGGGGCAAAACATATCTGCAGTAGAATCTGCGAAGGTAATTAATCGTCTCCGAGATAACCTGGCACCCTTGATATCTCTGAAGCCAACTATAGGGTTTGGCATGCAGCCTTGTGGAATAAACTTGCTGCATATGGGCTTCCCGAAAAATTGTAGGGTTGGATAAGTAGTTTCCTCTCAAATAGATCAATTCAAGTTGTGGTTGACGGTATAACATCTAATTGTTTCCAGTTGCAAGCCTAAGCAGCTCAGCGATCCATTCTTTCGCCAACCATGTTTCTGTAGCAGATAAACGATCTTCCGTCATCTGCAGAGAACAAGATCTTCGGTTTTGCAGATCATTGTACCTTGGTTTCGTCTTTCAGTAGTCTGCCGACGATTAAAGCTGTGAAATCTCAGCGTCAGAGATGTCAACAAATTGATAACTCATACACTGACCTTCCGAGGATATCTGAGTAGGGTCAGTTGAAACTGGTGAGTTTCAACGCGAGCAATACGCAAGCAACTAGGTTTTCAAGAAAGGTCCCCGCTGTAGAACCTCCTCTAGATGCAAGGCCAACAAATCGCATCCAAAGATTCGATGTACCTTCTGGGAATAACGGTCAACTCCGGGTTTTGCTGGCATGAACATGTATCAGCAATAGCTAAGTCAGCATCAGCTAAATTTAGTTTTCTTTTCAGAGCCAAGCGATACTTCAAGCCATCTCACCTGTTGCTTCTTTATAGGGCACAGATTCGACCATCTTTGGAATATTGTTCCCATGTATGGGAATGTGCAAAAACGGGCTGTGCACCTCATCGACCACCCGGAGATCAACCACGATCTCTCAGAAGACTTGAAGATTTTGTGAAAGAAGATGCCGAAGATTTTGTAGCAGCGCATAGCGAAGCTATCATAAATGGATATCTAGCTAGATGCAGAGACAAGTGCTTAATGATATTATTACTATGGTTGAAGGGTCTGAACTGATGTTGTGGTAGAAGATGCCGAAGATCTTGTAACAATACTCAGCGAATCTCCCAGCAATGAAGATCTATGCAGATGTAGAGACAAGGGCTTGAAGACATTGTTACTGTGATTGAGGCGTCTGAACTTGGAGATGTTGTGGAAGAAGATTCCAGAGATATTGTTCTGCGATGAAGATACATCCAGATGCAGAGAGAAGTTCTTGAATACATCGAAGAACTTGAAGATGGTGTGGTAGAAGATGCCGAAGATTTTGTAGCAACGCTCAGCAACGAAGATCTGTTCGAATTACAGAATGATCACATCAGTGATGAGGAAGAACAAGTAGAAGAGATCTTCAAGCGGAGTTGCTGACCTTCCTCTGTTTTACAGATACTTCCAAGAAAGATGCTCCATGTTTTGCCGAAACATTAGACTGGAAAGGAGTTCTCATCATATGGCGGTACATTTAACGACCACTCCATAAGAATTCATTCGTTTACAGGGCCCATTCCTGTGGAACGCGTATAAAAAAATGACGAAGTCGAAATAGTTTTGATGTGGTTGTTGAGAAGTCAGGCAGAAGACTTCTATGGGGAGGGGTATTCGAAAACTGGTATAACGTTATGACAAATGCCTTAATGTTGAAGGAAATTATGTAGAAAAGTTGATTGAGGTACAGGCTTTCATGTAAATCTAAAATTATTGAGATATCTCTGCACGTCTCTCTTTAATTTCAAAACGGCTCTTAAAATATACGCCATGTATATCACACCAGAATGTTTTCTTGTAGTGGTGTATATACCTTTGTTACAACTTTCTCTTTAGTGCCTCAAGGATTTTATAGTGCGGACGATGCTATGTTCGAGTATATTGGCTATCATTATAACGTCGTAATGTTTGTAAGGATCCATTTATATCATACATACCATCCATCATAATTGTGAGCACGTAGAAGAAGAAGCTCTTGAACTTATCCGCTAGTTGTCTGATGATATCAAGAATTCTACAACTACACAATTATAACGCCTCCGTACAACTTAAGGAAGTTCAGTCAAAGATCTAATTTGGAATTCCACGAACTTGCCTCCACACGTTCTTGGCTTTATTGGAAAACTCCTCGTTTCACTTTCACATATAAGGGAGCCAAAGGGAATTCATAAGTGCTTGGCACTTATTTGACATTCAGAGAACATTACTGAATTGAACCATTCCTGGCTTTTGTTGTTTTCTCGTTGGAGAAACGAATTGACGAGGATTGAATCTAGGAAAGCGAGAGAACGGTTTATTGAACCGTTTCCCGGATTAAATCAGTTTGTATGACAACCAGTATTCTGTGATTGCTGTATATCGATTATATTAACTAGTTAATATATATATTCAAAATGAAAACTTACTTTCAAAGAATCGTTATCTTTGTATGTCTATCATACTTTTCGAATCGATACGTAAACATGTTAATGTGCACTCATAATCACATAACTTAACTTGAATAACTGTACATCAACTTGAGCACCCACCCTCATTGAATTCCATTTACATTTTCATTTGGATAATTGAAGAACAGAAACATATTTCCTCTTAAATAAACGGGAAAAAAAGAATCAAAATGAACACAGATTTGAGGGTATTCAGTTTGAAATTTCTTATTTATTATTGAACTTTAATTCCTGGTTTCATTTGAATATACCTCCATTTTGTAGGATGATCTGAGAATTTTGATGGATTCTAAAAAATCTGTTGTGTGAATAATTTGAAGTTGATCTATGTATAGAAAATTATAGCCATTTTCGATACAGTGTGAAGCGAAAGTAGATTCGTCCCATCTCTGGTAATTATGAACTGATTGATGCTCTTTGTATCTAGTTTTGAATGAACGATCATTCAGTCCCATATGAAGGGTTTCACAATGCATGCAGAACAACTTGTGAACCCAAGTATTGTCAAATCTATCACTTTTATATTTACTATTAAAAAAGGCTTGGGGGAGATTCATTTGGGTTTTGAAAGCTACTTTTTTATGCTGTTTTGAAGTGACGTTCGCTATCTTTTAGCTGATATGGCCAAAATTCGTTAATGGAATATATTTATCTGTATTTGCAGTTGTTGGCACAACGTCTGATGTGTTTTAAAATGTCTGAGACCAATAGAAGGTATATCATGATATTAACAATATAAATTAAAAACAAGTATTATTTCTTGAGGAATTTTACTGAATAATCGTGATTCGTAACGCGTTTTGCTTCTTCAAACGAATGGATGTACAAAAATTATGACAACTATACATAGATACCATTGAGAATATAAATACGAATTTTCCTAAGTATTTACAAACTTATTGAGTTTCTTCTTCTTAAGTGGTTATTGATGGCAAGTATATCCAATAAAATTGAGGAATAGATTGCCTCCTGAATTAATTCAGGACCTTGGGTTACCACCTGACTAGGCTCTTACACTATCAAAATTAGTTCACCGAGGATATTTACAAATTTTTGTTTCAAACGAGGTTTGACATTGCAAGCTGCAGAATTGGCCTATTCAGAGGATGTTTATTCAATTTTTATTGAACCACCAGAAGCTGATGTCCTTACAGACGAAGATTACGGTGATGAGGACGCAGGGGGTATGATTGATGACACAAGTCTGCAAAAAAAAAAGTTGAGAGCTGTTTTGGTTTTTTTGTGTAATTCTTATGTTTTTGGGTGTGCTGAATTCGAAAATGACTTTCATTTTTCCCTAGCACGTCACGTTTTCTGACAATTTATAAAGGGCCCAGGTTTGTCGGTGGTTTGAGGTATTCTCAGAAGGAAGAAAGTCGATTGAAGATGAACCATGAAGCTGAAGTGCAAACTCCAATGAAAATGTCAACTGAAGTCGTTTAGATAGGTCAGATTGGTCGTTCATTCAACTAGATACAAATAGCATTAATCAGTTTACAATAACCAAAGAACCGACGAATCTAATTTCGCTTCACATTGTATCGAAATTGGCCATCATTTTCCATCCTTGATCCACTTCAAATTATTCACAGAATACCTAAAGAATGAGATTTATGGTTCTCATAATCCATCGAGATCCATCCAACAAAATCCCCATAGAGATAATCTTCTGAATGACCAGAATGGCCAGGCTCATTCCTTCATATTTGATATGTTCAAATAATACCTGCTTTCAACATACTTCGTTTAGTACCTCTTGTTTGTACCCTTATTAATTTTTATACTACCAGTATATGAATGTGCGTATTTCAACTTTAGTTCAGTACTTGTTATCAGTTGAAGATGGCCGAGAGATTGAAATTGAGATCCTGAATTTCAATAAACTAGTATAGTACATAGTTTGATTCCTTATTACGTAATCATCCTATATGTAGCTTATTTTCGGAGAAAATGTTAGTCACATAATGCGAATAAAATTGCTGTGGAAATTCAGATAAAAGCCGAGTAAATAGAAAGTAAGGTACAACGTAAATATTTGATGTGTCCCTGACATTGTTGTGAACATGAAAGCTTCTGTTATTTCCATAAAAATTCGTGGAATACTGGCTCGTTTAAATCAGGTGAATATTACTAACGTTGCAAATTTAGATCATGTGTTGAAGCAATTGAATTTTTCTTTAGGAGTTACTATCTGTGTATTCAAGGAAATGTTATTTTGTAGATTTTGCGTGACGATAATATTTCAATGCAACATACTGAATAAATTAGTCATGTGTGTCACACTGTTTTCCTACGATAAAGTATATCTTTTCTATATATCAAACCCATTAACGACAACTTAACAAGTTGACTATGACTGAATGTAATAATTCTGAAATCATTTTCAATGATAGAATTCAGGAATTCTCAGTAAATATTGCAAAGTTTTATTCTAAAACACTTGAATTTTGTGGTTTTCATGTATTTTCATTCTTTAAGATAAGATTTTGAGCATAAGCACTTCACACTGTGTACTGTTGACTGTAAGGTAAGATCCCACCAAAAACAATCTGTAAAGAACTAGCCAAGTCTCGATGGAGCTGCTCGTTTATCTCTAAAAAGTAATGAAATCTAGACAAAGTTGTGCCAAATCTAAGGTTCCCTACTTGCAATTTTTTTATTAATAAAAAACAAGTACTGTGTTTTAAGAATTTTACTTAATAATTGCGATTCGTAACGCGTTTCACTACACCGTAGCTTCTTCAGACGAATGAATATGTATATGTGTATTCATTCGTCTGAAGAAGCTACGGTGTAGTGAAACGCGTTACGAATCGCAATTATTAAGTAAAATTCCTTAAAACACAGTACTTGTTTTTTATTATTGATAATGGAATTTTACCAAGTAAAAGCCTCCCAAATTCAAATGTTAAAGAAAGCTGATACCGGTTTTTTGGCTTTGTGGTATTTCAAAATACTACTAAGATGTGCAGTTCACACTCAGAATATATGGTTCTACTCAATGTGCTTGAAAAACGGATTGACTCCCAATTACATACGGTTGAAGACACATAACAACAGCGGACCAGCAAGAAGAGCAATCGAGAAAGGCCAACGCATATGGCTCAAAGAGGATGTGATCCAGTACAACAGGAGGGACGTAGCCAACATATATTTGAAGGTAATCCATACGGAATTATTGTTTAGATTGCACCCTGTTGAGTTTGATATTTTAAACTCTGAATCCAGATACGATGTCAAAATTTTAATTCATAGAAAGTTTCAGCAACAACAGAAAAAGTTGAATTCACTTGAATTCAAAATTTCTCCACCCAAACCTTCAACTGATAAATTTTCAGACCATAAATTTTTTGACAGATTCACTAATTTAACTGATACCGATTTAACACAAACACGAAAAGATCTATTAGAAAAACGATTCAAACATAATTTACATCCAAAACTCAATAAAACTAATTTTGAACGGTTAGGCATAGACTCCGAAATCATTCTCAAAAACTCCAAAGATAATATTTTAGCCAAACATCAAACAGCAAAAATCATCAAAGAAGACTTTTATAAATTATCACCTCATTGCAATTCCGATTATAAGATAATAAAAACAATTCGTGAAAATAGTACCAAGAACGATTATATTTCTAAAACTGAAGAATTCTTAACAGCCGGAAACTATATAACATCAACTAAGGATCCTACCGCAAAATTTCAGGAAGTGGTTGAAAACATAATTTCGACAGCAAAATCATTAATTACAGACCACGAAAAATATAAATTCATTAACTCCAATCCACAATCCCCCGAATTATATTCGTTGATAAAATTTCATAAACCTAATTACCCTATTAGACCTGTTGTTTCTTATGTAACGGCACCTTCGTTCAAACTTTCAAAATTCCTCAACGACTTGCTAATAAAACATTGCAATTTTGAATCTAAACTTTCGGTCAAAAATTCATACGAACTTATTGCCAATATCAAAGATACCATTATACCACCTAATTCCAAACTCATTTCTTTCGATGTTAAGAATCTATTTCCCAACATTCCTCCGAAAGATAAGTATTACTTAGTTGAAGAATTATTAGGAAAGAATCATGTCAATACTTTCATTAAATCAGATATTCTTTCATTATTACAAATTTGTTTAGATCATCATTATTTCCATTTCAATAACAAATATTATACTATTGAGGACGGCTTGATTATGGGCAATCCGTTAAGTCCTTTGTTAGCAGAAATATTCTTGAATAACTTAGAGAAATTAATTCATAATCATCCACTCAGTAAATATTATTTATACTGGTATCGCTATGTAGACGAAATCATTATTTGCTTCACAGGAACAGGTAGACAGTTGGAAATTTTGAGAATCATATAAATTCATTACATCCAAAATTGCATTCACAACCGAAATAGAAAGCAATAATTCGATGAATTTCTTAGACGTAACAATTTCGAATGAAAATGGAAAACATGTTTTCGCAATTTACCATAAGCTGTCACATACAGATATTATAATACATAACTCGTCGTGTCATCCATATCAACATAAAATGTCAGCATTCAATAGTTTTTTTCATAGATTGATTAACATCCCGTTATCACTATGGTTCGACCCACAGTTTGAAATTTTGCATACAGATAATAAATATTGGAAGGTAGATCTTTGGAAGTCTTTAGAAATCAAGAAATACAAACACTTAGGTAGCCCTTCACCTCTATTGAATTTCTTCGGGAGCAATCCATTCCTTAGTTTTATTGGATATATCTATCATAAATAACCACTTAAGAAGAAGCAACCCAATAAGCTATCAATTACTCAAGAACATTTATAGTTATATTCTCATTTATATTTTTCTGTATATTCATTCGTCTGAAGAAGCTACGGTGTAGTGAAACACGTAATGAATCGCAATTATTAAGTAAAATTCCTTAAAACACAGTACTTGTTTTTTAATATTGATAATGGAATTTTAGCAAGTAAAAGCCTCCCAAATTCAATTTTTTTATTATTATAGTTAATGTTGTGTGACTTGGCCATTGAACATTCTCTATACTTTAGTGGGTAGATACAAGTCAATTTTGTTTACACGTAATGTTATAACTTTCCAACTACCTATGTTTGTTGAGCGAGATAATAGCCCATACTGATATTGGTATAAGACGCAAGTATTTGATTTTAGGCTGTTGTTGATTGTGCAACACATCAATTCAGCATTGATAATGGTGACTTCTTCTCTCTTCTTTTTGGAGCGTCCAATCGGCCACTGATCTAACATAAAATAGTACAGACGGACTTCTATCAATGATTAGAAGTCCGTCTGTACTGGAAATATTTTTTTATACTGTTTGTTTCAGGCTCGCCTATACATAAGTAACATTGAACTACGCAGTTTCATCAAGCTCACAATTGATTGTTTATTCAATCAACGTTTTCTGAGTGGCATTCTTCCATCGTCAATAGGTAGCGGTTCTGGGGACAGATTGGTGCAATGGTGTCATGGAGCATCTGGTTTTGTAACCTTGTGTACCTTTCAAAGGCCAAGTCACACAACATTAACTATAATAATAAATAAATCGTAGTAAGGAACCTTAGACTTGGTACGACTTTATCTAGATTTCATTACTTTTTAGAGATAAACAAGCAGCTCAATCGAGACTTGGCTAGTTTATTACAGAATGTTTTGGTGGGATTTCACTTCTTTCTGTAGGAAAGGCATATTGATTTATTTTCTTAGATTTTCTTATTCGACATTTTTTCTTTGTACGAGTAGTTATTTCATTATTAATGATGAATTCTTAGAATATTGTAGGTATGAAAGTGTTCTTCGAAAACTGGTCATATCCGTCTCTTCTGGGAATTGATTTATTGCCAGTGACGCTTGATTTCGTTCATTTTTCAACCTAATTGAGTTGCGAGTTGTATTCATTCTTCTACTAACCAATGGTATAGACCACTTTAACATCTAACACATTATTATAAATGATCATTCAAACATGAACAAATTTTAGATTATTGGAATGAACAGTTTTAAAACATCAATTTTCTGATAACTTCTTGGTCCTCGAGAATCATTCATTTCAAATTTATTAATCATTCATAGAACACATAAATTACAAATCTTTCTTTTCTTTTTTCTGGTTCTGATTCTTGTACATTAGCAACAGTTTTCGTATTGCCCATTCCTATGTCTTTTGTAAACTTGTAACTATAAGTATAAAAGCCAGTCTAGTCTTATCCAGAGTTTTCCTTTAATTTCATTTATAGGCGTATTAAAAGTTAGGGCATTCGCCCAGCAGTGACTATTGGACGATATAGGCACACAAATTACAAATCTTTCTTCATCAGATACTTCAGACCATCGAGTTTTGACATCAAATAAAGCGGCCCACCAAGTTGAATGTTTTTTGTAAAGGCGGTATTTTGATCTCTAATAGTTTGGTTGGGCTCTTGTGATTTCTAATCAGGGTACTCCAGATCGTCGATTATTCTAGTTTTTATAGTTTTCCATTTATGTTGCCATTAAACTCTAATTCTGTATCAAATTTCAGCTTTCTGAGTTTATGGAAAGTACTAGTTCTATTCTGATGATCATGAGTGAGTGAGTGACTGTCATAAATGCGAAAGTATGCTTCGGAACTAAATGACCTATAGACTTGAAAATTTGGATTTTAAGTATATGATTATAGGTTACTGTATGACGAAATTTTTGCGTTCTGGCCTTATCCTGAACGTTCTCAAATAGGGGCATGAAAATGGCGAAATGGTTAAATAGGTAATATTGCCAAACAAATTGCCACATTTTTGAATCTAGAAGAGTATACTGGCAACTGTTTCCGCCGTACTTCAGCAACAACATACTAGTCTATTTGCTAAAGACCTATAGTAATAAAAGCTCATCAAGGATGCTAATCCCTTATAAATGTGGTACTTTGGCAAATTCGAAAATGAATGGAGTTTCTATGATTTTGTCTTGGAGCATATACATAAGTAACATTGAACTACGCAGTTTCATCAAGCTCAATTGATTGTTTATTCAATCAACGTTTTCTGAGTGGCATTCTTCCATCGTCAATAGGTAGCGGTTCTGGGGACTGATGATCTAGATATTACGTTTACCAAAAATAATTGGTGCAATGGTGTCATGGAGCATCTGGTTTTGTAACCTTGTGTACCTTTCAAAGGCCAAGTCACACAACATTAACTATAATAATAAATAAATCGTAGTAAGGAACCTTAGACTTGGTACGACATTGTCTAGATTTCATAACTTTTTAGAGATAAACAAGCAGCTCAATCGAGACTTGGCTAGTTTATTACAGAATGTTTTTAGGTGGGATTTCACTTCTTTCTGTAGGAACGTGGGCATATTGATTTATTTCCTTAGATTTTCTTATTCGACATCTGAGTCAAAATTTTTTTCTTTGTACAGTAGTTATTTCATTATTAATGATGAATTCTTAGAATATTGTAGGTATGAAAGTGTTCTTCGAAAACTGGTCATATCCGCCCCTTCTGGAGAACTTACAAACTAATGTAGTCAAACGCCCTGCTGAGATTAAGAAAGATCCCAACAGGGCACTCACCCGTCTCAACCGCCACCAACACCACCTCGTAGAACTCCCCCAAAAAGCCGTGCTGATTTTTGGACCAAATACTGAATCTGGATAAAAACCGCAGGAGCCTAGACAAAAATTCATATTCAAAATTTTTGAAAATACTAAAGGTACGGCCACAGGCCTGTAGTTCTTAATAGAGTCTGAATTATCCTTTTTGAAAATGGGAACCACTCTATTGATTTTGAGGTCAGTTGGAAATTTTCCTGAAGAAAAACTCAAGTTTAAGATAATAAACTAGAGGCTTAACAATATACAGGTTGTTTCCGAATAAGATAACATAAATGAAGGATGCGAATCCCTGAATGATTTGAGCAAGAAAGTTCGAAGAACCAATGGTCAAAAATGCTTCGTTGCCGAGATACAGGGTGTTAAAGTTAAATTTTTCGATTTTCTCTCGATAAAACCTAGACGAAAACAGAATCAAACACCGAAAAAATATACGGGGGCAAAGGGTAGCCTGTTCGGGCGTTGTTGATTAATATCTCGAAAATGGTGGCAGATACGGAAAAATACAAGGAACAGAAAAGTTTTCACTTTGAATAATCTGTTTGATTCTGTTTTCAGAGTATACCAGTAGCGCACCACAAAAAAGTTCAGGGGGCAAAAAGAGGAAAATGCACGTGAAAAAATAACACCCTGTATACTGTCAGGAATTTCTGCCTCATTTTGTTATAAACATACAATAAGGAGATATCTGATGTAAATTTTAGCTCAAATCCTGAAAAATTGCATCAGTTATTAAGATAATATCTCCATGGCTTCGATATGGGAAAACTATTGGATTATTTTCAATAATTAATATCTCAGAAACGGTGATAGTTACGATCAAAATGCAAGAGTCAAAAAAAATTTCAAATTAAATGATCTATTCGATTTTATTTTTTGTTAGTGCCAGTGGCGTACCAAAAAAAAGTTCCGAGGGTAAAAATGGAACATGGCCCATGAAAAAGTATCACCCTGTATACTGTTTCAAAATTTGGCCTCACCTGGTGATTCAGATTGTGTTTAATAGCTTATGTGGAAAATTTGAGCCCGAAATCTTGAGAAGCCTAGGTTTTATCGAGAGAAAATCGAAAAATTTTCTCAACTTTAACACCCTGTATCTCGGCAACGAAGCATTTTTTGACCATTGGTTCTTCGAACTTTCTTGCTCAAATCATTCAGGGATTCGCATCCTTCATTTATGACATCTTATTCGGAAACACCCTGTATGTTCCCATTTTTTTTTATTGAATAGACCGGAATCTCGTTATGACCAAAACTTCACTTATTTTTTCTATCTCCGGATTTCTTCGTATAATTGCTATTGCTTAAGGACTCAATGATGTTCAGCCGCGCTCTATTGAAAAACTCATTGAAACTTTCAGAAACCAATCTGGTATCATCAGTTCTCACATCATCTACCACAATTGAAATATTCTTCAACCGACCACCACATCGACCGGAAAGCTTAGCTACAGTCTTCCATGCCTCCTCAGAAAGAATATCCGAAGAAAAAATTTTATATTGACAGTAAGATTTTTTGGTGTTTCGTACTAAATTTGTGTGTTACCTCTTCGCCTCAAGATAGCGGGGCTGCACTCCGGGAAAGACTTGCTGACCTTCTGTTGGAAGGTGTATTACATATACGCCTAGATTTTGGGAAACATTCATTAAATATTGACATGAAACGCTCTATAAAAAAATCGTATGCACTATCTATATCATTGAAATGATACAATTCCGACCAATCGGCTTCAATAGGATTTCTCTTAAATACACCGATATTATTTGTCGAGAAAATGCGAGACTCATAGAAATATGAATTAGACTTGTGAGTATCGAATATGTTATAATGAGCTACAATAGTTCCTATATTCTCAATATGAGTTTTTATGTGAATATGCATATTTTCTTCAAAAAAAAATTTTTATCGGCCAGCCATCTGATGATGTCTGCTTTCCGCCATGAATATGTTGGCGTTAATTCAATCTGTCGCGAATGATATCTTACGTTATCTATTACTATAACAAGTCCTAGTGAAATCAATTCCAACAACTGTTCAAAATATCCCTCGAAAACATCCGCATTCATGTCCTCATGATAGTCTCCAGTATTTTTACTTTGAAATGATAATAACCCCCATCCATAAAACCGTTAACACTACCTATATGCGTTATTATTATACGTCGTTCTTTTCCTGACGGAGCCTTAAATCCTGTAGACCATCCTTGGAGAAAGACTTGTCGATAATATAACTGTAAAGAAAAAATCATTTCAGAAATCACGAAACAACCGCAATGTTTTCGTGGCCATTATTCACTTGCCACAATCCGGAAACCACTCTGGCACCTTCTTTCCGATTTGCATTTTCTATCTGATTTTAAAATAGCTACATTGTTAAGTCAAACTGATAATTCATCTGATTTATATCTCTAGAACGCAATTGAAACTGTTCCAAGATATCCTGAACTTTGTAATTTATGTTATCATTATTTTCACTTCTGCCAAATTTCGAAGGAAATACATAATAAGTAAGTTTATGAAAAGTCTTACTGTTCATAAAGTTGAAACGGGAACTCATGAATTAGAATGCATTTTCAATTTTTATATCGGTTAAACTGATTAATAAACACCGCAAAAAGTCTAGGAACACTTAACAATATCTTTAAAATATGAATTTGATGATTCAAATTTATAGAAATCTTTCGGTTTTTGTTAGGATGTATTGTATATAATGTATTCTCAAGAAAACAAAATAATATTTGACTTCTCCAAAGCACCTATTATATAAAAAAAGTTGAAATTTGAAAATGACGAAATTTGGTAAAACACAAAAAAAACCTGAACTAATATTTTCGAAACGATATGGAAGCACTTATATTTTTCAGTACCCAGAAGGTCCACCTTTGTTATTAATGACAATTTGGCATCGTCACGGCATGCTCAATATAAAATTGTCTATTACATTTTGGCCTAAGTCATTCCAAGCCCCCTGAACTGCTAATCGAAGCTCCTGTTCATGATGGAAGACGTTTTGACGCAGGAGATTTCTTTTGAGGGGGGCCCACACATGCTCGAAGGGATTCAGATCTGGGGAGCAGGATGGCCCCGGTAGAAGATCGATATAATTCTCTTCAAGAACGTTCAACGCATTATCTTGTTGGAAGAGTGGATTTTGACCCATTGTTTGGAGATACGGTACCATTACAGGTAAAACTGTCTCATTTGCGTAAGAATATCCCGTGAAGTTGTACTGTATGAAAACGAGGTCAGTTCTTCCACCAAGGCGTATACCTCCCCAAAACATCACTGATCCCCCTCCCTGTCTAACAACTTCTCGAGCATGCTGGAGACGGTTTTGCTTTCCAGGTTCCCTCCATATTCGAATTCTTCCCGAATCGGGATAATAACTAAATCTAGATTCATCACTGAAGAGAATTGTGGCCCACCTCTCTTGATCCCAGTTTACGTGTTCTTGGCACCAAGCTAAACAAGCAGCGCGATTTCCATGGGTCAGTTGTGGAACTCTTAAAGGACGTCTGGAGTGGGGTTGACCTTCGTGCAGTCGATTTCTCAGAAAACCAAGCGAAAAAAAATTTTAGTTTTATCCCACCCTACTACTAAGTATTTTTTCACCTTTAATAAATTCAAATGCTTCACTCAATCAAGGTTTTGCATGCACCCTTGATGCATAAACTAATCGTATATGGAAATTGTGTGGTCAGATTAATTTTGTTATAAATATTAAATTCGGAATAAGAGACAGAGGTCTAAGACCTATGGATGCCGTAACCAAGAAATTACAAGACTGAAATCGCAAAAACAACAGCGAGAAGCAGATCCATAGATAATTAAATGAATATGCAAGTTTTCAATGAAATCAGTATTTAGATTTTCACTATATTAACAAAACTATGACCGGTTTCACCACACTGTGGCTTCATCAGATAGATACAAACTAATGAACAGAGTTATTTCTTATATATTAGTCTTATTTCCTACTTAATATTACGATAGGTACAAGTACAAGGGATATGTTGGAAAACCCATAGGAGTTGCTTAATTTATGAATTGAAAAGATTGAGTAAAGGAGAAGGATTTAGATCTAATTGACTATTAAGTACCCTACCTGAATTCCTTTTTTGTTAATTTCTGAAAATTCCAATAGTATGAGTTTTGTCTATTATTTTCATTGTGTAAAATTTGATATTATCAATAAAGTTATGGCTTTCTTCGAGTAAGTGATTAGAATAATGGAAATCTGATTTATGATAATTAAAACTACGTTTGTTCACGGATACTTTGAAATTTCTTCCAATATAAATTTTATTACAATCCTCAAGACAGTTTATAAACACCGAATTTATTACCCTTATCAATTTTAGATTTCCAGTTTTAGATTTGCAGTTTTTGATGTGTCCACCTGAAGAATTATCAGTTTGGAATGCTTGGAAATTATAATGCAAGAGGAATGATTTTAATTTTAGACTAGGATTACCAATATAAGTTAAGCTGTTGTATTTTGTGTTAGAACTTTTTATACTTAGAAATACTTCCTGGATTGCTTTTTGGAATTTTTTGCGTGAAATCATGTTCGCAATCATAGTTGGACTGTAACCGTTATTGACTGCTATTTGTTCAATTATATTTAGCTCTTTTATGAAATTATTTTGTGACATTGGGATATAAATGAGTCTATGTACCATACTATTGTAAGCAGCAAATTCATTTGGATGAGGATATGTAGATGAGCTGTGAATAGTTATATCTGTATGCGATGGCTTATGAAAAATAGAAAAATCATGTTTGTCGTTAATTTTAGTAATACTTTAATCCAGAAAGTTTATGGACTTTTCTGTTTTTATCTCTAATATTAAATTCACGTTAGAGATAGAAACAGAAAACTCCATAAACTTTATAATTAAATTAAACGGTTACTAAAATTAATCGTGATTTTGCGCAAACATGAAAAGCAACAGGAAGTATGTTCAAGTATAAAAACTTCAATACAAAATACAGAGCTCAACTTATATTGGTAATCCTCATCTAAAATTCATTATCGCATTATAATTTAAATATAGCATTCCGCACTGATAATTCTTTAAGCCGACATATCAAAAACTGCAAATCTGAAATTGATAAAGGTAATAAAGTCGGTGTTCATAAACTGTTTATATACATATTTTCAATGAAATAAACCTAAGTATTAAGATTTTCAGTATATTAATAAAACTATGACCTGTTTCACCACACTGTGGCTTCATCAGATAGATACAAACTAATGAACAGAGTTATTCCTTATATATTAGTCTTATTTCCTACTTAATATTACAATAGGTACAAGAGGTATGTTGGAGAACCCATCGTAGTTGCTTACTTTATGATTTGAAAAGTTTAATTATATTTATCTCTTTTATGAAATTATTTTGTGATATTGGGATATTAATGAGTGTATGTACCATACTATTGTAAGCTGCTAATTTATGTGGATAAGGATGTGTAGATGAGCTGTGAATAGTATTATCTGTATACGAGGGCTTATGAAAATAGAAAAATCATGTTTACCGTTAATTAGGAATAGTTAAATATAGAAACTTAATGGAGTTTTCTGTTTCTATCTCTAACATGAATTTAATATTATCGTGAATTTTGTTAATGAATGTTTTGAATAATTCTAATTGTCTGTTTGTGCCAGTGAAACTACAAATGATATCGTCGACATATCTAAACTAATAGATAAAGTGTTTGAATAACGAATTACTATTCACAGCTCATCTACATCCTTATCCACTTGAATTAGCAGCTTACAATAGTATGGTACATAGACTCATTAATACCCCAATGTCACAAAATAATTTCATAAAAGAGATAAATATAATTAAACAAATAGCAGTCAATAACGGTTACAGTCCAACTATGATTGAGAACATGATTTTTGCAAAAAATTTCAAAAGAATCTAGGAAGTATGTTCAAGTATAAAAGTTCTAACACAAAATACAACAGCTCAACTTATATTGGTAATCCTTGTATAAAATTAAAATCATTCCTCTCGCATTATTATTTAAATATAGCATTCCGCACTGATAATTCTTTTGGCTGAAAACAGCAAATCTAAAATTGATAAAAGTAATAAATCCTGTGTTTATAAACTGTCTTGCAAGGATTATAATAAAATTATATTGGTAAAACTTTCAGAAATTTCAAACTTAGATTATCCGAGCACAAATGTAGTTTTAGTTATAATAAATCAGATTCCCATTATTCTAATCACTTACTCCAAGAAAACCATAACTCTAATGATAATTTCAAAATTTTACACAATGAAAATAATAAACAAAAACTCAATCTATTGGAAATTTTAGAGATCAACAAAGAAAATAATTCACGAAGGTTACTCAATAGTCAATTCGGAATAAATTCTTCTCCTTTACCCAATCTTTTCAATTCATAAAGTAAGCAACTCCGATGGGTTTTCCAACATACCCTTATACTTGCACCTATTGTAAAATTAAGTAGGAAATAAGACTAATTTATAAGTGTGGTGAAACCAGCCATAGTTTTGGTAATATAGTGAAAATCTAAATACTTTAGTTTTATTTCAATGAAAATATGTATATCGATTTTATCAAATAATGACCTCCTCAATCAAATTATTGAATATGCAAGTCTTACAATATTCAAAATTGATTTGGCATTAGATCAATAAGTGCACTTTTGAATAGATCCTTAGAAGAAGTTACAAATAGATTTATATAGGAATATACAAGTAAAAAATGAAATATTTCACTGTTGCATTAGCTGTGATGAAGACCAGAGATCCCGCTCTTTTCTCTATACGACGGATAAAACAAATATCCAATCGAGATATATGCAGACTTACATATTTTTCAAACTTCCATTCAAACGCCACTTATGTCATTTTACTGTGGGGACATAGACCTGAGATAAGAAACATATTTTTAAAACAGGAGACCATAAGAATCAATTGTGGTGTTATTAGATCTACCACATGTAGAGGACTCTTTCAGTCCCAGTGAATACTCACCATTCAATACCTGTTCATGCTTGACTGTCTGACATTTGTTCATGAGAATAAGAGAACATTCAGAACAGAAGAAAAATCTCATATGACACAAGGGACAAGTATGAACTGAGCTCAGAGTTCTATCTACTGACAAGAACCCAGACTTGTACAAACACACACTGAATCTGGCTGTACAATTACATCCCTGAAGGCATGAAATGAGTACCAACAATAAAATTTGCAAAGAAAACTAAAAAAACTCCTACATAAAACCACCTACTACACCTGTGAAGAGTTCCTAAATGATGTCTGGTGTCCTTGATTGTTTTGTCTATGGTCTTTTTACATGATTTTTTATACACTTTACAAACAGCATTATATTGCTTTCAAAAGTCTCTTATTGTATCACATTATATATATGTATATACATCTTGTATTGCTGTGACGTAACATATATACATTTTTGATGGCGAATTAAATGATTAATAAGAATACATAAACAAACTTTCTGGGAAGGAAACGTAAAGTAATAATTTTCTTGTTCTTCGAAGGTTCCTGAGTCCATCATGTTTGGATAAATTCATAATCAATGACGATTATCTTTTTCTGAGGTGAGTAATTATGCGTTCATCCAACATGAAATGTTTCACAAAATATATTATAAGGCATAATTTGGTATACTACTCAAGTTGGAAATTTTCATTGTTCTGCCGTATATATAGAAGCACCATGGGAATTTTTAATGAAGAAAGTTTCCTCAATAGATTAAGCATAATCTGAAGTTCCACAACGGTATTCCCGGTTCACTCATCTCCACTTAATTAATATCGAAGCTGATCATTATTTGTAAGCAAATGCAGCGAGATAATTGAATTGGGCTTTTTTGACAGGAGATTTATGAGACCAGTGTGATTTGAATCGAGATTGTACAGAAAAAGAGGCATTCAACTTAATTCCAGAACCGTATATGTTGTTGAAAATGTTCTAACTGTTTTAGACGTTTGTGAATAAATACAATTCATTAAAGGAATTTCAGGTTATGTTTCCAACAAAAAAACTAACTGAATTAGTCTTGAATTAGTCCATATTAGAGTTCGCTTTTTGTCTCTTCTGGTCGATAGTATATTACCGCATTCAAAATATGCTAATGTTTAAGTTGAGTATTGATGCAACCTGAAAATAATTCCATGGGGGGTTTTCGAATTGGATTTTCAGACAGCATATTTATTTGTCAAATACATTAATTCGAATACCAAACATTTTATCCTGCAATCTTCATGAAGTTTAGGTTAGATCATCATTCATGGGAGATGGGAGTCTGCTTTTCGAAGTTCATACTATTTGTGTTTCTTCAATGGACTCTTCAGTCGTCGCTTCATGGCCCAGAATTCAATACGACGCAATAAAACTTTGTAAACTTGTTTCAAACTACCAGATGTCTCTTTACTCTCCACTGTGCTCATAATTTGTGCTGTTCAACGTCATTTTAGCATGAGACCTCGTTTGGATGGCAGGTGCCAGATCAAGAGTGCAACCCTTTTTGAATAAACATTTCGAAGAGTTAGTATTCGGATTCAATCTTCAATTCAGGTGTTTATAAGATTGATTGGGCTCTGAAATTTGTTTATATTGAGTGAAATGTACTTTTTAGTCTGAGTAGCATAAGTTATGAAGAAATGCACTCTCGCCTGCAAAAGTTATGGCACCACTGTAGATATGGATACTGATAATGGGGAGGAAAACGACGAGCCAGGTATAAAAATAACATTTGAATTTGGGAGGCTTTTACTTGGTAAAATTCCATTATCAGTAATAAAAAACAAGTACTGCTTTTGAGGAATTTTACTTAATAATTGCGATTCATAACGCGTTTCACTAACCGTAGCTTCTTCAGACGAATGAATGTACAGAAAATATAAATATAAATGTTCTTGGCTAATTAAAAGCTTATTGGGTTGCTTCTTCTTAAGTTGCTACTTATGACAGGTCTATCCAATAAAATTAAGGAATAGATTGCTCCTCGAAGAGATTCAATAGAGGTGAAGGGCTTAAATCGACTGGGTCATTGATGTGTCTACCTGAGTGTTTGCATTTATTGATTTCTAAAGTTTCCCAAAGATCTACCTTCCAATATTTATTTTCTGTATACAAAATTTCAAACTGTGGTTCGAAAGGGTGATTATTTTCTAAGAGATGATTCGCGTAATTTGAATCTGATTTTTATTTGAAAAACTGCGTTTATGTTCCGATTTTCTAATATTAAAATTTCTATGTGTTCTACCAATGTAGAAATTATCACAGTCATTGCAATTCGATCTATAAACACCTGATTTATTGTTTTTACTTGGTTTGGTTTTATTATTCTTTATATATTTGCCTAAATTATTATTAGTTTGGAAAGCTATGTTGAAATTATTGCTACTCAAGAATGATTTCAGTTTCTCACTTGTAATGCCAACGTAGGTTAAGGTATTGAATTTTCGTTCCAATTTATCGACAGGGTAAACTACATTTAATGCGATTCTATTTTGTCTTTCATTTAAAATATTATTTATTAGTTTGGGATTGTAATCGATAATTTTGGCTATTTGTTTAATCAAATTTAATTCTTTGTTGAAATTTTCTGGAGATAACGGGATGTTAATCAATCTATGAATAAAACTATTGAATGCTGACATTTTATGTTGATATGGATGACACGACGAGTTATGTATTATAATATCTGTATGTGACGGCTTATGGTAAATTGCGAAAACATGTTTTCCATTTTCATTCGAAATTGTGACGTCTAAGAAATTTATCGAATTATTGCTTTCTATTTCGGTTGTGAATCCAATTTTTGGATGTAATGAATTTACATGATTTTCGAAAATTTTTAACTGTCTATCTGTTCCTGTGAAGCTAATAATGATATCGTCTACATAGCGATACCAGTATAAACAATATTTACTGAGTGGATGATTATGAATTAATTTCTCTAAGTTATTCATGAATATTTCTGCTAACAAAGGACTTAACGGATTGCCCATAATCAAGCAGTCTTCAATAGTATAATATTTGTTATTGAAATGGAATAATTCAACACCTTAACCTACGTTGGCATTACAAGTGAGAAACTGAAATAATTTCAACATATCTTTCCAAACTAATAATAATTTATGCAAATATATAAAAATAATAAAACCAAACCAGGTAAAAACAATAAATCAGGTGTTTATAGATTGAATTGCAATGACTGTGATAATTTCTACATTGGTAGAACACATAGAAATTTTAATATTAGAATATCGGAACATAAACGCAGTTTTTCAAATAAAAATCAGATTCAAATTACGCGAATCATCTCTTAGAAAATAATAACTCTTTTGACCCACAGTTTGAAATTTTGCATACAGAAAATAAATATTGGAAGGTAGATCTTTGGGAAACTTTAGGAATCAATAAATACAAACACTCAGGTGGACACATCATGAACAAGTCGTTTTAAGCACCTCTATTGAATCTCTTCGAGGAGCAATATATTCCTCAATTTTATTGGATATACCTGTCATAAATATTCACTTAAGAAGAAGCAACCCAATAAGCTTTTAATTAGTCAAGAACATTTATATTTATATTTTCTGTACATTCATTCATCTGAAGAAGCTACGGAGCAGTGGAACGCGTTACGAATCGCAATTATTAAGAAAAATTCCTTGAAACACAGTACTTGTTTTTTATTATAAAAGATAAACGAGACCAAGATATTGAGCAAGAATTCGACGAATATGCAGAAACTGAAGAAGACTGTGAGGTAGGAAACAGTTGGAAAGGAAACCAGGTGATTTCTGACCAATTTTTCATTGGGAAGGATAAAATGATCAAATGGATGTAACATGCATCTACAAGAAAAGTGAAAACTGGAAAAGAAACTGTGATGAAACAATTACCAGGTGTGAAGGAACTAGCAAAATCCTTCTTGAGATATGTAGCCGTGTTTTTTTGATCAAGAAATTTGTCAAACAATAGTTCACTTCACAAATAGAAAAATTCAAGCAGTTTCTGGAAGATATGCAAGAACAACATATGCACATCAAACAGATACTGTAGAAATTATGGTTCTATTAGAACCAATTTACTTGGAAGCCATAAGGTAGTTCACCATCTGAACTGCAAACATTTAAATGAAAAAATCATATAATTACATTAGAATATAAGAAGAATCTCAACAAATCCAATTAAGGGATGACAATGAATCTATTGGAATGTTTGGAAATGAACAAACTTTGCTGGAACCTACTCACAATATTCATCTTGAGCTGAATCATTCGTCACTACTCAAAATTCAAAATTGGAATAAGTAGCATACTCTTTCTCACAGCTTTTCGTTTCAGACACTTGTAAATGATGTAACTGTCGAAAGCGATTGTGTGTATGAAAAATAAACATTGTGGAAATCAGACAAAAGTGAATCATTTTATTTACACCTCATTTTCTTGGAGAAAAAAGATCCAACATTTGTCGAACTTGTAATTGAAGCACAAAGAGACATGATATAGTTAAAAATAGCTCATAGACTAGATAATATTCCATGGAAACTGCATCTGTTAACATATTCAAAACAGGCTTGCAGAACGAAGCAACAAGAGAGTATTATGCACGAAACAAGTACATCCCATGAATGCAAAATGAAGTTACCCCTTCAGAGATAAAAACTTACTCCAGAGCACAATTTTCAAAAGAAATCGAATGACCAGACGAAACACTTGCTGAAATTGCATATGCAAATATCACAGAGTTCATTTGAGTTGTACGAGGCGTGAGCCTCGACGAAACCTTCATTCAATGAACCTGAATTTCTCATTTTGAGGTAATTGACGGTAGCGAGATATCCGTATTAGATCTGCTTGTGAAGATTTCATACCTCATCACGTTATAATGTCTACGTGCATGAAATATTTCCTTGCGTAGTTCACAATGGCGTTTGTTACAATGTCAGGCGAGGGTATGGAGGATATGATTGGAATTCAGACCGAGAAAGGGATATAGCGCGAAATCAATTCAATCATTTGAAGTACATGTTCAATATTTGATGGGTTTCAGGAGAAGTGTATACTTTAATGATATTGTTTTATGTCAATTTGACGACTGGTTGTGTTTCACGTGAAAATTAGGTTCTGATTAAACAGTTGAGTCTGATTGAAAAACAACGAAAAATGTCGTTAATAACCCAACCAACTGAAAAGCGAATTAAAATAAAAACTAGCAAATTTACTTTATGATTAAGATATTCTTCAACCAAGAGGTACATTTTTATTTATTTATTTTTCATTTGAATTTGGGAGGCTTTTACTTGGTAAAATTCCATTATCAATAATAAAAAACCAGTACTGTGTTTTAAGGAATTTTACTTAATAATTGCGATTCGTAACGCGTTTCACTACACCGTAGCTTCTTCAGCTGTTTTAATAAAACATTGCAATTTTAAATCTGAATTTTCGGTCAAAAATTCATACGAACTTATTGCCAATATCAAAGATACCATTATACCACCTAATTCCAAACTTATTTCTTTCGATGTAAAGAATCTATTTCCCAACATTCCTCCAAAAGATACGTATTACTTAGTTGAAGAATTATTAGAAAGGAATCATGTCAATACTATCATTAAATCAGATATTCTTTCATTATTAAAATTTGTTTAGATCAAAATTATTTCCATTTCAATTACAAATATTATACTATTGAAGACGGCTTGATTATGGGCAATCCGTTGAGTCCTTTGTTAGCAGAAATTTTCATGAATAACTTAGAGAAATTAATTCATAATCATCCACTCAGTAAATATTGTTTATACTGGTATCGCTATGTAGACGATATCATTATTTGCTTCACAGGAACAGATAGACAGTTGAAAATTTTCGAAAATCATATAAATTCATTACATCCAAAATTGCATTCACAACCGAAATAGAAAGCAATAATTCGATAAATTTCTTAGACGTAACAATTTCGAATGAAAATGGAAAACATGTTTTCGCAATTTACCATAAGCCGTCACATACAGATATTATAATACATAACTCGTCGTGTCATCCATATCAACATAAAATGTCAGCATTCAATAGTTTTATCCATAGATTGATTAACATCCCGCTATCACCAGAAAATTTCAACAAAGAACTAAATTTGATTAAACAAATAGCCAAAAATAATGGTTACAATCCCAAACTAATAAATAATATTTTAAATAAAAAACAAAGTAGAATCGCATTGAATGAAGTTTACCCTGTCGATAAATTGAAACAAATATTCAACACCTTAACCTACGTTGGTATTACAAGTGAAAAACTGAAATCATTCTTAAGTAGCAATAATTTCAACATAGCTTTCCAAACTAATAATAATTTAGGCAAATATATAAAAATAATAAAACCAAACCAGGTAAAAAAATAAATCAGGTGTTTATAGATTGAATTGCAATGACTGTGATAATTTCTACATTGGTAGAACACATAGAAATTTTAATATCAGAATATCGGAACATAAACGCAGTTTTTCAAATAAAAATCAGCTTCAAATTACGCGAATCATCTCTTAGAAAATAATCATTCTTTCGACCCACAGTTTGAAATTTTGCATACAGATAATAAATATTGGAAGGTAGATCTTTGGGAAACTTTAGAAATAAATAAATACAAACACGCAGGTAGACTCATCAATGAACAAGTCGATTTAAGCCCTTCACCTCTATTGAATCTTTTCGGGGAGCAATCTATTCCTTAATTTTATTGGATATACCTGTCATAAATAACCACTTAGGAGGAGGCGACCAATAAGCTTCTAATTACTCAAGAACATTTATAGTTATATTCTCATTTACATTTTTCTGCATAATCATTCGTCTGAAGAAGCTACGGTGTAGTGAAACGCGTTACGAATCGCAATTATTAAGTAAAATTCCTTAAAACACAGTACTTGTTTTTTATTATTATTTATTTTTTATTTCTCATTTATGTAATTATTTGGGATACTACAGACAAGGGCCCACAAGGGTATTTACATGAACATTAGGGAATTTCTTTCTTCAATGGTAGAAATCAAATTAACAATTCGCACTGTGAGACGAGCTCTCGAGCAGCTGAACTGCAAGAAGGCAGTTGGTGCAGACGAAATACCACCAATTGTCCTGAGAAAGTGTGCTTCCGAACTAGCAACCATTCTTAACAGTCTGTTTCAGATTTCTTATGAAAGCCAGACTTTTCCGTGCAGCTGGAAAATAGCGAGAGTTTAAACAATCTTAAAGAAAGGAAATAAGTTCTCACCCTAAAACTACCGCTCTGTTGCACTTCTTTCCATTATGTCCAAATTATCAGACACTCTACTCAAGCGACATTGTGAGGCGGTTTGCAAAGAAATCAAGACTGAGGTTAACGACTTGACAGAATTGGAAGCCGAAAATAAAGAACGAACTTTATCGTCTCGACAGAATTACCTGGTCGTTCATGGAGCTCAGATTGTCGTGCCGGAGGTGGAGAACATACACAAATAATTGAGAATCAATGCAGTGAAATCTCAATCTGCAGCATATATAAACTCGGAATCAACGAAGATAGCCCCATGATTTAGCTACCGAAAACTCTATTGCAGAAAGCGAAAAACTTCAAAGAAACTCAAAAAGTTCAAAATCTCTTTAGGAAAATGGATAACGTCTAGAGAGAGATACTATCAGATATTATATAGATGTAAAAATGATGTAACTTGTAGGTGAGCTGCGCCCTGTTGTTCTGGTTGTACCTTACGCTATTGTGTCGTATTTTGCTTCGAGAATTCAAAACTGTCCTAGTCGATGTAACATTGCTATAATTTTATGTTGAATTTCATTCAAAATATGTGTAAATATTATATTTTTCCCTTTATTGTATTGGATGTAATTTCTAATGAATGCAATAAATTATTATTATCATTTATTATTGTGGACTTATGCACTATCTCAGCTGTTAGCTGGATATAATTTACCTTTCCCAGACTCAGAAATTAAAGGGAATAAGCTCGATTACAATATACTTGACATAAATTTCCTACATGTTTTAAGAATTACAGCTTTTTGCATTTCTATATAAGTATGCTTATGCAATTCTAATTTCTTAAGGCTATCATGCAAAGTTTTGGGTATTAACCTAGTCGAGGATACGATGACAGGAACAATATCTATTTTCTCGAGGTGCCACATCTGCTTGATCTCATTAGCAAGGTCTGTGTATTTGGACTTTTTCTCCTGGAACTGGTTATTATTCGGTATGGCGACATCCACCAGCATTGCAGTTATGGCTCTTTGATCATACAACACTATGTCCGGCCTATTATTCGTCACCAATCTGTCAGTGATAACAGGCCTATCGTAGTATAATTTGATAGAGTCATTTTCCAATACGGGCGCCAGTTGATACTTGTAATATGGCTGGAAGGTATTCAGAAGTCCGTACTTGTGTGCAAGTTTCTGATGGATAATGTTGCACGCTTGATTATGCCTGTGAAGATAGTCCGTATTGGCCAGTTGTTCGCAGCCGGACGTAATATGCTGTATAGTCTCCGATCTTATATGGCATTTTCTGCACCTATCTGTTTGTAATGTTCCGTCCTTCATAATAAATTTTTTATAGTTATTTATAGCGATCACTTCGGCTTGGATAGCCATAAGGAATCCCTCTGTTTCCTCGAATAATTCTCCTTTTAACAACGTCGATGTGTGGTTGATTAATCTCACGGTGATCTCGTCCATGCAATTCCTTTCTTGACCACTGCTCTTGTTTTTCAGTATCTGATAGGAACGGTAGATTCAGCAGATCATCTCTGGTAGCAAGATTTAGAGGTGTATATCTCTTACCAGCCAACGATGCCACTCTATGGAGGTCAGAAGTGAGAGCTTTTGCTGAGAACAATTCTGTGGGATTTTTTATCTGTTCGGTTTGTAAATTGACAATATCTATTAATCCGCGTCCTCCTTCTTTCCGCTTCAAAGTTGTTCGTATCACAGACGATTTTGGATGATGATTGTTTTACTTTGTCAGCATCGTTCGGGTCTGCCTTTGAATATCATCCAGTTCTGTCTTAGTCCATCTGATTATTCCAAATGAGTAAAGCAACTTTGGAATGGCGGCGTAGGTGTTAATTGCCTTGACTAGATTCCCCGAGTTCAACATTGATTTCAGCACAGTCTTCAGACGCTGACTGTATTCTGAGCGAATCTTATTCTTATTATCATTATTATTAATTCATAATAAGTGAGATAAAAAACACAAGGTTTAACTTTAGTCTACACTTTATTTGAAAAAATTCGACGACGTTTCGCTGACACAGCAGCTTTATCAAGAATGACAAACAGAATGAAGAGTAGAGTATGGTATTATAAACAAATCGTACAACAAGTTGGATGAATAACAGGAAAAACCCACACCGAGCCATTGTACACTTAGTATGAAAGGTAATTAAAAACTAATTAAACAAGTTAAGTAGGGGTGAATAATTCACATCTACCTGCTCATTCGAAAGCTTGTCCGAATGTTTGTATCTATTTATTTCTAATGCTTCTAGGAGATCTAATTTTAAACTTTTGATTTTATATGTAATATGTCAAAATTTTTATTGAATGAATGGTTTTCTTTGATTAAGTGGTTTGAATATTTTGAATCAGATTTATTTTTATCGAAGCTACGTTTATGTTCATATTCAAACCACTTAATAAAAGAAAACCATTCATTCAATAAAACTTTGACATATTACATATAAAATCAAAAATTTAAAATTAGATCTCCTAGAAGCATTAGAAATAAATAGATACAAACATTCGGACAAGCTTTTGAATGAGCAGGTAGATGTGAATTATTCACCCTACTTAACTTGTTTAATTAGTTTTTAATCACCTTTCAAACTAACTGTACAATGGCTCGGTGTGGGTTTTTCCTGTTATTCATCCAACTTGATCTACGATTTGTTTATAATACCATACTCTTCATTCTGTTTGTCATTCTTGATAAAGCTGCTGTGTCAGCGAAACGTCGTCGAATTTTTTCAAATAAAATGTAGATTAAAGTTAAACCTTGTGTTTTTTATCTCATTTATATCATGGATCTACATCAAGTAACGGCCTCCACAATTCAAATCATAATAAGTATCTGTCCTAAAAAAATATTCAAATTTGAGAGAGATATTCCAATTAATTCTCATTCTCTCTTAAATCCCACTCAAATAACAAAATCAACATATCCACACCTGGCAAAGTATTCACGGTAGCTAGCTGGATTTATCGATTGGTTAATATTTTATTGAGAATGTCCAAGACATGTTTCATAGAATTGAGGCCTGGAAATGAATGCCAATCCATTGAATCTATTTCATGATCTTCAAGGTAGCTCCTAACGATATGAACTTGGTCTGGCGTTATCATACATAAACAAGAAATTTCCACCCATGTTTGCAACAAAAAGTGCAACATGTTCTTCTTACATATCTGTAACACATCTGAGTATTCAGGGTTCCATCATTTACGTGCAGATCAGTGCGGGTGTTCGAAGATATTCTTTTCCACACCAATAATAATCCATCACCAAAACCATACCTAGGTTAAAAGTTGCACTGGGCGTATCTCCCATTTCGATGAATGTTCTCTAGAGACAAAATTTCGACACATCTGTGAACGAAAACTATCTCCCAGTCAGCTTGTAATCAATAGACATGTACTATGGCAAAATTCAATGTGCTGTGGTTAGAGCTAGGTATCGCGCTACAACACGAGGCCTCAAACCATATTCGCTGAAACGTTGTTGTATCATTTAAGAGATAATTTGCATTCAACTGTTCTGTCTGCGCTCATTTGAAGGCGCCTTGCTGCAGCGACCCGTTATCTCAACGAGGAGATTCCTAAATAACGATCATCGGCGTTATTGCTCGAGGTCGTCCTTTTACACGTCTTCTTTTAGGACTAACAGTCTCCCTTTCCCTACAGTTGTCAAAGTTAGGTCATCTAAGACAGTGCTGCAGCACATTCTGCTGAGGCCAAAAATGAAATTTGAAATATTGAAATTGCGTGGTGATTTCTTGGCACATTGTAGTTTCAAGATTCTTACATCAAAGCGTTCATATGAAGGAAAATTATATAATAATATTCAACTAATTCATTTATTTTCAATTTTATTTCATTCAGTTTCAATTCAATGATATGCATACATCATCTGAATAATCGTGAAACCAAACGCATACTGAATCACTGTCTGTTACTAATGGGTGGATAATGGCTTGACGTATCAACAGAAATTTGATATCTGAATATCTGTCAAATTAATGTGGTGAGTATTGATCGATTCCAAATAAAATGTAGGAGTTTTCTACATGAACGAAATAATTTAAATAACATCGAAATGAATGAGAGTTTCGAAAATATTTTATACTAGTCTACTAGTGAAAACTTTGGTAGAAATATGTGCTAAAAGAAATTGATTTTTCGTGTTGAACTAATATCAGTGTCGGCTTGTGAGCTCGGGAAGCACCAGTGCAGGAACATTCAGTTTATGTCAGTTACATATAAAATCGGATTTCTATAATTCAAGTAGCTTCAGCCGCTGTCGATGATGATCCAGTATTAAAACCTCGACTAAACACTAGGTTATAGAGAAATTACGCCAGCATTTATTCCCTTTTTTTGTATATGGTATAATTCTTGAAGTAGGCGGTTTTTTCATTAACGTCGGTGAGATGACGGATAAAATGGTAAGTGTAAATTCGAAAATGATGAGTGGACCTGAGGGTCTACCATTCTGCTTTTGAAAAAATACGGCAAAATCCCTAGCAGAACCTATTAGTATACTTTATAAAATATAGTTTCCAGATAAATTAAAATCTAGCTATATAACTCCCAGATTCAAAGAGGGTAGTTCAGAAGATGTGCAGAATTATCGCCCTATCAACATACTTATTCTGAAGATCTTTGAAAGCATCATCATGAATTGGTTGACTTTATGTATTAATAAAATTATGCTGCAGAGCAGCATGGCTATATCAAGGGACACTTCACAGTCACTAACGTGGTTAAATGTGTTCAGTTCTTAGTCAATGAAATCCAATCCAGCAATCAGGTCGATAGCTGTGAATCTGATTATCGACTTCACGCACCAATTCAAAGAACATTGAAGAGATAGGAATAAAACTTCCGACAACGAGAGGAGAACTGAACATCTACGCAGTCAACAAACCACCAAACAACGCAATGGAAGATGAAGACATCGAAGCCATATTCAACAGCAACACGCCCACCATCGCAGCTGGGGACTTGAATGCCAAGAATTCGGACTGGAACTGCAGAAAAACCAACAGAAGTGGAAGGATACTGAAGATAATCACAGAGAGGAACAACATCATCGCAATAGGACCAAGGGAACCAACACACTTGCACGTAGCCACAGGAACCATGGACATATTAGACATCGCACTCATGAAGGAAGTAACATGGAACTACAACATAGAAATGTCGATGGATCTCTTTTCGGACCACTGCCCCCGGACCACATTGAAACACCCCCAAATAAAACCAACAACAATAAACGGAGGATCACAAACTGGACGAAATTCAACGAAACAATGGAAACGAGGACCATCCACATAGAGACACCACAGCAAATAGAAGAAGCCATAGCAGATCTGGAGACCCGGATACACAGAGCTTTTGAGGGATCATCAAGAGAAGCAAAGGAAAAACAGAGAACTCATCTACCAGTCAACATAAAAGCACTTCTAGAAGAAAAGAAACGAGCGAAGAAGAAATACCGAAGGACATTACACCTCGAAGACAAGAGAGAACTAAATGGACTAACCAACAGAATGAAAGAAGAACTAAGGAGCATATTCAATGAGCAGTGGTACAACAAAATAGAGCAACTGAGTACAGAGAACCAATCACACAATGAATAAACAGCAGTAACGGATGTGGAAAGGACAAACAGAATCTTTCAACACCGACAGGAGCAGCATTTTCTGACATTGAGAAAGCATTCGACGAAGTATGGCACGAAGGACTAATCTACAAGATGAAGACCACAGGATATCCAGCGAAGCTTACCAACATCACGATGTCGTATCTACAAAACAGAAGTTACATAATCAGGATACAGGACCAGAAGTCAACAAGACGCCGGATGGGAGCCGGCGTACCCCAAGGATCAGTACTAGGACCACTACTATTCAACATATACTTTTCAGACATACCGAAGATGAAGCACTCGAAAATGGCGCAGTTCGTAGATGACACAGCAATATACGCATCCCACAGGAACAAAGCAGCAGTGAGGAAATGGCTACAAGAAGATATCAACCAACTTACCAATTATTTCAGAAGATGGAGGATCAAGGTCAACCCGAAGAAGACAGTAGCAATGTACATCGACCACAAGAAGGGGAGACACCCGGAAACACCATAGGAAAACACCATAGAAGGACAACCTATCGAATGGAAGAAGGAAGCAAAATATCTCGGACGACGAACTGAATTACGAGAGGCACATCGAGGAAACTACAAGGAAAACTAAAGCAGCATATGGAGAACTATAGCCCCTACTCAACGGAAGAAGCAAACTCACATTGGAGAACAAAATCAAGATAATCAAGTCAATAATCATCCCAGAAATAACATACAAAAAACAAATTTGGCATCTAGAGGACAGATTCAAGAAGAGGAAACTACAAGCAGCACTCAACAAGATCATCAGGACAGCAACAAACGCCCCATGATACATAGGCAATGCCCAACTCAGGAAGGATATGGAAATCGACACACTAGAAGAAATCATCACACAACTAACAACGAAGACAACCGACCAGATGGAAGACCACGAAAATGAGATCAACTATCTAATGGAACTACAACCGAGGACAACAGAAAAAAGGACATCCCTAGTACAATGAAAGAGGAAACAACAGGTCAGCATAGATGGACTACAACATAAAAGAAGGAGGATAACCAACCAGTGGTATTTGAATTTGGGAGGCATTTACTTGATAAAATTCCATTATCAATAATAAAAACAAGTAATGGAATTTTACTTATTAATTATGATTCGTAACGCGTTTCACTACACCGTAGCTTCTTCAGACGAATGAATGTACAGAAAATAAGAATGAGAATATAAATATAAATAATCTTCAGTAATTAAAAGCTTATTGGGTTGATTCTTCTTAAAATTCAACACCTTAACCTACGTTGACATTACAAGTGAGCAACTGAAATCATTCTTGAGTAGCAATAATTTTAACATAGCTTTCCAAACTAATAATAATTCAGGCAAATATATAAAAATAATAAAACCAAATCAGGTAAAACAATAAATCAGGTGATTATAGATTGAATTGCAATGACTGTGATAATTTCTACATTGGTAGAACACATAGAAATTTTAATATAAGAATATCGGAACATAAACGCAGTTTTTCAAATAAAAATCAGATTCAAATTACGCGTATCATCTCTTAGAAAATAATCATTCTTTCGACCCACAGTTTGAGATTTTGCATACCGATAATAAATATTGGAAGGTAGATCTTTGGGAAACTTTAGAAATCAATAAATACAAACACTCAGGTAGACTCATCAATGAACAAATCGATATTGAATCTCTTCGGGGAGCAATTTATTCCTTTATTGGATATACCTGTCATAAATAACCACTTAAGAAGAATCAACCCAATAAGCTTTTAATTACTTAAGAACATTTATATTTATATTCTCATTCTTATTTTCTGTACATTCATTCGTCTGAAGAAGCTACGGTGTAGTGAAACTCGTTACGAATCATAATTATTGAGTAAAATTCCAAAGAACACATTACTTCTCTTTATTATCAACCAGTAGGACCCCACCAAAATTCAAGGATCACAGAGAGAAATGGATTTAGTGTATACTATCATCTCCTGATGATGCCAACTTAGTTGGCGAAACGCGCGTCTAGTATTCGAAATTGAGTTTGGTTGTTGTGTAACTAATACAGATAAATACATTTCATTGACACATTTCGATCCTATCAGCGAAAAGATCATTTCAATGCATCAATCAGATTACAATAATCAGAGAATCGACGAATCTACTTCCGCTTCACATTGTATCGAAAATGATCATCATTTTCCACCCATAGATAAACTTCAAATGATTCAAAGAATACCTAAAGAACGAAAGATAGAATTCTTAGAATTTTCAAACTTCAACAAACTTTCCACAGAGATAATCTTATTCATTCATATTTAGTTTCTTTAAATAATATGTGCATTTAACATAATTCGTTTATCACGTCTTGTTTGCACCCTTATTAATTTGGTATCTACCTGTTTGTATACGTATGTATTTCAACTTAAGTTCAGTACTTGCTGTCAGTTGAAGATGGTCGAGAGACCAAAATTGGAATCCAGTGATAGTATTATACATAGATTAATATCTTGTTATCATCATGATTAAACATCACATAGTAACGGGGAATCGATTAACTATTATGTATTTTTGTTTTGTTATTGAAATGCAATAAATTTATTATTATACATTCTCCCAACCTTCGTATGGGAATCTTCCAGTAATAAGCAGTAACAGAGTTATTATTAATACAATAGAGGACCTCATCACTATGAGCGCACCCTGGATGACCATAAATCCCGAATTAAATTCCTCCAATTTGATATGGAATTTATTCATGTCGATTCATATCGAAAACTTCAACGGAAAAAATGCAATGCAATTTGACAGATACAGAGCAGACTCAACATATCGAACGGTTAAAAGTTAATTAAAATGTTACGAAAACAGAACGCGTGAAATAGAATTTCGTTCTCTTGAAAATGAATTCAATTAACCAGACGGAATAATTTCTAAGTAGTAATATTCTGCTTATTACATGGCTTGCTATGAGGAATTTCTTCATTAAGACGCTAGCGGTTAACCGAGCTGAGTTAGAAAACACCTAAAAAACAACGGAGAGGAATGAATATTTACTGGGTATTAACAAGCCCTGAGAGGCTAACCCTTGTTCTCCGTTTAGACGTTATTTCAATTATTTCTGAGTAATATTCGAGAAAGGCTTCAACATAACATTCTGTTTGGAATAATAAAATATAAAATATTTTGATTAATGTGAACTTAGCCACACTTTTCCAGTCACAAATTCTGACATGGTGAATGTTGAATGTGGGACAGAGTGAAAAATCTGCGTTATGTTGCCAAATCTAAAATATTTCTCCTTCTTCTTCAGGGATGATCCTAGAATACTTAGCGACGACTTGACTGTTGAATATGGATAGTTAGTCATCAGGGCAAAGGTGACATGTATAAATAGTTTTCGAAATAACTAGTTTAGAACATACCAAATAATTTGATTGGTCGACGAAGTGACGAAGAATAAATTTCTTTATATTATTCATTTTATAGCGTGAGTTTTGGCAGAGAAATAGAAGAAAAAGTCGGTTATTTTGAATTCGAACGGAAATCAAATTTTATGTTGGTTCTAGTAAAGAATGGTTCTTTGTCTTCCTAGAACATGCATGAAAAACACAACAACTTCAGTAGTGCCAACGCCATGAGGTGAAAAAAATATTCCGATTTCAGCTAAAAATCAGATAGAAAAAAATTCTTCAAGCTATTTTTTCCAATTCTTGGAATATTTTCATGATCAATATGTCAAATTGTTCGAAAAAACTGAGTTATCGACTGATTACCCCATTCGAATGTTTTAGTGAAAATAAACGTTCCAGCTATCTTGAAATATTTCTCATTTTTGAATGAGTCAACCATACTGGATTTCACTGGAAGTAAAATTTCGATACAATTTCTGGAAAACCTAGTCCTTTAACTTTCCAATGAAGCAAAAAAGAATGATTTAGCTCTGAAATTGCGAAAGTTATAACGGAAAAAAATTGTCCGGTTTTCTCTGGCGCACCCTATAGTTTCAAATAACAAATTAGCAGTTTCTGAAAATACTGAATCAACAAATGACATAATTATATTAGATGATTCACAAATGCTCCATATATGTATCGAAGGGATGATAACACAGTGCGTGAAAATGACACTTCAAAATTCTAACACGTGGGAGACATACCTAATAAACCTATATCGGGTACGCTGAATCCAGTGGTAACCACCGTTTTTGAAAGTAAGCTCTTGTTTAGGAGATATTCGCCTTTAAAGTTAGCTGATTTCAGTAGGGTTCGTCGCTTATGACTTCAGTACGTTATATGCTTGTAATTCCCAAACCGTTCGGAAAATCGCTTTATTGTCCTCGGCAAAGTTTTAGCTATTGTCATGACCAACAACTTTTCGAATATACCAGCATGAAAAACCTGATTCAAACACCGTTTCTTAACAAAATGTCCAAAAAACTACATTTTTCTGCCATTTTTCCGTTAATTTTCTTCCAAATAATAGAAAAATCAAGGGAATTTCGCTTTAAAATCTTAAAATAAGAAAAGCAAACACATTTCCTATAGTTAAATCAAAAAATTTAAAAGCACAATCTTGATTTCAACTCAAATTTCTCACAGATGTCACTGTTAATACGTATTCATTAGTATTGTCACTGATGTCACTACGTATTTTGCTATGTATTTGTGTGCCATTTTTCATAGTCTTAGTTCTGATATTTCTTAATTTGACATTTCTTGTTGAAGTTTCTTTGTTTACACAAGTTATATATTTGGTAAAATATCAAAAATCAATTCGTGCAGTAAATTTGATAAATTTTGCTACATTTGTGAAAAGTTTACTATAATGACAAGCAAGCGTTCAATTTCTGAAGAAATTGCTAAATCGTACCTACAATATTTCAACCAAACTGTAATCAAAGATGTGAACTGGGCTCCAAAAATCGTTTGTACTGGTTGTGTCATAAAATTGAGTGGTTGGAAAAGAGGTAAAATGAAATGATTTATCATTTATTTCAAAATTATATCAATTAAAGCTATTTTTATTACAGGTGAATTCCAATCAATGCCTTTTGGCATTCCAGTAATTTGGACAAATCCTCAAGAACATAATCCAGATCACTGTTTTGCTTGTGTTAATGAAATTGTCGGATTGAACAAAGCTGAAAAACTTAAAGTTGAACTCAGAGGAACTCGGCTTGTTCAGTTGCCGTTACCACATTCGGAATCCATTCCAATATCGAAAAGACCCAGTCCGACAGAAGAGTACATTCCATCTACTTTTGATACTATTGGCGAAACGTCTGCATCGGTTTATGTACCATCAAATGTATCTCCACAATGTAATCATGCCGAATTTTCTCAAAAAGATCTGGATAAAATTATTCGTCGATTGAAATTATCGCAGCGTCAGTCCATTATTTTGACTCAAGAATTGAAAAAAAAGAATGTCTTAGCACCTGATGTGAAAGTATATGGAGCAATCGGCCGTCGTAGACAGTTCACTGCTTTATTCAAATCCATCGAAGACAATTCATTCGCGTACTGCACTGATATCAAGAAATTGGTATTGAAAATGCATCATGAGTATAAACCAGAAGACTGGCTTCTTTTCATCGATTCGTCCAAAAGTAGTCTCAAGGCGGTTTTGATTCATGTCACAAACTCAAAAAACAGTGTCCCGATTGCCATCAGCACAAAGACGAAAGAAAATTACGAATCATTGAAAGAAATCCTTGATTTGGTGAAATATGAAGACCATCGTTGGAAGATTTGTGCAGATTTGAAGGTGATAACTCTTTTGAGAGGAATGCGGACGGGATATACGAAAACATGTGTTTTATATGTTTATGGGATACTCGATATGCCGGCGACCAATATGCCAATAAAAGGTGGCCTATGAGACAAGGGTTCAGATTGCGTCGAGAAAACGTCGTTGAAATTCCACCTGTGCCAATCGAAAAAGTGTTGCTTCCACCTCTGCATATCAAGCTTGGGATTGTTAAAAATTTCATCAAGGTCCTAGATCCTGAAGGCAATGCATTCTTTGAGTTGAAGCGAATTTTCCCAAGATTGAGTGGAATGAAAATAAAAGAAGGTTTGTGTGAAACTATATACGTACCAATCAACCTAACTTATTCAATATTAAACACTATTTTTTCGAATTATTTTATTACAGGCATACTCAATGGACCTGATATTCGACGCTCGATGAGAGACCAACAATTTAAAAACAGTTTGTCGAATTTGCAGCTCCTTGCTTGGGATTGCGTCAAAGGGGTCATCGAAAATGTACTTGGAATTCATCGTGACGAAAACTGGCGCATACACGTTGAAAATATGCTCGTGGCTTTCCGTAACATCGGTGTAAAAATGTCTGAAAATTCATTTTTTACATTACCATGCAGACAAGTTTGTCGAACAATCACCTTGTGAATCAGATGAGCATGGTGAACGGTCTCATCAGGTGACGGCTAGGCTTGAGCACTGGTATAGTGAAAGAAAACTTGATTCTCTATTAGGACACATTTGCTGGAATTCACAGCAAGATAAAGATGGAGAAGAAGAAGAATAAACATGAGTTTATATGATTATTTGTTGAAAATTGTTGGAATTGGAATAAAAATTTGGGTTAAAATCATGATTGTGCGTTTAATCTTTTTGATTTAAATATGGGAAATGTGTTTTCTTTTCTTATTTTGTGATTTTAAAGCGAAATTCCCTTGATTTCTCCATTATTCAGACGGAAGTTAACGGAAACATTGAATGAAGTTTTTCTATGTTGGTATATTCAGAAAAGTTGTTGGCCATGACAATAGCTAAAACTATTCCGAACGGTTTGGAAATTACAAGCATATAATGTGCTGAAGTCATAAGCGACGAACCCTACGAAAATCAGCTAACTTCAAAGACGAATATCTCCTAAACAAGAGCTAACTTTCAAAAACGGTGGTCACCACTGGATTCAGCGTACCCAATATAGGTTTCCTAGGTATGTCTCCCGCGTGTTAGAATTTTGAACTAGCACAGTGTAATGAATCTGTTGGAAACTGTGAAAATAAACAAATTTCATGAAAATCCAAAGTTCGTTACTCTCAATAGCCAACCAGAATTAAATCACTTTCCACTATTCAACATTTAAAATGAGCTTATTCTCGGTAATAAATTTTTGCTATAGAAACTTGAAAGTGTCATAACTATTGAATCCGGTCGTCTTTATTAAAAATAAGTATTGAGAAATCGGATAAAAGTGTTTTATTTCATTTATGATAAATATCTTGTATTTAACATGTAAATATATAGATTTGAATTATTTTGAAAAATTTTCTTTCAATTATTCAATTCAGCTAAATAAGTGTAGTGTAGAATTTAATGTAACATGATTATATTGAAGTTTATGAATAATTGTAACAGTATGAGACAAGGAATCTTTCTCATAAAGTTGCATAGTGTTTTTCTGAAATGGTTACATTGAATATGACATCAATCTTTCAACATTCGAATGATGAGTCGTTATGTTCCAATTTTGTTCATAATACTATGCCATTCTCACACTTTTGTCTTCTGAAAGAACATCAGATTGAAATTGTAATACACTTTGAATATGCAAAATATTACATGCACTCTACTGACATAATTTAATCCACTAGACGTTTGCGTCTAGTAATTCATTACGCCGATAGGAGACGGTGGCAAATATAACGTAATGGATCCTCACTTCTGCGAATAATGAACTAAGTGAAAATCAAGAACGCTATAATAAGAGCACCGCTATTTTCCCTGGATTAAATGGATTCCAATTGCAATTTTCACGGCTTTCATTCGCCAATCTATCATTTTCGCAATCAGGATTTCAGTGTTGATAGTAAATTCATTTATTACCCCACGAAATGAGGATATGATAATAAAAGCATTTCCAAGGCACTCATCCCGCATAACTACCCATAATAGTATATTGCAAAACGTAGAATTCTATGTGATTTGTTTCAGTGGAAATACTGAAATCAGCCTGTATATTTGAACTTAATAATCTCAGCTTTTCATTCATTACTGTCTATGAAGACCCATTCTCTGAAGAACACGTAGAGTTATCTATGTTATCTATGCTGGAACTACTATTTTGGCGTTTTTCCTGGAAGCTGATTGCAGCTCCTCTTTTGTTGATATTCTTTCTTTTAATTGATGTTATAAGTTTTGTATGCTTGTAATCATTTCAGATGAAGTGAATCGACTTATAATTTGTCGATTTACTTGTTAATAACTCAAAGGCAGCAGGGCCCTCGTGAGGACTAATAGCGCTTGTGTGTAAAAAAGGATTTTGGCTCCCCTTAAGACATTTTGGATCACGTTTTTTTATTTTTGTTTGGAATGTAGGAGGTCAGTAGGTGGGTGCTTGAAGCAAAGTAAAAAACTGAACTTTAGATTTCATATTCATTTGTAGACTAAAATATCAAAATGAAGCAAACAGAACAAAATCATAACAAAATAGATTCTTACTCACACCCACTTTAAAACATTTACTTAAGTAATGGGATACAGACACGTTGACTCGTTGTTTATAAATACTAGAAAATAACCTAAATATCCTATTTTTTAGGAACAAATAACAGAAATATTGCCTAATGTCTACATATGTATAAGTACTACTTTCTACTTATACTTAGATATTAAAAAAATTTGCAGATATTTCTAATAACAAATACCTAGGGAACTTCGTTTTTAAATCAAAAATGATAGCTAGGTCAAGATGCAATAGAAAAATAAAAGATAGCTATTGTAGTAGCGATACTTTTCGAGATTTTGATGTTGCGAATTCATTAATTACATCGCTAAAATTTATACCGTCAAAATTTCTTGTTCAATTGCTAATATTGATAGCCCAGACAATTTTTCTTGAATCATTGTCGATCTTAAATAATTTTGAGGATTTTAACTCTGAAAAATAGGTAAAAAACGTTTTAAGTTAAACGGTTTTATGTTAAACATACATTGCACTGTTTAAGATAAATGTACTAAAACCAAAAATAATAAAATAGATACAGTCGTGGGAATTATAAACATATGCATAGACTAGACTAAAATAAAACCGTGGGGCACGTCAATTATTTAAATTATTTCGCATTCTTTTTAATTCATTTAGTGCTTCATTATTGCAAGGTTTCTTGCCCGTTAGTTTATTGCAATCCAACTCCTCTATACGTAGTCCCTGCAAAGATCTTACTCTACTAAGAGCCACGTAGGCTTGACATGTATACAAATTGTGTTAATAGCATTCTCGAATGCCTGCAGATTATTAGCTCTGCATTGCTGGGTACGCTCGTTGTTTACTTAACCTCGTATCGCGGTGTTTAGGCGTTTCTGAACCCAACTTCTGTCTTTGTCTTTCACGGCTTTGTATTAATCTAACTTCATATTCTTCAGGCGTTTCTGACGTTACCATCTGTGTATATTGCTCCCGTTGTTTTGTTAACCTGGCTTCATATTCTTCAGGCGTTTCTGACGCTACCATCTGTGTATATCGCTCGCGTTGTTTTGTTAACCCGGCTTCATATTCTTCAGGCGTTTCTGACGCCGTCATTTGTGTATATCGCTGACGTTGCTTTCTTAACCTGGCCTCATATTGCTCAGGTGTTTTTGACGCTAATTGTTCCCGTCGTTTCTGTAATCGACTTTTTCTATCACCTTCACTTTCTTTAACTCGTTTTGCTTGATACTTTTCTTTCGCTTTTTGAATCCTTCGTTTACGTTGTGTTGCAGTTTCTGTTTTATTTATGTTTGTATTTTTTATATTTTTTTTTACCATTTTGTTCCCACGAGTAATGGACATTTAAACGGTCGACCCCCCCAGAGGTCCAATAAAGGGGCAAGGCTATGTACAACAAGATGCGCCTGAGTCTTGAGGGGAAAACGCTAACGACATATCATTTTTATCCACCCTAATGCCATACAGTTCTCGGCGCGTTTTAACCTTTCACCTTAACTTGGGTGGTGTACCGCTAACGACGTATCATTTTTAGCCACCCTAACGCCACACAGTCCTCAACACGATACAAAATCTTGACTTGGGTGGTGAATTTAGGCTGGATACATTGTATTCTACTGGTTGAGCACTTTCATTTGATACCCATATTGATAGGATTGATAAAACCTACGTTATCCGCCATTTTGTAGAGGCCGCCATCTTGGATTTCAATTTTTATAGTATATTGTATTCTGATTGTTGAGCCCTTTCATTTGATACCCATATTGATGGGCATGATAAAAGCTATGTTATCCGCCATTTTGTAGCGGCCGCCATCTTGGATTTCAATTTTTTATAGTATATTGTATTCTGCTTGTTGAGCCCTTTCATTTGATACCCATATTGATGGGATTAATAAAACATAAATTATCCGCCATTTTGTAGCGGCGGCCATCTTGTATTTATAATGATAATGAATAAATATAATTGTATTGTCACCAAAATCCAAAGTGTATACAAAATTTCAGATTAATCGGTTGACAGGAAGAGGGTGAAATTTGAATTACTATATTTGACCCAAGAATAAATAAAACAAACGGGGTGAGCTAAATAAAACCGTTTAAAAAAAGATCTCTCACCAGAAGCTACAGATACAGGTAATGTTCAAAGAATTCTTAGTGAAATGCTTACGTTTGGAAAGGTGGAGATCAAATTGTTTTCAAATATATATTGTGAAATACTTAAGGGGTCAGTATCATCAGGTAATGAAATCAACTTTAATGCTTTAATTTCGTTAAACAGATCATTGGAGTCTATATCCTCATTATCCTGATCTGTCAGTCGCTCTTTAAGAATAGAACAATGTTTTAAAATATCGCTGTCACTCAATTTGAATATGTCGCTAAGAAATCCGAAAATATTATCATACTCATTCAATAATTCAAATCGGTTTTTCAGGAAGCTTATAGTTTGATCTATAATTTTTAAGAAATAACTAATTTTAAATGCGGTTTTTGAATCATGAGGGGTCTGATCCCGGTGTTCATAGTCAAACACTTTTGGTTTGAATTTCCTCCTAACCGTTGGTAAAGGTGGAAAATTTTCTTCAGTTTCGAGAGAGGATGCTTCTTCTTTCGCTTGCACAAGAATTCGTTGAAATGATTGGTCAGATCTATATTGCTGGTTGTCATCAACTAAATTTTCGCCATTATTAGAGTACTCACCATTTGAAAACACAACCTGATATCTATCGGTTAAAAATGATTTAATGGGATCACAACTCCTTCTACCCAAACCGTACCTCTCCAACTTCCACATCAGCTTATCAAGATGGACACAATCAAAAGCGCTGGTTAAATCCAGAAACAGCGCTACAGAATGAAAACCCTGCTCAAAATAGTCAAGAATACCACTCACCAAATCAATCAGGGCACCCATTGTACTCCTATTCTACCTGAAGCCAAACAGTCTCCTTGAGAACAGATTTTTATTTTTAAAAGATGCTCTTAATTGATCATACATAATCCTCTCAATCAACTTAGAACAAACTGGAACCAGGGATATAGAACGATAATTTTCAATATTCTCTACATCTCCCTTGTTTGAGTCGGAAGAATTCTCGAAAACTTCAAACATTCCGGAAATACTCCACTTCTTATACAATTGTTAACCATTATTGGTTACAAATAAATGATTGGGTTAACACAGCACTTCAATAAATTAACAGATAATCCAAAGTAATCGGCTGCAGAGCCATTTTTTTAAGATTTGATGGCATCTCTCACCTGGATTTGTGAGACCTCAGAAAATTCAAAATTGAAATAGTCTTTTTGAATATGTTCTTAAAATCAGTATGAAAATAAGGATTATTTCGAGAAATAAAATCTGTAATAGAGGCAAAATTCTCACTAAATTTCTCCAGTCCAAGTGTAACAGAAGCTTTATTTGCATTATTACTTCTGAGTTGATTAACTATTTTCCAAGTAACCTTAGATTTGTTCGATGAGTTAGCTATAATACGATCATTGTAATCAGTTTTTGATTTGTAGATCTCGTTGCGGTAAATGAATCTCAACCTTTTATGCAAGTACTTAAGATCTTCCGACTTATATATCTCATATATGTCAGAAACCAGATGTAGCCGATTTCTCATCTCCTGGAGACCATCAGTGAACCAATCACCCCTAGCACAGATCTTCCTCACCCCTGCGACTTCCTCAGGAATGAAGATAAAAAAGAATCAATAAATTTATCCTGAAATATAATAAATGCACTATGGCATTCTAGTCTTTCATCACTGACAAAATCCCAATTCATTCCACATGCATACTGTTGAAACCTGCCTGAGAAGGTGGCCTAAGCTTAATCGTAGAATTATTCGGAGCACCAACAGAGAGATCCACGACAAACTCCTGTGCACCATGGTCAGAAAATTCTGATTTCACAACACAAGCATGTTCATGACTACTCAAGAAGTTGACAAATATATTATCGAGGCAGTTCTCACCAAATATTTTCTGGAAGAGATCAATTGAGTTAAACAAGTTACAGAGTGCTGCTAACTCTTTACCATCTGTGTTGAATCTAACGTTAAAGTCTCCACAAACGATAATCTTATCTGATGAATCAAATCTATTTAAAGTATTCTCAGCGATATATAAAACAATCAAGATATCCCGAAAGCGGTCTATAAAAACATATTACAAACAAATTAAAACTATTCAACCGATCAGCCGATATCTCACAATAACCTTCCATAGACAGATCACTCAGTGCACTGAGACATGTAACATCCGAGTCCCTGGTAAGAATCATAAAACCACCATGTCGTAATACAGGACTGGCAAGAAATTAACCAATCTTCCATTCGAGAAATGAAAATTCTGCCATGTCGCCAACATTATTCCAATGCTCGGTTATACAAATAACATTGAATTCACGATTCCGGCATAGCAGGAATGCCTCAAATTCATTACTGTTATTTCTGATAATTTGTGCTTTTGTATGAAATAAAGCAAAATTTCTGTTTACTTTGTCATGTGAATTAATACCCTATTCAGACCTTGGCTACGGTCATCGTTGTTTTCCTGGTAAAAAACTGAGTCATTAGGACACCGTCCGACCAGTAGGCACACTGCTTTATCACCACCATTTTCATATATAGTGAAACTGTAGCAGTCTGGAAACTTAGACGTCACGCTTTCGCATCTCGCTGCCGGAAATTATTTGGAAAAAAGATATCTTCCTATTTTACCGAAATTTGAATAATTCCCTGCATTCTACTAAAAAAGGTGCCTCTAGATTGTTGAAAATGTTAGGTTAGTTAGGCACGTGCCGAAAAGATGGAGAATCGAGGTATCCGAAATAACTTGAAAATAGAAGAAAACAGCTTCGAAACTATTTAAGACCCCTTCATTCACTCTTACTATGTAGCAAGGAAACATGAAGAATAATGTCTTAATTCTTAGTTCTCTTCATCAGTCTGTTAGAATTGCCAACAATGAAAGAAAAACTCCAAAATCTTTCTATAATGCTATTAAATATGTGGTCAATTAGTCGACCAGATGGCGCAGCAGTTCTCATAAGGAACTACTTCCAGGCGCTAGCCTATTCATGTTCTTGAAGATCTGAGCCTCACAAACACATAGGTATGCTACAAAGAAGCTGCAAATTGCAATATTTCATGCGGAAGCCTTTTTTTGAATCTTGTAGATCAACTCAGATCCACTTACGTCTCTTGTCGGTCAGGTGGAAGTACACATCACAAAAATTGTCGCATCACCTGGTATTCGGAATTCCACAATCGATTAAGCAGCTCGATCGAAGTTTCTTTGTCAACATATGTTTCTGGACATATGAGGCGAAAATTTATCTATGTAGTAACATTTGTTTCCGAATAATCTCAGACTCGTCTGATACAAGAATGAGTTTATTTGACCGACAGTATTCATTCAATTTCTCTTCAGTTTTCACGCTGAACTGCAAGTTTTCTGTGTTTCTTATTGATTTTCGAATCTTTGAATTTATTGTAATGGCTGCTGAACGTCCTGGACGCTATTTGAGTTATCATGAAGTGGTAAGAATTGTACACTTTTAGAGGAGAGGCGAAGCCAACGTTACGTGGCTAACTTGCTGATTGTTAACCAAAGCACTATTTCAAGAGCAATTAATCGGTACCACGAAACAGGGAAATATGGAAGAAGGGCCGGACAGGGAAGAAATCGAATAACAATACCAGTTGATGATCGTTGGCTTTGTTTAACTGCACGAAGAGTTCGGTACTGTACTATTAGAATGCTACAAAATGAATTTGCACTTTCCAGAAATGTGCATATTTCATTGTAAACTGTTAGGAACAGGCTCAGAGAAGACGATATCAGACCAAGGGTGGCTTCTACCGGCTCGCGTCTCACCAGAGAGCATCGAGTTGAAAGACTTCAGTTTGCGAGGGAACATGCAAATTGGGGTATTACAGAATGGTCGAATGTTCTCTTTTCTGACGAGTCCAGGTTCTGTCTAATATCAAATGATAGACGTATGCCTGTATACAGACGACCTGGGGAACGGTATCAGCAATGCAATATCCGGCTAACCGAAAACTTCGGAGGGGGCATTTCTTTCCATGGACGAACTGAGTTAGTCCTAGTGAATAATAGAAAAATCACTGCGGCCAGATACATCGCAGATATCCTTGAACCCTTTGGACCATTGATTGGCGAAAACTTCATTTATATGCATGATAATGCTCGGCCTCATGCAGCTAGAGTAGTTACAGAATTTCTGCAAAATGCCGAAATTGATATTTTAAGATGGCCAGCCAGAAGTTCCGACTTGAATTCCATAGAACATGTTTGGGACAACATGGGGTGGCAAATTCAGTGAAGTAGTATGCCTTGTAGAACACTCCAATAACTAGAAAATCTTCTCCCTGAAATTTTGAACTCAGTGACTCAAGAGTACATCCAAAATTTGTTTGAGGGGCTTCCGAGACGTATACTGGCAGTAATTAAGGCCCGGGGAGGAAACACTCGATTTTGAAAATGAATTAATGAACCATTCGATGTTAGTAATAAAAAACAAGTACTGCGTTTTAAGGAATTTTACTTAATAATTGCGATTCGTAACGCGTTTCACTACACCGTAGCTTCTTCAGACGAATGAATGTTCAGAAAAAATAATTCGTCTGAAGAAGCTACGGTGTAGTGAAACGCGTTACGAATCGCAATTATTAAGTGAAATTCCTTGAAACAGTACTTGTTTTTTATTATTGATAATGGAATTTTACCAAGTAAAAGCCTCCCAAATTCAAACATTCGATGTTAGTTGATTGATCTCTTCGCGAATATTTGAAGATGGTAGAATTTTTTAATATTTCATTAACTCGAAAATTAATGATATTTTCCATCATAAATTCTTCTCTTTTGAATGGTATTTTCTTATTTTACACTTCTGAAAGCTACCAACTAATTTTGGATGACCAACCTAAAAGTTTATATATTATTGTCATAAAAGTAGGGTGATCGAACAATTTTTGTGGGTGGTGTATTTCTATGAATGATTCGGATGAGAGCAAAGCATCAAGAAGGAAGCACCGACATAAAAAATGCTCTAATTTGTAAAGCATTGTAGGAGCTGCAAAAAAACCTGTTTGAGATGAACACTTAAAAGTACGAAAATTTGCTGATCATCTTATGGCAGTAACATTCACACAATTTTGACAAAACCAAGAATAAATAAACTCTTCGACAATTCTATAAAAAAAATCACTCGTTGCATGTCGATTGATTTTTTGTTGTGTCATGGAGATCAAAATTAATCGATCGAAAAAAACAGAAATAGTGGTGATAAAGAGGAATTAAACTATGTATATTATTGTTACAAGGAATTAATTAAAATGAGGATTGCAATTTTCGTATCTCGACTATCTTCAGGAATAAATCTTTTGTGAAATTTTTTGGAGGATTCTATTGAGTTTATAATGTACAATCATCATTATATTGAAGTATATCCACTTTCTCAAAGTCCTTCATTGTTTTAACCCAATTGCTCCCTCCCCCTAAATTCACAATTTCTGTGGAGGGCAACAGATATTTGAATATTTAGATTGATCTTTTCCGGAAAGCACTACGCCTGAATAGAAAACGGTGGTTTTAGGTAGGTAGGATAATGCGGCAAACTAGGTGCTAAAACCAGTCAACCAGCAAATTAAAATTTTTTTATATACAGGATAATAAACCTGGATTACCAGTTTTTGGAAAGCTACCCTGACATCAGTCATCCATTTGTAAAAACTAGTGAACATTTTCAATGTAAATGATTTATTTTTATTTTTGACATCTGAATGAAAACGCATACTGATGAAGCTGTAATTGCTCGAATATAAAAGAATATGGATATTGCAATCGTATAAAAGCTGTTACCAGAATTAAACCCTGAAAAAGAATCAGTTGTAGAACATTATTCATGCTCATTAGCATCACTTTACCTCAACGCGAATCCCCATTAAATGTGGCTTTCCTTCAACACTTTCGCTTAGCGAATTTCTGGATAATTGATGGAAGCTTTTAAAGTTTGCATTTGTTAAAATTCCAGTCCCGAATTTATCCTTTGTTTACCATCTGGGCCAGAAGTTGTTGTTTGCCATCTTTCAAGGCAGTCATTTTTCAACCCCTATCAATTATGCAGCAAACACGTTCATGTTGTGCCTTCGTTACCTTGTCCTACATTGACATTGACCTAATACTAGACCATTATGAACTAGAAAACTTTTATTGAGTTGAGGTTGCCACAGAATTGAATTCGAGTTCGGAGCTAGATTGACCTTAATCGTAAGCGCAGTCGCGTGCATCGAATTTATTTCAATTATTCGATTTCACACAGAAAATTGAACATTTCCCAAGATAGTTGTTTCATTGAATTTATCGAGTTATTTACTGATTTAGATCAGTAATGTGAATGTCATATATCATATATCTTTCACTATATCATTGTTGAATGCTATCTGATTATTACAATAAAAGTTTAATCAAGTAGGTATTTATAATGAATCTTTTTAGATTATCAGTTGAAACAACTCAATTAGATGTTAAAGTAACTAACTGTAAGTTGATAGTAATACATCATTTTTCAATTCAACTCTATGTCGTATACTTCAATAGATTTCAATTGATCAGGATAAAGATCTTGGGACAAAATAATGCCAAAACGTCAAGAGATATGTTTTCTCTTCGAGTGAAACTTGATTCTTTGGCCAATTTAAAGAATGACAAAAGTTGGCATCAGTAGTTTTGGGTCGATTTTTGGATCGCTAAAATATTCACGTTACTTTCACGCTGTGAGCTAAGCGCATGCAAAGCTGTACAGTGGCCGCAGAGGTTAGTGTGAAGAGTGTTCCGTTTTTGATCTGTTTGATATCCATTAAATATACGAGGGTGGTCTAAGAATTTTCCGACCAGACAAAGCTAGAAGACATACTTTTTGAACATTTTTTCTTCAAAAAAGTGTCGTTGTAAATCTCCACACTCTTTCCAGCGATATTCTCATCTCTGTAATCTGTCCAAATAGTACTCGGCGATTTGCTCAGCAAAATAATGGTTCACGAAAATGATTATCTCTTCATTTGACGAACATATCTGTCCTCCGAGCGCAATTTTTATTTAAGAGAACAAGAAGAAGTCAGCTAGATCTGGTGAGTAAGGCGGATGGTCAAGCAATTCAAAGTATAATTCGTGGAAGTTCGCCATAATGACTACTGAGGTGTGAGGTGGTGCGTTATATTGGTGAATCAGGATTTTCATTTTCTGTGAATGCAGTAACTTTCCCGCAAAAAACAGTTCCTGCTTTTTTTACTTCTAAAGGGTTAGAGTGACTTTGAGAAATGCTATGCAATGTTCAGAATATGAAAGAACAATTTTATAATGTAGTTTGGAGAACTATTCGAAGTGTAGTCGCCGAAAAACGCTTTTTAGAAAACCATATAGTATTTGACAACTTGTTGTCAGACCGAACCTTCCAGAATTGGGAGTGGAAATGAATTCGTTTTTTTTCGAATTCCTGACAGAAGAGAACGGCTCTCTTTTCCATTTGGAAATTCCTAGGGAGCACTTGTGAAAAATTTAAGTTTCTGAATTTGAACTTGCCGGTTTTCGGGATGGATTTTCATAGTATTCAAATAATTCCTACTCGTCGTTTTCGTCGTTGTACTTTGGAGTGGAATTAATTTCCCTCAAGGGGATAACAATACAAGGAATTTTAAAGGAAATACCACGAGGCCATCTTCCATCTCGAGGCCTCTTTCTTTATTCTTTCTTTCATCTTTGTATTTCTGAGTACATTGAGAACTGAAAGTAGACTTCGGGATTATCGAGGGCGTACACATTCATCTCGTCCTCTGGAGCCTGTAACAGTTCAGACTTGGATCTGGAATTCGTCTAGTTACCATCTACGCCCTTGTGAAACCAGCACCTACATTTTTGTGGAACCAGTACCTGTGCCTGTGCATCCTGCACAATCTTTTTTGGAATACAACCTTCAACGTCACTTGTCGCCGCGGAACATCAATTTGACACAGATTAGCAAAAACCTCTCACTCCATTTTTTTTTCTATTAATTCATTGCCTACATGTTTAATATTAGTCGTTCGTTAACATTTGAGCATGGTACATAGTGTGCGTCGGTGTGGTGTTCGGTTCGTTGATGATGATGCATTGCTATTTTTCACTGGGGAGAATGTGCAGGACGTCATAGATACAATTAATAATGACCTTTTAAGTGTATCTGAAGGGCTGAAAAACAACAGTCTGAAGATGAATATAAAAAAGACGAATTTTATGATTATGAAAAACCAATATAATTTAGTCGATACCTACAATCATTCAGGAATTTCCATTGATGGTGAAAGGGTTAATCAGGTCGAGGAGTGCAAGTACCATGGAGTGTTGATCCACAGTGCTCTATCATTCTCTAGTCATGCTACCTATACTGCAAATAAAGTTTAAGAAAAATATATATTTATTGAATAGAATAGGAAAATATCTGAGTGGTTAGACTGAAACATTAATTTATTTCAACTATTGATCAAGCATTTTATTTCTTTGTAACAACACAGAATTAAATATTCTCCACAAAAGAACAGAATCAAGTACTAAGGTCTATCCTTGGTTGCAATAACTATGCTAGTGTGGCAGACACACAGGGTACTGGCCTTTTGAGTGTGCTTCAGATTGTATTTGTAAATACTATGTGTGTCATATATAAGATATTAAATAACATGTATCCACATCATCTAAGTGAGCAAGTAACATTTGTAAGAGATGTCCGTGATGATTATCCAACCCGCTCAAGTGAAAATTTATATGTATCTAAAGTTAATGCCACATATAGCCAAAATAATTAGTTTCACAATAGCTTAAGTCAATACACTAAATTATTCTATCCATTAAAACCTCTCAAAACATCAAGACCTTCGAAAAAGGTTATATTATTGTATATTGTAGAGAACATATTGTTATTTGAGCAGGTTCAGTTTTGATATGTTAAAAATTAAATTGAACCTAAATAGGAAAATTATTTGCAAGTGAGTGTACCCTAAAATATTTTATGAATACTCGTTGTGGTGGTATCATATTTTATTGTTTTCATTAGCTTAGGCTATTACGTATTATCGTGGACTCATGCACTATCTCAGCTGTTAGCTGGATATAATTTACCTTTCCCAGATTCATCAATCAAAGGGAATAGGCTCGATTACAATATACTTGACATAAATTTCCTAACTATCCTACATGTATTAAGAATTACAGCTTTTTGCATTTCTATATAGGTATTTTCATGCAATTCTAATTTCTTAAGGCTATCATGCAAAGTTTTGGGTATTAAACCAGTCGAGGATACGATGACAGGAACAATATCTATTTTATCGAGGTGCCACATCTGCTTGATCTGAATAGCAAGGTCTGTGTATTTGGACTTTATCTCCTGGAACTTGTTCAGCACGTTGTTATTATTCGGTATGGCGACAGAGCATTGCTGCTCTGGCTCTCTTATCATACACCACTATGTCCGGCCTATTATTCGTCACCATTCTGTCAGTGATAACAGGCCTATCGTAGTATAATCTGATAGAGTCATTTTCCAATACGGGCGCCAGCTGATAATTGTAATATGGCTGGAAGGTGTTCAGAAGTCCGTATTTGTGTGCAAGTTTCTGGTGGATAATGTTGCACACTTGATTATGCCTGTGAAGATACTCCGTATTGGCCAGTTGTTCGCATCCGGACGTAATATGCTGTATAGTCTCCGATCCTATATGGCATTTTCTGCACTTATCTGTTAGTAATGTTCCGTCTTTCATTATAAATTTTTTGTAATTGTTTGTAGCGATCACTTGGTCTTGGATGGCCATAAGGAATCCCTCTGTTTCTGCGAATAATTCTCCTTTCATCAACCATTTGTTGGAGGCTTCTTTGTCGATGTGTGGTTGATTAATCTCATGGTGATGTCGTCCATGCAATTCCTTTCTTGACCATTGCTCTTGTTTTTCAGTATCTGATAGGAATGGTAGATTCAGCAGGTCATCTCTGGTAGCAAGATTTAGATGTGTATATCCCTTATCAGCCAACGATACCACTCTATGGAGGTCAGAAGTGAAAGCTTTTGCAGAGAAGAATTCTCTGAGATTTGTCATCTGTTCGGTGTGTAAATTGACAACATCTATTATTCCGCGTCCTCCTTCTTTCCGCTTCAAAGATGTTCGTATCACAGATGATTTTGGATGATGATTGTTGTACTTTGTCAGCGTCGTTCGGGTCTGCCTTTGAATATCATCCAGTTCTGTCTTAGTCCATCTGATTATTCCAAATGAGTAAAGCAACACTGGAATGGCGTAGGTAATAATTACTTTGACTAGATTCCCCAAATTCAACATCGACTTCAGCACAGACTTCAGACGCTGACTGTATTCTGAACGAATCTTCTCCTTTGATTATTTTTGGTCTAGCAATCTGGCTTGTTGGTAACCCAGATATTTGTATGTTTCGCCATCTCTCATGCACTGTATAATATCACCGTTTGGAAGTTGTGTTTCACCATCTATGACTTTCCTCTTTGAATGTTCAGGGTCTTACATTTTCAATCCCGAATTTCATATGAACATCTGCCGAGAACTCACTGACAGTTTTCAGCAAATCATCCAATTGCTTCTTGTTCGAAGCATATAATTTGATGTCATCCATATACAGCAGGTGGGAGATTGTATGATAATTCCTTTCTGCTTTTATCCTAAATCCGTACGTATTATTGCTATTATTATTATTAAAACTCAGTTATTTTATCAATGTTCCTCATATCAAACCGTGTTTTTATGTGGCACAGCAGAATTACCAAAAGTTAGGGATCAAGAAGGAATAATTCACGATATCGTGCTAAATATTTCGCAGATTTCCTATCTTAATTATTCTAAATATTACCCGCTGTTCGGAGTGACTTAAATTATTCCTGTTTACTGAAAAGCTGCCTACTTGTGCCGTTAGGAGTGGTGATTTTTAATTCGAGTCGCTTTCAGACATGCTATGCTTGCCAAAATCAGATATTAAGTATTGCTAATTTCGAAAACGTCCACGCTAAAACAGTTCTGAAATAGTTCATCGTTTTTGAACACTTTCCAGGAGATTTAGCGAAAATTTATGGGATGATGGATTCAGTCAAATTATCTGAAATTTAGATTTGATGTACTTTCAATTTATTTGAAGCAAGATTTTCTAAGGAAATACTACAAAAGATTTATCGCACCATCCATTTTATTGTTTTTTTTCGTTTTCATTCTAAAATAAGTAGATTCATATGTGATATGTAATTGATATTATGAGGATTGCGAATATTACTACGTGAAAATATCACTGTTTGTGATGGAAAAGTTTGTTCAACATTATAGTTCCAATTTCGAGCTCATCATACATTTATCAGTTTAAAACTGAAATACTAAGTTACCTGACGCATTTAACGCCCACCTAACTTAAAATATTTTTTTTGATAAGAATGCTTTCGAAATGGACCCAACCTTGTCATGTGAAAATTAAACATATATTTCTGAATTAAAGATTATAGTTGTAACGTGTAATTATTTAAAACTTCCTCGCTGATAATGTAATATTAAAACCCTTCATTTGGTCGTTATTAAAAACACTATGTTGATTAGCGTCCGCTTGCAAAATCAGATGCTACACGAGTAAGAAAATCTTTGTGGTTAAATAATCTGATAAAACATAAGAGTCATTTATAAATTTCTTCATTAGATAGCAAGGAATGAAGCTAATCAATATTTGATATAACAACTTTTACATTTCTCAACACGCACAAAGTAACTTTAAACTTTTAATTTTAATAATTTTTCACAGAATTTTAATGACATCAACAATTATAAAAAATAATAGCATAGCGAATGTTTATATGCATATAAAATATATTTTGTTTAAACATACAATGGGGGTTATTAAACGATAATGGTCAATAGCGCCCTGAGGTAGCAGGAAAATCATGGCCAATAGAGACAATCACTGTCATCTACACTATTGAGTACTTAAAATATTATGAGATCTTCCTTCTTTTGTCCATGGATTCCTTTTTTCTACTCGTCGGGCTTGGTGTTCTGTAAAATGAGTACATACTTATTAACATTATTGCTATAAGAAGAGACAAAGGCAGAATAATAAAATAAGTGTCTTTTATTAAAGATTTAATTTTATAATGCGTACGCGATTTTAGAGCAGAATTACTACAGAATTAAATTAAGTATCTACTACTCTTTCAATGGTGTAAGGAAATCCAATAGCGTCCACGTATTGTTATAGCGCCCAACGGTCTGGGCGTTAATACCCAAGTTGAGCTTTTTGGTATTCTGAAGTTTTTGAATGGAACTATACAAATTTTCTTCAAAATATGAACAAGATATGAGGAGAACATGACAAAAATAGAAGCAAACAAAAATGTACAATAAAACATATGGAAACTTACAGTTTTGTTGAGCATTTTCTTACAACAGTGGCGTCTGTGACCGGAGTCACGCAAACACAGTAGTAAGATCGCGGCGGGAGCGGCTAGCGCTCGCGGTTGGTGTGTTCCTGTTGGTGCACACCCTACCTAGGTAGGTAGGTAGGGTGTATCGTGAATGTACTACAACCCTGCAACACACATACTTGCAGCCTCTCAGACTCGATCGTAAGTAGTCTAAAAATATTGAGGTAGATCGCCAGTAGTTCAAGTTTGTGCACCCCCTGCTGTGAACTCTCTATTCTTGTTTCCAACATGGTTTGCGTTTTATTGATATCTACGTGAATTAAGTATCAACTTCTAAAATCCTATTCTCACTTGCGCGCGAAATTGCTAATGATAATAAAATGAACAATCATTGCTTTTATGTAGGTTGGAGACACTTAAAACGTAACGACAGCAATAAGACGAACATGCAGAGATTCGTTTATAACACCTGGCGAGAAAGGTAATATTGGACTCCGCAGAATCAAACTGCGGATTAAGAAAACTGATGACTGAAGAGCTAATTTATGTAAGGCGGAAATGTGAAAATATGTACAAATATGTAATGATTCTTCGAAAATATGTAAAGTATAAATATCTTTCGAAGGGATTTTCAAGCACAAGAGCTCTTAAATAAGAATTTATTCATCAATCTTAAGACTATTCTGTTCCTTATTATAAAACGAATTATTAATTGAGTGTGTTTCAAAATTTTCTGAAGTGAAAGTATGACGGTTATCGCTAAACATATGTTTCTATAAAGAAAATCATCGTTCTACATCTACTGAGGCGATAGGAACATGTTTTAATTTTGGAAGCACGTGTTCGGCGATGGTTTCCAAATTGAAATTTTCTTGGGAATTTTACAAACGTTTCGGGTTTCCTCAAAACTTTGTTTTCTAAGACCGTACACAATTTTGCCAATTTCACTTCCAACTTTTTTGCATTAATTTTTAAAATATTTTCAATTATTCCTACAGAAAGGTTGGTACTTTTTCCGAAAATAAAATTGAATGAGGAATGAAGCTTTAATTTTGTTTGATGAATATAAGACTTCTTGCACTTCTTCATTTCCTAATGAAGTTTTCGATTATACTACAGAGGAAGAAAAATCTGATAATTCAATATTTTGATCAAACCATGGTTTAAGGAATTCTAAGAATTTAATCTTGATAAAATATTAATCTTAATGACCAAAAACAATAGCCAGATGACTGTCAATGATTTGTTTTCAATTTGAAGTTTCTCAGGGTGATTCCAAATTCAAATTTATGAAAATTCCGTTTAAATTTTCATGTAATGTATATTAGGATCCGTTTGAATTCCTGTTAGGCATCAACAGTAATTATCCAGATTAGTATTCTATTAAAGATTAACTATGAAAAGCTTCAGAGAATGAAAACAACATTTACTTATTTAAAGGAATACGATGTTCACCATATATGCACGAGCTTAAAATAATTCATTGTGTGGGCCGCTGTTCCAAACAGTTAATTAATTTTGCGTTAGATTCGATTAAATTAGATTAAGAGCACATGAACTCTGATTTGCAGAGTATCGAATTTGCAATCCGAGATACCTTAAATAAATACAACAAGATAAAATGAATTAATAATTGAATAGTGTACTCTGTCTAAACTGCCAGGTGCAAAATTTTGTTGACTATTGTTCTGAATTGTCTATAACTAATTTGAATTATTATATATATATATATATATATATATATATATATATATATATATATATATATATATATATATATATATATATATATATATATATATATATATATATATATATATATATATATATATATATATATATATATATATATATATATATATATATATATATATATATATATATATATATATATATATATATATATATATATATATATATATATATATATATATATATATATATATATATATATATATATATATATATATATATATATATATCATGGCATCAGAGCAGGGAGGATGTCGTGCTGGAACCATCGGTTGCAAGGAACTCATTGTGATGGACTGCGTGATTACAAAGCAGGCACAAGGACGACTCCACAGTATCTCTATGGCATGGATAGACTACAAGGGGTCCTTCGACTCCATTCCACACGCATGGCTGATTGAGATGCTCAGAACATACAGAATAGCAGATCATGTTGTAGTACTTCTAGAACACCTAATGAGATCTTGGAGAACTCGCCTGCGGATGACCACCGAAACGGGAGTAGTAACAAAATATCAAGATCGGCTGTGGTATCTTCCAGGGGGACACCTTGAGTCCACTTCGGTTTCGCCTGGCACTGAATCCTCTGAGTATCCTTCTCAAAAACAATGTAAATGGATATGTCATCTACAAGAGCACCGAGCAACACGTCACGCAGCAACTATCCATGGACGATCTAAAGTACTATGCCGCAAACGCTAACCAGATGAAAGGCAATTATAGCTAGTTTGTGCCTTCATAAATGCAATTAACATGGAGATGAGTAACGATAAGTGTGCTACTATTACCATACGAATAGGAAAAGACCAGAGTGAGGACATAATAACGCTGCTCAATAACGCTGAAATACCAAGACTGGGACCGGAGGATCCTATAAGTACCTTGGAGTAAGGCAGGCCTTAGACATCAAGACAACCCAGGCCAAGACAGAGTTCAAGTAAAAGCTTTTTTGACGAGTGAGATTAATGTTCTAGAACAAATTAAGTTCCAAGGCCATGTTCACCTACTCTTTTGGGATACTCAGCTTTTCTATCACGGACCTCAAGGCTGTGTATACCAAGATCATAACGCTACTCACTAAGTACGGAATACACTACCCCCTAGCCTCAGTAAACCGTCTCTATATAAGCAGACTTGCAGGAGGACGAGGGCTCATGATTGTCGAGACAACACATGGTAAGGCTATCTACAACCTGAAGAAATACTTCAGCACGAAAAACTCGCCTCTTCACCTAGCAATACGCAATGCTGATGAAGGCTTCTAACCTAATCTAACCTCACTTCGATTGTCTGAGCCTGTTGAGGAGCGCTAGGTCGACTCGCAGGAGGATCTTATGAATGAATGGCAGTCCAAGGTTCTGCATGGGAAATACCCAGGGTACTTGAAAAGTAATCAGGTAAACAGAATGGAGTCACTGAACTTCTTGAAGGCTATGTGCCTGTTCCTAAAGACTGAAGGCAGAATCATGGTTATCCAGGATCAGGTCATCCCAATAAGATGCTATTTCAAGCCCACAGCAGGGAAAACTTACCTTCAGGCAAATGCCGAAAATATAAGAAACATTTCGAAACAAAGCAACACCTCACTTTAAGGTGCTCCATCCTTGCTCCAGGTGGATACCTACAACGGCACAACAACGTAGCCAAACTCTTCCATCAGGAACTGGCGCTGAAACATGGTCTTTTTAAAAAACACGCACCAAACTATCAATACTCATCTGCAGATGTCCTAGAAACTAATGAATTTAAACACTAATCACTGACAAGATTCGCAACTGATAACAGAATTGACATAGCCTTTTTCGACTGGTGGAGAAAGGAATCAGTTATGCTGGACGTCGCCATTCCGCTTGACGAGAACCTTGAGTGGGCGTAAGCCAAAAAAGTCAACAAGTACCAGGACTTAGCTATCCATCTGGAGAAAATGTACAGCCTGAAGTGATAATACCTCCTCTCATAGTGTCCACGTGCGCCTAGTAGAGAACACGGAGTAACTCCAGATCGACCGGATGATCATTTCTATTGCTCAGACGGAAGCATTGTTAGGCACAGCACGTATTGTTCGTGGGTTCCTAGTTGGTTCTTGGAAACCTCTGAATGATGAATATATATATATATATATATATATATATATATATATATATATATATATATATATATATATATATATATATATATATATATATATATATATATATATATACACCGACAAGATAGCCAGAATCCTTCAAAAACACAACATCAAACCGATCTACAAACCGAACAATACTCTCTACAATAACTTGAGAACAATAAAAGACGGAATACCTCTAGAAAACCAAGGTGTCTACAAAATTCCATGTACATGTTGTGAACTTGTCTACATCGGGGAGATAAGCAGACAATTCAAAACAAATAGCTAACGTAGATTGAGGTTGGAGAAGGAAAATCAGAGAAGCCATCGAAATACAGTACAGAAAAACTATGAACTGACGAGATGACGCTATAAATTTGCCAGCTATTTGTTAAGACAGACATCAACTCGACTACAAGAAAGCAGGAAGATACAGATAGAAAAACACCAAAAGCAGAGCCGAACACACACTGACCGCTGTTGGATCACCCAACCAATGAAAGCAACGCCGTGATGCAACTTTTTAAGATCGAGCAAGCATAAAACCAGCTCGTGCATCTATAAACCGCAGTTACCGAAGCAACTGATTTGAGAATAGCAGCAGTGATCCAGCCAAAACGTCGTTTATTTATATGTATTATTTTTTTTACCATTAACGGGTAAGGCAAGTGTAACCCCGGGCTTTCACCGAGAGGTCAATCCGAATTGATGAAGAAAGCTCGAACTATGTGTACTGTGCTCAGTACGACTTCCCTCAGCGCTTGATATTATTTTTGGATCGAGACACAGGCGTTCGGTGTTCTCTTTCTAATGTGCTTCTACGAGTCCATCAGCCGAAATAACCAGAGGTATTATGGCAACAGATTTGGGCTTGTATATCTTTTTCAACTCTAGAGCCAGGTCCTGATACTTCCCGATATTCTCGTCAAACGGAACTGTGACATCTATCAGTGCAGCTTTCTCATTTTTCCAGTCAAACAGGGTTATGTCAGACCTATTATGGGCCACTCTTCTATATGTGATGAGTGGGGTGTCCCAGTAGAGCCTATATTCATCGTTCTCCATGACGCTGATTGGCTGAAATTGATAATTCTGGAAACAAGCTTTCTTGAGTCCCAATTTGAGAGCAAGCCCCTGATGATATAATTTAGCCACGTTCTTATGGCGCTTTAAATATGCAATAGGAACCAGAATTGGACAACCGGAGCTGATATGCTGAATGGCCTCTAGGTGCCTGGCACACCTTCTGCATTGGTCAGAAGGCACTGGAGTTTTTATTATGGATTTCACCTTGGTACTAAAGAGCAACTTGTAATTGCTCTGAATGCTCAAACGAAATATTCATACAGCCTTCATTGATTACCAAAAGGCTTTTGACAGTTCTCCCCATTCATGGCTTCAAGAAATTTTGGAAATTTATAAAATTGATAAGACTTCGTCATTTTCTGAATTCAAGCATTTTCTACCTTCAGAGGCATTTTCTTTCAGTGCTCTTTGGTTTTGTCTTTGCCTCAATCCATTACATGAATTAAATGCTACTAGTTTCGGCTTCAAAATAAAGAGTTTATTAACTGAATTCAAATTAAGTCACTTAATTTATTTAGATGATATTAAATTATATGCCGGAACCAGATCTCATTTAAAAGTCTACTTGAGATTACTTTCAACTATTCAATGATATTCATATGAAATTTGGGCTTCCAAAATGTAAAAATCTTTCTATTGAAAAGGAAAGATCACCTCTGATTATATAAAGATTTCCAATATCGAAATCGAGCCAATGCATCAAGGAGATACATATAAATATCTTGGATTTTGTCAAGAAGACAATTAACCATAGCAGCACTAAAGAAATTATTAGAAGTTCATATTACAAAAGACTAAGAATTATCATCAAGAGTTATTTAACAAGTAAAAACCTTTTCAGAGCTATCAACTCCTATGCTGTTCCTATTCTTACATCTTCTTTTGGAATTATTAAATGGTCTAAAACTGATCTAAATGAATTACAATGTCAAATGAGGAAAATGCTCTGTAAATATCATAAGCACCACCCAAAGTCAGCTGTTCAGAGAGTTACACTACCTAGACATCTTGGAGGTCGTGGATTAATTGATTTGAATAATCTTCATAGTAAACAGATTTTTCATCTACGTTCCCATTTTCATGATAAACAGAGAACGTCTAAATTACATGATATTGTTGTTGCTTCAGATTATAATCTTACACCTCTGAACTTGACAATGCAAAAGGTAGATTTTGATATATTTGATGATAATTCTAAAAGAAAGTTGGATGCAGAAGGAATTACACGGAAAGCACCTAAAGAATTGAAAAATGATTATATTGATGAAACTGCATCGAATAAATGGTTAATATCTGGAGAATTGTTTGCTGAAACAGAAGGCTTGGCAATTGCGATCCAGGACCAGGTTGTTTTACAAGGAATTATAGAAAACATATCATCAAACAAAATATAGATGATTCTTGCCGTAGATGTTTCTGTTCTTCAGAAACAGTTTTCATATATTATCATCTTGCTCAGTCCTTGCTTCAACAGATTATTTAGAAAGACATAATGCTGTCGCTAATATTATTCACTTCAATCTAGGAATTAAACATGACCTAATTCCCAAAAGTAAAAATTTCAAAAATATGAACCTGAGATTATTTGTGAAAATGACAAATATAAACTTTATTTTGATAAAACAATTCTGTGCAACAGAGCTGTAAAACACAATAGACCAGATATCGTTCTTAATGATAAACAGAATCAAATAACATATATAATTGATATTGCTATACCCGACACACATAATATACAAAATAAATACAATGAAAAAATTTCAAAATATATGGTGCTTGGCGACGAGATTAAAAAATGTGGAAAATGAAGAAAATATTTATTTTACCGATTATTATTTCTACAACAGGCGTTATTCCTAGAAATCTTCACAAAAGTATTGAGATTTTGGGTCTGAAGAAAATTTGTTTGAACAGTTACAAAAGATAACAGTCATCAAATCTTGTAATATTCTTCGTAGGTTTCTTTCCGAAAATAATAATGAGGTAGAGTCATAGGTTTTCTCTTTAGTTTATACTGCTCAGAATCTCATTTCATATTTTATTTATTTGTTTATATAAATGTAATATAATTAACTGACAATTTTGTCATATTTATATTCAGAGCAGTATTCTATTCGATCGTTCACCACTTCACACAAAGGAAACTATTAATGAGTAACATTCAGTGTTACTTGACTAAGGTCCGTACACTGGATTTTTCCGGGAGAAAGCCTCTGACACTACTCGTTGGTACATTGATATCATTGTCTGATGATGCTATAGTATGTATATATTCAGGTAGATTGATATATTCTCATAACATTTAACGTTATCCTAATATATAATTACTCCAGGATATGTTTTAATTATAATCATTGCCTGGCAATGGTATTAATTACCGGGTGGTGGATTTATATTTTTCATGAAATCAGTTTGATTGCATGAACAGATATATGGGCAAGGTAAAACCCATATATATATATATATATATATATATATATATATATATATATATATATATATATATATATATATATATATATATATATATATATATTGAAATATTGGAGAACCAATCTTCATTTGAATAATCTCAATCGAACTTGAACAACCGAAATCATTCCAATCAGAGAAGAGGTTTTTTCAAGAAGATTCTTTGGTCTCGTCTTCTCCTTGATTTATTATCTCATCAGCTGAATTCGAGATAACTCATTTAATTTATTTAGACGATATTGAATGATATGCTCGAGCTGGATCTCATTCAGGATCTCATTCAAGAAATTCTCTTGAACTTTTCCAAAGATATAGTATATATGAATGTAATCTAATAGGCAGAAAACTTTACCCATACATATTCTAGGCATTATTTGATTCTATCATTCGCCACTTCACACAAAAATAATAAATAAATAGCATTCAGTGTTACTTGACTGAGGTCCGTCCACTGGATTTTTTCTGGGTAGAAAGCCTCTGAAACAATCCTTTGGTAGAATGTTATTGGCTGGTAATGCTATACTTACATAGTGTATATTCTGATAGATCAATATATTTTCATAACATTCAAAGATATATAATAATATATAATCATTCCAGGATATGTTTGGACCATAATCATTACCTGATAATGGTATTCATTACCCAGAGATAGATTTATATTTTCTATGAGATCGCTTCAATTGCATGTTTGTTGTTTCATTGAAAACGACAAAAAAATATTTACTCAATCAGCACAATTACTACTTATACTTGAACTTTACCAATTGGTAAATGAATATAAATATGGTTCACTTAAATTCAGTAATTTAATGTCGTTTAATGTAATCGATCTTGCTGAAACCTAAACCAACTAAGGGGTAAAACGTTGAAAAACCTTCATAGTTGTATAAAAGAGTAACATTATTAAGATATACGTGTTTATGGAACAAAGCAGAAGGTTTAACTAAGTGGATATGGGTTGACTTGCGGAATATTGATATGTTCCGACGCTTGAAAATAAATTATACTGTATTATTTCGTGCGTGTGTATTCAAATTTCCTACTGTCATATAAAAGGATTCTCTAAACCTACTACAACAGGACCAACGTGCATAAAATTCAACATGTAGGGGGCGTATGGAATCGGAAAAAAACCATAAAGTATTCCACAGAATGAATCTTGAAAGTAATCTATAATATGTAACATTCTATGTATACAGAAATGTAGGTTTTTTCCTTTGGAAATTGAAAATGGGGAATGATAACGCTTGAACTCAATACGAAGTTCGTTTTAAATTTAATTAAATTTTTAAACTGTATAAGTTTCAACAAAATTTTCTTACTTGTCGATTTTATTGACCAGTCTACGTAGGTTTTCTGATAAAATTAAAAATTTTCATAACGATGTACAAGGTTAGTTAGAAATAATAGATGAAATCTGAAGAATCATTATAAATGAAATGATTCCCAAAATTTTAATTTTGATACACTGGTTCCGATAGTTATGTCATCTTCAATTCTAGTCAATTTTTGGTATTTAGATAGTTTGTTGATTTCCAAACTTTTCGGCAACTTCATTCTCCTTCCTCTATTTCATTTTTGGAGGACTTTGAGATTGTCTGAAACTATTTTGTGATTTGTTGAGTGTCACATGTCCTGAATCTCTTGTCTGATGATATATGTTCTTCGGATATAAACTTAAGGTTATTCATTAAATTCAATTCTCTAAATACCCGAGAGATCGAATTCATCTGTTCTATTTTGCATTAAAAGGAATTCGCTCATGAATTTTTAAAAATAATTTTACGGGAAAGTGGGTCGACATAACCAAAACTAGCATATCTTTCTTCGGGTTTTTATTATGTCGGTATACTTTCTCATTAAATGGAACATTATTCTTCAAAATAAGCACACAATTATTATGATTATTACATTTGTCATATTTTTGAAACTACTGTCGAAATTTTTTCTTTGAATTAAACAAGAATCACAAAGAAATAATATGTGAGAGATGTTAACCCAAATTATTGGGTTCATAATGATTCTAGAACATCTATAGATCATAATCGGCATCACTTAGAAGACCGAACCTAGCCATCGGGGCTCTCTCGGTCAAACAGAGAGGGAATTGTTTTGTTGAGTTTGAATATTGAAGGGACTTTGCGATTATAATTCAAAATAGGCAAGCAAGAACAAGGAAGTGATTATGTTTCAGGAGACTCACACTGCGATGGAAGAACATCTCCGCGAAAGAGGAAATATCGCAGGTTATGTACGGTTTGATTATCTCCTTAGTCCTTTTCATGGCCTTGCTTGCTATGTGAAATCTTTTCTTAAATTCAAGTGTGTTTAGAAATATAAGAGTCAGGTATGATTGTTGAAATATTTTTCTGCTGGTTTTCTTTTTCCATTGTTACAGATTCCTGTTCCAAACCCTTTTCCTTTCACCCTTGTCTTCGTCTGGAAATCAAAAAGTGCAAGATGAGAATTGAAACTGCTAAGCAGAAAAATCTTTGATACTCTTTATGTACACACGATACTAACACAACATGAACAGACAAACTATTTCTAGTGCAATAGTGACAGGGAAACGAGTTTTTTCCTCAGGTTTTTTCACTCGTTTATTGAATCATACGCAAGATAGTATGGCTTCCCTGTTACATTTTCCTGAGCTCACACTTGTGTTTTTCTGACACACACGGAAGTTATAGATATGAGCATTTATTGTAAATACACTTATTCGAATTTTTGTAAATCCTCTCTTTTTCAGAAGAATATATATTTGAAAATTAATAAATTGAGGAAAACACCACATCATACCACTCTCGATAGTCGAGAGTTCATAATCCAAATGCAAATTAGCAAACTGTCAGGAGATAAATATGAACTACACATAACACTCAAGACTTGAAAGTGAGAAATCTGTACATCAGTTATCTCAACAACCACCACATTCATCTATTTGTTCAGAACCACATGACATTACTTTCTATTTCAGATTTGTGAATCAGTCGAATATTCCAATCGATGGCAAACAATTTGATCTCCTGGACTAAGGTCCTACATTGATCACAAACCAAAACATTATTTTCAAGAGAAAAGAGAAAAAGGAACATATAGACAGAACTGAATATTCTGATTCATAAAAATGTCATTTAAAACTCTATTCTTCATAAACATAAAATCACCGAAGAAACTAAACACACTCAGTTAAAACCCAACGAGAAGAAGCCTTTGAAAACTATCCGTTCCAATAAAATGCAAGAAGTACACCCTATGCAAAGGACACAGCATAGTCCTTATTGAAGATCAATTCAATATCAAAATGGAAGATTCATCGCAAATATTGAAGATCAGGGAATTGCCAGCTGACCCAAACATCCATCAAAATGGTTAAAAAGCAATGAAACATGCACACCATCCAGTCCATACAGTATGGCAAAAACCAAAACTCTTACCGATGTACCTTCAATCACCCAAAATGTATGGACCAAGCAATGAAGAAGAAAAATGTGCTAGGCCTGTAGTATCCTACATTCGGGTAACTTTGCTACTTTCAACTATGTTGGCTCATTTTCTCATAAAATGAAACACTATTTTTAGAATTCAAAATAACCATTTAAGCGGTCCGAATCTTAGTGAACTACTTTTTAATTCTATAGAGAAAAGTGATAAACTCAAACAATCTTGTACTTACGAAATCGAATTTAACGAATGTCTTTTAGCTTGTGTAGATAGAACAGGAAGGAATTTTCAAAGCAGACTCAAAGAACATATCTCATCAGACAAAAAATATTTGAGCACATTCAATCAACGAAGAACACAGTTGTTTTAGACAATTTCAAAGCCCTCCAGATATGAAATAAAATAGAAAGAATAAGTCTGCAAAGTTTAGAAATTAAGAACTCAGGAAGATCACACATTATTGTACTCCTGTAATCATTCTTGTTTTTGTATGAGGTTCGTATTCAGAACATGAAAACGGTCGTGTATTAACCAATAAACGTGGAAAACTGACTTGAGTGTTTTTTCTATAAATGTTGTAGGTGAGTTAATTATCGAGTTTAGTGATGGTTATGTTAAGAAAATTCATTGAATTTTTGTGTTCAATTTCAGCAGTGAAGCTTATTTTATTATACTTGTTATTAGAAAAATGTAGAATCTGATCTATTTGTCGGTTTGAGCCTTGATAATCCACAAGCCTATCATCAACATATCTGCACCGAAAAGTAATATGTTTTTATGTCAATTTATTATTCACTATAGATTCTTCAAGGTTGTATATAGAAATATCTACTTATAATGAGCTGAGTGGGTAGTCGTGAGTTTTGTTTGAAAAATTTGGATACAAATTATTTTGTGATAAGCAGGTCTCTAAAAGATTATGGAATTCATCTTTAATTTGTGGTGAAACATTTGGGTACATAGTTTTTATATTAAAAGAGAAAAATTCAAAATAAAAATTGTTAAGTTTCAAAAGTTTATGTATCAGGTATACATAATTTAAAATAGTGTATTGCGGATGGAAGTTGGTGAATTTCCTGCATTTGTGAATTAAGAAGCTTGATAATTTACCTGCAGTTGTGTTTACGTAGGAGACATCTTGCTTAGTGAGGTTTTTAAGTTTATGTAGTTTGATGAAACCGTATAGTTTTGGAGTTTGAAGGTTCATTGGTATAACTTTCTTTAAGTTCTATTCTGAATGTACCAGATAATTTGATTGGTCCAATGCTTGTTTGATTTCTGTAATGAATTGTTTTGTGGATTATTTGGAGATTTCTGTGACGTCTGGAGTATCTATGATTAACATATAGTTAATTTAACGAAACCACATCGATAATACAGAATATTTCACTCAATCATATATCTTCAAAACCCGCAAAATAGTTTTAAATCGAAAAAGGAGAAAAAATCAATTACACTACCTAAAGTAGTTTTGTTTATTCTTGAAACGCCCTGTATACATATTATTTAAAATACGAACGATTACAATTAGTATCAAAATAAACTTCGAAGTTGTATTATTATTTTAGAAAAACAAACATGCACATTCCTCATTCTCAAAGTATTTAATGTTTCGCAGTAAAATTCGTTCGACAAACATTGAAACGAATAGCAAACATCTGTTAATGAGCTCAGTCGTTTGGGGATCATAAACTGTTATTTATATACTCCCGAGAATAATGAAATTTTTGTTACTTGTTTCATGAATTTAATATAGTCCTTGATGCTATTTTTAATAAAATATAATGAAGAACTTTTTAAATTTTACTTTTCTGGACGTATTATCTTCTTGTACGTATCGGATCCTTCAGGACACGAATGAAATAAAGACACTTATAGCAAAGTGAGCGTCTCTTCACTATTCCTACGGCATAAACCGCATAGTGAGCGAATTTAAACGATAAAATGCGGGAGACAGTAATATCTAGGTTGACTGGGGAACGAACATATAATAACCATACTGGGGGGAGTAATATTCAGGTTCATACTCGTAACATAAGCTATTAGCCTTATTTGAATAACGATTTGGAATTTTTGCAGGTGCTGTAAACGATAACGAAATACTTTTACTATAATCAGGGGAAACGGTAGTATCCTTTACTTGAAGCAATTTACGGCATTTTTCCCCATCCAATAACTTTTCCGCTGATAAAGCCTTGAAGCTTGAATTTTCAAAAACCTATATATATAACTTACAATCTATCGCCAGATGAAGTTACTGGCACACTCAACGATCATAAAATTAGAAGAAATTTCTAGTAAACAAACATCAAATTTTATATTTAGTTAGTGTTTTGAATAAAATTGAAGGAAAAATATCTCTGTTACCAAATGATTTCGACAAACCATAGTACCGATTAGTCGACAGCGCTATGAATGGGTGTATCTAATCTAACAAACTGTAGAATACACTGAACGGAATCAAATCATTGTCCTCGTTCAGTAGATGTTTGCATTTCATACTTCATATTCTTTCAATCTGGTTTTAATTGATCTCTTAGTCTGTCCAACATGCTAATCATAATCTTTACAACTCATTTCATATATGCTACTATTATCCAACGCTTTGGAGTGAGCTTTTCACGGTTAAATTTAATGTGTTGGCAAATTCTATGTTGATATTCTCCAATATTTTCTCAACCCTTTTCTGCAACGTGGATCGAAAGGTAAAGGAACAAATTTCATTCTTTGTTCTTCAGGTTAAATAACAGCGGCATTTGACAATTTTCGACCACTCAAAATTTTTTTAAATGACGTTTAGGGCTTGCGTTCGACGTTTTCATATTGAAAAAGAATTTGAGATAAGATGAAAGATGGAAAAACTTTGAAGAAGGAATTTGCAGCTGGATATGTTGTTATGTTTGCTGAAAAAAATTATATTGTCAAATTAACAAAAATTCTGATTGGGGCATAAGTTAAGTTTAAAAAAAATATTAAATCGCTATGAACAAGCGGGCTGACTTAGTGTTGTCTAAAATTTTGAAGGCAAGAATTGGTCATTCAGTACTAGCTGTTTAAATACATGTCATCTACGTCTAGAGATATTAGAAAAGACTTTGGGGGAACAGAGATATCCTTCAATTTATTTGTGAGTTCAATAGGGTTTTTTGTTGAGTACTTAGGAGTTCTTTTGACAGCCTGTATATTGGGGAGCAGGTATATGATACAACTGGACAAATTGATGTGTTTTTTTCTAATTTTTTTAATGAATCCATAAAGTTTTGGTGCAACCGCTTTCATATTAATAAGGAACCAGATCGGATTTTGAAAAATTAAGGTAGGGATTTCTTTCAGAAAAAATAGAACATCTAGAACATCCATGAAAAACAAAACAACTTCAGGAGTGCCAACGCCATGAGGTGAAAAAAAAATTTCGAATTCAGCTGAAAATCAACATAAAAACAATACTTCACGCTACTTTTTTACCAATTCTTAGAATATTTTCAAGATCAATATGTCGAATTGTTCAGAAAATACTGAATTATCGGTTGAATGCCCCATTCGAATTTTTTAGTGAAAGAAAATTACGTTTTAGCGTTCTTGAAATATTGCTTATTTTTGAATGAGTCAGTCATATTGGATTTCACCGGAAGTGAACTTTCGATGAAAAAACGTCCGGTTTTCTCTGGCGCACCCTATATTTCATCCAATAATTAATATAAAACCGGTTGCACCATAACTGTATGGACTCATGAAAAACCATAAAGAAAACACTGCAATTCGTTCTATTGTCTCATATACCAGCTCTCCAACATGTAGGGTGTCAAAAGAACTCAACGATATTTCCAAGCATTTCACTAAATTCTCTTACTTACTTACTTGAACTCTCAAATGAACTGCAGAATATCTCTGTTCCTCCAAAGTCTTTTCTAATATCTCTTGACGTAGATGAAATGTACACACAACCAAATTTATATGGAACCTTTCGGTATTTCACATAACTGATTGTTTTTAACCATGGATCCTTGACAACTTGTGAAGAATTAAGTTTTTTGTTGTAAAATAACTGGATAGTATGATGAAAAATGTTGAATTATCACCACATGTTCGGGATATTGTACTTAGTCGTCAGTGAGATTTGAAACTGTGAATTTTAAAATTTAAAGAAGCCTATAATCATAATTAAGAATGCCTGACGTTGGATTGTCTGACGTGCAGAGGGGTCGAATAATTGATCTTGTTGAAGAAGGGGTGACACAGAGGAATATACGGGCCACAATGGGGGTATCACAGGGGGTGTTTTCAAAAACCTACGCCTGATACGTGTAGTTACAATCTTTGCCAAATAGGCCTAGAAGAAGTCGAAGGAAGATCACATCTGAAAAACAATACTCCAAAGGAAACTTCTGGAAGCAAGAGGCATCAGTGTAAGTATACTTCAAAGACTTCATTCAAGAAGGCCCTTAAGAGTTCCAGAGCTAACCAGACATCAAAAAATTAACAGTCTTGATTGGTGCATCGAGCACCAAAATTGGAACATTGAGAATTGGCGAAATATTCTTGTTTCGGATGCAACCAGAAGTAGTGTTCGATTCGATGACCGCCGGTTTCGGGGTTTAAGGTATCGCGGAAGACCAGTTAGACTCCAAGCTGCAAGATAAATTCCGAAATACCAAGGGGGCAGTGTGATGTTTTGGGGTGGCACTATGCTGGGAGGCAGAACAGATTTGATTTCTCTTCCTGCGAGTGCAAGGGCTAGAAATTACGTGGACCTAGTGCTGGAGCTAATAGTCAGACTGTGGCTAGGTGCCTGCGGTGAGAATTTCACTTTTATGCAAGATAATGCTCCTCCTCATTCCAGCAACCTCGCGCGTCATTATCTTGACACAGAGGGAGTCGCTATTTTGGACTTGTCAGCTTGCTCTCCAGAGCTGAATCCTATTGAACACTTATGGGATAATCCCAAAACAAAGATTATATCGTGCCAGGTTAATCCAAGAACCCCACAAAAGCTGATCCAAACCGCCACAGGAGATTGGCAGAGTATCACACTTAAGGAGGTCGAAAACCTAATCCAAAGCATGCCTAGACAGATTCAGACTTGTATCAGGGCAAGAAGAGGTAATACAAGCTACTGAAGTGGAGGAAAAAAAAACCTACAATATTTTTACTATATGCGGAAAGAGTCTCTCGTTTTCTTTTATTTGTTCCCTTCTCAAAATGAACCTTAATTTATTTCTTTTTTCGATTGAAAGGATCAATCCTAACAATCCTTCAAAATTTCCAAAATCCCGGAGGTAATATTCAAAATATATTCCATATAAATTTGGTTGTGTGTATTCAAACATACCTAGTACTGAATGCCCCAAATTTTAGACAACGCTAAAGTCAACCCGCTTATCCATAGTGATTTCAAATATCAAATATACTTTTCAATGTCAAAGATAATAATAATAATAGGGCAAAGATTCCTAAAGAATTTTCGGATGTTGCAGAACTCAATAAATGCTTCCTAAATTCTTCGTCAGAATCTGTTAGTCGCAGAACACTCGATGTTGTGAATTTCTATACCAATAACAGTTATTGCGCATTTTCAGAACGACGCGATTTTTTCTTGGTTGACGAGGTCTTGGTAGGAAAATGTATTAACGATATCAAAACTAACGCTTGTGGTATAGACGGGATCAATTTTCGCATGCGGAGGTTGAGTTGCCCTATTCTAGTACATTGTTCATATAATAATTTCTTGCATCATCAACAACAGTTTCCCTAATTTATAGAAAATGGTTGTAGTATGCCCAATCGCTAAATCTTACTCAATGAGCGATATAAAGATCTACGTCCGATTTCTATTTTACCAAACCTTTCAAAAGTTTTTGAGAAAGTTTTGTTTTACCAGATGAGGGAAGATTTGAATAGTTTGGGCGAAACTCCCGCGGTTCAATCAGGTTTCAGGGCAGCTCAAAGTTGCCCAACTAGTTTACTTAAGATCACCGATAATAATTTGACAGCTACTGATCTCGGTTGTATAACTATAATGGTCTTATTAGACTATTCCAAAGCATTTGATATCATCTATCATGATATACTTGTAGCGATTGTGTCCTTCGTTGGCTTTTCTGGAGGTGCCACAAATCTCATCAAGAATTATCTGTCCAACAGAACCCAACGAACGAAGATCTGCGACAGTCTATCTAGTACTTTGCCTGTTACTGCTGGTGTACCCCAGGGTAGCATTTTAGGTCCTCTGCTCTTTGTGCTTTATACTCACAGCTTTCAACGCTACTTGAAACATTGTCAACTTTATCATAGTTTCAGCCCTGAGAATTTCGAAGACGCCGTTAGTGAGGTACAAGAAGTTCTTGATAGTATTGTCAGAGTATTCGAGGTTCATAGATTAAATATTAACCCTAACAAACCAAAGCTTTTCTATTCGGCAATGAAGTAACATGTAAACATTTGGGAGATATCATGAGGCTATCTATCGGTGGGGAGTACATCTCAATTGTAAAGTCAGTTCGTAACTTGGGTCTCATTATGGATAATTCATTTAGATATCGCGCACAAATTGCTAGTTGTATTCGTAAATCTGTAAGTATTCTATGTCTTCTGTATCCACGTAGACAATGACTTCCTGTAAATTTGAAAATATCCTTATGCAATACCCTTGTGCTATCCAGTTTCAATTATTGCTCGCAAGTTTATTATTTATTATTGTTGCCTTGATCAACAAACAATGTACACTATTCAGAAGAATCAAAACTACTGTTTGCGTTTCATTTATGTGTTGCAGAAATTTGACCGAATAAGACACAAGTTGGTGAAAGCAAAGTGGCTCAATATGACCACTTAGCAGCGTTGATTTTATATCACCAAATAATGATTACCAGAAAGCCTTCCTATTTGCAACGAAAAATCACTTTTAGAGCTGATGTTCATAGTCTAAATACCACAAATAGAGGGCTCATTTCTTCTCCTATGCACAGACTTGTCATTTTCGAAAGATCTTTGTCGTTTGACATCTATAAACTCTAGAGAGAATTCATAGCTGAATACTATAAGTCTTCATCTGTATTTGAATTGTGGAGGCCGTTACTTGATGTAGATCCATGATAGTCATAAAGACTATAAAATATTCAACAGTTTAACATTCTGCGGTTCTGCAAGTACAAATATTAAATCCTTTCTCGTCAAACAAAATCTTAATATAACTTTCAAAACTTCTAATAACTTAGGTAAACATATTAAAAATAATAAATCTCGTGTTGAAAAATCAAGTAAATCAGGAATCTATAAACTCAATTGCGGTTCTTGTGATAAAATTTATATCGATAGGACCTATAGGAGTTTTGGGATAAGAACATCTGAACATAAACGTAGCTTCGATAAAAATAAATCTGATTCAAATTATTCAAACCACCTTATGAAAGAAAACCATTCATTCAATAAAAACTTTGACATATTACATATAAAATCAAAAAGTTCAAAATTAGATCTCCTAGAAGCATTAGAAATAAATAGATACAAACATTCGGACAAGCTTTTGAATGAACAGGTAGATGTGAATTACTCACCCCCTACTTAACTTGTTTAATTAGTTTCTAACCTAACTGTACAATGGCTCGGTGTGGATTTTCCTGTTATTCCTCCAACTTGTTCTACGCTTTGTTAATAATACCATACTCTTCATTCTGTTTTTCATTCTTGATAAAGCTGCTGTGTCAGCGAAACGTCGTCGAATTTTTTCAAATAAAGTGTAGATTAAAGTTAAACCTTGTGTTTTTTATCTCATTCTTCATCTGTAGCCTCGTTTGTAGCCTCGTTTAAGTCTCGTGCTTGGACGATCCTATTCAAAAAATAGTGTGTGCGTCTTAACTGATTGCAGTTCCGTCATAACCATTTTCTTTTTCTAACTGTTGTAGTTGGTTTACCAAAATAGAATATGCCTTTTCGTCAAAGGTGACGTCATAATTTATATATTATAACTTTTTTTTTTACATCAGGGTTTGAGTGGAAGAGCAGAGTGTGCCAATGACAATTCTCTAAACTCGCCCTGTGATAATGAAATGATCTGTAATTTATTTTCTTCCTTGTCCTCATAAATTGATCAAGTCAGTTATTATATTGAAAAACGGTGATGGTCGTTTTGAATTATATTTGAGGAACATCATTCCCAACTTGGTGAAAATGAAACAGATTCCACTCTGGCACAAGATTGCAGAGAAATCAACCATATTTTGCATCAATAGACAATCTACAGATCCTATACAAAAGGGTATAAAATTCAATTATCTTGAATCATTAGAAATATTCAAAGCCAAATACGATACAGACAACAATCAAATTATACTTAACGACCTCACTGATTTATGTTATACCCCAATATTTGTGATATTCAAATCAGTATTTATAAAACTAATTTATAATAACTGATTTGAAAATCACAAGTATTGGGAATAACATAAATCAGTCAGGTTAAGTTAGATTACATTAGATTAGAACATTGGATACTAACTCAATGTTAACCTCTAATATATATTTTACCTGTTCTGTCAACCCATTTTTCTGTACCTTTATATAAGAAAACTACCAACTTTGTATTTAAGTTGAGAACTCATATTTGTCTGATGATGAGCTAATGCTAGAAGTAGCTATAACGTTGAATAAACTTTACGAAGTAGTATTCGCAATTCTGTTAATGTCAATTACATTTCACATACAAACGGTCGAATACATTCCATATATTGAAAATACTTGAGTTTCCAAACTAAAAAGCAAGTTAAACATTACTAATATTGCTTCAGAAAAGGTTCTTAAAATTGCTTAACTCATCAAATCTTCTAACCGATAGAAATCGATTTCGACACCAGATGTCACCGTTTCTGTAAATTTAATAACGTTAAATGCATTTATCCAATAACAAACTGTAAATGAAAGTTGGTGGCAGAAACTACAAGACATTGAATAAATAGTTCAGTTATTTATGTGACATCAATTTTATTGCATGCTTTTGAGTTCCCGTTTATCCCATTAAGATAAATAAATAATCGAAAATCAATATCTCCAATAAAATTTGTAGATGAAAAAGTGATTGAAAAGTTTCATCTCGCAATATCATAACTCATTCACGTAACACCAAATTTTTCTTTTTCAGAAACCATTACGAGAGCTGGGTCTGAAACGGATTTGGTCTGCTGTGAGATCTTCCAATAGCAGTTCTAGTTCGACGTGCGATCATGAGGCAGCAGATTCGCCACCGGAAGGTGCCAAGGCGGCTCCGAATTGCTCGCTTCCTTTATTGCAGGTAACAATCGATTCGGCGTACTGAGATTAATTTGAACTGTAATCTGTGGATCATGTTTTTGGGATGTTGTAAGATATACTACGTTTCTCGACAACTCATTCGTCATTTCATTCTCGAGTGATACTTTACGATTCAGTGTTTGCCAATCAATATGAAAAAGATTTGAATTTGGGAGGCTTTTACTTGGTAAAATTCCATTATCAATAATGAAAAACATGTACAGTGTTTTAAGGAATTTTACTTAATAATTGCGATTCGTATCGCGTTTCACTACACCGTAGCTTCTTCAGACGAATGAATGTATAGATAATATAAATGAGAATATAATTATGAATGTTCTTGAGTATTTGAAAGCTTATTGGGTTGCTTCTTCTTAAGTGGTTATTTATGACAGGTATATCCAATAAAATTAAGGAATAGATTGCTCCCCGAAGAGATTCAATAGAGGTGAAGGGCTTAAATCGACTTGTTCATTGATGAGTCTACCTGAGTGTTTGTATTTATTGATTTCTAAAGTTTCCCAAAGATCTACCTTCCAATATTTATTATCTGTATGCAAAATTTCAAACTGTGGGTCGAAAGAGTGATTATTTTCTAAGAGATGATTCGCGTAATTTGAATCTGATTTTTTATTTGAAAAACTGCGTTAATTTCCGATATTCTAATATTAAAATATCTATGTGTTCTACCAATGTAGAAATTATCACAGTCATTGCTTTTCAATCTATGAACATCTATAATTTTATTATTTTTATATATTTGCCTAAATTATTATCAGTTTGGCAAGCTATGTTGAAATTATTGCTACTTAAGAATGATTTCAGTTTCTCACTTGTAATGCAAACGTAGGTTAAGGTGTTGAATTTTTGTTTCAATTTATCGACAGGGTAAACTTCATTCAATGCGATTCTACTTTGTTTTTATTTAAAATATTATTTATTAGTGTGGGATTGAAACCATTATTAGTGGCTATTTGTTTAATCAAATTTAGTTCTTTGTTGAAATTTTCTGAATCCAGGTACGATGTCAAAATTTTAATTCATAAAAAGTTTCAGCAACAACAGAAAAAGTTGAATTCACTTAAATTCAAAACTTCTCCACCCAAACCTTCAACTGGTAAATTTTCAGATCATAAATTTTTGACAGATTCACTAATTTAACTGATACCGATTTTACACAACCACAAAAGATCTATTAGAAAAAGGATTCAAACACAATTTACATCCAAAACATAATACAACTAATTTTGAACAGTTAGGCATTGACTCCGAAATCATTCTCAAAAACTCCAAAGATAATATCTTAGCCAAACATCAAACAGCAAAAATCATCAAAGAAGACTTTTCGAAATTATCACCTCATTGCAATTCAGATTATAAGATAATAAAAACAATTCGTGAAAATAGTACCAAGAACGACTTAGTATTCACTAAAGCAGATAAAGGTAACACCGTCATCGCGATTAGTAAAACCGATTATATTTCTAAAACTGAAAAATTCTTAACAGCCGGAAACTATATAACATCAACTAAGGATCCTACCGCAAAGTTTCAGAAAGTGGTTAAAAACATAATTTCAACAGCAAAATGATTAATTACAGACCACGAAAAATATACATTCATTAACTCCAATCCAAAATCCCCGAATTATATTCGTTGATAAAACTTCATAAACCTAATTACCCTATTAGACCTGTTGTTTCTTTCGAAATTCCTAAACGACTTGCTAATAAAACATTGCAATTTTAAATCTAAATTTTCGGTCAAAAATCATACGAACTAATTGCCGATATCAAAGATACCATTATACCACCTAATTCCAAACTCATTTCTTTCGATGTTAAGAATCTATTTCCCAACATTCCTCCCAAAGATACTTACTACTTAATTGAAAAATTATTAGAAAAGAATCATGTCAATACGATCATTAAATCAGATATTCTTTCATTATTACAAATTTGTTTAGATCAAAATTATTTCCATTTCAATAACAAATATTAAACTATTTAAGACGACTTGATTATGGGCAATCCGTTGAGTCCTTTGTTAGTAGAAATATTCATGAATAACTTAGAGAAATTAATTCATAATCATCCACTAAGTAAATATTGTTTATACTGGTAACGCTATGTAGACGATATCATTATTAGCTTCACAGGAACAGATAGACAGTTAAAAATTTTCGAAAATCATATAAATTCATTACATCCAAAAATAGGATTCACAACCGAAATAGAAAGCAATAATTCGATAAGTTTCTTAGACGTAACAATTTCGAATGAAAATGGAAAACAACAACATCCTGTTATCACCAGAAAATTTCAACAAAGAACTAAATTTGATTAAACAAATAGCCAATAATAATGGTTAGAATCCCAAACAAATGAATAATATTTCAAATAAAAACAAAGTAGAATCGCATTGAATGAAGTTCACCCTGTCGATAAATTGAAACAAAATTCAACACCTTAACCTACGTTGGTATTACAAGTGAGAAACTGAAATCATTCTTAAGTAGCAATAATTTCAACATAGCTTTCCAAACTAATAATAATTTAGGCAAATATATAAAAATAATGAAACCAAACCAGGTAAAAACAATAAATCAGGTGTTTATAGATTAAATTGCAATGACTGTAATAATTTCTACATTAGTAGAACACATAGAAATTTTAATATTAGAATATCGGAACATAAACGCAGTTTTTCAAATAAGAAATCAGATTCAAATCACGCGAATCATCTCTTAGAAAATGATCACTCTTCCACCCACAGTTTGAAATTTTGCATACAGATAATAAATATTGGAAGGTAGATCTTTGGGAAACTTTAGAAATCAATAAGTACAAACACTCAGGTACACTCATCAATGAACAAGTCGATTTAAGCCCTTCACCTCTATTGAATCTCTTCCTTAATTTTATTGGATATACCTGTCATAAATAACCACTTAAGAAGAAGCAACTCAATAAGCTTTTAATTACTCAAGAACATTTATAGTTATATTCTCATTTATATTATCTGTACATTCATTCGTCTGAAGAAGCTACGGTGTAGTGAAACGCGTTACGAATCGCAATTATTAAGTGAAATTCCTTAAAATACAGTACTTGTTTTTAATATGAAAAAGTTTAGAAATTATTTCAGCCACACTTTCGATCTTGAAACTTATTCTTACAATAAACACGACATTCAATTTGATTATAAAGGGTTTTCAATTAAGATTAAGACAGTATTGGCAGGTTGTGGTAGCGTCTGTCAAATCAGTTGTAATTGTTCAGTTATTGATGACTAAGCACCATAATACTTTAAACTTGAGTAGGAAGGGTTCTAGAAATTTCTCACACTCATGGATTAACAAATATCGTACTAATGATTTGATTAAGGAAACGTAAATTGATGAAAAAAGATATATATTTTGAACGAATAAAACAATGATGTTAAATTTCTCTTAAACTCATAATACGTTTTCCTACTGTAGATTCATCAGATGACCACGATATGTAAGAGGATATATAAATATAATATATATTTTGAACAAATTTTTACTGGGGAATCGGGGTTAACAGAACGGAAAGTGTTTGAGGTTAAAAAACTTATAATTTGTAGAGTGTTTTTACGCATTTGGGCACAGGGCCATCATCAGAAAACATTCATCTCTTCACAATTATTATCTAACACAAAAATTAAATAATTTCAGTAGAACACATGATACAATTCTCACGTTAAAAGCTATTCACCTTACACATTCTCTCTTTACATGATTATCATCACTGGTAAAACAAATACAAAAAAGCAAGACAACAAAAACAGGCAATAACAATTAATATTTGAGTATAACTGGTTGCAGCAATCTATTGAAGGGTGTATTCAAATCATCAGAATATTGTAGACATTCATAAATCCGTCAACGTCAGCTCTTGAATTCACAGTCTTAGGTTCTTTTTGGATTTCGATAATTTCTAGAATGTTTCTTCTAAAGTCGTTGCTTACAGATGCAAGAACTCGTACATCAGCAAAATTAAATTTATGTAGTTGTTCAATGCTATGTTTCGCTAGGGCGGTACTTTTTTATTAGATTTAACGAAGTAGTCGTGTTGGTATATTTTTATGCAAAGTATTGTTCAGTATTACCGGTATAGCACGCTCCACAAACCTGACAATTAATCTTGTATATAGTGTGTTTTGTTCTCATGATTCACCCTTGACCTTGGAGTGGTTAAAATTGTTTGCAGTAGTTGTTTGTGTCCAATCTTGATGTTGTAACTTTCTAGGCATTTATCAATTTGTTGTAACATTTGAGGCCGATGTATTTAAAATCTATTTTTCTTTTTTCCTTTGTTCTGTATTGTATATTTCATGTATTCTTTTCTTTATGAATGGTTCAAAAAAACTAGGTGGAAACGCGTTTTTTAGTATGTTCTTCAAGTTCTTTATATTTTTTATTCAAAATTTAGGGTATGATAGTTTGATGGCTCTATCAACCAGGCTATTGATAACGCTTTTTTTGTATCGGTTTGGTACAATTGATTCAAAATTTAGGTATCTCCAACTCCATGTCGGTTTCTGATACCAATTTGTATATATTTTTTCTGTATCGTCGTGGGTTAATTGTATGTCGAGGAAATTGATTGTTTTATCTTTTTCGATTTCATTGGTTAATTCAATTTTTTCGAGCTATGAATTGAAGATTTTGGTTATTTCGTTTATTTTGTCGCGAAGAATACATGCTATACAGTCATCTACATACCGTTTAAAAAACTGCACTTTGAATGTTATCTTTGAAAGTATTTGACATTCAAGGTCTTCCAATACTAAATTGGCAATTGCTGAAGATATGGGTGAACCCATCGGTGTTCCAAAAATTTTGCGTGGAATTCAGCGGAATTTGCGAGATTTTGCCATTTTTTACGTATAATATCTAAGTATAACAATAGATACACTTATTCTAAAAAGTTTTATTTTAATATCGTTAGACGTAATTTCCTTATTTATAAATGTTCCTTCTACAATAGCCTTAGATATCAACCGTAAAAAATGGCAAGATCTCACAAATTCCACTGAAGTACCTCAAGACGAATTTATTGAAGCAATAAAACTTTGTCTGGAATCCACATATTTTGTTTTCGACTCTGAAATATTCACTCAAATTTTTGGAACACCGATGGGTTCACCCATATCTGCAGCAATTGCAAATTTAGTATTGGAAGAACTTGAATGTCAAATACTTTCAAAGATCACATTCAAAGTGCAATTTTTCAAACGGTATGTATAGCATGTATTCCTCACGACAAAATACACGAAATAACCAAAATCTTCAATTCATATCACAAAAAAATTCAATTTACCAATGATATCGAAAAAGTTAAAACAATCAATTTACTCGACATACAATTAACCCATGACGATATAGGAAAAATATATACAAATTGGTATCAGAAACCGACATGGAGTGGTAGATACCTAAATTTTGAATCAATTGTACCAAACCGATACAAAAAAAGCGTAATCGATATCCTGGTTGATAGAGCCATAAAACTATTACACCCTAAATTTAGAACAAAAAATATAAAGAAATTGAAGAACATACTAAAAAGAAACGCGTTTCCACCTAGTTTTTTCGAACCAATCATAAAGAAAAGAATACATGAAATATACAATACAGAACAAAGAAAAAAAAAGAAAAAATAGATTTTAAATACATGGGCCTCACTTATACACCCGGACTGTCACAACAAATTGATAAATGCTTGGAAAGTTACAAAATCAAGATTGGACACAAACCCAACAACTACTGCAAACAATTTTCCACCTCTCTAAGGCCAAGGGTGAAACATGAGAACAAAACACACTGTATATACAAGGTTAATTGTGAGGACTGTGGAGCGTGCTATATCGGTAATACTGAACAATACTTGCATAAAAGAATATACCAACATGGCTACTCCGTTAGATCTAATAAAAAAAGTACCGCCCTAGCGAAACATAGCATTGAACAACTACATAAATTTAATTTTGCTGATGTACGAGTTCTTGCATCTGAAAGCAACGACTTTAAAAGAAACATTCTAGAAATGATCAAAATACAAAAAGAACCTAAGACAGTGAATTCAAGAGCTGACGTTGACGGATTTATGAATGTCTACAATAATCTGATAATATGAATACACCCTTCAATAGATTGCTGCAACCAGTTATACTCAAATATTAATTGTTATTGCCTGTTTTTGTTGTCTTGCTTTTTCGTATTTGTTTTACCAGTGATGTCCTTTACTAGCCGGAATTTTCTTGGATGCAAATAGACAATCAAATATCTTCATAAATTCCAATTCACTCTGATATAAAGTCCAATTTGGAAATGAAAACTGAGAATTCCATCAACTCTTCAGATAATGGGATTATATTATTAATCAGGTAGGTTCCTCGGTAAACAAAACTTGGTATTCTGATCAAGAAAAGAACTGTGACAAGGATTTCGAGGTATTGCTAACTAAGAATGAATATAAACAAAATTCCTTTATTGCAGTACTTTGCCTCTGAAGATGCCATTATGCATAAATGACTCCAGTTCTAGTAGGAAAATCTACAGTCAATCTATGAGTGTGTACAAAATGAGAATTATATATTGCAGTTTATGCTTATAATCAAACTTTTATGCAGAAATACTTTAAAATGTATGAAATATGCAAAATGTACAAGTCTGCACTTTGCATGAAATCCGGTCTTTATTCATAAGAGTTTCGTTATTTATGACGTGAACGAGTGAACGTAACAAAATTCATTAGAGGTATAAAATGAGTATTCAATACACATTTGTCAAAATTGAATAGTTAAAAGTTTTAACAATTGCAAGGAAAATTCTTTCGAATATTTTTCATAAAACTCGTCGTTCAAGAACAAAAATAACAGTAATATGCGAAAGATTCTGAAGATATGAAAAAAGTTCCTCCATGCAAACTCATCGTAGAAAGAATTAACGAAGTCCTCTTTGTCGTTATTCAAGGTGAAATATGAAACTGTTACCGGAAAATGCTGCCCAGTGGAAATTCCTGATAATACTCCAAGCAAACAAAACTTCGATCGTTTAATGTTCAGACTGTACTAAAAGGTGGGTTCTCACGGGAGACAAACACAGGACGAGAAAATGAAACAAAAAGACGTCTTCGAAATTGATATTTTCAGAGTTGGCGAGAATACTCGTCAGAGGTGTTGACTCTGTGATTTTCATTAATTCGAAAGGATAGAATAGAAAGTTGATTTGATTAGTCCACAATCTGTTGGCGTAGATCTATTTCAATTTATCTGATTTGAGAATTTGAATCTGTCTGGCTTGTATAAAATTAGTTTAAAACAGAATTGAATGAAACATTCTTTTGTTTTCAATGCAAATACAGGGTGATTCAGAAAGAAAAGGAGATATTTTAATTGGTGAACGGTGATATCTGCAGCTACTGAATTGATTTGCTTGAAAATTTCAACGATATCACCAGTTGCTTATCGTCTATTCAAAGCAATAGTGATTATTTTTCTAGGAAGGGCAAAAACAACATCCTCGAAATAAAAATCATTAATATCTAAAATATAATTAATGCATCATTTGAAAGATATCAATCGAAAACGAATATTTTACGTTGATAAAAATTAAAATTGAAACTAAAAAGTCATTCGAGAACGGAAACATTAAAACCGATCAACCACTAACAAAACAAAAAATTAATTTAAGACAACTACACAACAAGTTTTTAAAAATTTCCCCTCCTTCTTGTACATATCCTCAAGCGAACTGCCAGATGCCCAAATGATTTTCCAATAACATCCGGTTGGTTTCGAATAAAATCTCAATCTTCCTCTATTCTTTCGATAGGGTGCTCCCAGTCAATTATCTCTTCGTCATAGACAAAATTCAATTCATTTTCAATGAAAAAATTGAAGAATAATTTTCGGAATACGCCCCTGTAATTCTTTCTCGATTACATTCTGTGGGGAGAGGATAAGGTGATGTATTATCGAGACAAAAAAATAATCAACCGATGCTGCATTATTAGTAGAAAGGTCAGGTACATTTGGTGATAGTCAAGTTTCTCCATAAAGAAATAAATGAGATATCCTCATAAGTCAACCTCATAGCAGTTGTGAGTGATCAAGATTGCGTGCGTGCAAGAGTTCTAGAAAAATTATGTTAGTTTTGTTATTCCGGAGAGACAATTCATTTTCTCAGTCTGACCCTGGAATATGTGTAACGTGCTAAGATCACGTCGCAGCTATTTGAATTTAAAACACCTAATTTCAATCAACCCTCCATCTATGCCCAACAGTTACGCTACTGGCTATCACTTGTCATCATCCAACCACAGTTTGATCCTACAACCTAAGAGAAGTCTAATGCGCAGAATCAAATGTCACATTTTATATTCTACCGGCTTCGGAACTTTCTATTGTTACTTTCACTCTTTCTTCTGCCGAATTTCATACTAATGAATCATTTTTGATTGTATTTAGAATAATTAAATTCTATAAAAGTTCTCTAGTGAAGATTAGAGCTATATCTATATCTTAATTATTGTGTAGTGACCTATATCAAAAATATAGGTCATAGGTGGAGCCTAGAGGTCGAAATATGATTTAATCTGAAGCCCTGAAATCTAGATAAAGGTTTTCACTCTATACGCAGCACTAAAAATACTAGAGACTTTTGGTACTTGAGCTCACATAGGTGATTGGAGATTTATATTCGTAGAACAAATCATACTGGCCTTCACTTCTCTAAAATAGATCTATTTTTTCAAGATCAACAATCTTTGCCTCGTCTGTTCCTTCAGAAACAATTTGTTGACTATCATCAAGATAAGTGAAATTAATTGTATATAGAAAGGAAGCATTTATTTGTACAAAATTAGATTGTAACTTTTTTTACTGATAATTTCAATGTTAAATTGAATATCTGATTAGAACATTCTCGACACTTTCTTCCAAGAACTCAGTGACAAACTTTATTGAATTAGAGTCTCATTGCTCGATATTTCTCTGTGCTTACCCAGCGGGGTAGTTACGTTTTTTATGAATTTCTTCTGCGAACAGAAAGGTTAATATCAGCTATATAATTTATGGTACGAAACATCGAGGAAATCGGTTCATGCGTTCGAAAGTTATTGTGATTAGAAAACTCGACCAATTCCATAAAACAGCCTGTATATCGAACACGAATTGCGTCACCTTCTATTCTAAGTGCTGATTCAAATTCCCCTAGGTATATTCTACAGTTAAGCTATGAACGATTACTCCTGAATCACTCTGTATAACATCCAAGTTTCTTTTGATTCTTTTAATCTACTGATTAAAACCAGGGCAGAATTTACATGAACCGATTGGAAAGAATCCCTATTTCCAGAGCAAGTGCGAACGACAGTCAGTATCCATTCATCGAAGTTGAAATGAGAAAAAGTGAATATTGAAAAGACCGAAAAGATGTTCATTTTTTCGTATCCGCATGAGGCATCTATAAAAATGTGTAGACGGAAATTGCCAACTAATAATTCACGGGGGCCTTGAAATGAAATTCAAGTAGCTCGTCTTTTCACCACATAACAATGGAATGGGAAATATTTTATTGAATTCGTTCGGAACTTCCCTTTCATTGTTTTCGAGTAGCTCTGAATAATTTTCCATATTGAATAAACATGGAATATTAAAATAATTTCGACTGCTGATTTTTGTTATGGTAGATCGAATTCGGAAAACAGGTTTTTGAATATGTGTTTATTTCTATATAGGATAACTGACGGTTGGAGCTATTGTTTGAATAGGTTTACTTTTCAGTTGAAAATATTAACACGTTCAATTGTTTCAGTATTCAGTCCTTAGGCAAACCCATTATCCTCTAGAAATACTATACAAAACATTTCTAGCAAGTCATGACCATGTGAGCATTTCATTCATGCGCAAATTTCAGTATATGTTATCGCAATTGTTGTTTCGTTTCTTTTGTTTCATATTCAATGAAAAGATCAAACTCAAATTATTGAATTATACTCTTTAACTTTAGATTTGGGAGGTTTTACTTGATGAAAATCCGTGAACTGATGAAACAATCTATAAGTTTTAGAATTTTCAGTATAAATAATTGATTTTAGAATAATTTAATTCTAGGTGAAAAAAAATACAAATAAAATTTCTCAAATGGACAAAATTAATATAGATATGAGAAGCTAGTTTTTAAATCAAATGAAACAATGAGGTTCAAATTTTGATTAATATAACTTATCTTACGTACGACGCTTTCCACTGTGACCTTATCAGAACAATTGTAAATTTGAAAGGATGATGTGCTTTATATAAAACATTGGTATAAATAGATACTCAGCGAAAAAGGAGGAAAATCCAAACAGTGTTGCATCTTTCAGAGACAAAGACGATGATACTAATAAGAAATTGAACTATGTATTATACTTTCACAAAGGATTTAGTGTTAACTGCTGTTAATTGTGTATTAAATTAAAGTTGAAAATATATACATACATAAACAGGTAGATGCAAAATTAATAAGGGTGCAAACAAGAGGTAATATACTATTTATGATAAAAGCAGGTTCTATTCAGAGCTATTAGATAGAGACAAATAAGCTGAGCCATACTGATCGTTCAAAAAATTGTCTCTATGAGGGGTTTGTTGCAGTTTGAAAATTTCAATGGATTCCAAGAAATCTAACTTTCCTCCCGTATTCTTACAGACACTGTGTGTAGCGTTGCGGTGAATAGTCAAGCAAGTGTGACTTCTTGAGGTTTTCTGTTTATCTACTCTTCGTTTTAATGGTTTGCCCGTGGCGTGGTGGTATGGGTAGCTTCTGTGTCGGTTCGTTGGAGGGCGCAATAATATACGAATATTTTGTTGCGCTCCAACGGATTGAGATGAAGTAAGGGTGGTATGGACTAGTTGTTTTGAATAGGTGGGCAGTGCTGATGAGGTCTAATAAGACCAACCTGCAGTCCATTGATCCTATTCGTGACAACTGGCCGTGCCGTACCACTTCTCTGTGGCCCCTGTTGATGGTGAATTTATAGGGTGGATCGGAAAACCAACTCCTTCAAGGAAGGATATTTAAAATTCTCCGGAAGGTTGATGATTGTTTCTTGAATGAAATTCTTCATTATGGCTTTAAAGCTACTATTTTATGCTGTTTCGAAATGACATTTGCAATCTTTCAGCTGATTTGGCCGAAATATTTTAATGAAATATATTCATCAGTATTAGTTGATTCTATATGACGGTAAATATTTCGATGTGCTGTTTGTGTTTGTTCATTTTGATCATTCACTTTATTTTTTCTGAGGGATAATCATCGTTCTTAGCTATTTTTCTAATAGTTGACACTTCCTTGGATATATTTTCTCCGGATAATGGAGGAGAGAGCCCAATGAATCAATGATTTAAACGCACAGCATTTAAGAGAGTTTCGGCATAAGGAATGCAAATATTAGTAAAGGTGGGTTTTCGATATATATCAAAACTAAGTGAGAATATGTTAGGTCTAAAGAGTGAATTTGATTATTGACCTCTCTCGTTATCATGAATTTAATTTCGGGATGAATGCTATTTATTGTGAGATAAAAATTGATCTTATCATCTAGCGGTTCCTTTGCTAGTGTATCGTCTAAGTATCTGTACCAAAAATATACTAATTTTGATTCGGAGGAAATGATGATCTAGTTGTCTAGCGGTTCCTACGAAACATGCTGGTATATCGTCTACATATCTATACCAAAAATGTACTAATTTTGAATTTCAGGAATTTATGATCTAGTTGTCTAGCGGTTCCTTTAAAACATGTATCTCGTCTCTATATCTTTTCCAAAAAGATACTAATTTTGAATTGGAGAAATTGATGATCTCGTTATCTAGTAGTTCCTATAAAACATTCTAGTATATCGTCTACATATATATACCAATAATATACTAATTTTGATTTGGAGGAATTGATGATCTAGTTGTCTAGCGGTACTTATAGAACATGCGAGTATATCGTCTGAATATCTTCTTCGGAATTCGGGGACCTCTACTGGAATGGATAAAATTCTTTCTGACCAATCGAACATCCAAAGTCAGAATAGATTACCATGTTTCTCCCGAGTTCATTGCTTCAACTGGTGTTCCCCAGGGTTCAGTACTTGGTTCTCTACTTTTTCTTGAATATACAGCTGATATTCTTTCTGTTCTTGAATCTACAGTCTCGATGTACGCAAATGACACCAAGTTGTACAACAGTGCTCTCTTCAACCATATTAACCTTCAAAATTACTTAGCCTCGATCCTTAACTGGTGTGAATAATGGCTTTTCGACCTGAACTACGATAAATGCATAGTATCACATATGGGTAAAAATAATCCCAGTCGAACGTACCACATAGGAACTTTCCAGGTAAATCAACTGATCTGGCACTTAACAACTTAGTCGGGAAGATCACACAGTCTCTAGACCGCAAGGAGACTGCAGCTGCAGCCTTCATGGACATTGAAGGTGCGTTTAATGCGGCCCCCACTGACTCACTGTGTGGGGCTGTGAGAGCCAGAGGAGTACCAAATATTATTGCGGAATGGATTAGTAACATGCTTAATGCCAGAGTGATCAACACTTCATTGAAAGGAGAAGTAGTCACTTTGGTGCCTGGAAGGGGCTGCCCACAGGGAGAAGTACTATCCCCTCTTTTGTGGTTTCTGCTAGTTGATGACCTTCTGGCAATTGGCGCACTGGATGTTTATGTACAAGCATACCCTGATGATATAGTCATTCTGGCTGTTGGAGATGATAGTGATGTTTCCGACAGACTACAGGAGGCTATGTCTGCAATTCAAGGGTGGTGTGAAGGAGAGAAACTTAGCATAAACCCCTACAAAACCCTTATGGTACCGTTTACCAGGAAGAGGAGGATATTCGCTTATTAAGCTCTCACCCACGAAACTCGTATCCTTTACGAGAAGGATGGAGCTTGTGGATGAAATTTAGGACAGAGTGTGCCACAATAGACCACTGGGTTGCAGTGGCCGGGCTGCTAAGTAGCCCTCACTCAAAAGATATTATCTATCTAACCTATCAAGGATCTGTTTTGGTCTGAACATATTACACGAACAACCAATAGAGCAAGAAGGATCCTGGGGATGATGAAAAAATTCATTTCGTCAATGTAGTCTTGAAACCTCTAAAATATTATATAAGAGCTTTATTCGAAATATCTTGGAATTCGCTGGTCCTGTTTGGTGCCCCGTCCTACAAAGAGGTATCCTTCTTCTGGAAAATATACAACGGAGGGCAACTAAAATGAGTTATGGAAGAGCTCGCCCCAATTATGGGCAACGTCTCGTTTGCCAGAAATTAACAACTTTTGAAATCAGAAGACTCAATGGCGATTTGATTATTCTCTTGAGAGCAGTTCCCAGGCTTTTCAATTTCGATTCAAATTTTCTATTTAAACTTTCCAAGAACACTCAACTGAGGGGCCACTTATTCAAGCTGAATAGAAAGAAATTCGCTACGTTTCAAAGACAGCATTTTCTTCAAAATCGAATCTTTTACGCATGGAACCAATTACCCGAAGAAATAGGCTTGATCAGTTGTTCGTCGAGAGGGAAGTCTTGTAATTCATTATTCACATTCGGTTTTTCTTTGTTATAAAAAGAGATTTTTTCCCCTTCTTCTATGAGAACATTCTGCTATTTTACATTTGATTATGATCTCAAAGTCTATGTTACAATGATGTATTCTTCTATGAGTTTATAAGTTACTCATTTTCATTTTCTAATAAGAATAATGATAAAAATGAAAAAAATTCGCGATGAAAACTGAAGTCTATCCTGGAAAAAGCGTTTAAATGTTTAGATGGTTGGATTATACGTTGACGTAAATGTATTATTTCGGAAAGAACCTATTCTGAAAACGATACAATGAATTTTGATGAAAAATTTATATTTTATTTCATTGAACTACTCCCGGTATCTTTTGATAGAATGTTAATCTTACTTTGAATGATTCTAATCAAAAGAAACCTGTTTGATATAAGACATAAAATATTTTTCTTGATGATACCTTAAAAATATTTCGAGGAGTGGTTGAATTAGGAAAAAAAAACTTTCAACTTTTTTCTTTCTCGTTAATTGATCTGTAGGCTCACAATAGTTTGGAATCAGAAGATAACGAAAGATCTCTCCGAAATACTTAAAACAGAGTAGCACAGAAAAGGACGCTCGCAATAGAGGAGAGAGAACGATGATGAATTGTTGATCTCATCTAAAAAATTCAAACCGAAATGATTGATGAAAATCGACCGTGACTAATGGATTCAAACCTCTGGAAATCCTGAAGCGAGCTTACTAGAGTCGAAATACTATCAAGGTTTGTTGACGACTGAACCGAATAGCAAATCCGGATTGCAAACTAACCCTCGTTTATCAACGAGTGCCCCAAAGAAAATAAAGCATGAATGTCGATTTCTCATCAATGATTCAAGAAATTTTCTCATCATTTCTCCTTCTAAATGTGTTAGATTCGTTGAAGATAGGTAGGCAACATACCAGGTGTCCATTCAGTGTGTTATCCATAACTTTGTTCCTGTTTAATACATCGAAGAAGAATTTATAAAAAAGATGAGTACGCTAATTTGCTGCATGTCCCAATATTATCTTATACACAAGGTGCTCCATTACAGATATTCATACCGAAATATTATTTTGAAAAGGATGTCGCACCTTTCTTAGGATTTTTGAACGTGTTAAGTCAAACAAGGTTGCCACGATATATGCCCTGAAGCGTTTTCGTATGGATCCAAATTTAGTTCAAATATGAAGACAATTCCGACCACCATTTTGTTCCTGTCATCGGTAACTACGTACAACTACGCAATAAAGATTCAACGCCTTCCATGAAGATATGGCATTAAGACCGAGTCAGTTGGGAGAAGCTGCGCGAGTTTTCATCTTCTTTCTTCATTCAATGATGTCTGTGATGATTATCTGCACTGAAGTGATTCTTGCAGACATGGACGTATACATTCCAAACTTTACGAAAAACTCATTAGCACAAAAGCCTTAGTTCTCTGAAAACTGTCAAAAAGCTGCCACAGTTACCAACAAAGCTTATAAGAATTGGAAGAAGAATTCAACTCAAGCTGAATATGTGAGAGTTAAGAACAGACTCTTGGAATAGACCAGTGGAACTCGTATAAGGCGAAGGCATAGCAAGCTAGTCGGGATCAATCAATATCTGAAACGCAAGAAGACTGCAGACGAAACCTCCATGGAAATAGAGGAGTAATTATAATGCAACCCCTACTAGCTCACTCTGCAGGGCTGCGAGAGCTAGATGAGTACCAAATATTATTGCACTCAAGAAGGACTATTATACCCTCTGTTGTAGTCCCTCCTGAATGATAACCTTCTGGCAATAATTGGCGCATTACATGTTTATGTACAAGAGTACGCTGACGATATAGTCATTCTGGATGTTTGAGATGACCACGATGTTTCCGTCAGACTTCAGTAGGCTATGCCAACTATCTAGGTGTGGTGTAAGGGTGAAAAACTTAGCATGAACTCGTACAAAATCCTTATATTACCATTGCACAGAAAGGGAGGATATTTGTTTTCCCCCGATTCTAAGTGGGGTGTTTATTGCACTTGCGGAGGAAGCCATATATTTGGGGATTACGTTGGATTGAAAGTTCACGAGAAATTTGCCCTTAGATAACACAATACAAAGGGCTAGACATTCCTTATGGGCATTTCAAATGACATATGGAAATAAATAGGAGTTGGTCCCAAAGTAACTTCATTGACTGTACGTGATGGCGGTGAGAACAATTATCACATATGGCTAAATTGCTTGGTGGGGTGCAACCTTAAAATACAATCCCTAATCAAGTTTTCTAAATTGCAGAGAACGGCGTGCATGATCATTTCTGGAGCTTTTCGCTCTACACCTAGTACGACATTGGAACTGATACTAGGATTTGACCCTCTTCAAATGGTGATTAGAGAAGTATATAGAATGGCTTCCAATAGCTTTCATCATCTTTCCCGAAATGGTACTGGTATGTTCTGCTTCGTGTCCGGCGCTTTACAGTTTGAAATCGAGGACAACGAGATGCAGAGTATGAAGTCTGACATGGCGATATTCAAAACCAACATAGAGCTGCCATTGCAGATTATCATTTCTAGCAGACAGAAATAAACCCCTATTGGTACACAGACAGATTCTAGACAGCAAAAAATATTGGATAGGATGTATATGGTCGAGGGGAATTTAAGGAACAATCAATCTGCACTGGACGTATTGATGATCGACACCCGTACATCACTTATGGTATAGGAATGTAGCTTCAGACTCGTTGAACTGTGGGGAAGAAATGGGCTCTGATGAGGGTATTCTGACACTCGAGAATTGGGGGCAATGAGAAGGCGGACCCATCTGCCGGTCGAGGAACAGGCTTAGGATTCAACGGTCCGAAAATTAGACCCGAAGTTTCCTTGAAGACTACAAGGATGGAAAATATCCGGTGGTTGGACCTAAAATAACGTCCTCACTGGAAGAGTCTATCGGGTCACAGACACTCTCGACTTGCCACCAGTGAACCTTCCACTGCGAGAGACAAGGCTCGGCTTAAACTCTACAGTCTTGATCTGAGATTTCTAACTGCCACATTAAAGCAGCACCGTCTCCTCAAAAATTACCAAAACTAGTTAGGATTTATTGAGGATCCTTCATGTGAACTATATAAGGAAGAGATGCAATGAATGGAACACGTTATGTGCGAATGCCCAGCTGGGGACTTAGTCATACTGGAGGAAATTGGATCTAGCAAACTTAAGCTGACTGAGATCATTAAGTACCCACTCACAAATCTTATATCCTCTACAAGAAGTATGGAGCTTGTGGGTGAAATTTAGGACAGAGTTTGTCACAATAGATCACTAGGTCGCGGTGGCCGAGCTAGTAGGTATCCTGACTCATCATCTATATATCAATAAACCGAGTGTAACTGAAACTAGTGCCACCCCTTTTTTCTATTTAGAATATTTCGATGAAATTAGGGAATCAGATAGAAGACAACATTTCAAATCTGATAACATCAATATGTTTGACATTTAGTTTCTGATTATGCCGGAAAGGATACCAATTTTCGATTTTCAAATGGGATACACTGTATTCTTTTGGTTATTCCAGTTCAATAATAAAAAACAAGTACTGTGTTTTAAGGAATTTTACTTAATAATTGCGATTCGTAACGCGTTTCACTACACCGTAGCTTCTTCAGACGAATGATTATGCAGAAAAATGTAAATGAGAATATAACTATAAATGTTCTTGAGTAATTAATAGCTTAGTGGGTTGCTTCTTCTTGAGTGGTTATGTATGACAGGTATATCCAATAAAATTAAGGAGTAGATTGCTCCCCGAAGAGATTCGATAGAGGTGAAGGGCTTAAATCGACTTGTTCATTGATGAGTCTACCTGAGTGTTTGTATTTATTGATTTCTAAAGTTTCCCAAAGATCTACCTTCCAATATTTATTATCTGTATGCAAAATTTCAAACTGTGGGTAGAATCTAAGATATGATTCGCGTAATTTGAATCTGAGTTTTTATTTGAAAACTGCGTTCATGTTCCGATATTCTGATATTAAAATTTCTATGTGTTCTACCAATGTAGAAATTATCACAGTCATTGCAATTCAATCGATAAACACCTGATTTATTGTTTTACCTGGTTTGGTTTTATTATTTTTATATATTTGCCTAAATTATTATTAGTTTGGAAAGCTATGTTGAAATTATTGCTACTTAAGAATGATTTCAGTTTCTCACTTCTAATGCCAACGTAGGTTAAGGTGTTGAATTTTGTTTCAATGTATCGACAGGGTAAACTTCATTCAATGTGATTCTACTTTGTTTTTATTTAAAATATTAGTTATTAGTTTGGGATTGTGACCATTATTTTTGGCTATTTGTTTAATCAAATTTAGTTCTTTGTTGAAATTTTCTGGTGATAACGGGATGATAATCAATCTATGAATAAAACTATTGAATGCTGACATTTTATGTTGATATGGATGACATGACGAGTTATGTATTATACTATCTGTATGTGACGGCTTATAGTAAATTGCGAAAACATGTTTTCCATATTCATTCGAAATTTTACGTCTAAGAAATTTATCGAATTATTGCTTTCTATTTCGGTTGTGAATGCAATGTTTGGATGTAATGAATTTATATGATTTTCGAAAATCTTCAATTGTCTATCTGTTCCTGTGAAGCAAATAATGATATCGTCTACATAGCGATACCAGTATAAACAATATTTATGAATGGTTGATTATGAATTAATTTCTCTAAGTTATTCATGAATATTTCTACTAACAAAGGACTCAACGGATTGCCCATAATCAAGTCGTCTTAAATAGTTTAATATTTGTTATTGAAATGGAAATAATTTTGATCTAAACAAATTTGTAATAATGAAAGAATATCTGATTTAATGATAGTATTGACATGATTCTTTTCTAATAATTCTTCAACTAAGTAATACGTATCTTTCGGAGGAATGTTGAGAAACTAAATTTGATTAAACAAATAGCCAAAAATAATGGTTACAATCCCAAACTAATAAATAATATTTTAAATAAAAACAAAGCAGAATCGCATTGAATGAAGTTTACCCTGTCGATAAATTGAAACAAAAATTCAACACCTTAACCTACGTTGGCATTACAAGTGAGAAACTGAAATCATTCTTAAGTAGCAATAATTTCAACGTAGCTTTCCAAACAAATAATAATTTAGGCAAATTTATAAAAATAATAAAACCAAACCAGGTAAAAACAATAAATCAGGTGTTCATAGATTGAATTGCAATGACTGTGATAATTTCTACATTGGTAGAACACATAGAAATTTTAATATTAGAATATCGGAACATAAACGCAGTTTTCAAATAAAAATCAATTAATACAAACACTCAGGTAGACTCATCAATGAACAAGTCGATTTAAGCCCTTCACCTCTATCGAATCTCTTCGGTGCAGCAATCTATTCCTTAATTTTATTGGATATACCTGTCATAAATAACCACTTAAGAAGAATCAACCCAATAAGCTTTTAAATACTCAAGAACATTCAGAGTTATATTCTCATTTATATTTTTTCTGTATATTCATTCGTCTGAAGAAGCTACGGTGTAGTGAAACGCGTTACGAATCGCAATTATTAGGTAAAATTCCTTAAAACACAGTACTTGTGTTTTATGATTGATAATGGTGAAGTGAAAGCCCCCCAAATTCAAATGTTCAATTGTCCATCTCATCCTATAACCTTTTGGCATATTTTTTGAATAAAAACAAAACACAATCTTTTTTTCTTCAGTTTTCATCTTTCTTTCTAGAATTCCATGAACAGTAACAATTGGCTTAGCTCAACATGCCCTATCACGAAAATACAAGATTGTATCTCAAAATTTAATTGCTCATTTTTACGGGGTGTCAAAGTTTTAAATTTCAGTTTTCTTATGAGACAACCATATTGGGCCACCCGGTACTACCGAAGCAGTATTTTCTTATTTTCTTCTTTATACCATTTACGTCACTCTTTTCTTAACGGTCCCAGAGTATCAGTGAAACATGTCAAAATTCCATTGTTTTAAATTATCGACATTGTGGTTTAGTGAATTCAGTTTTGAGTATGAACCAATACACCCAAATTGAAAAAATCTATATGCACCTTATTTATGGAGAATGCAGGCTGAATAGCGTTCAAGCTGATCAATTGTACTGAGAGTGCTATCCGGAAAGACTTCATCCGAATAGAACCTATTTCTTTGAAGTTGAACAAAAATTTCGTGGGGTGCAACCTGCTGAAGAGAAGGATTTCGTTATCGACGAAGATACCGAAATAGACGTATTGACATTTGTTTATATTAATCCAACCACATTAACAAGGGAAATAGCCGAGAAGCTTGAAATTAGCCACCAAAGCACATAGAGAATTTTGAAAGACATAATTACCGCTCATTTAAATATCAACTACACCAACTCCTGTATGTTACCGATAGTGTTAGGCGACTACGGTACTGTGAAGAGTACCTTAGGAAAATGGTGGTCAGTGACGAATCACATTTCACGAACAATGGGATGTTTTATAGACGAAATGAGCAAATATATCAAGATGGATACTTTCAAAAACGTTTTGAATTCAATGTCTGGATGGGGATGACGGGAAGATATTTAATAGGGCCTATAATTTTTGAGGATTCATTGACAGGGAAGAGATATTGAGAATTTTTGAGAACCCAAATACAAGATGAATTGGATGAGTTCACATTAGCTGTTGTAATTGAAATATATTTTCAACAAGATGGTGCTCCTCCTTACAACACAAGGGAGGTTTCGCGATTTCTCGACGAAATTTTTCCCGAAAAATGGATAGGTAAAAATGGTCCCATAAGATAGGCTACATCACTAGATTTGAGTCCACTAGATTTCTTCCTGTGAGGCTATTCGAATAATGAGGTTCACCAAATACCTGCTACAACCCAACAAGAATTCGAAAACCGTTTGAAATAGGCTATTGCAGGCATAACAGCACATCATCGTGTATGATGTTGTGTTCGTGAGAATGGTGGTATTTTAGAACATTCATTATAATAATTTCGTTTTCACTGTTCGCTCTTTTGTTATTAACTTTGACACCCCGTAAAAAATGGGCAGTAATATTTTCAGATACAAGTTTGTAGTTTCGTGATAGGAGATGCTGAGCTAAGCCAATTGTCACTGTTAATGACCTTCTAGAACGAAAGATGAAAATTGCAAAAACAAAAGATTTTGTTATGTCCAAAGGTCAGGTTAGGTTAGGTTAGATTTTCGGTATCACCGGAAACGAAATGTCAAACATATTAATGTAAAATTTTGTCTTTCGTGCGATTCCCAAACTTCATCAAAATATTTCAAATAGAAAAAAAGTTACAGGGGTGGCCCTAGTTTTAGTTACACCCTTAAGTTATTGGGATTTTCCCTCCGAACTCATTACCGGAGTGGTACCTCATCGTGGTTCGAGCTAATTCTGAGAAGGAGGTTCCTGTTAACACCATCAGGAAGGAGAGTATGTCTTGCAACAACTACAAACGTGCAATCTAACCTAATCTAACCCTCCTGATGAGCCTATAAGCAGTCAAAAATGCCCTAGTAATGACAGCGAGGTACAGTGGCTCGAACCCTAATAGCGAACTTAGTTCCGTAGTAGTAATGTTATAATGAAGACCCACCACCATTAGTGTTATGAGCTTTTCTACCTTCTACCCTCATTAAGCAAACCGAAAGTGTTGCAAGAGTAGCAACATATTGTCTACCGCAATGTCAATCCTTCACACTGTAAAGCGAGAAATATCGCTTTCACTAGTGTCATTGTTTTTGCAACTTATCTGTGTTTCTCCAACCCCAAGCACCCTATTTATTCTGTTCATTCCATAAACACTTAAATGATGCCTCACTATAGCTTTTAAGGATACTTCAAACGAGTGAAATAAGTAGTAGTAATGAAATGCAAATATTTGAATCGATATGTGATTGAATAATGTGCTTATTCCATTAGGTAGTTAAATCAGAGAGGAATGTTACAATTCCCCACATGTTTGCCATGTGTGACAAAAATAGAAACGTATTCTCCAACCAATTTTTGACTTTATATCGCAAATAATATCCCATAAAGTAACAGATTGCCTGTATGAGATATTATCTTCCGAGTTCATTATGATAGGTGACGAAAAACCAATAGTGCCTTTCTATACAATACATGATATTAATGAGGCTTTGTTATATGTCATGTTAACGATACATCCAACAAGTTGAACTGAGCTCTGCTCTTTGTTGCAGGTATGGCCCAGTAGCGACTCGCCTCGAGGAGAAGCAGACGGACAGAGCTTCGTATTTCCAGTGTGTGCAGAGGATGCGACCTCGCCTACTTCGACCTGCGGGGAAATAAATCATCACAACGATTCCGGAATCGAATCGATTCAGGTAGGTTTATCGGTCGGTTGACAAGATATGTGGCCATGTTATTCATGGGTAAGTTCATGGCTGGAATGGAATATTTGCTATAGTATAGTTTAAATAAACTAATATTCAAAATGAGAAGAGAATCAAGACTTTTTCTTATAGTTATATTTACAAGACTTAATTCTCCACTAAGAAAGGGTAATCATAAGTGAAAGTCACGAAGAAAATGGTCTTCCTGAACCTTTCACAGGATTTTGATGGATGAGTTGGTAAATAGATATTGGTACCAAGCTTGTCATTCTCAGGATCTGATTGTGCTCCTACTTATTAAGCCGAAATTTTCAGCGCTGATTTTACATTAGTAATTTGTCTAGATTTCAATATGAAGTCATCAGTGCAGCTACAAAGCAGGTTGGTCATAGTATATTTCCTGAATACGAAAAAATCCAAATGGCAAAAAAAGAATGTTTCCCTAATGATGTGAACGTTACGTAATTTTCTGCCGAACTTCCTTTACTGAATTTGGTTGACCAAACAGAAAATGAATTTTCAACACCGAACATGACTAGGAAATGGAAACATAGAAAATCAGGGAATTGGTTTTACATACTAAATGGGGCTTTGACGGCTCATCCAGCCACAATGAATTCTATCAATTATTGTTTGAATACAGCGAAACAAGAAGCGTTTATATATAACCTCGATTATATCTCTTAAAATTTGTCTTGCCGCAAATCCAGATCCATTTAGGCTAGACGCGTGAGGTTTCAATTTCTAAAAGAAACTGGTGAGTTAATAAAATCAGAAGCAAAGCGTCTTCAAAATAAAATAAATCATTTGCGACCAACAACCCTACAAAATGACAATAATATGATCACCGTTGAGGCACGAATTACATATTACAATGCTAGACGGAAAGGTAGCTCAGCATGATACTAACACAAGTGCATCTAGTAACTGCTTCGTTTGTGGTGCTTGGCCATCGGAAATGAACCATATTCAAAATCTTGAAGTCAAGTTTATCAAAGAAGAGGAAATCTAGTTAGGCATTTCTCCACTTCATGCTAGAATGAAATTTATGGAGCATTTCAGAGTTGGAGGACTTCAAAAATTACTCTCCCAATAAAAGAGGCTGCAAACGAAAGGATACAGAAAGGGTTCATCGGGAGTGCGGTTCGAAAAACACTCGAAATATCTTAAGCGTATTTTTTCGGAATGCTGTAACAGTAAAATTTATCCAAATTAGCGAATATCTGATCGGCAGACTTGTTGTAATATTAGAGTTGTTCAAAAAGAGCTTGTCTTTTGGTTCAGTAAAATTTAAAATGTGCTGCAGAAACTGTAGGCGATACAGTTGTATCAGTGGTATTACATGCCTTCAATAAATGGAGTTAAGATTATCGAAGCAGCCACATTGACAATTGGTTTACCGGAGGAGGCTGAATAAAGTAGAAATAAATATAACAAATATTATAGACAACGAATGGGGATGAGCTTCTTGAGTCCCTACATAACATACATGAGGCCTTAACCTAAAAAACACCAAACAACAAATGGAATTCAGCACACGATACTACCACCGAACGCTAAACTTATGTATTGGGATGTAGTAAATCTCTTCCCTAGTGTTCCACCTAGTTATACAGTTAAACTCATTAACAACGCCCTTCAAATTATAATATGGTCAACCCGGTAATTTAATCAGAAATCTTACACCATCTAGAAATTGGTTTAGAACAAAATTATTTTGACTTCAATGGAGTATTATATAATAGTAAAAAAGGTTTAATCATGGGTAATCCTCTGAGCCCTCTACTAGCTGAAATTTTCATGGACAATATTGAAGAAACTATCCAAGAACATCCTTTATTCAAACACTTTATTTATTGGTTTAGATATGTCCACGATATCATTTGTTGTTTCACTATCACCAACAGACAATTAGAGTCATTCAAAACATTCATTAACAAAATTCACGATAATATTAAATTAACGTTAGAGAGACAGAAAACTCCATCAACTTTCTGAATTTAACATTACTAAAATTAACGGCAAACATGATTTTTTTATTTTTCATAAGCCATCGCATACAGATATTACTATTCACAGCTCATCTACACATCCTTATCCACATGAATTAGCAGCTTACAATAGTATGGTACATAAACTCATTAATATCCCAATGTCACAAAATAATTTTATAAAAGAAATAGATATAATTAAACAAATAGCAGTCAATAACGGTTACAGTCCAACTATGATTAAGAACATGATTTCACGCAAAAAATTTCAAAAAGCAATCCAGGAAGTATTTCCAAGTATAAAAAATCTAACACAAAATACAACAGCTTAACTTATATTGGTAATCCTAGTCTAAAATTAAAATCATTTCTCTTGCATTAAAATTTCAATATAGCATTCCGAACTGATAATTCTTTAGGTCGACATATCAAAAACTGCAAATCTAAAATTGATAAAGGTAATAAATCCGGTGTTTATAAACTGTCTTGCGGGGATTGTCATAAAATTTATATTGGTAGAACTTCCTGACATTTAGATTCATATTATCCGAGCACTAACGTAGTTTTAAGTTTCATAAATCGGATTCCCATTATTCTAATCACTTACTCGAAGAAAACCATAACTTTATTGATAGTTTCAAAATTTTACACAATAAAAATAATAGGCACAACACTAAATCTATGAGAAATTTTAGAGAATAACAAAGAAAATAATTCAGGCAGGTTACTTAATAGTCAATTCGATCTAAATCCTTCTGCTTTACTCAATATTTTCAATTCCTAAAATAAGCAAGTTCGATGGGTTTTCCAACATACCCCTTGTACTTGTATCTATTTTAATTTCAAGTAGGAAATAAGACTAATATATGAGGAATAACTCTGTTCATTAGTTTGTATCTATCTGATGAAGCCAGTGTGTTGAAACCAGTCATATTTCTGTTAATATAGTGCAAATCTGAATACCATAGTTTTATTTCATTTAAAATATAAAATAAGCCTTCCCATCAGTGACGAAGCAGTCCAAATGTTGAAGGAAGCGATTAAATTTCTCATGATAATTTTCTTTACCATTGCTTATATTAAAAGCATTAATTAAATAAAAATTTTTGAAAAAATTGAGGAATAATATAATGATTATATGTACGACAATTTTGATTTTTTAAATTCCAATCCGTAAGTATTTTTTCTTACTGTATCTAATGAAACTATGTACAATTTTGAAAGACAATTTGTTCTCGAAAAATAGAGTTTTTACCGCTTTTCGTTCCTTTTGACCCACTGTGCAACGTTTCTTCAGATCAAAGTAACGTATCATTTAATACTTATGAATTCAGCACCACAACGATTATGATGAAACTGCAGAGTGCACTGAACGGAATCGATCCTTTGTCATTTGTTCAGTGGATGTTTGTACTCCACTATGTTATTGAATATTGTCAAAATCTTTGTGTATACGCGTTTTTAACATTCTCAAATTAATGAAAATGTGAAAAATGCGAACTATTTCGGATAGACTATTCATGAGCAGAAAAAATGATAAAAAACTAATTCAATAAACGGTAGAAAAGAAGGAGATTATATGATGATGCTTGAATCATATCGTGATTGCAGCGACACAAAAATTATTTATTTCTATTTTTCTGTAGCCAGTGTATATTCATCTTTCTGATTTACAGGCTTCACCTCTACCTGCATGTTCGTCTTCAACGCCAATTCATTCTCCAACTCCGAGTTTAAGAAGGCCGAGCACATCATTACTTCATCCGGACCACGCGCGTTTGTTTCGTCTTCATCCATTATCCTCTCCAGAGCACACGTCGGCAGAGGATGTTTCCGATATTCAAAACCACATGTCGCCGTCTTCTTCGACTACGTCGTCCCTCAATTCCGTTGCAGCCGCGGCAAATGCAGCAGCTGTTCATATTGGAGGGGCAAGGCACAGTGATCCGCTGGATTTTGGTAAAATTAATTTTTAATGTTAGCTAGAGTCGTTTCAATAATACAGTTATGAGGATTCAGCTACAACATTTAAGTTGTACTATAAATTCTGGAGTTTGTTTGAATGAAAGGACATTAGGTTTTTTGGGTTACAGTTAATCTAACTATGAAAATTACTTGATTAATATTGCAAATAACACTGATCGACAAGGTTTTCGTAACACAGAGCAGACCGTGTTGTTCACGATAGTATACATAAAAATAAGATTATGAATCAGTCTGTTGACAAAACGACTAAATCTACAAAATTAGACCACTCATGGAAATTCTGAATATAAACTTTCAACAGTGGGGAATTTTTTATTCTCGGTTGTCTATAGATGATGCTATGATCGAATATTTTGGTCATCATTCTGCAAATCAGTCAGTTAGAGGAAAGCCTGTGCGATTTGGCTTTGAATATCTGATGATCTACAGCTCTACTGGATATTGTGAAATATGAAATCTACTGTAGTGTAAAAACATCTATTACTAGTCAGGAAAATATAGTGAAAATTTCATTACCTCTTGGCTCTAGAGTTGTTTTAGAATTATCACAATCGTTGATCGTGTTGATAAGTGCTAATCTCGAAAACAGCTGAACCATTTTCGCTTATTCTTTTTGTAAAATATTCTTGAAGTACAGGGATGGTTTTTACGCACAGAAAATTTGAAAAAATTGTCTGAAAAAGTCTAAACTAACATCAGTCAAACACAATTCGTCTGTTTTCAAATGTCCCTTGAATTGTAAACGTCTTTTCGAAGAGCGTCCATAATATAACTAAATCTGAAAGCCACAAATTTCTTAAGAAATAAAAAAAATGTTTTGTGTTTCTAACTCATTCATACTGGACATGCCTACTATGACGCGGTGGACAAGTTTGGGAAGAAGTACCCGAAATGCAACGAATCACGTTAATTATCTATTCAATCTTACTGTCCAGGAAATCGCAATGAACGTGAAAGACAATCTGACTGGCTGCATCAGCTTTCCTGAGAGTTTTTGTCAGTGAATTCAATCAAAAGCTGAACTAATTCAAAAGCGTTTCCAAATGTTGCTCAAAGTTACTTATTTCATGATTGGTGTGAAATTCAAGATGACATTTCTGGTGAAATGATGACAAATAAATCACTTGATACGTCAACTAATGAAGGTGATGTGAACTAGCCACCGGAATTTTTAAACTCACTCGATTTGCAAGGATTGCTGCCTCATAATCTACGATTAAAGGTTGGATCTATAATAACAATATTGTGAATATTAACAAACCGTAACTTTGATTAGCGATAAAAAAATTTCTGACGTAATAAAAGCAATCATATTGAAAGGAAAGTATAACGGAGAATACATTCTGTTACCTTAATCCTATAGTAGACACAGACAACATAAACGCCGCATGGAATAAAGTGAAAAAAACATAATTAACAGCGCAAAAGAAGCCATTGGGGAACGAAGAATCAATATAAACAGTCATAGATAAGATAAACCATGGTTCACACAGGAATTCAAAGATTTAGCAAAAGAAAAGAAGAACGCATATATCAGATATGTCATTCACAGAACACCAGAAGAGTACCAAAGATATAAAACAGAAAGAAATAGAACAACGAACGAAATTAAAGAATTAAAATAAATATATTGGGAAAGATTTACAAATGACATGGAACACGACTTACGAGGAGCACAGCAAAAGGTATGGAACATGTTGAAAAGCAGGAAAAACCAATCACCGAAGAACTGCAGATCAATGTAATAAAACCAGAAGAGTGGGTGAAATATTTCCAGAACCTATACCTGGGAGATAACGATAACGGTAACAATGAGGAACGAGAAATCGAACAACAAAACAAACTCTACGAAGAAACAGAAAATGACATTATCAGCCTAGAAGAAGTACAACAAGTAATCCATAAATTAAAAATAGAAAATCGCCCGGTCCGGTCAACATAAGTAACGAACTAATTAAATATGGGGAGCAGAAATAATGAAAGAAACAACAAAACTATTCCAAAAATTGAAAACAACAGGGAGATACCAGAAGAATGGAGAGAGCATAACAATACCCATATACAAAAAAGGCGTGAAGACAAACCCAGCAAATTATAGAGGCATCACACTCTTTAACTCTGCATCGAAACTACTCACTAAAATTCTATCGCAAAAGATATATGACAAAGTAGGTGTGTCTGAAGAACAACAGGATTCCGACCAAATAGATCAATAACGGATGCAATTTTTATATTGCGGCAACTGGTGGAGAAGTCCATAGAGTTTGACAATCCGATGTTTATATGTTTTATAGATTTGGAAAAGGCATTCGACAGAATTAGAATGAACGATGTGATCACTATCCTTAGAAATAAAAACTTAAGCAATAAATACATAAATATAATCAAAGAACTAAATAACTCTAATGAGACGAAAGTAAAACCCCACAGGGACCTACAAGCGAGATCAAACTTACCGCAGGCATTAGACAAGGTGACATCCTCAGCCCATGTCTATTTAATTTAGTCATGGATGAAATAATAGCAGGTGTTAACCAAATGAACCAAGGCTATAGGATGGGTAACAAAACTATGAGAATACTGTGCTACGCAGATGATGCTTTACTAATAGCCGAGAATGAGGACGACCTACAACGCCTACTACAAAAGTTCAAAGTAACAGCAGAAAAATATAACATGGTAATATCAACACAGAAAACCCAATCGATGGTAATAGCGAAAGATCCAATTAGATGCAAACTAGTAGTGAACGACCATATAATAGAGCAAGTTTCACACTTTAAATACCTAGGAGTAGAAGTATCGAGCGATGGGCAACTATTACAAGAAGCAAAACAGCAGACAATGAAAGCATCGAGAATATCTGGCTTCCTGAGAGATTTAATCTGGCGGAATAAGTACATAAGCACAGAAAGCAAAGTCCGAATCTATAAAACCTGTGTGAGACCCGTGATGACATATGCGGTTGAGACAAGAGCTGAGATAACAAAAACAAAACAACTAATGAGGACAACAGAGATGAGAACACTAAGAGCTATAAGAGGTATTACACGCAGAGATAGTATAAGGAATGAGGATACGCTAAGGGAGCTAGGTGTCAATGATGCGGTGAGGTGGACAAGAGCACGTCGACGCCTATGGAGAGATCACGTAGACAGAATGGGCCCCGAACGTATGGCGAAGTGGGCAAAAACACAAAAACCCAACACTAGAAGACCCATAGGAAGGCCGAAAAAGCGATGGCATGAGTGCTGGAGCTCCGGTTCGCAGCAGGGGCTGTAACAGAAAAACAGGACATCGTCCTATTTAAAGAAGAAGAAGAAGAAGACATTCTGTTACCTAGTATCCCAATGATTCGGAATGATGTTTCGTTCAAGCTAAAATGACTGCAGTTTCCAGTACGGCTTGATTTCGTTATGACCATAAACAAATACCAGGGGCAGTCGTAAAGTGTTTGTGGTATTAATTTAGAAAACCCATTATTCTCACATTGTCAATAGTATGCTGCCTGTTTCCGTGTTGGAAAACCATCTCCTTTGTTTGATTACGCTCCAGATGATCAAACTGAAAATATCATGTACTATATAGTACCACAATAATGATTAAACCTATTTTACAAATAAAATCAAATATAATATATTGAAAGATCTTTGGATGTCTTATAATTTTTATCTTTTAACATAATTGTTGACTTTTTAACTTTTTGTTTTACTCACTAGCTGACCCGACATTGCGAATAGCAGAATGAGTAATAAAAAATTAAAGAATCGACTGTTAGGCGATACGATGTTCGCTGAGTCAGCTAGTTATACAGGGTGTCTATCATAAAAGGTGCCTAACTTCAGGAGGTGATAGTAGATTAGCGGTGTTTTCCTGTTAGCTGTACCTCTGAAAAATTGGTCGATAAATAGCTGGTTTTTCTTGGAAAAAACTACTACACTCAACTGGTGTATCAACCTTTGTTCTATTTTTTCCCAGCAATATAATGTATAAGAGTAGGAGTAAGAACATTAAATTCTCGAATTCTTCGATCACAAATGGGCTAGTTTCATCGGCGCGTCTGAACAATTTCACAAATAACTTTTCAAAAATAATAAGCGATAAATGAATAACATATCTGGATATGGAATGTTTAAGAAACTAGGAATAATTATTTTTCTCGGATTAAAAGAAGAAACTAGAAAAAGAATCATAAAAGAATAAATCAAAGAAGGCTTAAATCACTCGATTTTTAAACAAATAAAAATATTTAAAATTTGACAGGAACTGTCATTCGATGAATCAATGGATTGAAGTTTATATTTCCCTATTTTACAGTTCCGTTTTCTTTTTCGAAAAAAAGAAAGCATGCCTAGTTTCTCAAACATTGAATATCGAGATATATTATTTGTTTATGGCTTCGCGAATGGAAATTCTCAGGCAACGATGCGAGAGTATGCCTTGTGCTTCCCAAACAGTCAGGAACCGTGCAGAAAGACATTTGTTGAAGTGTTTTTGCGCTCCGGTAAAACGGGTTCATTCAGTGGTTTAAAAATTAGAGGTGGTGCAAAAGCTTAGCAATGTAGATAAGTACCTAAAATATTGCGGGCTGTTCGCGAGGACCCTACAAGTACTCGGAGAATTGGTGCTACATTGAGACTTCATCACGGCTCATAGAGTTCTCAAGCGAAATAAATTACATTCTCACCATTTGAATAAGCTTCAAGACCTATTGCCAGTGGATAGTGAGGCGAGGTTGCAATTTTGTAGGTGGTACATGAATAAATTACAGGAGCGGGTATCAGATAAAATTTTATGATAAATTTGGGAAATTCCCATGTATGGGATACAGAAAATCCTCATGGCACTATTGTGTCACACTCTCAGCACGAGATTAGAGTGAATGTGTGATTGGGGTTAAGGAGGGTCAGCTTGTCGGGCCAGTTATACTTCCCGATCGTCTGAATTCAAACGAATTTTGAAATCTATTAAATAACGAAATGATGAACGTTCTGGAAGAAATCTCTTTAGCTACTTGGCAGCAGCTTTTGCTTCAAATGGGTTTCCCGGCTCATAATTTCAGAATCGTCCAGAACTGGGTGACTGAGCGATGTGAAGAGAAATGGATAGGTCGATTTGGGCCGGTGAGCTGGCCACCCCGAAGCCCTGACCTTACGCCGCTTGATTTTTATGTATGGAGCTCATTGAGGACCAATGTTTGTAGAATTCCCATTAATATTCGGGAAGACTTAATTGAAATGGTCCGAATCATTTGCAACGAAATGAGTCAAAAACACATTGAATTTCAAAGAGTAACTGATAGTTGCGCATTCAAGTTAGGGGAGGACATTTTGAACACCTGTTATTGTTTTTGAATTTCTTCGTAAAATATCATTCAATTATTACCTCAAAAGTTGATATACCGTTTAAAAGGCAGTTAAATGTAGTTGTTTTTAGCCAAAAGAAAACAGCTACTTATCGACCAGTTTCCATTGGTACAGCTAACAAGACAAAACCACTAATTTTGTACGTTTCACAGTTTTTTAATTTTTTACAACACCTGGTAGACAAGACTTCTTTACCATTAATACTCATTTATCTTATAGCGAATTCAATGTTCTTTCCGATTGTATGATCAGATTTGATCTAGCTGTAAGAATAACAGAAAGTCTTGTTGTTATAGAGAAAACAAAACTTTCGTAAAATCAAGAAGTGTTAAATAACTCGATAACAATCAACTATTCGAAAAAATGTTGTAGAACATTTTTTGTTGCAAATGACTTGTGTTACCAGCTCCTGAAAATTGACACCTTTTTTAGTAGACAACCTGTATAATAATTTTTCCAGTCTGACCCTTTAACACCATTGAGATGAAGAGGATTTAGTGCTACAGGGACCATAAGAAGTAATCGCCCCTAAAAGTGCTCTTCATCATCAGTTCCCCGAATGAAATACATTTACGACAACAAATAAACTGTTTGTCAGATGAAAAGACAATAATATTGTGATAATAGGAACAAATTACGATTCGGTTAAACAATTGGCAAAATTGAGAAGATGGTCTTTGATTAAAAAGAAAAATATTTATGTTGCATAGACTCTTGTGTTTCCCAAAAATTATAATTTCATGGGGAATGTTGATCTCCTGGATGAAAGTGTTTAATCTGTGACAGAAAAGTACCCGGAAATTATCATTTAAATTGCACGTGTTGAATATTTTAAGTATTTTAATATTCTGTATGTTGGTAACACTGTCCTTAAATAAGATGCCAAACATGAGCACAATCTGTCAACTAGTTTGTTTACGACAGCTGTTGAAACCAGTCGACCTCAGTGTGACTCAACGAATTTTACAATGAAAAAGATATTAAACAAAGAATTTGTTTCACATTTTGTGTTTGGAACAAAATTCCGTGTGCTGAATCATTGCTTAGGCTGGAAAAGGCTTATGAAGACTCTGTTTTATCAAAAACCCAAGTGTACGAGTGGTACAAAGCCTTTTAAGACGAAAGACGTAGGGAGGTTGTTAAGGATTCGTCTCGTTCCGGACGATCTTGGATCTCTTAATCGATGATAACATCCATAAAATCAAGAAAATCGTCAAGCCAATGTTAGAGAGATTTGCTCGTGATCCCAGCATCTCTCATGAAACTGCCCGTCTGATTTTGGTGAACCAGTTGTGCGCATGTGGCGCGTCGTCGAACGGCTAATTCCGATAGAGCTGAATTTTCTGCAAAAACAATACCGGATGCAGATAGCTGCAGACATGCTGGATCCTGCCAATTTTGATCCCACGATAATAGAACGGACTATAACTGGTGAAGAGACATGCATTCATGAATACGACACATTAACGAGCCAACAATCATCGGAATAGGTGGGAAAAAATGAGCCAAAAGTGAAAAAATCTCGCTGAAGTCATTCGAAAATCAAGACGATTTTGATTGTTTTCTTCGATATTTGTGGCGTGGTTCATCATGAATTTCTTTTAACCGTTTTGAGACGTTTGCAGGAAAATATTTGTCGTAAATGGTCGGATTTGAGGCAGAACAATTCGGGGATATTGCATAATAATAACTCCTCATCTCATCGAGCCACAGCTATTAACGACTATAAGGTTGTTATCCGTCTGATCTAGCTCCGTTCATGAAAAATGTTTCGATGATTGAAAAATTCTTTAACGATGTCCACTCGTCCCTGAAGCCGACCGAGTCACCGCCCGGCGGATTGATTAGTACGTGGTACTTTCGGGAGACTTCGAGAAAGATTTAAAGTTTTCAGCGCGCCATATTACGAAGAGATCAGTGTTGCCGTTTTCGAAGGTTCTCGAACGAAAATCTTGAACAGAGCCAAAGCTACGCAAATGTTCCAGAACTATTCGTACTTGTATATAAGAAGAGAGCGCGAAGCGCAGAGAATTAAATCTGAATATAGCGCGAATAAGTGGACAAAGTGTTGGAGATAAATAATTGTTCAGTCTACATGTAAATAGACCAGTTAGAATTTTGTAACGTTGAAGTGTTTGATTTGAACTCACAACTAATTTCAAGAATTAAGAAACATTACAATACGTTGGCACATGTGTATCGCTTCAAATGAAACATATTTTGAAAGAGATTCAATAAATATTGAAGTAGATTAAGATTTTTGCGTTTTGTTTCCAATTTCCGGATACTTTTTTGTCACTGTGTACAACAACAGAATATCCATTCAGGGAAAAATGGCGATGTTCTCTCAAATGTTCAGAAAATTTATACAGTGGTTTAAGAAGACAAAATCGATCCCTTAACTTTTGTTCGGGGCTTCACCCGTCATTATCTGTGGAGTTTTTTTAAGTCATCACACTCCAAGATCAGACCTATTTCTACACCCAAGAAGAATACTGCATTACTAGAAGAAGGCGGTCATTCTTCAGTTAAAATTAAAAAATAATAAGGGTGTAAAGTTTAGCATTCCAAAGCAGGTTCGAGATGTGTCAAATGTAATGATTCTTTATGTTTAAAACGAAACTGTTTTGAAATATACCACAAGTCCTCTTAGCAAGACCTCCAATAAACTTTTCTTAAACAAGAACTTTTTGTTAGACTTCTAACAGTGCCAGTAGACCCAAAGGAGTCCACCAAATTTTCGTATAAATGGCTCAAGAAATAACATTTTATTTACAGGTCTATGTTTCAACTTTACTCGTCACTTCTGAGATATTGAAAATGAGAAAAAAATTATGATTCAATTAAAGAAAATCGTTTGGATAATTTCTTGGCAGATGTGTTTACACGAAACACTTCTCTGTTTATATTCATATTGCAGTACATAATTTATCTATTAATTGACACTATGAATATAATTTTGTATGATATTACAATGATGAAAATCGTTAAATGCAATTTTCAGAAAAATTGAACCATCAATAAAATTTTCAAACTGAATGAAAAATTTTCAGAAAAATTTGTGAATTGATTAGCTGTCGAAACCGATCGTGTGTATCAAAAATAAACATTGTGGTAATCAGACAAAACTGTTTCATTTTATCAATATTTCTTTGAAGTAGTTAAGGTTTTGAAGACTTGATAATTTATGATTGATTGAATAATTTTTCTGGTAGATATGCAAACTTATTCGCAGAAGGAAGCGTTTACTACTAAAAGTTTAATCTTCTTATTCTTGTTCAGTAAAATGTTGTCTTACGTTTCTTTTTCATTTTTAATAGGTAGGAGAAGATCGTCGACAATGACAGCAAGATATTCCCTGTTCGACGCCTTAGATTTAGAATATGCTCTGCTGCGAGCAGCTGCCAGAGGAAGTGTCGGACCATATTCCCTAAGTGAAAGCTTGCACAAATTAACTTTCACTCAAAGTTTGGCATTTCCGGCACTAGCTCGAGGTCTCGCAGGTAAAAGAAGAAGATCCTATCAAAGCAGCAATCCAAGGCCTTTGAATCCTTCTGAGAGTGGCTTGAACGCGTTTGCGAAAGTTGTGACTGCCCTAGTTCTTGTCCTAGTTAGTGTTCTTGTGTTCGCAGTGGTATATAAATTCGTAAGAACATGAGGATTGCTTCTTGCTCCTGCGGGAGCAAGAAACGCCAGATTTGCATTGAGAAACTCAACAACTAAACATTTTGTTGTCGAAAGTTACGGCTGACTCGGGTATAAGTTATATGGAAAAATCAATACTTCAGAATTCTAAATGTGGAAACATATTGTGAATGAGAACTTTGCCTTGATATTGTGAATTGAAAAAAACTTTAGTTTTTGATAGGACTAATCATCATATCATCCAGAAATATTTTCTATTAAATGTAACAAAAGATGTTCATAAGACCAACTACAAAATGCTTTTCCGATTAATATAAACTAACAGCGCTTTGAAATTCTCCAAAAATAATTGTTTTAAATTTATAGCGTCATTGACTTTCACTTTGAAAAATATTAATTGAAATCGAAGATTGTTTTACAACTGTCAGAAAATGAAGAGCTGGAAGTTAAAGTTGGTACAACACTTCATGGCTCAGTTAATTAAAGGAAAATTTCGAAATCCTTCACGAACTATAAATTGAGAAAAATATTTGATTTCTTTGTAATTCTACAGGGTGATTCACGAGTGATAGTACACAGCTTAACTGTAGATAGAGTACAAGGTGGGCGAATTTCGATGTATTTGTACGACAGCTATGTGAAATATTGCAGATAGAGAAAAATGAACACCCCTCTCTCGATATTATTTTCAGGAGCTAGTTTAGTGGTGCCAAATTTTTGCTGATATATCTTTCCGTTCAGGACTTATTCAACATTTCTCGAAATTAGGAAAAATCGTCCTTCGCGGATATCTCAATCATCATCGAAGTTACATAAAAATAAGTTTGATATTCTACAGGCACTTTTTCAAGTAGAATACAGTGCTGTGCGAAAAACTTTTTTTAGCTCAGCGGTTTTTGAGTTTTAATGCAAACATCTTTTTTTAATACAAACCATAGGAAATTTTATTGGATGCAGTAATGTTCTTCCTTTTCAAAAATATTGGAGACAATTATTGAACTCAATACCTTTTTTCAGAGAAAAACCTGAAATTGCCACAATTCCATTCAATGGGTGCATGCCTATTAACGATTTATGATGTTCTTTGACTGAAAAACGCAGAAGTTAAAGATCCTGTCTAAGATCATAGTTTGATTTGATTTAGACTATAGTAATTAATTGTGTTTGACACTAACGATTCCAGTTTCAGTATAGTTTCGATGTATTTGTACGGCAGCTTTATGAAATATTGCAGTTAGAGAAAAATGAATCCTTTCTCTCTCGATCTTATTTTCAGGGACTAGTTTATTGGTGCCAGAATTTTTCTGAAGAGATGACAAAAAATTTTGGCTAATTAATTATATATATATATATATATATATATATATATATATATATATATATATATATATATATATATATATATATATATATATATTATTTTGAAAAGAGAAGATTTACAAAATTCGAATAATTGTATTTACAATGAATGCTTATAGCTATAATTTTGTGTCGAAAATAAACAATCGTAAAAACAACCGAACAAATAGAATACCAGCGGAAAAAAAAGACCATGCCAGTTCCTTAATCAGGCCTCCTACGATTGCCCTTACTTGTGAGAACAGGAAATGAAACAGGAAATCATACTATCTAACGCACGGTTTAATAAACGATGAAAAATCTGTGGAAAAACTCGTTTTCTGGCGCTATTGCATTAGCAATAGCTTGTCTGTTTATGTTGTGTTAGTGTCGTGTATACAAAAAGAGTACCAAAAATTTTCTGCTTAGTAGCTTCACTCTCATTGTCATCTTGCTCTGCATGATTTCCAGGACTTCTTCACGAAGACAAGAGTGGAAAGAAAGGGAATTAGGACAAGAAAAATCTGTAACAATGGGAAGAGAAAAGCAGCAGAAAAATATTTCATCAAAACATACCTAACTCTTATATGTCTAAACTCACTTGAATCTAAGAAGTTAACTGATGTTCCTCTTTTCTTCAACAAGGAACATCTAATACACCTTTTGGGAATGAAGCCCTAAGTGGGTGTAGCTCTTGCCTTATCAACATACACCATGGGAAAAAAGCACTTAGGGGGAGCGGTCTTAGCCTTATCTAAGAACTTAACTAATGCTCCGCTGTTTTTCCACAGGAAACATCTCGTACACAATTCGGGGATGTAGCCCATAGTCACCTCAAGATTCAGACACTGTTATCCTAAATAGATTTAAAGTTGTTTACCCAGTTAATGAAATTATCTGAAACGGAATGAATTTCTTGAAAACCACCCGTAAAATGGTAAATGGGACAATCGAGGACTAAATGTCTTATTGTTTCTTCAGCTGTGCCACATTTACATGCCGGACTTTCTACAGTATTCCATTCGAACAACATACTATTATTACAACCATGTCCTGTCCTGAGACGATTTAATATACACGAATTTTTCCTACTTATATCGAAACCTGCAACCCTTTTGGAACGATCCTCTATGAGATCTTTATTGAAAACATCAACTTCCTGCCATTCAGTTTTCGAAAGATCAACAGCCTTCACCCGTGTACGCAAAAAGTCAATCGACCAAATAGGTTTCCTAGATTTCAATCTCCGATTAGGAGGATTTGGAAGATCGTGTATTATCAGAAAAACTTCTTGGAAATGAGTTATACTTATTCCAAGACGTTTTAAGAGCTAATTTCCTGCGAATATGGGAAGGAACTATATTACAAATAACTGGAAGCCATGGGGTAGCAGTTGAACTGATACATCCACTTATAACTCTCATAGAACAGTTCAACTGAGAATCAATCTTATGGAGATGAATACTATCCAACCACACCTGACTGCAATATTCTGCTGCTGATTATGCTAAAGCTAAAGCAGTAGTTCGCAAAGTAGGGACTCTGGCGCCTCAACTAGATCCAGCTAGTTTATGTAGTATATTGTTTCTTGGTTTCAACTTAATTTATCAATATGAAATTTAAAGTCAAAGAACGATCAAGCTTTACACCAAGATATGTTGGAGTGAAATTTTGAGTTAATAGTGATTGATTGAAGAATACTCTTACTTGCCTTTCATTCTCATGATCATTCAGATGAAAACAAGAAACCTCAGTTTTCGAAGGATTTGGACATGAACGCTATTTTTTGAAGAAAAGTTAGTAATTGCTCAACTGTTTCGAAGTCAGTGTCGAAAAACCAAAGCAATATCATCAGCATAAATAAACTTCGTAGAGGAAGTTTCAGGGATGTCAGACATATATAACTTGGAGAGATGAGATACAAGAACAGATCCCTGAGATAGGCCATCATTGAGATTGTAAAATCTACTGCTTTTCTCAACGATAAAAACTCGAAGTCTTCTATCAGATAACATATTTTCAATCAACTTCACAATTTTTCCACATTGAACTACTTCAAAGAGTTTATAAACTAAACCATCCTTCCAAACTGAGTAATATGCCGAAGACAGATCTACAAATACAGTGCCTATTTTAAGTTTACCCTGAAATCCTGTCTCAATGGAAGTGGATGAACCTCAAATCTGATCAAAACAATTCTAGTTTTTTCGAAAACCTCCCTAAGAAGTAGACTGAGCTCAGTCAATGATTGGTTCTAATCTCTGATAAAGAAGTATTTCTAAAATTTTAAAAGAAACAGAAAGTAAGCTGATAGGTCGATAACTACTAGGAAGTTCTGGATTTTCCCAGGTTTGAGAATGGCAATAACTTTAGCCTTTCTAAATTCAACGGGAATACTACCTGAGCTGAGGTAAAATAATAATAATAAACTAGTCCCTGAAAATAAGATCGAGAAAAGAGGGTTCATTTTTTCTAACTGCAATATTTCACATAGCTACCTTACAAATGCAGCGAAATTTGTCCATCCTGTACACCTCAATGAGTTCAAATCGGCACTCAAAATACGAGGTAAAAGCGTTCGTATTGAATATACAGGTTGTTTTATGAATTTGGGTTGAATAACTCTGAAATCCATTTACCGATTTTCTTTATGAATCGAATTGAAAATAACATGGCTAATAATAACAATACTGTTTGAAGACGAACATCATATTCCAGGGCCGGACAGCAAATGAGTTTTTTTCTTGAAATAACGGAACAAACACCCTGTACATGATTTTTCGAGAAATATTACACACAATCTTGATAAACAAGAATTGCTCTAAGAAATGAGTCTACTGCGAAAACTGTATTCCACTTAAATATTTCATTAAGGTGGTTATGAGGATAACTCATTCTTTTTGTTTCGGAAAACTTCGAGATCACCAAATGTAACTTACCTTCCAACTAATTATTCAGCATTGGATATTTACCGTTATTACCTGAGAATACTTCAATTAATCCTTTCCCTACCGAATGAAGTCCAGAAGGAAGGAGTGTATTCCGAAAATTATTCTTCAATTTTTTTATTGCAAAAATAAACAGTGCATCCATGTCATCTCTGAGGAGGTTTTCCAATTACATGTGAATATAACTTTTCTCTTCAAGAGTGCCTGATCACTCAAACAATACTTAAGAGATATGTCCATTAATATTTGGAAGATAATTAATGCCTTATTTAAAATACATCAATCGAAGCGACTATGAAAAATTCGTATTGATAAAAACTCAAAATAAAAATGAAATATTCATTGGAGAATAACAGGAAAAAAACATTGACACAGATCAACCACTAACAAAACAAGAAATAACTAACTACCTGCTCAAAAATTAATGTTTGTATTTTTTTTCATAAATTCCTCCTAAACCTCTCGTACACATACTCATCATACGGTTGGTTTGGAATAAAATCGAAAGCTTCCTCAATTCTTTTGTCTAGGTGCTCCTGGTTAACTATTTTATCACCATAGACAAAATTCTTCTGTTAACTTTACAGAAATCCCAATGCGATAAGTCATGCACAAGTTGTTTGTTCAGTTTTCAACTTTAGTAAACAACATTCTTCTGTACATCCGACGGCTCAACTCTGAGCTTGATAAAGTGAAGTAGCAGTTAAAGGACATGGTACCAATTACAGTATTATCAAAACAACGCGAGATATGAACGATTGATAATAACATAATTCGGAATGGTGTCGGAAAAGTCATGAAATTCGATAACGCACAATACAATTTGGCGAATGCGCCAGTGTCACAAACAATCATAGTACAATGTTCATGGGTTTTCTTTTCATAATCATTTCTTAGCATTCAGTTTTGGTTATGTTCAGGTAATTTAGGTTCCTGATGAGCATCCCTAATTTTCCTACTAGCAATTTATCGAAACTTTTTCGTATTCTTAAGAAACAAATTTATTCGATAGTATACTTAAATCAATCATTTTATTGCCCTTGGAGGTGGTACTGATGGCTCGAAATAGAAATTAAATCAGTCAAAGCATGATGAACTATATTCTCTGAAAGCTTCCTAAGCGAAGAAAACTTTGAGCATGTGAATAATGAAAATTTCAATATATGCACAAAGGTATCAAAAAAATGAAACTAAATTCAGCAAAATAATATTTCAGATGTTGAACTGAATCCACTTCATTAGATTTTTTACACGTAGACTGACACGTGAGTTACATATGACTCACGCGGCGTTTGGCCCTATCGCCGTGTGAGTTAGAGAAAATGAAGAAAGTGTTCGGAGCCTTTTATTGATATCAACAAAAATCAATGATGATATAATTTCTAATCATTTGTGTGATAGAGTGTATTTTCTATTGTTCTACATATTTAATACTCAGTAAGCGTTCGAAATATTATCTTGGCATAATTTCCTTAATTGTTTCTTTTATTTATTTTTTCTTTTCAAACGTGCTTTTGAGGTTTTGATTTTAATAACGATAGTTTATTCTTTGTCTTATTATATAACAAAGCGATTCATAATGGCGAATATATATTTATTGTTCTGCAGTAAAAGATTAATTTCATATTCTAATTGAATTCGGATGAACGAGTACATCAAGTAATATTTTCCTCAATTACAATGAATGAAAATATGTATAGAAAATTAATTGGTATCTAAATAATTGGTATATAATAATTCATTTTTAATCTTTTAAAAATATGTTTGTATCTACATAAAATATATTTCACACATTCCATAACTGTATTTTTGCGAACACAACCGTTTCAGTATTTTCTATTCCAATGTTACCGACAAATTTCAGGATTGAGATGAATACTATCAAAAAAAATTGCCTTGAGTAACAAAGTTATCCACCGTAAGGAAAAATATCGAATAATAATTATATTCCATGAAAGATATTTTCTAGTTTCAACTACCCTGGTCCACTCTTCAATAAATTGAGGAACTATTTCTCAAAATTTAAAATAACCACCTTTTTCTCTAGTAGTCTGAACTAGGGGAAATTATTGTTCAATGCTGAACAAAAATCAGACAAATTAATTAAATCAGGAGTTCACAAAATAACTTGTAATTAGTTTACGGTAGCTTATGTTCGGCGGACAGTTAGGAATTTCGAAACCTGATTTAAAGAACTTTCATCCTCGGACAGGAATTCTCCAATATGTTATCATATAAAAACTCTAACTTGATACAAAATAAAGAAAATCAATGTGTTGGAATATTTGAAAATAAATGAACTCTTAAAGTAAGATCCTCCTAATAGCCAGCTAGACATTAATACCTATCCACTATTAAATATCAGATCAGGCTAGTATCTAAGTTTATTTCCTGTAGTTGACCACTTGAAAATTACCTTACGGTCAATACTGGTCGTGTTTGTAGAAATGGAATTGTGGAAAGAATGAAATGTTTTTCATTTCATCTTGGTTGAAAACGAAATTCCATAAAATAAATCAATAATAACTATTACTAATTCATGCTTCGTATATATTCGATGTTTGTTTTATATGTGCATCAACCTGCATGAAATTAAACATGTTTCCATTGATAAGAAAGGAGATAATCTCTTCAATCTATTGAAATATTCCTTAATGCTACAGTTTCGATATCGCAATTTTCCTTCTGACAAATTATCCTCAGAACTAAAAGTATGAAGACCTTTTTTCATTACATATTGATCTGCAGTAATTACCGTTTCGAAATGAAGCAAAACTGTCTTATTCGAAAGGAAATTTCATGAATACTTCAGTTTACGATATGAGTTTCTTGAGTTCAGCTTCCGGCGAGATTACTTTTTTTAAAGCCACTTACTTTTTCCATTTTTTTGCATCATAAATTTAATTTCTCAAAGTGAATTGAAGAACTTCATTCGATATTTCTCTCATCTGAATCAACAGAATTAGGTAATTCATGATTTGGTATTTTCATCTGAAGGAAATATAATATAATAATGAATGAGAATGAAAACAATAAATATATTCGAGAAAAACCAAACGAAATGAAATAGATTGATAGAGATAAATGAGCCTGTATGGTTATCATACTATTCTACGTCATGATATTATCAAAACTTTAGATTGAAAGCATTTTGATAGCACCCTCTTCGTATCGTATCTTCAGTAATAACTGAGACACAATCATGTAATTCTCATATTATCCTTGAGCAAGTTATTCTCCAACAATTTTGTTGCATAAGTTTTTCTATTTTTTTTATTTACACGCCAGATATAAGTAAACCAAAAATGAAAGGGAAGGATTTTTCGAAACACTTCAAGACACACTAGACAGAATACCGCAAACAGAAAAAATATTGATAATGGGAGATTTTAACTCGAGAATAGGGAATACTCCCCTTCCGGGAATTATGCAGAAGTTTAATGAAGCGGCAACAAACGAAAATGGAGACATACTTCTCGAGATATGTGCACATAATTAACTCCGAATAAATAACACGTACTTTGACCACAAAGAACAACACAAATACACATTCACCAACACAAGAGGACAAAAATCTATGATTGACTTTGTGATCACCAATAGGGAAATTCACCCACGAGAAATACTTGACGTACGGACACTGACATCAGCGAATGTTGGAACACAGCACGGAATATAGAATAGAGAAAAAAAACCGCCTAACTACATCACTGAATTCAACATTGCATCTTTACAAAACGAAAGTACTAAGAATCTATACCAAACACGACTCGAGGAAAAGATCAACCTTAACCCTATAGTAGACACAAACAACATAAACGCCGCATGGAATGAAGTGAAAAACAACATAATTAACAGCGCAGAAGAAGCCATTGGGGAACGAAGAAGCAATATAAACAGTCATAGAAAAGATAAACCATGGTTCACACAGGAAATCAAAGATTTAGCAAAAGAAAAGATGAACGCGTATATCAGATATGTCAATCACAGAACACCAGAAGAGTACCAAAGATATAAAACAGAAAGAAATAGAACAACGAACAAAATTAAAAATTAAAATAAATATATTGGGAAAGATTTACAAATGACATGGAACACGAGGAGCACAGAAAAGGTATGGAACATGTTGATAAACAGGAAAAACCAATCACCGAAGAACTGCAGATCAATGCAATAAAACCAGAAGAGTGGGTGAAATATTTCCAGAACTTATACCTGGGAGATAATGATAACGGTAACAATGAGGAACGAGAAATCGAACAACAAAACACACTCTACGAAGAAACAGAAAATGACATTATCAGCCTAGAAGAAGTACAACAAGTAATCCATAAATTAAAAAATAGAAAATCACCCGGCCCGGACAACATAAATAACGAACTAATTAAATATGGGGAGCAGAAATAACAAAAGAAATAACAAAACTATTCCAAAAATTGAAAACAACAAGGAGATACCAGAAGAATGAGAGAGAGCATAACAATACCCATATACAAAAAAGACGTGAAGACAAACCCAGCAAATTATAGAGGCATCACACTCCTTAACTCTGCATCGAAACTACTCACTAAAATTCTATCGCAAAAGATATATGACAAAGTAGGTCTGTCTGAAGAACAACAGGATTCCGACCAAATAGATCAACAACGGATGCAATTTTATATTGCGGCAACTGGTGGAGAAGTCCATAGAGTTTGACAAACCGATGTTTATATGTTTTATAGATTTGGAAAAGGAATTCGACAGAATTCGAATGAACGATGTGAATACTATCCTTAGAAATAAAAGCTTAAGCAATAAATACATAAACATAATCAAAGAACTAAATAACTCTAGTAAGACGAAAGTAAAAACTACACAGGGACTTACAAGCGAGATCAAAATTTACGCAGGCATTAGACAAGGTGACAGCCTCAGCCCATGTCTATTTAATTTAATCATGGATGAAATAATAGCAGGTGTTAACCAAATGAACCAAGACTATAGGATGGGTAACAAAACTATGAGAATACTGTGCTACGCAGATGATGCTTTACTAATAGCCGAGAATAAGGACGACCTACAACGCCTACTACAAAAGTTCAAAGTAACAGCAGAAAAATATAACATGGTAATATCAACACAGAAAACCCAATCGATGGTAATAGCGAAAGATCCAATTAGATGCAAACTAGTAGTGAACGACCATATAATAGAGCAAGTTTCACACTTTAAATACCTAGGAGTAGAAGTATCGAGCGATAGGCAACTATTATAAGAAGCAAAACAGCGGACAATGAAAGCATCGAGAATATCTGGCTTCCTGAGAGATGTAATCTGGCGGAATAAGTACATAAGCACAGAAAGCAAAGTCCGAATCTATAAAACCTGTGTGAGACCCGTTGAGACAAGAGCTGAGACAACAAAAACAAAACAACTAATGAGGACAACAGAGATGAGAACACTAAGAGCTATAAGAGGTATTACACGCAGAGATAGAATAAGGAATGAGGATACGCTAAGGGAGCTAGGTGGCCAGGATGTGGTGAGGTGGACAAGAGCACGTCGACGCCTATGGAGATATCACGTAGACAGAATGGACCCCGAACGTATGGCGAAGTGGGCAAAAACACAAAAACCCAAGGCCGAAAAAGCGATGGCATGAGTGCTGGAGCTCCGGTTCGCAGCAGGGGCTGTAACAGAAAAACAGGACATCGTCCTATTCGAAGAAGAAGAAGAAGAAGTTTTTCTGTTTGACTGTTAACTTCCGAAACGGAGAAGAGCGGAGTTGAAATTTTAAAATCACCATTTCTCTGGTAATAACCAAGGCACACCAATGAGGATTTTATATTATCCTATACATTATTATGAAAGATCTTTGTTTGAAAATTTTCTCTTCTACTCTATTAGACCACAGAAGTAAAAAAAATTATAGAAGTTTTTTTAATTATGTATTGTTTAGTTGCTATTATCATGTCGAATATGGGAATATCCGTTTCTTTTATGTTCCATACTTACCTTAATCGTTGTTAAAACTCTGCGGTTGTTTTTTCACAGCCACTCTATACTTCCCTGTGAAATTAAAATCACTGTATAAGTACAATTCTCCTTCATCGATAAAGCAGAATGTGACAGTTACGTCCTCTAGATTCCTTTTCTGAAGGAAGCTGTTTGGAACAGTCTTGATAGCGTCAGCAATATTTGAAATCATTTGGGGAAAACAGAACTCCTTTCTGCTCTCTCAATCCTTTCCACGGCGAAATCGAAAATTATAGACACGTTGTACATTCTCTCTTCCTTAGGAAATAACAACGTAGATTTGGATCCTTCGGAAAGGATTGCATCCTTTGAATCGCCCCTATGATACGGACTTGGGAAATTTAACTAAAGGGTAAATCTATTGACAATTCGTGTATGAAATTAATCTTTCTGTGAAATATGGTATAGGTGAGTGTGTAAATCTTCGAATGATAATTTCTCGAATTGAATCGGGTAAAATTTGGCCTTGAAAAGTGTATTGGACCTTGTATGGAATTGGATTGGGTTGGGACAGGGTTTCAATAAATATTAACGATGTTGAAATGGAATTGGACATCGGTCTCCCGTCGGATTGTAGCGAAACCTGAATACATATAACGAATAACGAAGATATTCAGTATTTGATGATAACTCTTTAGCCCGTAACAAATTTTATACAAAATGATGTTGCACAAGGGTGGCTTGTTGAGTCTGTTGAAAAAGATCGTAAAATTCAAGTTCTAATCAAGCATCATAAGCTATCTGAGATTTTCAATTGAATACTTAAAGGAGTAAAAATACCAAATTTTGGACAATTTCGATAGAATTCTAGTCAAGCAAATCATATTCTCAAACGGATATGAAAGTTCCGCTAATAATTTGGCACAGTTTTACTGAATGATTGTAAAATTCAAGAAGAAATATTAGACGAAAGTTCACCGAATCATAATGAAATAAATTTGTTGATATAAGTTTTGGATTTTTAAAATTTGAGAGGAAATTGAAATGATAAAAGATCATCTATAACTAAGAAACAGATGAGAGAAGTAGGAACGAACGGAAATCAAGATGGTCCAATAATTAAATTGGTAGATTATGTTGATGAGCTGATGGAATCTCTACGAATTCTAATGAATACAATTATGTGTTTTTGTTACCTGAATGTAAACTTTGGGTTTCCGTGAAATCGACAAAATGGTTTTCATCTATACAATGTTCTGAAAAACAGTCATTAAGTTATTATGAAATATTGATTATTATACTTGTCTACTTAAATTTGAATGAAATGATTAGTTCGACCTTCATGAAAAGCAGGACAATAATTAGAATATAAACCGCTTTTATCATTTGTATTAACTCGATCTATGCTATTGACAAAGGGCGAACATAAATTTGTCTTCCAGAGCTTATTCTTGAAATGAGAAACGTAAGTAATCTGAGCAGAAATGTATGAAATGCGGACGTTTTTATTTTGTATAAATGAGAACTACGTTCACTGAAACTTTTATCCAAGGTAGTCGTTACTTTGACCACTTGTCTATCTATCTTCGAAGGGATATTCTCCTCTTGTTCTCTTACATACCAGATAATAGTTGCTTAGAATAAATTATTGGAATTTTTGTAGCACCCATCTTCTTTCCTGTCCGTATTTTCTCTAAATGGATTTCGTTCCAGTCATTTTCTGTTCATTCAATATACGGTAGCAAACCTACGGCCTAGTGATGAGTGAAGTTCAGAGATATATTATATTCAAGCTTATTTTCACTACTTTATTGATATAAATGAGAAATAAGGTCGTGATTTTGTAGCTTTTAACAGAAATTTTAATCTTTCATCGCGGTTATGAGTCGTGTAAAATTTTCCATTCGTTCTAATCCGAAATGTTCATATCAAGGAATCAAATTGCGGGTCAACAACCATTGGGGTTGTTAACCGAGTGATGTTATAGAAGATGTACACGCAAAAGTTCAAGGAAAACGAATTCTTGAGAGAGAATTAAAAGGAAGTGGATTTGGAAATGAAGAGTTGGTTAAGTAAAACATCAGAATAATTGAGGAATATCATTTATTTCAATTGATATATTTCTGATTCTTTCAAAGAAGTTATCCGTATTCTCATTTTACGCCTTTTCTAAAAATCTATAACTATTTCATTAGTCCTGCTAGGAATCTTTGGTTTTATTGAATGTGAAATCTAGTTTTCTTTGAATGATAATGACAGTTTCATTAAAATTATTATTCTATATTTCATAATTTTTATGATAACGCTTCCTCTGTGGATCTATTTGTCGGGCTCCATCTATGGTTCCAAAACAGTGACAGCTTATCTTGGTTTCTTGTAATTTTGTGAGCTGTCATCCCGTTTGATATTATTCGCTCATATTAAAACAAAAAATAGAAAGAGAATTTATTCGAATTAAGCTATTTGATCATACACTGTCTGAGATAATAGAGTTGGCGGCACTGGCTACTAGTTAGTAATTTGTTGCCAGATAAAAAAGGACAATACAGTTTATAAAAGGGGTAATCCGTAGATGGCAGAATGAGAAAGTGAACAATTTATAGTGAAATATATGTAAACAAACTTCCTGAAAACGAAAGTAAGATTATTTTTTCGTTTAATGTATACTAGCATATAAAATGGTATACTTACGGTTGTTTGAAGCAATTCTTCAAAACATTTAATTTCTTATGATACTTGAATTAAACTATTATCGAAAATTTTTTTCCATTCACAACGTAATGTTAATACGTGTTCATTTTTCCACTACTAAAATTATGTAAATGAACTGGCATCCATCTTTAAAATTTCATGGAACATAGAACCGTGATCTTCAGTACTAATCGACACATAGATCGGAGTCACAGAGTTGTGCAATTGCCAGATTTAATAATTTTTCAAAATTTCAAAGAATTCTTAGTGGAATATTGAAGTCGATGTCGAGTTGGCAGCAGATAAGATGAAGGCGAAGACTTTTATCTTCGTGCTTCAGATTACCTCGGGCACGCTGCCAATAGAAGCTAAAAGATGGCTTAAGAGGGAAGAACATTCGTGAGTCCCGTGGGGCACCAGTCAGTATTTCCATAGAAAAAACAAAAGAGAATAGAGAATCAACGCATTAACCATATACAAAGACGGGTCAGTGATATTAAGCACGCCTTGAAAGTCTCTAATGTCTAGAGATAATTGCAACCAAAAAAACTGCACCTTCGCCGTCGTTTTGGGGATCAGGCAACATTATTCTGAAAGAAAACTATTCTGAGTAAACGCCGTCATAGCAATCGCTTATGTACAACGTAATTGTGAGTTAAGACTACTAGTTGAGAGAAAACAACAATTTTTCTACTATTGCATTATAGATAGATATTGAAAGGTTCATTCATAAATACTTAAAATTACCAAATATTGGGGAATAACATAGGTCTATGTTGTCGTTAAGAAGATTAAGATTGCTTCTATTGTGTTTAGCTTTGAAAATTTACAGAGATTCGAGGTGAATGAGTTTATTACTTTTCGGAATACAATAAATTATGTTAACATTATCTGTACTAGGAAAGCGGTGGTTGTTATCTAGATAATGCTGTGCGATGGTGGAGTTTTCACAAAAGGTAGAGTGATGTTCTTTGTACCTGATGCGACAGGATCTTCCTGTCTCGCTTATGCATACATTGTTGTAAACTGGGTAACACAATCCGTAACTCCTGAATTTTCTTATTTGTGAGTTTTGTCTTTGGCATTGAAAAATAATTGTGATAATGTACATGTGGGTGTGAAGGCAATTTTGTATTGTGACTTGACATTTGATTCACAACTTGCTGTGAAATTGGACCAAAATAAGTTAAGGGAGTCGATTTTTCAAATATCGGTATTTGTTTTAACATTTGGGTATATACTAATGCAAGCTAACTGTGTTTGTTTCTTAAAGACCATTTTGTTTACTATGGTAGAGAAAGTAACAGTTATAACTGGCTATAGTTTTTATGATATAAATTTCTTAGTTAAGATTTTCAATACAAAGTGGTGATGAAAATGAACCATTGAGTTGAAAACGGCTTGTTTAAGTTGCAAGGGATGAGAAATGTCATGAGGAATGCAAATATCTGTGAAAATAGGATGTCGAAATATATCAAATGCCAAAGAAATATTTTTAGTCCAAAAAAATTTATCTCATTGTTTCTATTTCTAACCTGAAATTGATTTTTGGATGGATATTGTTGATGGAATTCAGAAAAAGATCAACTTTGTCTTGATGTATCAGTGAAGCACGCTAGTACATCATCAACATTACGATACCAAAAACTTATTTGGGAAGCTCTGGGATTTGCAATTGTTTTTTCTCCTATTTGTCTCATTAATATTCCACCGAGAAGTGGACTTTGTCATGGTTTTGTTTCAGGAACATCTAAAATTGGAGACGTATTTCAATTAAACTTGAAATAAGAATTTTAAATAATGAAGTTATTATCTTATTATTATTTGATTATGGCTAGGCTAGTAGAAATGAAATTACATTTGAAACAATCTATAAATTACCTATGCCAAGCTAGATCAGAATTCTTTTATCTCAGTGTGTAATATCTTCGTCTAGAACCTAGATCCTAGATATAGCCTTAGGAATTATACTCATCACTTCATTCAACTAGCTTTATTACAGAATAATTATCGAAATCACAGTAACTGACTAACAAATTACTAACTATAATTAAGGTAACTAATACAAAAAACTTAACTACAAAGTTTAACCAATTACAATATAGGAGTCTCAGACGAGATAAATTCAAACTACATAAGTACTAATTTTTAATTTAGATCAATCAACAAAATAAAAGTCAATGATAGAGCTCACTCAACGATTAATGAAGAGAAAAAATGGATCATAAAGAAGAACACTTAGCTTTCTGGACTGAGGTTGACTTCCACGATGGTTGGATAGTGTTTTATATCGGTTTTCTGGTATTCCTGTATCTTACAGCTTACAGGTTACTTGATTGGCTGAATATGATTCACAAGGTGGCTGCCCTAGGTGACAAGACTAGTTCCCTAAAGACGTCGTTACTCCAGTCGTGAATTATATAGGTTTGGCATAAAGATGAAAACTCGTGACTAGGTTAATATAATGAAAGAAAATTCGAAATCTCTCCACTCTCGAATTGAATTCGTTGTCGAGGAAATCCGGAAAAATTACAGACTATTTATAACGCCTCAGACGATTGGAATTTATCCAATAAATCAGAAGAATACTTAACTATTTTAATGAAAATTATCCACTCCAATTGCTACAACACAGCTTCAATAAAATCACAAAAGATTGCAAAGATTTCTAAATGGAAAGAGAGCAAATCTAATGAATTCCGAACTTATGTAGACTCGGTTCAATGGAAAACTATTGATTTCCAAAAAAATAATAATGAAAGAGCGAAATTATTCTCTTCACAACAATAAAGTGGAAATGAAACATAGAATGAGTACTGCTTTCCTTTCTCCCACAGAAACTAGAAAACGATCTTCTTTCAAGTATTGACTTAACCAGTGAACAACCCAGATCAATACCTGCGACACCTCACGGATATAACCATAATTTTCATTGGGTATCATTACATGTCGATTTTTGATACGAATTTCAAACTGTTTGAATATTTATGAAATGAGATTGAATTATTACAAAAATTCTTAGTTTGAAAGATATAAATGATCAGTTCGAGGAATCGGACTGTTTCAACTTAGGGGAGAAACCTAGCAAGACCTCCAGACTATTCAAAAAATTTGTTAATGGTATGTACCTTCAGTTTCATAAAACGAAGAATCAAAGGAAATGATTTGATCACCACCAAAGCGGATAAATCCAATGCCACCATCATCATTCTCCGTAATGAATACAACGCAAAACTCAATCATTTTCCTCAAAAAACATCAATTTCCTAATCGAATTGTGACCCACTTCTAAAATTCAAAACATTCGTTTAACGCGTTCTCGCCGAAATTTCACCAACTTTGTTCAATAAACCAGAATTGTCCCTTATTAATATGAAACCTTGTGCACCCAAACTTCACGTACCAAGTAAAACTCACAAAGAAAATACAAAATTACATTTCTGAAAAACTTACAAGTTTTATCCCCAAATATTCCATAAAAACCTCCATAGAATTTACCGAAAAACTACAAATTGTTACAGTACCTATAAATGCTTTTCTACTTTTCTTATCTTCTTCTTGCGGTGCTTTATCCTTAAGGACGTTGGCGATTACATTTGCCCATCTTATTTTATTTGTTGCAGCTCTGAACAATTCTATAGAGCTCATATTAGTCCATTGACGTAAGTTCTTAAGCCAGGAGTTGCGTCTTCTTCTCGGTCCCCTTTCGCCATTGATTTTTCCTTCGATGATAAGTTGAAGCAATTCGTACTTTTGGTTTCTCATAATGTGACCGAAATATTGCGTCTTTCTTTCTTTTATTATCTGCACAAGTTCTTGATCCTTTCTCATCTTCTGCATAACTTCTACGTTTGTCGTATAACTCATGTAAGAAATTCTGAGCATTCTACGGTAGCACCAAAGTTCGAACGATTCTATTCTTTTTTGTGTTGTTTCCGTCATTGTCCATGCTTCAACGCCATATAGCACGGTGGAGAAAACGTAGAATTTCAGTATTCGAACTCTTAATGAGATATTTAATTGGCAGTTGCATAGTATTTTTGCATTTTATAAAATATAGCTCGTGCTTTTTCCAGGCGTGTTTTTATCTCTAGTGAGTGATCCCAAGTTTCATCAAGGCTACTTCCTAGGTATGTTATTTTTGTTACTTGTTCTAATTCTGTTCCGTTGACCCTAATTCCTCTCTGTTTTGCTGTTTGCTGATAGCCATCGTCTTTGTTTGCTTTGTATTTAGTTTCATTCCAAATTCATTACATGTTATCATCACTCGGTTCATTAGGCGTTGTAGTGCTTCAGCGCTATCTGCTAGAATAACCGTGTCATCTGAGTATCGCAAGTTGTTAATGCATTGTCCATTTATTTTTATGCCATCCGAGGTATCCTGTAGTGCCTTCCTAAATAACTCTTCCGAAAAACATTAAACAACAACGGGGAAAAAACACATCCTTGCCTTACTCCTTTCTCGGTGTTAATGTCTTCAGATGTCTCTCCATTGATTCTAATTTTAGCCTTTTGGTCTTGGTAAAGGTTTGATATGATTCTCAAGTCTTTGTCGTCTATGTTACAAGACCTGAGAATTTCTATTAGTTTATCGTGTTTCACCAGGTCGAAAGCCTTTTGAAAGTCTATGAAACACAGATATACATCAGAGTCTACATCCCTACATCTTTCAACAAGCACACGTATTGAAAGAAGTGCCTCTCTTTTCCAAAGCCATTCTTGAGGCCAAATTGTGTTCGCCCGCGTGTTTGTGCAATTCGTTATAAATTCTATTGTGTATTATTCGGAGGAACAATTTCAGTATATGATTCATTAGACTAATGATCCTATATTCTTCACATTTCCTGGAGTTCTTCTTCTTTGGTAGTGTTATAAACACCGATGTCAGCCAGTCTTTTGGTATTATTCCAGTTTCGTATATTTTATTGAATAAGTTCTCCATAATATCGATGTGTTCGTCTGAAATTATCCTTATAATTTCAATTGGGATATTATCTTCTCCAACAGCTTTTTTGTTTTTTAGTTGTTTTGTTGCTTCAATAATTTCTTCCTTTGTGATATAGGATCCAGACGCCACTTTCTTGACATCTATGCTTTGTCTCTCCTGGTCTTGAAACATGTCTTCTATGTATTCTTTCTACTTGTTTTTTTGATCTTTTATATCCAGTAGGGGTTTCCCATGTTTATCTTCGACGGGAGATGAAGAGGATTGCTTCCACATTCCAGCTCCTTCTTTAATTGTTTTTGTGTAAGTTGAAAGTATCATGTTTTTGTCCTAGTTTCTCAATTTATTCACATCTTTCGTTTAGCCAGGTAACCTTAGCTTCTTTGATATTCATTTTGATATTTTTATGTATTTGTTTATATCTTGTTTCGTTTTTATTTCTGAATTTTCTTCTCTCTTCCATCATGTCCAAGATTTCTTCTGTCATCCAAGATTGATTCTTTTCCTAGTCTCCTGCTTAAGGTGCTTCTCTGTAACATTTTTAGTATTGTTTTAATCTTTTGCCAGTCTTCTTCAGAAGTTTGCGTCGGCTTTAATGGTTTTCGTTTATATATCTATGTATTTCTTCTTTTATTTTATTGTACGTAGATTCCTCTTTCAATTTATCGGTGTTAATAATAGTTGCTTTCTTATTTCCTTTGGTTCTTTTGAATTCTACCTTTATCCTTGCTAGAAGAAGATTGTGATCGGTGGGAATGTCAGCTCCATGGTATGTCTTGCATGATTTTACTGCATATTTGTACCTTCTGTTAACAATTATGTAATCAATTTGGTTTCTTGTGATGCGTCCGTCTACTCCATCTGCTGGTGAGTTCCATGTATATAGTCTTCGTGGTGGTAACTTGAAAAAAATGTTCATTATACTATATTGGTTTTCTTTACAAAATTGTATTAATCTGTCTCCCCTGTCATTTCTTATACCGAGGCCAAACTCACCCATTGTGTCATCTTCTCTTCCCTTTCCAATCTTGGCGTTGAAGTCTCCGAGAATTATGTTGGTTTCATGTTTCTTTGTTTGGAGTAAAGTTTTACTTAAGTCTTCGTATAATTGTTCTATTTCCTCCTCTGTACTTTGACTTGTTGGGGCATATATCTGTATGATATTCATATTGACTGGTCTGCTGTCTACCTCTTCTTGTACGTCAACGATATGAACTTCAATATCCCCGGAGAGGAATGTATACCATTAATTTCCAGCATTTTCGACCATCCACAAATCAACCCTATCATTCCCAATGATTTTATTTCTCTTCTCAACGTTTGTCTTCAAAAAATTTTTTCAATATGATAACAAACTCTGGACGCCTGGCTGTGGGCTCTTCCGTGAGTCTTGCTGAAATATCCATGAGTCATATACAAGAAAAAAATCTTCAAAATCCTAGAGCTTCACAAATAATTTTTTGGGATTGTTATGTTGATGATGTACTAGCGTGCTTTACTGGTACAACAAGATAACTTGATTTTTTCGGAATTCCATCAACAAAATCCACCGATAAAATCAATTCCAAATTAGAAATAGAAACAAACAATGGAATAAATTGTTTGAACTCTACCATTTATCGAAAAAATAACTCTTTTGTATTATGTATATTTCGAAAACCGCTTTCCACAGATATTTGCATTCATCCTGAGTTTTCTCACCCCTTGCAACATAAACTACCGTTTTCATTACAATGGTTCATAGAGCATTTTCATTGCCACTTTCTATTGAAAATCTTAACAAAGAAATTTACGTTGTAAAAACTATCGCCATGAATAACGTTTACCTCCTACTATGGTAGACAAAATAGTTTTCATAAAACAAACACAGTTAGCTTGCAATACTATTCAACCCCATATTAAACCAAATACCGATATTCAAAAATTGTCTACTTTAACTTATTTTGGCCCAATTTCACAGCAATTTGCAAATTAAATATCAAGTCAAATCATATAAATAGCTTTCAAACCTAGATGTCAATTATCACAATTATTTTAATGTCCAAGACAAAACTCTCATATTAAACAATTCAGGAGTACAGAAACTGTGTTTCCCTGATTGTAGTGGTGTATACATAGGCCAAACAGAAGGATCTTTTCGAATAAGATACAAAGAACATCACTCTTTCTTTTGTTAAAACAAAAGGGACTTCGCCATGACACAGCGTTGCCTAGATAACAACCACCACTTTCCTAGTATAGATAGTCTTAAAATTATTCATTGTGCCCCGAAAAGCAACAAACAAAAATACATAGAATCTCTGGAATTTTCAAAACTAAACTCATTGGAACAATCTTACCTTTCGTATCGATACGACAGACCTATGTTATATCACATTATCTAGGATTTTCAAATAATTATGAATATACCTTCGAATACCTTCGAATACCATTCTTATAGTAGAGAACTTGTTGTTTTTCTCTAGCTTTATAATTTATACCTGTTTTTCTGTATTTAATACAAAGTGTTCAACTGTTCCTTGGTCTTAACTCACAATTGGTAAACTTGTGATGACGATAGAAATATCGACATAGTTAATACGTTTGTTAATTGCATATTTTCCACCTAATTTTGTGATATTCTTAACAAAGTAAACCAAAATCACCGTAAGCTTCACAGTGATATCACTTCTTCCAAAAATTCATTTTACCCTTTTATTGCAAATACATTATCTATTTATTACATTCAGTGAATGGAATTTGAGATATTTGCGGTGCTGTCGAGGTAGCCAAGTTAGCTAACCGATCTGCCCCTTCGTTACAAAATATACCTCTATGAACTGGTATCCAGTAGAATTGTATTTGAGAGTTGAATTCATTCATTACATGTGATATCAAAACTTAAACTCAAACTAAGTAAGGTACTCAACGAGTCCATAATAATAGATATAACATAATAGAATCTTAATTCCTGTGGTTGAAGATAACGTTTTAGACTTCATTTATTGCTGAACATTTTGTAATGTGAATGCTTACCCTTCTGGATTTACTTTTGGAGATCTCAGGACAGACGCAAACAGTGTTGTTCAAAATTTTACATCCATCTGAGAAAAAAGTAATTGCTTTATTATGAGCAATAATTTCGACATTGCAAGAGAGTAGTTAATCCAACCTGGAAATATTTTTACCTCTGTCAAACTTGAATGGAAGTGCTTAACTCAAAAAGTTGTAATCTACTGTGAAAGGAATATAATTATCAGTTCGGTTAAAACTGCACTTCAGGTATCAAACGATGAACTCAGTGTTAAAGTATGCTTGGGTCCTTATTGCCAAATGTACGAGTGAGTTCTTAAAAGCTATTGATTGAGTTATTCCTTATATATTAGTTTTATTTCCTACTTAATATTACAATAGGTACAAGAGGTATGTTGGAAAACCCATCGGAGTTGCTTACTTTATGAATTGAAAAGATTGAGTAAAGGAGAAGGATTTAGATCTAATTGACTATTAAGTAACCTACCTGAATTCTTTTCTTTGTTGATCTCTACACTTTCCAATAGATTTAGTTTTGTCTATTTTTTCATTGTGTAAAATTTTGAAATTATCATTATGGTTGTCTTCGAGTAAGTGATTAGAATAATGGTAATCTAATTTATGATAATTAAAACTATGTTCAAATTCCTTATTCTAATCACTTAATCGAAGAAAACCATAACTTTAATGATAATTTCAAAATTTTACACAATGGAAATAATAGACGAAAACTAAATCTATTGGAAATTTCAGAGATCAACAAGGAAATGAATTGAGGTGGGTTACATAATAGTCAATTATATCTAAATCCTCCTTTACTCAATCTTTTCAATTCATATAGTAAGCAACTCCGATAGGTTTTCCAACATACCCTTATATTTGTACTTATTGTAATATTAAGAAGGATATAAGATATGATATATAAGGAATAACTCTGTACATTAGTTTGTATCTATCTGATGAAGCCACGGTGTGGTGAAACCGCATAGTTTTGTTAATATAGTGAAAATCTAAATACTTTAGTTTTATTTCATTGAAAATATGTATATCGATTTACATCAAGTAACGACCTCCTCAATCAAGCTATTGCTGAATTGACTGATTTGTGTGCAAGCATTGGAGATCATGACCTTGACAACGAAATAATTTGCCTGCCGCGTCTGCTATCGTATCATCATACAAGACAAATTCCAGACATCATGAATTTCTAATAAAAAACAAGTACTGTGTTTTAAGGAATTTTACTTAATAATTGCGATTCGTAACGCGTTTCACTACACCGTAGCTTCTTCAGACGAATGATTATGCAGAAAAATGTAAATGAGAATATAACTATAAATGTTCTTGAGTAATTAAAAGCTTATTGGTCGCCTCCTCCTAAGTGGTTATTTATGACAGGTATATCCAATAAAATTAAGGAATAGATTGCTCCCGAAAAGATTCAATAGAGGTGAAGGGCTTAAATCGACTTGTTCATTGATGAGTCTACCTGAGTGTTTGTATTTATTTATTTCTAAAGTTTCCCAAAGATCTACCTTCCAATATTTATTATCTGTATGCAAAATTTCAAACTGTGGGTCGAAAGAATGATTATTTTCTAAGAGATGATTCGCGTAATTTGAATCTGATTTTTATTTGAAAAACTGCGTTTATGTTCCGATATTCTAATATTAAAATTTCTATGTGTTCTACCAATGTAGAAATTATCACAGTCATTGCAATTCAATCTATAAACACCTGATTTATTGTTTTACCTGGTTTGGTTTTATTATTTTTATATATTTGCCTAAATTATTATTAGTTTGGAAAGCTATGTTGAAATTATTGCTACTTAAGAATGATTTCAGTTTCTCACTTGTAATGCCAACGTAGGTTAAGGTGTTGAATTTTTGTTTCAATTTATCGACAGGGTAAACTTCATTCAATGCGATTCTACTTTGTTTTTTATTTAAAATATTATTTATTAGTTTGGGATTCTAACCATTATTTTTGGCTATTTGTTCAATCAAATTTAGTTCTTTATTGAAATTTTCTGGTGATAGCGGGATGTTAATCAATCTATGAATAAAACTATTGAATGCTGACATTTTATGTTGATATGGATGACACGACGAGTTATGTATTATAATATCTGTATGTGACGGCTTATGGTAAATTGCGAAAACATGTTTTCCATTTTCATTTGAAATTGTTACGTCTAAGAAATTTATCGAATTATTGTTTTCTATTTCGGTTGTGAATGCAATTTTTGGATGTAATGAATTTATATGATTTTCGAAAATTTTCAACTGTCTATCTGTTCCTGTGAAGCAAATAATGATATCGTCTACATAGCGATACCAGTATAAACAATATTTACTGAGTGGATGATTATGAATTAATTTCTCTAAGTTATTCATGAAAATTTCTGCTAACAAAGGACTCAACGGATTGCACATAATCAAGCCGTCTTCAATAGTATAATATTTGTAATTGAAATGGAAATAATTTTGATGTAAACAAATTTTTAATAATGAAATAATATCTGATTTAATGATAGTATTGACATGATTCCTTTCTAATTTTTTCTAATTTACCAAGTAAAAGCCTCCCAAATTCAAATATCATGAATTTCATTACAAAGTTTTTCCTCACCTTATAGATAAATATAATTTAGAAACCAATGTAGGTGAGGTTTAAAAGCTCGAGTTTCATGAAATACGAGATTGACGACGAAGGACGAAACTGACATTCAACCAAATTCTCCTCCACAATGTACATATTCTTAAACATGTTCGATATTAAAGCAATAATCCAGTTCAAAGTAGATGTATTCGATAGAGGAAATGTCCTTTTCGAAAGATATAAATAGCAACATCGAATAGCTACATATCCTGATATACTTTTGAATTTTAGATATTTAGGTTTCATGTTTCATGTTTCTATTGGTCTTGTCCCTTTTATGCAATCAATCATTTTGTTAATATACGTTCGTTGTTAACGGGTTATATATCGATTGAAAAATGCGGCGAATTTAGATTTATGAACCTTTCTCTGGAAACCATTAGCAGATTCCGGTTAACTAATGGGATTCTACTTTGTTAGACCATAATCTTAGATAGTGAATTCGTAATTTCGAACGAAACAGAATTATTAAAATGAAAATGAGTGTAATACTGTGGACTGTATCAAAACGAATACATTTGATGGAAGATTAGAACGACCTTCAACCAATAATGGATAAACGTGGCTTTGATGTTTATGGTAGGCCTAGAGAAACTGTTTTACTTGTTTGAGATAACTTCAGACTAGATATTTTATGTATCAGCCTATATAATTCAGCTACTTCAACAAATTTGAGTGAACTTAATCGCAAACTTCTCTCGGAAAAGCCTATTTCGTGCCTTATTCTAAAGGGAGATTGAATTAAATTGTAAAATATTGGTCTAAAACTTCGCGGCTGAGTATCTCTTGACAACGTTGGTTATATATAATGCTTTTCAGCATTCATTGAAAGGTTTGGAAATAATCTTGTTGACATGGTATTCCGCATATTTGCTTCTTCGATTTCAGCCTGAGTCAGTTAGCTCAAGGCAATTGATAGATTCCAGCACAAGAGGGTAATTACTTGGCAGACTTCCAGCGGCTAAACTTGGCAGAAAGTTGAAGGGGAGATTGTGAAACAAAATTAATTCGATATTCTCTTTCTTTTTCGTTCTTGGAGAAATCAAAAACAGAATAAGGGTGCTACGATGATACAATGAATGGAAAAGCTGTTCTGTATCCAGAGTAATCTAATACGATATATTTCAAAGCTCGCAATGTTGAAAGCAGATAACGAAAATAAAAAACAATTAATAATTTTGTGCTTTTATTGTTTTCGTACAATTATAATCACATTCGTTTGAAGTTCAAATAAAAATGAGTCTAATCATTAGGTACTAATTTTTATCTACTTATTTTATCTATAATAGATAATTTTCTTGAACCTGAAGTCGAAATGGATACTCGTCAATTTCTGATGCTCAAATGCCATGTTTTCAATCTACGGTATGGGGTTGAAGTTTCTCTTTTCTTCACAAGTGTGGAAAATAGAAGAAACATCAGTACAGATTCGAATCTTACAGGTACTTTAACTGAAATTCAAGTGTTCCGATACATTCGCTCAACCCTGTATACTTTCGACATACTTGGACTTGTTATTTTCTGAACGGTTGCTGTTCCATTTCAGCTTTTGGGTTGAATAAGTACAAAGATAGATTGGTGTTTGTTTCATATACTCTGTCAACGAATAAAAGATTCAGATGTTGACGAATTTACAATTCTCGGGTCTATTAACTTATAAACGAGGGTGCCTCTCTTTCGGCAGAAAATACATTAAATATTTCAGATCTCATGAATTCGAGAAGTAAAATACTGCCTTTGTGCATTGTTATAATCAAAATTGAATCATTGGCTCTCAAGAACTAAAATGAATTAAATGTAATAAGGAAAGAACGGATTCTATGCCTCATGTCAACTACAAAAATTTTACGGGATATTCCTTTTAATCGCCATACACTAGTCAATGATTGAAAAGTGGCCATTTAAATCAGAAGAGCTTTTCACATTCACAATTAAGGAAAACATACAACGAAAGAAGAGAGATAATGAACAGTATTTTTTCACCCTTCTTATTTAGGGAAAAAAATTGAAAATATTGTTGTAACTAAGCTGTGCGTGATTTTTGGACATGCTTTTGCAGAATAAACTATCTCTATCCATGATCATCCCTGGTTACGGTTCAAACCATTTCGCGTTAAACTTTACCTTCAGCATTTTCAAACTACTTGATTTGAACAGTAAATTATTCGAAATACTTGTTTTGAAAATAATAAGAGGCCTTATTATGCCGCTAATCTATTACCACATATTAAGTCATTCGAATTGAAGAAGAAGGTATGGCAGGTACTCTAATTATAGTTTAATAAGCATTCCTATTCACGACAAAAGAGTCCTTACTGGTTTCTTTGCCGTGTAGCTCTTTATAATATTAGTTTATGGAACATTTGAGTACTTGGCATCCAATTGTTTCATTTACTATCCTTTGCATGAGCTACCTAAATAATGAAAGGTGTTTTGCAAATAAGAAACCATGCGGGACATAACTCATATCCGGCTGAATCTCAATCAGTAACCAGAGTGCTCTTTTTTCCGCATTACAATTCGAAACGAAGTAACATCGAAAAATACGTTTTTTCACATTTTTTTCAATTCATTCAATTCGCCGTTCCCATACACATGTACTTGAAATTTCAAGTTTTCAAGTTATGGCGAAAAACAAATTTTAAGTACCTACCTGAAGTTGGCAAAGGAGGCTTAGATTTATGCACATGCACAGACATATCCTAGAGTAAAGACAAGCTCCTGAGCATAGATAACAAACTATTATCGTTTTAATTGTCAGTCGAATTAATTCGAACAGAATGGTTTGCTGCACAAATGAGCAAATACTTAATCTATTTTTCATTAAAAGAAATGAGAGACAGAATGTGAGTAGAACTTGTAGGAGATTTAACGAACTACATCCAAATATATCGTCTATGACAGCTGAAAAATTCAGGAGATACGTAACAAGTTTTTTCGACTGGAACGGTCCAAAATAAGATATCATTTTCATCACCTGTGGTCAACAATCAAGACAATGAAATTCCGTTCTAGCTTATTTGGATGTTAATCTACGTGCATCATTGACAATAGCAGTGCATGATCTAAATGTACCTCATACTAGTATTCACAGAATTCTAAAAACATAAACTACATCGTTATAAATCTTCATTGATCCAAAGTCCACAAGATGGCGATCCACAACTTCGAATAGAACTGTGTAAGATCCTTCTTCTCAGAACACAAGAGGATCCCGATTTTGTCAAACGGATTATCTGGACGGATGAGTCCTAATTTTTTAACGAGGTGGTCTTTAACCGGAAAAACTCACACTTTTGGCCAACCAAAATACTCATATTACGAGGAAAGAAATCCTCAAAATAAATTTAGATTTAATGTGTTTGCACTTTTGAAGGACAACAGATTTTTGTATTTTGTGTATGATGAAAACTTAAATGGTGAGGTTAGGTTAGATGAAGATTTTGAGGACCGTAGTAAGTGACTTTGTTGATACATTATCAGTAGCTGAGTCAAGGCGTTGTTGGTACCAACTGATGGAGCGCCACCTCATCGCACAAAGGGAAATCTTGGAAGAGGCCAGACGCCTGACAAATGGCAAGGTAAGATGAAATACCACCAGAGGTAATAAAGAAAGTAGCGGAAATTACTCAGAAGAAACCACTAAAGCGATGAACGAATTGCTTTGCAGAGGAGATTTTCCTGTAATATGAAAAACAGCAAAACTAGTCCTTATAAGAAAAAAGGAGAAGACGAAAATGACCCAAAAGATGAAGGCCACTGAGTCTCCTGAACTAGTTGGCAAAACTAAACGAGCAACTGATTGGAATGAGACTTAGAAAAAGTTGAAAAATGAAGGTGATATATCGCGATCACAATTTGGTTTCAAGGAAGGAGGTTGACTGTTGATGCTCTGAGGTGTGTTGTTGAAACTGCAGAGAGAGAGAGAGAAGAGGAAAACTCGGAAAACAAGAGAGTTCTGTCTTATGGTGACTCTGGACATAGAAAATTCATTCAACATAGCAGTGTGGCATATTATTCTCGATGAAATGGAGAGAAGAAGAGTGTCGCCATACTTACTGAATATTGCCATAAGTAACCTGAAAGAGAGACGTGTCAGCTATGAAGGTAAGGAGTATCACATGGCTTGTGGTGTACCACAGGACTCAGTTCTTGGGCCTCTTTATGGAGTATTCTGTTCGACAGGGTCTTGAGGTTGAACCTGCCCAAGGGTGTGAAAATACTGGCTTTTGCTGACAATCTAGCTGTACTTCCAATTGCAGATATAGAGACAGAACTGATGGAAAAACCTAACAGAGCCCTAAAGAAAATAATTGCTTATCTGAAAACAAGTGAACTCAAAGTCTGAGCCCAGAAGATGGAAGTTATACTTCTATCTGGACGAAAGAAATATGGACATATAGAGGTGTTGAGGAGGAGGCTATAATAACTCCAGGAAAAACCCTTAAATACCTAGAAGTGGTGTTAGACAGGAATTGGAGCTTTGGAGAGCATATTATTCAGAGAGCAGTCAGAGCTGGTGAAACGATCGTAGCCATCAACCGGCTGACAACCAAAATTGGCGGAGGATGCCAAAATAAGAGGAAAATTCTGAGCAGTGTAGTATACTCAATTTTTTATATACTGCTCCTGTGTGGTGGAAGACACTTCAAGGGGAAGTACAAAATAGTGGCTGAGCTCCTGAGGAGGAAAGTAGCCAACGGAATATCCCGTGCGTATAGTCTGTCTCTACAAGAGCGCTGGAGGTTATAGCAGGAACCATTCCTTCAGATGTGGTAGCAAAGGAGAGAAACAGCACTTATGGGATTGGTAAGAAAAACAGGATGAAGGAAAGAATAATCCCAGTGGAAAACTGGCAGGAAAGATGGTCGACAGAAACGAAGGGAGTTTGGACAAAGAGGTTGATACCGAACCTGGTCTCCTGGTACAACAGGATGCATGGAGAGGTAGATTACCACATCACTCAGCTCATCTCGAGACATGGATGCTCCCAGTTTTATTTATATAGAATAGGTAAGGCGCAGCATACTGCTTTCGAGTGCGTCAGATGGGAAGAACACAAAAGGAAATGAACAAGAAAATAGGAAGGGTCGTGACCGAGAACACCATTGTTAACTGTATGTTGGCGTCGCAGGAAAATTGGCTAGCTGTTAATAAATATGATGTAGAAGTCATGAAAAGGAAGGAAAAAGACGAACGGAAAGGTGAAGCGGAAAGTGAATAAACGACTGTAATGGTAAGTATGCATGGAGGTAATGCAAAAGCGGTATCCATACATATCTTGGAAAATAGGAGGGTTTTACTTAGGGTACACTCCGTCAGATGCTGATGATGAGAGTCCTACACTACCCGACGTGACAGAGTCAAAACGTTGGGTGTCCATAAAGATTTTTGCTCCCACCGACCAACAAAAACAAAAGATAGATTGAAACGAACTCCATGGTCTCCTGCTTAACGTCTATGGATTTTTATCTTTTGGGAAAACTGATAGATGAAATTTATTCTGAACCTGTGACAACGAGATATGATTTGCATAATAGACTGCAAAATGCTTTCATGTGGTTAAATGTGGAAGAACAGAGGCGAGCCACATCACAGGGTGTTATGCGTTGAGTAGAACTATGTTTAGAAGTGAATGGTCATTATTTTGAACAATTATCATGAAATGTAGGAAAATAAAGCTTGATTCTTTTATATATTCTTTAATTTGACAACAAGTGCAGTTTCGCATTTTTTTCCCTCTGAATTTATCAACTGTCTATGCACGTGAAGGAATCTAAGCCACCTTTGCCAACATAACATGAAAACTTGAAATTTCAGGTACAGGGTATGTATGGAAACTCCATTCAGTTTTAACGGTGAATCTAGTGAAATGAAAAAATATTGGTTACAATTCGAGAAAACGTAGTTTTGATGAGGCGAAAAACGAGCACTCCGTATACTGACTGAGATTGAATCGAATATGAGTTTTTTCCGCATGATTTCTTGTTTGCAAAATACCTTTAATAATTTTGTCAGCTCACGCCGTTCTCGAGATATATCAATTTTTTAAAGAGCAAAAATCGATAATTTTCCAGTGAAACTAGGATATCTCATGAACGAAACAAGCTAGACTTATATGTTAGATGTTTTTGTAATTGAAAAACAAGTGATATCGAACCAGTCATCAATATATAGGGTGTTCTTTATTAAATAATAAAGTTGATATGCACTGTTTGTGTAACCGTGTAACCAAAAGTGCCATTGAGGTGAAGATATCTCAGAAATAAAGCTTTGGACCAGATGAATCAAATACCAAAATTTCAGAATGATAGGTTTATCTGTTCTCCATGTGAAAAAGAGAGGATTTACAAAACTCGAATAATTGTATTTAGAATAAATGCTTGTATCTATAATTTTGGTGTGTGTCAGAAAAACACAAATGTGAGCTCAGGAAAATGTAACAGGGGAACCATACTATATTGCCTATGATTCAAATAAACGAATGAAAAAACCTGAGGAAAAAAACTTTTCCCTGTCGCTATTGCACTAGTAATAGCTTGTCTGTTTATGTTGTGTTAGTGTCGTGTGTACATAAAGAGTACCAAAGATTTTTCTGCTTAGCAGATTCAATTCTCATCTTGCACTCCATGATTTCCAGACGAAGACAAGGGTGAAAGAAAGGACAGGAATCTGTAACAACTGAAAAAGAAAACTAGCAGAAAAATATTTCAACAATCATACCTGACTCTTAAATGTCTAAACACACTTGAATTTAAGAAAAGATTTTACATAACAAGCAAGGCCATAAAAAGAATAAAAAGATAATCAAAAGTACATAACCTGCGATATTTCCTCTTTCGCGGAGATGTTGTTCCGTCGCAGCGTGAGTCCCCTGAAACATAACCACTTCCTTGTTCTTGCTTGCCAATTTTGAAGTATAATCTCGCAAAATCCCTTCAATATTCGAACTCAACAAAAACAAATCCCTCTCTGTTTGACCAAGAGAGCCCCGATGGGTAGTGATGTCGATTATGATCTATAGATGTTCTAGAATCATTATGAAACCAATAATTTGGGTTGACACCTCCCATTTAGTATTTCTCCATAAACGTCTTATAGGCCACTCAACTTGGATACCCTGTATTGTTGTCATTCTTATTCAATGCCAATGTTCCTATCGAGAATTCAAACAAATCAGAGGCTTAAGTTATTTTTCTGGACTACAATAATTTCTACATATGTCAAACTAGTTGCTCTCTCAAATTTAGATATAATGAACATAAAATTATTATTAACTCAATTCTGAAACACACGAAGGATTTCGAAAAAACCTTTACTTTGAATTTTCAGTGATTAAAATCAAAATAATTCTGTTATAAACCTGAAACTCCTACTTGTTTTTAAACTGTAAATATTAGATTTCAATATGACTACACCCTTCTAGAAGTTGTCAAAGATTTTGTAATATAGTGTATTATTTTTGTAATATTGTTAATACTGGTTGTAAGTAGTTTTTCAAACTCACGGCCTATAATATATCATCGATAACAATATGAGATTGTATATCTTTTGCACATATAACAATGATGTTTGTAAATAAAATACATTACTATATTTTCTGAGCTTAGTAAGAAAGTCTAATATTGTTGAATTGTTATTAAAATATTGCTTGTGATACACGACTTAATCGTTCCATATTAACTTTCACAAAAATACGCTGTCACTTGAATTTTTCACAACGATTGTTGAGACTTTAGTTTATTGTAATTGAATGTTATTTGTAAAAATTCAAACAACAGCATGAGTTTTATGCTTATCTTGATCTGTAAGTATAATTTGAAATAAAAGATATTTTTCTTCTAGTTTTATGACAACTGAAAAAAAACCTTTGTATTTATGTGAACCTCATTGTATAATATTCATATATTTTTGACTCATGTGAGGATCTTCAATAATGCAATTATTTTACAGCCATAAGTATAAAATTTCTTTGTATCTCCTTAATATTCCCTAACTCATAAACCATTATAGGAAACGGATGTGGTCATACAAATCAGGTCTTTGCATTCATCAATCGGATATTCTATTTTCGAAGATTGAATTTTTGTAGAGGTTATCTCGTTGCTGGGAAAGGAAATTGATGAATATTTTAGTAGTCTAACTTGAACCTCAAAGATGTTCGCAGAGACCATTTTTATTTAATTGTTCCAACTCGTGGCTTCCGATTACAATACTCATGATGTGCTACTGTAGAATGCAACAATTTGCTCTTTTCACAGATCACCCTTCCAAATTCACAAGTCTAATCGTGGCATAGTTTGGAGCATTAATATTCCCCTAGAATAATTTTTTTTTATTTGTTCGCAAATAAATAATTCACTTCAGTATGTAACAGAGTTCTTAAATTTCCTTTTATTTCGTGAAGGACATTGTATAACTAAAAGCCATAACACCTCGCTGAATTTTTTTTGGGCGACACAAAGTTAACTGTAAGTTTAGATGCCCTTCTGAGTGTCGAAGCAACCCCAAACGACAGTGTCTGGTATCAATTTACATTCGATATCTTTACGTGTTTATTAAAAATAGAGAGAAACGTTTATTGTAGCATGAAGAGCCCATACGTTTTGATTCTCTTGAGAGTGTCAAAATATGACGTAAAATTCAATATAGTTGTTTTCTTCATTGGTAATGACTAAAGAGTTTAATTATGTTCACAGTTGTAAGAAATTGCCGACTCAATATACTGTATAAATTTTATCTCTATGTCTATTAGTATTTCTGAGAATGGAGTTTTGACAGACAAACAGACCTATTTCTCTATCAGGATATGGAATTCTAAAGCAACTAATTCGTTGCAGTTAAATATCAGGATTCTAAATATGAGAGGGAAAAAACACTTTACTACGTTTATTTGTTGATAACCGACCAATTTCGACGCTTAGGTCATTTCAAGGGTTGAAAATTAACTTAAGCATGAAGACGAACACAAGATATATTTTTTCTATAAATGTTAAGTAGGGGGGAATTATTGATCTCAAAATTGCTACTAAAACTAGTACAATGTGGATTTTTTCTGAGCTTATTAATTCTCAAACTTCCCAACACATTCATTCTTCTTTCTTCACTGCATTTGTGGGGGACATTAGGATTGTTGATTGAATGTGCTCAAATATTTGGGATTTTTGTCTGATGATATATGTTCTTTGAATATGCATTCAAAATTTCTTCCAGTTGGATCTACACAAGCTGAAGGGCATTTGTTACATTCGATTTTGTAATTACCAGATGGTTTGTGTCTGTCTGTTTTCTGTTCTGCATTAGAAAGTATTTTTCTGAGATTTGGATCATTTGAGATTGAGGTGGTTATTTTAAATTTTTAAGAATGATGAGAGATGAAATGTTCATTCGGCTTTTTCTTAAATGCAATAAAATAATTATGATATTCGATTTTCTTCTTTGCATCTAACGATTTTACTTATGAGATAAGCTGATGTATTGTTATTGAAGGCTATTCTTGTCATGGTATTTCCGTTTTGAAGTGTTGAAGTAAGGGGGAGATAGTAAAAGCTCCGTAGACCATAGAATTGTAGGCGGCGAGTTCATGATTTAAATGATTGAATGAGTCATTGGGGATTGTTGTGCCTGTGAATGATTCTTTTCTATGTTATCCAAGAACTTGATACTGAACAACGATCTAGCCAAAAACAATATTCTCATGGCCTAATTAGAAAATTTCATACATTTTTGAACTTCGTCAATAAAAATAACGATTATTTTATATTCACCACTTAAATTGAAACTTATAATTCCATGAATTTTGTAGACTTAACTTCAACAAACATAAACATAATCCTAACTTATAATATCTATTCTCAGTTCGATATTTCAAAACGGAAAAAATACCAAGAAAAAATAGCGTCCAACAACAATACACGCTTTCATAAATCGAATCACTAAACGCAAAGAAAAACCCGAAAAAAGATATGATATTTTCCATTATGTCAGCCCACTTTCTCACAAAATAAAACATTTCCGAATTCAAAATAACGACGTCATTTTCAAATAGTCCAAATGTCAGCAAATTACTTTTAAATCGAAAACAGAAAATAGATAAACTCAAACGATTTGCTTTTTACAGAATCGAATGCAACAAACGTCCCTCAGCATATGGAAGTAGAGCAGGTAGACATTTTGGATGCAGGGTCAAAGAGTATACCATCAGGCAAGAAATCACATATTTGAGCACAGTCAAATAGCATACCACAAAATTATATTAGACAATCTCAAAGTTACAATAAAGGAATAAGAATGAATCTGTTGGAAAGTTTGGAAATAAATAAGCTAACCTCTACTTTTACTACTTTCTATAGTCAAATTGAAATAAATAACTTCGCCATACTTAATACATATATCTTGTAATCACTCTTGTACCACAGTTAGTATTCAACACTTAAAACTGTCCAGATGGTCATGTATTAACGAATAAATATGAAAATTGAAATTTGAAGAATTTTTGTCTTCTTTTGCTATAAATGACTCATCTTTTTATATCAAATTATACACTTTTCTGCTGATTGACAATCAACTATAGAAAACTGCATAACCATTACCTTTAATAAAAATTCTACTAACGATATTTTGGTTTTATTCATCACCTATTCCTTTCCGCTACTATGAATTATCAGAAACAAGAGATTGCATATTGGATGACAATTGTATTCAGTTTGATTCTTTCAATCGAAAATAGCCAACAAGTTATCCTGAGTTTCTTGAATGGTTTTCGAAAGAAAATATTCAAATTAATCTCTTATGTGAAAACCAGGTATTTCAAGTGATAATTTTTGCCTTTTCAATTTGGATAAGTCAGAAAATGATATAGAAGCCACAGAAGTAAAATTCAGGATTACAAAGAAAAATCTAAGAAAAAAGATCTATTTTCAATTTATATAATGAACAAAGCATATTCCTCTTAATACTAATGAAATAAGAAATGAAAATTCTCATTTTAATAACTGTAATGAAGTTTAGAAGGCACTGTCAAATATTTGTCTGAATCATTTCTGGGGGGACACAAAAATATAATTATGTCGATTTGCAAACATCACAATAGTAAAAAGATGACGATGGATCAATGTCCACAAATTCTTCATGAGCCCATTTTTTGCACTTGTGACACTGAATCCAGTCTTCATAGAAGGTTTCTCCACAGATGATGCATTCTGTATCATGATTTGTTTCTTCCCTAGTTAAACTCTGGATATTCTTTCTCGATGTCACTTGCCTGATTGCTGCTTTCATTCTATCTGTTGCTTCCTTGAAGCGTTAGGGAGAGGGAACAATTTTTGAAGAAATGCATTCAAACTATGAGATGCAACTTGCTCTGCACTATTTTTCGCAGTAGGTGGCTGCGTGCTGCCACTTGTTGATGGTTGTGATGCCTGTGTAGTGGTCGAATGCTGGGAGCAACTGGAGGATGGTTGCTGGGTAGAAATAGTTGATGGCTGTTGGATGCCGCTATTGGATGGTTGCGAATTGAGACTTGTGGATGATTTTGATTTTACGCTGGTTGATGGCTGCTCAAAAGTCTCACCCAAAACTGGTTTCCGTTCGATATTGGTCATTGATGATGGCAAAAACTCCAAATCAGTATAAATCTCCATAGTGAATGGATAAATTTCGGTGCATTCGAACCCATTTTGTGCTATTTCTAGTCAAGCTACCTTAGTGAAAGCTGAATTGACAAGGGAAGCGACGTCATAGTCTAAAATTCTCGCTCCTGGATGTTTTTTCATCCACGTGGCACTTGTTGAACTGAATACAGACTGAAACGACTTGAAAAATACCCGGTCGTACGGTTGCACTTTGTGGGTTGTGTGTGGTGGTGTGCTGAGCATATGGATGTGATATTGATTAGCACGAGCTAACTCTATCACTGCCAATTCTTTATGGCTCCCGTGTCCATCGAGAATCAGAAGAACAGGGTGTTCCTTCGAAGATTGTGCGTGCTGTTTGAAGTGCTGGAGCCACTTCAAAAATATCTCACCATTTATCCATCCATTTTCATGTGGAATAGCTATGCTTTCCGTTGGAGCTCCAACCATCAATCGACCATCTTCATCGATCCGTTTTCTCGAGAAGATGAAAAGAGGAGGTACAAAGTGAACAGTCACACTTTACGCAAACATCAAGGTGATGTTTCGTACCCTCTCACCAGTTATCAACTTGCCTACTTACTTTTTTCCCTCAGTAGAAATAACTTTCTCATTTTTGTGCACCGTCGAGACTTCCGTTTCATCATATTTTTCCTGAAGCTGAAACAGCTGATTATTAAAACAATCTACTTAAGGTTTATTGAACCCAACAGCTCTCGCGATACTGGTTGGCTCTGGAGTTCTAAGAACAATATCTGGGAGTCGTTGTGAAAAGCTTTAGTAAAAATCTTTTCCGGTCATTTTTCCCCTTGTTGCATCTATGAGAATTTTTAGTTGCTCTGCGAACTGGAAAGCCAGTTTCAAAAATTCCGCTTCCGTTAGCGGCATCAGCGGGTCATCTAGATAGATAACATGTTCATGAAGTTGCAGAGGTTGATCGTTGAAAAATTTGTGATCCAACCTCCTCAAATTCGGCTTGAACTCTTTTTCTTCTCCATCACCTATAGCTTTTATTTTATCCTGGAGCGTACTTCTTGGAACACCATACCGTTCAGCAGCTCTTCTTATAGATAGATTTCTCTCCTGAACACTCCGGATCGCTCTTTTCATAGTATTTTCATCCCAACTTCTAGTTGTTTTTCTCTCTTTGAATTTTGGCATTTTCTGTGGAGAAAACATCAGATTTTCATTCATTTATTCCCTATTGCAGTATAAAAGCGACTCTAACATAAAGATAAGCAGACGACTCGACATGACACAGCAACAGGGATTCATAATTTCACTATTTCATTCATAAAATCCAAAATTCACCACTCCTGAAATGGATGGGCTGCCCGATAAATCGATTCTACCAACCGATTCGATACTATGTCATGTCTATCGCCAATATCAATATGAACAGCTTCAAATATTTAACATATTTTTGAACTATAATGACAACCTTTGTGAATTAGTATAATGCCATGGTGGGATACTTACATTGTTTAGAAAAAACTGAGTTTGAGAAGTGTGCGGCACAGATGAAAGAACCGACACTAGTATATGATCGACTGTCACGTATGGCTATATGTTGCTACCGTTATTTTGACGTGGCGCCTGTTAATGTATGTCTGCGGGATTTTCTGGAACTAGCTTCAGCCAGGGGTTATCGCAGGCCGGGACTACGCGACTCTCCCCTACCCTACAGATTAAATTTGCTTTTTTCCACTTAGTCAATGACCTAAAAGTAAAACATGATTCTATAAAGAGTCTTTTACATTTACTTAGTATCTATGTATATGGAAGCATCTATTCAACAGAATTATCATAAATTTTTGTTCAATTTATCATCTACCAACATTTATTATGAAAATATTAAAATATTTCTTCTTCATTTCTATAATAAATATTTGACTTGGTAATCGCATGGTATCATATGTATGACAGTCACATCATATAGTCTCGGAAATACACTTCTGATTGAGACACTTTGCAGGAATTGAGTTTAATATAAAATAACAGAAGGCCTCACTACTCCAAATTGATGTCAAATGAGTCAAGAGGAATCCATTCAGTGTTTTTCAAGGAATCATCCACGTAATTTTAAGAATATATGAATTGAAGTTACTTTACTCGTTGAAGAACAACTGCTTCCAAATAAAACAGTTGTGAAGTCTCAGACAAATGGATGAACAAGAAAAGTTGATTAGAAAAGGGATGGATATGTTCTTGTTAAATAAGAGGCAAATATGAAGTTTATAATATATATATTTTCCATAACTTTCCTAAAATCATTTCAACACAAAATAAATCTATGAATAATATCCAGTAGGTAACAGTTTAGGGATTAAATTTCCAAGATACAATGTATTGTGCTTAAAAAGGCAGATTCAAGAGAATATTTCATAACGATTTCGATTATTTGGCATATCCTAAACTAGCTTGTGATGTGGTAGATAGGGTGACAGTCAACGAGTGACTTATTATTTTATATATCATGCTTATTTCCAAGCGATGAGACATCAAAAAATTGTGATGAAAACCTCGTTTTCTGAGAAGAAATTGTAACTGTCTTCTTCTTTCCTTACCTCTGTAGGTATATAAAAATTTCCTTTGAGAGTAATAATTGGTATCTGGTCTCAGATGTACCTAGATATAATTTTGTGAATTTCTTAGGACGAACGTGAAAATCCACCAAAATTAATTATGGGTATATTTCAATATACGTTTGCACAATGCTGGTTAGGTAATGTTGAGTTTCGAATCATTTTTCTCAGAGAAATCAGTGGAGAAAAAGAACTTGTAATGAATGATTGCTTCTAGGAGGTCAAAGATTGAATGTTAAGACACATATTTTCAAAGTTTCTTGAAGAAAAGAGAACGAAAACCATAACCGTTTAATTTCTAATCTAAAGAATACCGTGGACAATAAAATTGCACTTTTCGTTAGACGAATGTAATTTGATGGTCACTAATCCAACGACTTGTGGGTTTTATCAAAAAAGTTTTGATTACCGTAATAATTTGCTGCTAATTGAAAATAAATTGATTCAACTAGCTGTAATTTGATTTGGCATCGTCAAGAGTTTGTTTGAATGATTTACATCATTTTTGTTTTGTGTTTTGGAGAATACAGTTTGAATGTGAGTTCGTATTTGAAGCTTACAAAAATTATTTTGGGCATCCGCTTGAAAGGGGTGACGAGCCTTGGGGTCCCCAAGAGGTTTGTAAAACGTGCTTTGAGTTTCTTAGTTTATGGACAAATAAAAAAATAAAAACTTTTTGGCACGAAACTGCTATGATCTAAAAAAAATCTGTTAACTAACGTGATGACTGCTCTTTTTGTTAGGGGGATATAATTGGAATTACCCAAAAAATCAAGCTAAACGGGAATATTCTTTCATATAATCGGCTCAAAGATAAATTCTGAGCCCTAGAACTTCCCTAGCTAATGTTCCAGAAGTTGATTGACATTGAGACGAAAGCTGATAGTAGTGATTAGTAACTTTGAATGTGATCTGAAATCGCTAAAATTATTCAATCAGAATGATTTCAAAGATCCAATCAGAGATCTGGGACTGTCAAAAAGTCTGCTTTAGAAATCCTAGCTCCTAGGCTAAAGGAAACAACTGACTCATATGATTTGGTTCAAATAAAGTCAACATTTTTTATCCCAACAAAGTGATTACACAAAGTATTCCTGTTCTCTCTGCTTGTGGGATGGGGCTAAGAATCAACACTGGGTTGAAAAAGATAGGCCTACTCGAGAAGCTCTAATTCCACGATAACAAAAAATGATCAATCTACCATTAGTATCAAGGAATCACATAATCTCTCTTAAAAAAACTGGAAATTTCTTCCTTGTCCCAAAAGTTCCCAACACTGAGTGCAGAAAAGATAACAGCGGGCATCGTTATGGGCCACAGATTAAGTGATTAATAAAAGACACCAGTTTTTACTATAACAGGGAAAAATGCTAGAATGAGTTTGTTTGGCTTGTTCAGAACTTTTTGAGAAATGTCTATTTTCACACGTTTAACAACTAATGAGTCATTTTGAAATTTTTGGATGTAAGATGAGTATCAAGTTATACTTTTTCCACAATCACCTAAATTTTTTTCCAGCTAATCTTGAGGATCTAAGTGAATAACAGGGCGAGATATTCTATCAGGACTTTCGAACTATGGAGGATGGCTATGAAGGCTACTGGAATGCACACGTGATGGTTAACTATTGTTAGATCATTCAGAACAGCTCACTGATTATAACATCTGCGAGAAAATGTTACAAATAAAAATTTTTCCAATTTGATAGTTTTATAAATTAAGATCAGTTTTGAAGAAGTTGTGTTTCCTAAAACAGAGCTGATATAGATGTTTTAATCACGCATTTGTCATTAAGAATTAGGGTAATATCATGTACTATAACTCAAGCATCAAATTTGCTGTTGAGCGGTATTATATTTAATGGATTATTGTCTCAGTTGGAACATGAGACAGTTATTTTGTCTAATAATCACATATAAGATGCTATTTTACATGTCTAACCTTATTGACAAATATAAATTATATCTCATTCCTGAAAATACAAAATTTTCTCACACCCCTTGCGCAGTAGATGGAAAGGCATGAAATCTGGTGGTTACTTAAGATAACCCTGTTACTGGTAGCTACCATTCTTAATATGATTCAGTTTCCAATAATTTAAGATAATAATTTCACTGATAAGGAGGCACTGGTAGAAAGAAATACAACACTACTTGCAAACATACCTATAAACAGAGAGCTATGGATCTCTTTATCAATTCATATTTTTGACTTACGAGAACTTAATTATAATATATTATAAGGTTCGAAACAATAATATAAAGGAAATAGTAACCAAGCTTTGATGTGATGACAATGAAAACTCACTAGATTCTTTCAACTAACCTACGTGAACTGTAATTTCGAGAAGTTAAAATTTTCTCTTTCAATTAGATAGCATGTGTGAAATAAATGTTCTTATTTATTCAACCACTCAAATTGTTTCAATATTCAATCATTTTATAAAGCTTGTTATTTCAATTTTAATTTATATTGTTTTACAATATTAGGGGACAGTGACGCACTCATGTTCGTTTATCTTCAACATACAGATTTATAAATTGGCGAAGATTGAAAGATCCTTTTCTACCACATCTACAATGCTGAACGTAAAGGACCATATTTATTATGGAAAAATTGTGATTGTTATTAATGCATTAATCAATAAATTCGAAGAGATGTATGATTGTCATGGACATTTTGAACCTGCAAAGTAGAAGAAATGAAAATTCTGCTAATATGTTTCACAGAAAGAACAATTATTCTCTACGTTGAAGCACTATTCTAGTAGCAGATCTACATCAATATGGAGAATGCATAAAATGGGGGAATCATAACCTAGGTTTCTCCTACATTTCAGGAGTATCCAGTATTACTTTAGGCCATACAAAATTACTTAGGCTTTTAGGCCTGAAATCTACGATCAGATAAATAAATTATATTCTTCACGTGTGTTTTAATCTCCCTTTAATTTGCCTCAGTTGAGATGTATTTTTCATAGCCTCTTCTGATCGAGTATATTTCAGTTTCGTACTTTGCTGTCCAATGAAGATTTCATATAAATGTTAAGAGTTGGCTGATTAAAGTTGAGTATATAGAAATTACACTCTGATTATAGAGGCATTGATTTGTTGGTTATAAATCAGCATTATGATAAAACTGTTTGATTATATATAACCTGAGGCTTCACAAGTGAACTTCATCAAGTTATCTCTCTTTGCCAAAATCGATTTTTCAACTAAAACTATTTGAATATAAATTGTTTTCACTTTTTATGTACATTATTCACATTGACCAATTAGTTAATAATTCTTTGTTGATTTTTGAATTTAAATTAATTAATGATAAATAGAAGAAAATTTGAGTCACACTCTTCCCAATTCATTTTTGAAATTTAGGTTGAAAAGATGATTCTTCAAGAAAATCTTTCGCGTAATTAAAATTAGTTTTCCTACTAATGAAATCACGATTGATTCTATCAAGATCTACCAATATACATCTTACTTCAACTACCGCAGCTAAGTTTGTATTATTGTCCAAATTTCAATCCTTCTCTCATTCACCGTTATTGTTTTATGTGTTTTTGGAACATTTGTATTAAGTCTCCTAGTATCTATACCTATCTATCCAAACACATTAAAATTAATTAACCCATTAGGCCCAACTGTACCCAAATGGGGACACTTTATAGCACTTGATACCAAGGCAATATAAAGGACGTCTAAAATACAAACCAAGAGTACTTGTGCGTTCATACAATAGATTGCTTCATTTAATTTTTCAAAAAACAGGGAAATTTGGGATTCACAAATACAAGTAAACGATGATTTTTACTAAAATATATTATTAAATGCACGACGCGTTTCGATATACGGTATCAAGAGCGAATGAATACTACAAATATATCTTACTAACAAATTTTATATATATATATATTAAAAAGGCAATCTACTCAGAGCTATCTGTACTTGAACTAATGTTAAGGAAATAAATTTAATAAGGGTGAGTTATTTATGTCTTCCTGATCATTTAGAATTTCCGGTGAATACCTAAATCTGTTAATTTCAAGTACTTGAAATTATACCTCTATTCTCAGAATGTAGCATTTTAAATTCTGAATTGAAAGAGTGACCATTTTCCGTAAGATGATTTGAACAATTTTACTCGGTTTTTCCATTGATGAAACTGCGTTTATGTTCAGAGATTCTAACATCAAAATTTCTTCCTGTTTTACCTATATAAAAACAATTGCAATCTGCTCAATCCAATCTCTAAACACCTGATTTATTTTCTTTATTAATTGGAGATTTATAATTCCTGATAAATGAACCTAAATTTGTTGATGTTTTGAACGCTATATTTAAATTTGAATTTTAAGAAGGATTTCCATTATTGCTAATATTGCCTATATATGTTAAACTATTGAATTCCTTGTCTTGGTGTTCACCGATTGGATATATATGTTGTAAAGCTAATTTTGTTTTTCCTTATGTAATATGCTGCTAACTAAATTTGCATCATAACCATTATTTATTGCGATCTGATTTATCAAATTCAATTTTTGAAATAATCATCATTAAACATCGGTGTGTTCAAGAGTGCTGCAACTTTATGTTGGTGAGGATTTGCCGATGTAAAATAAATTGTGATATCTTCATGAGAAGGCTTATGATAAATTGAAAACTGGTGTTTATAATTTGATCTTGTTATTGTTAGGTATAGGAAATTGATCGAACCATTCTGTTCTATTTCAGAAGTGAATTTTATTTTTGGGTGCAGATTGTTGATGAAATTTCGAATACAGTGAACTGTCTGTTTGTTCCTGTGAAACACACAATAATATCATCGACATATCGATACCAATATAGGAAATGTTTACGAAGCGGGTGTTTTTGAATAGTTTCTTTCTATGTTATCCATGAAGATTTCTGCTAATAGAGGGCTTAAGGGGTTTCCCATTTGGGATTTACAACTGTTGGATTTTATTGTCAGTGTGAGTTGCATGTGTTGTGAGGATGTAAACGTTTTCTCATGTATATAGTACAATACTTCATGTAAACAATTAGAAATTACTGTTGTTTTTTCATAAAGTTTTTTGTTTGGTTTTGCAGCCGTCCTCGTTTGGGGACAATGAATTTTTGCGGGTCAAACTGTAATTCGAATTCGATTTATTAGATACTGTTTATAATGGATTCAGATAAAGTTAGTGCATTCATTACTGATTATTTTTATGAAAAGTACTTCAAACGGCGTGACACAGTACTTGAAGATATTAGTAATTATAATTATAATAACGTAGAAACTGTTATAAAACCGCTTGAAGAGATGATGAAATAACGGATAAAAGGCATATAAATAAACATGAATTTGATCGTTCTGAACAGCTCCAAGATGTATCAGGGAAAATTTAGTTTCATTAGGACAAATTTCTAGAAACCGATCATGAAGACAATATATCTCTGTCAGAATGGATAAAACAGAAAGAAAACTTCAAATCTAATCTATCAAAAATGAAACCAAAAGTTCATCAATCTGGATTGAAGGTGAAATTGATCTTTGTATAAATGAAAACGCAACTGAAAAATAAAACTCGGGTAAAAACCTTTGAGAGGCTGATGGATGAAGGAAGATATTTCAAGACTTATAGCAGAACAATCACAACTATGTGCAACTCACAACAACAATCATTCGTTTGGTATTACAGCACAAGATAGCAAGAGTTCTGTCGGAATATTACTCTTTAGTTAGTAATACAAGGTACATAGGAAACGTTTGTTTTGAAGTCTAGATTAGTGTCTAAAGCTATGTCAAAAAATCGCTTTCAGGAAATAAGAACAATCTTGCATTGTGCTGATAATTCAAAACTTGATGGAAAGGAAAAAATGTACAAAGTTAGACTGCTTATGGAAATTCTGAATAGAAACTTTCAACAGTGGGAAATTTTCCATTCTAAGTTGACTATAAATGATCAAATATTTCGTTCATTGTGCAAAAAGTTTATGAGAAGAAAGCCTGTGCTATGATATGCAGCTCCTTTGGATACTGTTACAAATTTTAAACCTTTTGTGGTGCAAAACCATCTACTGTTACGGAAATGTAGTGGCAAGTTCGTTATGTCTTGGCCCTAGAGTCATTTTGAAACTATAAGAATGGGTATCTTATCCGTCAGATCACTGCATATTTTCTGATAAATATTTTAACAGACCTAGTTTTAGGGCAACAGGAAACATTAAGGATGATCACCTGGAAAAGTGTCCTTTATCATCAGTACCTCAAATGAAAAAAGAGAACTTGGCATTTTTCATTTCATTTACCACTTGTGAGAGATGAAAGATGGTGTTCAATTAGAATGCAAAAGATTGATATTCCACATCCTTTCCACTTTTTCCAATATTACACTTTCATGGGGAGGTGTTGATATCCTGGATCAAAGTGTTAACAACTACAGAATATCTATTAAGAGACGAACGGTGGTGGTTTTCTCACACATATTATGCACGTGACTGTTTGTTTGTGCAAATGAAGTCGATTTGTTAACTTTTTTTGGGGGCATTAACCTTATCTGTGGAGCTTTTCTGAAACATCACATACCAAGAGCAGATTTTCTGTTTCTACACCCAAGAGTATAATACAAGAAGAAGGCAGTAATTATCCAATGAAAATTAAGAAACACTTACGATGTAAAGTTTGTCATGTCAAAACTGGTTGGAGATGTGTTAAATGCAATATTACTTTATGCTTAAAACGAAAATGTTTTGGAATATATCATACGTCCTCTTAACAGGATTTGCTTCGTTGACCTTCAATAAACTTTTCTTGAACTAGAATTTTTCGTTACACCCCCAAATGTCGAAGTGTACCCAATAGAGCCCACCAATGTTTTGTTGAGGGAGATTGGAAAAAAAATTCTTTTCATGTTTATTTGTAAACAAATTCACTTCTTAGATGTTGAAAATGTGAAAAAAATCATGATTCAATCATAAACCATTCCATAGATCGAACGGGTCATGGTAAAGTGAATGAAGAAATGATTTCTAGTGTATATAACCTAAGCTGTGGTAGTTGAAGTAAATTGATATTGGTAGAACTTACAGAGTTAATATTTAAAAGAATTTCATGTTATGAAAAACTTGATATTCATTTTCATTTGAATTTGGGAGGCTTTCACTTGGTAAAATTCCATTATCGATAATAAAAAACAAGCAGCTATTGTGTTTTAAGGAATTTTACTTAATAATTGCGATTCGTAACGCGTTTCGCTACACCGTAGCTTCTTCAGACGAATGAATGTACAAAAAATAAATGAGAATATAAATATAAATGTTTTCGGGTAATTACTTTTTGGGTTGCTTCTTCTTAAGTGGTTATTTATGACAGGTATATCCAATAAAATTAAGGAATAGATTGCTCCCCGAAGAGATTCAATAGAGGTGAAGGGCTTAAATCGACTTGTTCATTGATGAGTTTACCTGAGTGTTTGTATTTATTTATTTCTAAATTTTCCCAAAGATCTACCTTCCAAGATTTATTATCTGTATGCAAAATTTCAAACTGTGGGTCGAAAGAGTGATTATTTTCTAAGAGATGATTTACGTAATTTGAATCTGTTTCTTTATTTGAAAAACTGCGTTTATGTTCCGATATTATAATATTGAAATTTCTATGTGTTCTACCAATGTAGAAATTATCACAGTCATTGCAATTCAATCTATAAACACCTGATTCATTGTTTTCACCTGATTTGGTTTTATTATTTTTATATATTTGCCTAAATTATTATTAGTTTGGAAAGCTATGTTGAAATTATTGCTACTCAAGAGTGATTTCAGTTTCTCACTTGTAATGCCAACGTAGGTTAAGGTATTGAATTTTTGTTTCAATTTATCACATACAGATATTATAATACATAACTCGTCGTGTCATCCGTATTAACATAAAATGTCAGCATTCAATAGTTTTATTCATAGATTGATTAACATCCCGTTATTGCCAGAAAATTTCAACAGAGAATTAAATTTGATTAAACAAATAGCCAAAAATAATGGTTACAATCCCAAACTAATAAATAATATTTTAAATGAAAAACAAAACAGAATCGCATTGAATGAAGTTTACCCTGTCGATAAATTGAAACAAAAATTCAACACCTTAACCTACGTTGGTATTATAAGTGAGAAACTGAAATCATTCTTGAGTAGCAATAATTTCAACATAGCTTTCCAAACTAATAATAATTAAGGCAAATATATAAAAAATGATAAAACCAAACCAGGTAAAAACAATAAATCAGGTGTTTATAGATTGAATTGCAATGACTGTGATAATTTCTACATTGGTAGAACACAAAGAAATTTTAATATTAGAATATCGGAACATAAACGCAGTTTTCAAGGAAAAAATCAGATTCAAATTACGCGAATCATCTCTTAGAAAATAATCATTCTCTCGACCCACAGTTTGAAATTTTGCATACGGATAATAAATATTGGAAGGTAGATCTTTGGGAAACTTTAGAAATAAATAAATACAAACACTTAGGTAAACTCATCAATGAACAAGTCGATTTAAGCCCTTCACCTCTATTGAATTTCTTCGGGGAGCAATCTATTCCTTAATTTTATTGGATATACCTGTCATAAATAACCACTTAAGAAGAAGCAACCCAATAAGTAATAACTTGAGAACATTTATATTTATATTCTCATTTATTTTCTGTACATTCATTCGTCTGAAGAAGTTACGGTGTAGTAAAAGCGTTACGAATCGCAATTATTAAGTAAAATTCCTTAAAACACAATACTTGTTTGTTTTTAATATTGATATTCATTTTGGAAAGCTCTAAAATTAATGGATATACCTTCCAACATATTAAATGAACAGATAAAATTTGACAATAATTCCGCTTCACTTTATCTGATTGCTGCAAATTAATTTAAATATCATTTCTTCGAATCTGCTCGTTTCAAATCCGATCATGTAGATCATATATTGATTGTTGTACCTTAGTTTAGTTTCGATTTTGTATCTCTTTGTCTATCGCAGTGTCGCCATAACGCTTTACAAATATTGTAAATAAGTGTGATACAAATTTTCTTTTATTGATCATTTCAAATAGTTATTCATCAAGTAACAGTCCAATTCTGGAAATTTTCAAGTCTTCAAGAAAGAAATTGATTTTCTACAATTCTCTTCGGAAATTTGCTAAACATCTTTCAAATCATATTCAATCACTAAAATTTCCTTAAAATAATTATATTCTATATCGAAATAATATCACATGCATAACTGGGTCAAGAATATCTCTTTTTTAACCCTTGTTCGTGCTTTCACGAATAATTATGGTCAGTTCCCTATTGGAGGAAAACGAAAATATTTTATTTAAGGATCACACTGACTTAAAAGTAGAGCATCTTCTGAATCTTTCTGGTCAGTACCATTTGAATCTACATCTCCTCCTGAACATTCATCGTTTTGGCCATTCGACCAATTGCATTCTATAACTGTTTTGTCGTCCGACTTTGACGTATCGTGGGATTCATCTTCTTCGTTCAGGGTTTCCATGGTGGTTATTCCCATAATTGGGGAGACAGGTACAGTTGGCGGTGTGATTTTTCCTGCCTTACCCAGGAGATAGTAGGTCATGAGTTGACCTTTTCCTTTCACTGCTACCAAACCTCTTTGCTCGAATTGATATCCAAAGTATTTGAGGATTTCACAGGTCTCTTCTGTTACCTGAAATAAATGACAATTTTAGTTTGCAATTTAAGTATGTAATATTATTATTTCGATATGAAAAATGCCACATTTATTTTTTCTAGTATACAGAATAGTCCTCTTTTTGTATCAGAATCTTAACAAACAATTAACGCATTAGTTTGAACTTTTATGAACACACGTTTGTAAATACTTCGTCTTCGAGTTACAGGGTGTTCAAGATTCATGGATACATCATAAAATATTGGTTACTAATTTCTTCCTACTCGATACAGTATTCAACATCATTCAAAAAGTCCATAGGGGAGTATGTTTTCTTGGCTCATTTCAAGCTCCAAAATTTCTTGAAGAATTTTTATTCAAGAAACAATATTCAACCTTCAGTAGAATGTTAAATATCCTTTCCTGAAGAAGCTGGTTTTCCGATCCACCTTTGATAATCACCGTCAACTAGGGCCACACAGCAGTTGTACAGCACGGATAGATGTCATAAATAGGAGCAATAGACTGTAGTTTCAGTCTCATTTGACCTCGTCAGTATTTCATACTAATTCCCAACATCAGGCTACACTGCCACCTATTCATCTCAATTCGTAGGAGCGAAAGAAAACATGTAAATTTTATTGCGAGCTTCAACGAAACGGAACAGAGGCCACTTCACCATTGCCACTTGGAAACCGCAGTAACAAAAGTTAGATAAATAGGAAAACATCAAGCAGTCACACTAGTTCGACTATTCACCGCAACGCTACACACCGTGTCAGCTTTGAAGCGGTCTGTTGAAAGACTAACGTTCCTCATTCCTATCTGGTTGTCAACCAGACATACACACAATCTCTAAAAATTACTGTTTGCGACACATTGAGGAATTTTTCTTTATTCAAGGAACAATATTCAACAATCAGTAGAATGTTAAATATCCTTCCGTGAGGGAGCTGGTTTTTCGATTCTGTATTATTCCACTGATTGTCTCTGATGACACTTTTTGACCAAAAGGAAGCTACACTACGATAGAAAATTAAGGCACCAGCACGAAGGAAACAATTGAGAAAAATCGAAATAAAATTAGTATGGAGAAATGTGAAAACCTTTGGAAGAAATCAATCTCCAAGAACGAAGATGAAGTAAAATATATTTTATACTTTCCTCAATTTTATTTTTACATACACGACCGGTTTCGTCCGTCAGGTCATTTTCGAGTGGTCAACTAATGGAAAAGAACTCACTTATATACAGGATGTCCTTGAATTGCGTGTACAAAGTTATAACACAGATTCTTCAGCTCAAAATGAGTAGATTTAGGCCGACTTACCTACATGAAACGTTTCTTCTTTTCATGATTTCATTTCTAAAACTACGTGGCAAGTCAAAAATATCACGTATTGACCATGTTGGCTTTGGATTTGTTTCTGTAGTCTGGCAGATTGTCATTTTATTATGCTTGACAACCTTTTGTTGACAAAATGATGGTTTCTAGGTTGATAAATCGGATCAAGCAGATAGAAATTTCCATGTTCAGTAGTACAAACATCGAAAACTTGGACGAAAAAATTTAATAAATCTATCACAATGACTATTCAAAAATATGAAAACAGGTTGGCCAGTTGGAAACTAAATGAGAAAAATCAAATCACTTCAGAATAACGATTGATTAGTTCACACCCAAAATTTCATTCAACTAAAGTAAATGTTGAAAAATTCCACCATTTTCCTGAATATAGGAGTTAATGCTCTTCAAGAAGTTAAATTGGACCCTTGCATTACCTCAGGGTCATTTTTGAAGGAGTTGGCCGCATTTAAAATTCTTATATGTAACTCTTCTCGGGTGTCAATTTGAGAAGAGTAAACTCTAGATTTTAAAGCACCCCAAATAAATAAGTCGCATGGTGTCAAATCGGGAGATCATACTGGCCAACTTGCAGGAGTATCAGCTTCCCTTTCGATTCAACGATTCGCATAATGTGCATGTAGGAACTCGCGAACCGCTAAAGTGAAATAAGGAGGTGCACCATCGTGCATAAACCACATTTCTGCTCGCAGTTATACTAGAATAGCGTCCAACAAATCCGGCAACGTTTCTCACAAAAATTCGAATATGCCTCTCCGTTTAATGGATGACTACCGGACCAATAATGAAATTGTCATTCACTGAAATCCATAGGCTACTTTTGAATTGATTCTGATGATGTGTACTCGTAAAAGCATGTGGATTTTTGACACTGTACACGTGTTCATTGTGAAGGTTAGTGATGCCAGACCTTTTTCTTACTCAAGTGGACATCCTGAGTTTTCTTCTCGAGCAGAAAAATAGGCGATTCTCAGGATCGTTGGGAAGTAGTTCCTGAACTTTCTGAATGTGATAATAATGAAATAATTGTTCACCATCATGAATCATTGTCTTAGGAACGACCAACTGCAAACCTTAACGCTGTGTGTTCAAAATTTGTTCTCTGCGTTCTACCGTCCATGTAGGAGCAGGGAGTGAAGAGGATATAAATGACAAAATAATAAAGGGAAGATAGCGATTAGCCAACTACACAGCGTTATTTGGAACCGGAATATCAGTAAATCTGTCAAAAGAAGGATATATAAAACTATTGTAGAATCAGTGGCTACATTTGGATTAGAGGTGTGGGAGATGACAAAGAAAATGGAAAAAATACTACAAACAATGAAGATGGACTATTGGTGCAGAAGCTGAAGCCTCACAAGACTTGGTCTTGCAAGAAATAGAGAAATTAGGGAGAGAGCAGAAGTGGACTTAGACATAATAGATACAATAGAGGCAAAAAGACTTAAGTGGTATGGACACAGGAAAGATGGCCTCTTAGAATATGGAAATGGCAGCCAGCAAAGAGAAAAAGAAGAGGCACACCAAGAACAAGTTTGAACGAAGCCGTCGATAAAGCCATGACAGAAAGAAACCTTCAAGAAAATGACTGGCAAGATAGGATGGAAGCTAGGTTGCGAGAAACGCCGTATGGTGTAATCCCGCTCGTAAAAAAACTGTTTCCGGGATATCGCGAAAAGGGAAAAGATGCCGGCTGAGGGAAAAGAGCGGTAACCCCACAAACTTAGGGTTAAGGTTCTATTGACCCCACTCCGCATGTCTCAAAAATGAAATTGGGTCCTCCAAAAAAATGCAATGTTCAGCTTTTAAATTGTAACATTTCAATGGACTAGTGAGGTTTCTTGCGAATTCTCGAACAATTTCTTCATTTTATTTCTCATGACAAGATCATGTAGGTCAAGAAAAAAACGTCAAACTTTGTTGGCATAGGTCCAGACATATCTGATGAAACATGTGTGAATAATTAAAAGTCTACCAAAAAAAAATTGAAATATTAAAATTGTGCATTAATTTCTTGGCACAATGTATTTTGGGTTGTTGGAATATCATTTGGGATGCCATTCAGTTTTATTTATTTATGTATTTATTGAACAGAGGTAAGAGATGGGACCATAAGGGTCCATGAATCTCAAAAACATTATTAATAGGGTATGTGATTTCACAGAACAAGAAAAGGAAATAGGGTAAAAATGATATTAACAATAATGCCTTAATTAACCAACGAGAAAATCGAGATGAAATGAAAAAAAGAATGAAACAGGAAAGATAAATGATGACATGGATAGAACCGTGCTATCAAAAAGTGAAAATAAAAAGGAGGCACCAGTGTTACGCACGCATTTTGTCGAAAAGATTTTTAAATGAGTTCACTGATAAAGCGCCCACAGCTTCTGGTAAAGAGTTCCATTTATAGAAGACGCGTTTGCACATAAAGAGCTCCCGAGGGTAGTTTTGAAGTCCTCCCGATACAGTTTCAGTGGATGACCGAGAAGATGGCTTCTGCTGATGCGAAAGAGGTCGCTAAGGTCCGTCCCAAATAGGCTGTTCATTGCACGATAGGTGGTAATCAGATGTCGACGCTCGCGACGCTCAGAGAATGGCCTCAAATCGAAGAGTTCAAGCCTCTCCTCGTATGAAGGTCGGGCAAAACCAAATGGAAGTCTTACCATTTTTCTCTGTACAGACTCGAGGAAGTTTTTAACTCGAAAGGGATGGGTGCCAAACAGGACCACCGTGCTCAAGGATAGGTCGAACGTAAGAGAAGTACAGTAAATTGCACGTGCTGATAGAGCATCCGATGAAAGTTTCGCGTCAGAGATAGCAAACCCGGTTCGGCTTCGATACAACATGGCTGAAGTGAGCCGACCACGATAGGTCCTCAGAAATGATCACACCGACGTCATTTTGTGATTGCGTGGACTGAATGCTCGAGCCATGCATATAGTACCGGTACCAGGGGTTATTCTTGCCCAGATGTAACACCTTGCACTTGCTTATATTTAGAAGAACAAGCCATTTTTGAGACGATGACGTCAAAGCATTTTCATAAAGCTTGAGATCGTCAGCGTACGATGCGTGAGAAGAGAAAAGGGTTGATGGTAAGTCTGCTACATATGCCAGAAAGAGAATAGGCCCCAGAACTGAGCCCTGAGGGACCCCGCTAGTAACAGGTTCGGTGAATGAAACGGAGAAGCCTACTCCAACTGAGAATTGACGATCGCCAAGAAAAGCAATTATCCATTCCAGCAGACCACCCCTGATCCTCAGATGATCTAGTTTATGCAGTGGTTCATTGAAATTCTTTAATAATTAATTTACAGCTTGGGGAGTTTTTCTCGCAATACTCACAATATGATTGATATCATATTTCCCTTACGAGACAAATAAAATTCGATTTATTCCAATATCTCATTCAGTTATTTCTCGGAAATTTTTTTGTTCTAAACTAGACAAAGTTCGATACAAACATCGTAATATGGAATGGGACATAATTGAAATGACCCCATTCATTTTAATTATTCATTCGATTTTTAAAGTTATTTATGGCAAACACCAAGTTAACGGGAGTAATATTGAAGGTGCAATACTACTACAAATAATATATTCACGTACAATATAATGGTCTCTATATTGATGAAAACGAGGTTGAAAACGCGTCATTCATTCTTTCATTTCCATTTCTCTCTATGATATTTCGATCAAATTATAATGATTGACATGACTGCTGATTGACGTTAACAGAGAAATATTTTATTGCGCATTTCCGCTGAAATGAAGTTGAGAGACTTTATCGGTTTTCCATATTCCACATTCATTTCATTTTTCAAATATGTGAAACAATTGACGTGAAAAAGTGGAGTATTTTGATGTCATACCATATTTCGCGGTTTGTTTTTCGATAAAATACACTGTGCCAAGAAATTGACCAAAGAATTTAATATTTCAAATTTCTTCTTCGATAAGAATTTCCAACAAATGTTTCTATCAGATATGTCCAGATGAAAGAAATGAATTCAGGTCTGAACGTGAGACAGGAAAAATTATTCAAAAATCCATGGATTGATGAAAAATCTTCCTGACTAGAGCCAGTTCTCAAATCTGCCTGACATGCACCCAGCGCTCAAGAGCCACAATAGTGCAATTAAGTAGGATGCCGAAAAACTAAACTGTGGTTTCTCCATTTTAGGAACTCATCGCATATCACGTTTCAGCATCCTAACCACATCAGAATACCCGATCGCATCTTGTACATACATACGAGAAACCCCCTCTATTGACCGAGATCGTGAACCCTCTATTGGACTTCGAGAAAAGCAACGAACAATAGCGAACAGATGAGAGAATGTAAAAATTCCAACACTTGTAGACCATATTTTGCTGATCCATGAATCGCATTACGGTTCAAACGAGCGAAATAGTCCCGTTGGATTCGGTGCTCTAGGACACGACGTTTCGGGGAAAAACTTTTGTCGGTTAATATTTGATACATTAAATATATTTTGTGATATACACGCAACCACCCGATATTTTGAATATTACCTCAGGAATTTTGGAAATTTCCAAGGATTATTAGAATTGATCCTTTTTGAGATATTTCAATTGGAAAAACAAATAAATTATGGTTTATTTTAAGAAAGTAACAAATAAAAGAAAATAAGAGACTCTTTCCGCATGTAGTAAAAATTGAAAATTGTTTTCTCAGTAACTTGTATTACCTCCTCTTCTTCTTTTTGACCTCCTCTGGGGTGATATTCTGCCACTCTTCTGTGGCGGCTTGGATGAGCTGTTGTGGAGTTCTTGGATTATCCTGTCGCGATCTAATTCTCTTTTTGAGATTATCCCATAAATGTTCAATATGATTTAGGTCTGGAAAGTAAGCTGGCTAGTCTAAATTAACGATTTACTCAGTTTCAAGATAATGTCGCGCGAAGTTGTTGGTTTGCGGATGAGCATTATCTTGCACAAAAGTGAAATTCTCACCGTGGGACCTCGTTAGAGTCTCACTTTGGGCTCCAGCACTAGGTCCACGTAATTTCTAGCCGTTACACTTGCAGTAAACGAAATCGAATTTGTTTTGCCTCCCAGCCTAATGCCACTCCAAAACATCACACTGCCCCTTGGTATTTCGGAATTTGTCTTGCTGCTCGGAGTCTAGCTTGTCTTCCACGATCCCTTTAAACCCGAATCCGGCGGTCATCTGATCAACCACCAATTCTGCTCTCATCCGAAAAAAGAACGTTTCGCCAATTCTCAATATTCCAATTTTGGTGCTCGATACATCAATTAAATCTCTTAATTTTATGTTGTCTGGTTAGCTCTGGAACCTCTTAAGGGTCATATGCTGTATAAAGTCCTTGAAATCTAACCCAAGTCTTTGACGTATCGTTTTGACTGATACTTCCTATTGCTTCCAGAAATTGCCTTTGCAGTATGGGATGCGATGCATCAGGGTCTCTTCTTGCAATTTGGCACAGATAGCGATCTTGTTCTTCAGAAGTGATTTTCCTTGGACTTCTTCTAGGCCTATTTTGCAGAGATTTTAGCTTCAAGTATCGGGCGTAGGTTTCTAAAATCACCCTTCTGTGATAGTGATACTGATATTGTGGCGGCTATATCCCTCTGTGTCACCCCTTCTTCAACGAGAGCAATTATTCGTTTGCACAGGCATTTTTAATTATGATTAGAGGCTTTTCAATTTTGAAATTCACAGTTTCAAATATCAGTGACGACTAAGTACAATATCCCGAACATGTGGTGATAATTCAACATTTCTCATCATACTATCCAGTTTTTTTTACAACAAGAAACTTAATTCTTCACAAGTAGTCAAAGATCCATGTTTAAAACAATTAATAATGAGAAATACCGAGTGATTCCATATGAATTTGGTTGTGTGTATGAAAACTTAGGACAAGAAAAATCATTCAAAAATCTATAGATCAATGAATAATCCTTTCTGACAAGAGCTAGATATCAAATATGATTGCCGTGCACGTGGCCATCAAGAGCCATAATAGTGCAACCAAGTAGGATGCCGATAAAGGTAGCTGAAAACTCAGTTTCGTCCTTTATAGGTTCTCATCTGTATTGCTTTTAAGCATCCTAAACAACTAATCGGAACACCCAAACGATTCCAGATAAGACTGTTTTCGTAATTGAGAGTTTAGGACCCCCACTTATATTGCAAATAGTTTGATATATATCAAAACTTAGTGTGTTATTATTATGACTGATTGTTAGGTCTGAAATGTAAATCTGATTATCGACTTCTGTCTCTCTATTTTGAATTTAATTTTGGAATGAAGGCTATTGATGTAAGTTAAAAATTGATCTAGTTATAACATATGCTTATTATCCGCTACATATCTATATCGAAAATGTACCTATTGTGATTTGAAGCAATTGAATATAATATGTTCAATATACGTTATATTCAATTCAATAAGTTTGGATATATATCGAAAATCCACCTTTACTGATATTTGCATACCTCATGACTTAACACTTAACAATCTCATAAATACGCTGCCTTTAATTCGTTGGTTCATAGGGCTTTCTCTCTGCCATTAGTGAAGTCTAAGCCATTGAAGAAATAGCTAAGAATAATAGTTATCCCACAAATATAATAAACGGAATGATAAAAAAAACAAACACAAATATCATATCACAATATTTACCGACATATAGAATCAACCAATACAGATAAATACATTTCATCAACATATTTTGGCTCTATCAGCGAAAAGATTGAATGTGGCATTTCTACAAAGCATTGAAAATTTGCTTTCAAAACCCACATGAAACTCACTCAAGAATTTTTCAATAGTAATGATTTATCAGTTTTCATTATTTGGTTCTTTTTGTATAAAATTCTGATTATGAACGAACAACTCTTGTATGTAGCCAGCAGACGTTCTGCTTTTATCTTTTCAGAGAATTAATTAACTTTAAAAGCTCAAAAGGCGACTTAAGTCGTTAAGGAAACTCAAGACTAGTTCATTAGGACAATGAAACACGATCAGTACATGCAGATTCTAAAGAACTCAGTTAGCTCCTACATCAGCTGAATTAATGGTTCTCTGATGCTGACGATTACATTTTCAAGAATGATTCGATATCGTACCACAAAGCCAATAATGCTTTTTTAACTGGCGAAATAGAAGATGCTCACCAGACTAGAGGTCCATGAGGGGAACACACCATTCTGGCGATTGCCAAGAGAGTGATGATTTCATACGCCTGTTGATTGAAACTCATCAAGGATCCAAACTAGAAAATCTACGAACATGAGAAGAGAGTGCCCCAATACAACGATGTTCGCATTCCAACAAAACGTAACATTGCAACTATTACTTGAAATTTATCTCATTAGACTTTTGTTACTACAATTAAATTCATGCACAATGATTAATAGCTTGACCTACATGTTCGTTTTTTTAATATCCCAATATAACGTAGATACAAATAAAAATTATATAAATGATCAAGAACCATCAAAAATTTGAGAAATGTTCAAGATACAATCATTAAATTTACGCTTATCATTTTATCGTTATTGAGAAAGATTAAGACCTAGTCGATTAGCTGATATGATTTCATAAAAATAAGAAATATTTAATGTAACCTGAATGCATCCAGCTTTCCCAGTACTTTCCATTCTGGAAGCGACGTTCACAGTATTGCCCCAAATGTCGTAGTGGGGTTTTCTTGCTCCGATCACACCAGCAGTTATGGGACCGTGATTGATCCCAAGCTTCAAAACGAAATGGTTGAAGCTTTGTTCGTTGATACTCTGCAGGGCCTTCTTCAACTCGAGGGCGAATTCCACAAGGAGTGCTAGATGTGCCCATCGGACCGTAATAGCGTCATCAGGCTGAAAAGTTTCAAAGTATTAGTTATGAAATCTTCTACTAGTCTACTAATAATGAAAATTATCACTTCACGTACATTCCAAGTTTGCGAGAATATTTGAAATGTTTAATTTCAGGATTCATATATATATATATATATATATATATATATATATATATATATATATATATATATATATATATATATATATATATATATATATATATATATATATAAATATCTATATAATATATGATATATATGAAATCTATAATAATGAATATATATATATATATATATATATATATATATATATATATATATATATATATATATATATATATATATATATATATATATATATATATATATATATATATATATATATATATATATATATATATATATATATATATATATATATATAGGGGTTTTACCCCGACGAGTTGCCCATATATCTGTTCATACATTCAAACTGATTTCATGAAAAATATAAATCCACCACCCGGTAATTAATACCATTGCCAGGCAATGATTATAATCAAAACATATCCTGGAATAATTATATATTAGGATAACGTTAAATGTTATGAGAATATATCAATCTACCAGAATATATACATACTATAGCATCATCAGACAATGATATCAATGTACCAACGAGTAGTGTCAGAGGCTTTTTCCCGGAAAAATCCAGTGTACGGACCTTAGTCAAGTAACACTGAATGTTACTCATTAAGAGTTTCCTTTGTGTGAAGTGGTGAACGATCGAATAGAATACTGCTCTGAATATAAATATGACAAAATTGTCAGTTAATTATATTACATTTATATAAACAAATAAATAAAATATGAAATGGGATTCTGAGCAGTATAAACTAAAGAAAACCTATGACTCTACCTCATTATTATTTTCGGAAAGAAACCTACGAAGAATATTACAAGATTTGATGACTGTTATCTTTTGTAACTGTTCAAACAAATTTTTCTTCAGACCCAAAATCTCAATACTTTTGTGAAGATTTCTAGGAATAACACCTGTTGTGGAAATAATAATTGGTAGAATAAATATTTTCTTCATTTTCCACATTTTTTAATCTCGTCGCCATGCATCATATATTTAGAAATTTTTTCATTGTATTTATTTTGTATATTATGTGTGTCGGGTATAGCAATATCAAATATATATGTTATTTGATTTTGTTTATCATTAAGAATGATATCTAGTCTATTGTGTTTTACAGTTCTGTTGCAAAGAATTGTTTTATCAAAATAAAGTTTATATTTGTTATTTTCACAAATAATCTCAGGTTCATATTTGTGAAATTTTTTCTTTTGGAAATTAGGTCATGTTTAATTCCTAGATTGAAGTGAATAATATTAGCGACGGCATTATGTCGTTCTAAATAATCTGTTGAAGCAAGGACTGAGCAAGATGATAATATATGAAAAACTGTTTCTGAAGAACAGAAACATCTACGGCAAGAATCATCTATATTTTGTTTGATGATGTGTTTTCTATAACAACCTGATCCTGGATCGCAATGGCCAAGCCTTCTGTTTCAGCAAACAATTCTTCAGATACTAACCATTTATTCGATGCAATTTCATCAATATAATCATTTTTCAATTCTTTAGGGTGCTTTCCGTGTATTTCCTTCTGCATCCAACTTTCTCTTTCAGAATTATCATCAAATATATCAAAATCTACCTTTTGCATTGTCAAGTTCAGAGGTGTAAGATTATAATCTGAAGCAAGAACAATATCATGTAATTTAGACGTTCTCTGTTTATAATGAAAATGGGAACGTAAATGAAAAGTCTGTTTACTATCCACGACCTCCAAGATGTCTAGGTAGTGTAACTCTATGAACAGCTGACTTTGGGTGGTGCTTATGATATTTACAAAGCATTTTCCTCGTTTGACATTGTAATTCATTTAGATCAGTTTTAGACCATTTAATAATTCCAAAAGAAGATGTAAGAATAGGAACTGCATAGGAGTTGATAGCTCTGAAAAGGTTTTTACTAGGGTTTTACTTGTTAAATGACTCTTGATGATAATTCTAAGTCTTTTGTAATATGAACTTCTAATATTTTCTTTAGTGCTGCTATTGTTAATTGTCTTCTCTTGACAAAATCCAAGATATTTATATGTATCTCCTTGATGTATTGGCTCGATTTCGATATTGGAAATCTTTATATAATCAGAGGTGATCTTTCCTTTTCAATAGAAAGATTTTCACATTTTGGAAGCCCAAATTTCATATGAATATCATTGGAATAGTTGAAAGTAAGTAGACTTTCAAAATGTGATCTGGTTCCGGCATATAATTTAATATCACCTAAATAAATTGAGTGACTTAATTTGAATTCAGTTGATAGACTTTTCATTGTGAAGCCGAAACTAGTAGCATTTAATTCATGAGATAATGGATTAAGGCAAAGACAAAACCAAAGAGCACTTAAAGAATCACCTTGAAAATGCCTCTTTTGATTGGAATTATATATATATATATATATATATATATATATATATATATATATATATATATATATATATATATATATATATATATATATATATATATGGGTAGTTCTTTGTCAAAAAGCCACCCCCTCTGCCCATTTCAGTTAAGAAAAGAAAATGTTCAAGCTTATGAAACAATCAGAAATTTTCTCAATTTCTCGATGCCGTCTGGCTTTTTTCGAAAAAGTAGCTTTTTAATCGCAAAAAACGTGTTTGAAGAGAAAGTGCTACTAAAATTAAAGATAAAAATCGCCGAAAATGTATTATTCTGCTAGGAAATCTCACTTATAGATTTTCTGAACGGGTTCTTGGGATCTCTGAAGAAGAAACTGTTGTCAGACTATAAATTCAAAATGGCTGATCCAAGATGGCGGATCCAAGATGGCGGACTGTGTTACATCAAAAAATCAATTTTTATTGAAGAATTATAACAAAATATGTGATTTGGGTCTTTTTGAGGTCGCTAATTACGATCATCGATTTCGATGTTAAATTTTCCGATACTGTCTCACCGTTTCGAGAAAACAATGGTTTTCTAACCTATTTTGTTGACCAGTGGTCCGCATTTTTTTCATATCATTAGCAATTTTTTTGATTATAAGACTTTCATCTTTCTGAACTACAAAACCATGGTTCTTGGGTGATTTCCGGTACATTTTGGCAGTTTAAGAATCTTTGGTTTAGGTTTCGTCCCCTTTTTTCATGAGATACTTCACCAAAGTAGATAATAGACATGTGGTTGAAATGTTTTTTTGCGCAATGGAATAATGCTTGTGGAGTTAACATTGCTTCAGATGGGGTTGCTATAAGGCTTGCCTTGTATGCTGCTTTTTTGAAGGTAGCACCAATTCCGTCGTATATGCTTTTTCCATATGCAGTTGCTGTGTAATGCTATTCTGCTTTAATATTAAAATCTTTAGAATGACTCATTAAATTACTAATTTGATATTTGTTTCTGAAGTGTTGTTTTGCACCATCAGTGACAATAAATTTTTTGAATTTTCTTAACAAGTTTTTTTAATTCTGGAATTAATAGAGTTTGAATGGCATACACAGCACCAGTGTCATGTTTTAGACTTTCAGATAAAAAAACAATACTGTTGTGATTGAGCTCATTATTTACTTTATAATAGACGATCTAGGTACCAAAGTGCATTGATCATTGTAAAATGGAGAGCTTGGGAAGCACCCTGGCACACACAAGCATAATTTTCTGAGAAATCAAACATTATTAGTACTTCATCTGATAGAAGATTTTTTTATGATTGATAGTCAGTTGTTTTGAAATGAATATGAATGATAAAAATCTTCAAGACTTAAAGTCTGAGCGATTAATGTTGCTCTATGAGAATTGGCCTACATACAGTTGTCTGCTTTATCTAAAGCAGAAGCCTGTTTCCGATAAGATGAGCAAATTCTTGCGTCATTCTGCAGATGTGGATATCTTTTTCTTAAACCATTTGATACTCTATGAAGATCTTCTCCAACATGTCTTTTCTCGCCGGGGTTCCTGAACGAATTCCCACATCTATCTAATCTTACTTTTATCCATCCAGTACGATGGATTTGTCAAAAACAAAATCTAATAAAAACAATGAAGCTTGAAAGAAAATACGACTACTTTTCTAAAAGGAACTGTTGATCAGGTAGACACCGTATTTTGCAAACACCTGGAGAAAAGATTCGACTACTATCCTGAAAAGGATAAATTATCCTTCATACCGTATTTTGCAAACAACCGAAAACAATTTTCTACCTTTATTAGACTTTATAGGACTAGAAGTCCTATAACCTGAACAGTAAACAATAAATAGCAGAAGCAAGAACCAAATTTATAATAAACAAATTTGTATATGCTCCCAATATAACTTGTATAAGTACTTATTAAGATGTATTACGCTTGTGGTGACGAGATATTTAGCAACTTCAAGATATTTAGCTCAAAAATCTAAACGTCTCAAATCTGAAAATGTAGTTTTATCTGAAACTGTTGCGAAATCGGGTCATAGTTTATCAGAAGAAACTGTTAAGAAAATGAAGATTTTTGTAATGATATATTATTAGACCCCTTAACTTATGAAGGTAGGTTAGTGAGATTCCTTTCAGATATTCCACTTTTTTTTAGCGATTTTTGACTTTTTATTAGTTTTTTGTTTTAACACGTGTACTGTAGTTAGAAAATCATTGTTCTTTTGCAACGGAGAGACAGTATCGGAAAATTTAACATCGAAATCGATAATCGTATCTAACCTCAAAAAACCCCAAATCTGGTATTTTGTGATAAACCATCAATAGAAATTGATTTTTTGTCTTTTCGTCCGCCATCATGGATCCGCGATTTTGGATTTATAGTCTGACAACAGTTTCTTCTTCAGAGATCCCAAAAACCCGCCCAGAAAGTCGTTTGGTGAGATTTCCTAGCAGCGTAACAAATTTTTCGGCGATTTTTATCTTTGTTTTTAGTAGCACTTTCTCTTCAAACACGTTTTTTGAGGTTTCAAATCTTTTTTTTCGAAAAAATCCAGATGGCATCGAAAAATTGAGAAAATTTCAGATTTATAAATATATATATATATATATAATATATAACCTGAGATTATTTGTGAAAATGACAAATATAAACTTTATTTTGATAAAACAATTCTGTGCAACAGAGCTGTAAAACACAATAGACCAGATATCGTTCTTAATGATAAACAGAATCAAATAACATATTAATTGATATTGCTATACCCGACACACATAATATACAAAATAAATACAATGAAAAATTTCTAAATATATGATGCTTGGCGACGAGATTAAAAAATGTGGAAAATGAAGAAAATATTTATTCTACCGATTATTATTTCTACAACAGGCGTTATTCCTAGAAATCTTCACAAAAGTATTGAGATTTTGGGTCTGAAGAAAAATTTGTTTGAACAGTTACAAAAGATAACAGTCATCAAATCTTGTAATATTCTTCGTAGGTTTCTTTCCGAAAATAATAATGAGGTAGAGTCATAGGTTTTCTCTTTAGTTTATACTGCTCAGAATCTCATTTCATATTTTATTTATTTGTTTATATAAATGTAATATAATTAACTGACAATTTTGTCATATTTATATTCAGAGCAGTATTCTATTCAATCGTTCACCACTTCAAACAAAGGAAACTATTAATGAGTAACATTCAGTGTTACTTGACTAAGGTCCGTACACTGGATTTTTCCGGGGAGAAAGCCTCTGACACTACTCGTTGGTACATTGATATCATTGTCTGATGATGCTATAGTATGTATATATTCTGGTAGATTGATATATTCTCATAACATTTAACGTTATCCTAATATATAATTACTCCAGGATATGTTTTGATTATAATCATTGCCTGGCAATAGTATTAATTACCGGGTGGTGGATTTATATTTTTCATGAAATCAGTTTGATTGCATGAACAGATATATATATATATATATATATATATATATATATATATATATATATATATATATATATATATATATATATATATATATACAAACAAATTTATACGGAATCACTCATTATTTCATATTATTGATTGTTTCCATTGTTTTTAACCATTGATCTTCGACTACTTGTGAAGAAGTATTTGGGCGATTTTTGCTTCCGTGAAATTGTTATCGTCTGAGTTTGCAAGAATTTCAAGAAGAGAACCTAGTGTGTCGCACCCCGTACTCCAAAGGCAATATCTGGAAGCAACAGGCATCAATGTAGCACTCGAAACGATACCTCAAAGACTTCGTTTAAGGGGTTTTTACAGCAGAACACTCTTAAGAGTTCCAGAGCTCACCAGACCAGGTGCATCGAGCACCAAAATTGGAATATTCAGAAATTACGTGAGAGTCTGGCGAGGTTAGAATTTCTTTTATGCAAGATAATGCTTCTTCTTATACCAGCAACCTCGCGTGACATTTTTTTGAAATAGAGGGAATCGCTTTTTCGGACTGGCTCTTGCTCTGCAGACCTATATCCTATTGAATATTTATGGGATAATCTCAAAACGGAAAGTAGATTGCTCCAAGATAATCCAAGAACCCCACAATAGCTCACCCAAGCCGCCACAGAAAAGTGGTAGAATATCCCCCCAGAGGAGGTCGAAAACCTAATCCAAAGCATGCCTAGGCAGATTCAGGTTTGTATCAGTGCAAGAGGAGGTAATTCAAGCTACTGAGGATGAAGAAAAAACACCTACTCCGTGAGAAAACAATTTTCAATTTTTTTACCACATGCGGAAAGAGTATCTTATTTTCTTTTTTGTTTCTTTCTTAAAATTAATCAATTTCTTTTTCCAATTGGAATATCTCAAAAAGGATCAATTCTAACAACTATTCGAAATTTCTAAGATCCCTGAGGTAATATTCAAAATATTGGGAGATTCCATATAAATTTGGTTGTATGTACTTCATGCATTATGTATTAAGGTCGCTCTACTTGAACATTTTATTTGTTTACATTATCAAAACACCTACCGCGGCGACCGCGGCTTATGTCAAAAAAAAAACCGAACCAATGCAGCAGCGATATCATTTAAAAACATACCTTAGGCATAGTCGTAATGTGTGAGTGTATTTTAATTTTTTATGATTCCATTTGTCGAAGCATTTACAAAGAATACTGAATTATATTCATTAATTCATATGTATGTACCGATGTATTGATCAGATCCGCGAATTAAGGAATTTGGTGGCATTTTTTTATATACAAACAGTGAAAACGAGAATGCAGAAATTGTGCATGATGAGCTTTTACTGTAGTCTAGTATCGTCTATCTTTGAAAGTTTTTTAAGCGAAAATATTACACAAACAACATCAGTCCTTGTTAAAACTTATGTTATTTGCTGGGATTCAAACTCATTTATATCGGGAAACTAGGCCACAATGTGATAGCATCAAAAGAAAGTTGAAGGTGAAGTTGAATGATACTTTAGTTCAATGTTGCGTGCTTTTACTTTGAAAAATAAAACGAACTTGTATTCGGCGACTGTAATGTAACATTCATTTCCTCGCAATTCGTCAGGAAGATTAGTGCAAATGAATTCCGAGGTAATTTCGTTGATGAATCGATAGAATTTGTCTTAAAAAAGAATGGTTCTGTTTTCTTTGTCCAATCTCAACGAAATTGATTAGATTTTGTTTGTGATTCGCTTTTCAGGTATTTTTCGCCGTTGTTCTTTTGTTTTCAAAGCAGACTATTCACTTTTTTCTTATTCCGAATATTCATACATATTTTGCTTAGTGTCTTTTTCTAAAATGCCTTATCGGTATGGGTCCAATGTCACGAGTGATATTCTAAAATACACTACTTCAAAGAGGTTAAAAGTATGGCGAAATTTCGGGGAAAGAGTAAAACTATTGAGTTCACTCGATTTCTTCTGACTCTCAGAAGAATGAAAAGCAAGAATTAATAAAGACATTCATTAATTTCTATGACTTATCAATTGACGAAAAGAAAGCAAGATTTTCGGTCAAATGCATCAAATATTCAAAGAAATGATTAATTCGACCTTGCTAAATTAGCTCATAATATTGGTGAAAGCTCTCAAAGCTCTCCCAAATTCCTGGCCTTGGTTGATGTTCATTCAAAACCTTTGAAGTATGCTGGATGAGATTAAATCTAAGGTAAAATGTTCATTCCTTGATTTTCCTGAGTATTTATCACATTGTGGGATCTATGGGTTCTGATATTATCGAGAAAAACAAAATTTCCATCTATGGCAACATGAAAATTAGGTTGAATATTATTGATGTCAGAATCATGAATGATTGGCATGATGGTGTCTAGACAGAGAGGGAGAGATCAGATTTCCCATCGTAGCAAAATCCACTGCAAAGCAATATTTATTTATTTATTTATTTAAGCTCTTCACAAACACCAAGAGGAAAGGAAAGAGATTACAAACTACACAATACTAATACTGATGTAAACAGCCCACTCCCAATGAAAAAATTAAAAAAAATGTATAATAAAATAAAATGACTGAGGAACCAAAGGCACTGCAGAGCCCTAAGCTCCCCTAAGCCAATACAAAAGGGATCAAAGTTGAATCTTTCGCTCGTTTTATTGCACAGCCTCATCATATAGTTGATTGGAGAAACACTGTTTGATACATACTGTTGATACTGTTAATACATCGAAATTTGCCCAACCTGTACATTCCACATTTCATTCATTGTAGATTCAGTTTTTCTAGACCCTTGTTCATAATCTAAGTTATTGAAATAATACTCAGATATTCATGGTTAACTACACCGGCATTTCCATTATTCACGAGAAAGATGTAAACTTCTCCATACAAATTAAGTCGAAGGAGAAATGCACTGGAATGTTCGTTGTTATATACCTCAAAGAGTTCATTTCATTGGATTCAAAGGCTCTCGTTTCTTTCACTCGAAATCCTTCGCATGCAAAAATAAAGAATGCTTACTTTCTGACGAATTTTGTTTCATCATGCAGATCGCTCTGGAATAAAACATTCAAAATGCATGGCTGCAGTCAAAGATAAATAACGCATTTAACTGAGTAAAGTATATCTTGATTCTCAGTAGGCTAGGATTGAATGATCAAACGAAAGGTCTGAATGGATGGATTATTTGTTCAGCCAATCAAACCTTCTTCATATTTGTAAAGTATGTTCGAATGATTTTGACAATACGAAGCACAAACGAGTCAATTTTGATTGGAAGGAGTTAGTTCGGAGCACATAAAATCAACCCCCTACACCCATCAGCACCTAAATCAAAATCGATTATAAGAAAGGTGAGTCGAGTGACATATATTCTATGACTCTTTATTATCTATGCAAACATAGTATCTTAATAACTATTTAATATCATACAGACATTTCAAACACAACGGAATTCTATATTTCAACGAAAATTTGACAATGCCAAAAAACAAATAATGAAATGCTCAAAATGATATCCTCCTTCCTGCATACAATGATTAGAACGATTCTTGAGCTTTCTTCAAACATTGTGAACAACTCTGGTGTCAAAATACCGCATTCGGAGATGATTATCTCCCGAAGCGCTTCCAACTTCTCTCAATTTAAGATGACCCCCTAACAAGAAATAAAAAGGAGTCAAATCAGGTAATCTGCCTGGCTACTCCACTGTTTCTCTTCTGCTGCTCCACCGATCTGGGGAATTGGTATCCGAAAATTGTTGCGCCTAATATCGAAATGTGTAAAAGCACACTCGTTCTCTGAAGGAGTTTCCAAATTTCTTGGATTGAAGGAAAGTCCTACAATATGGTTCAATAAATTCCTGCCGAAACATTCAATGTCAAAATTTTGTAGTTCAGTTTTTCCTCAGAAAGTAGGTTTTCTTCTGAGACAACTATATCGAGCCATCCGGTATTACAGAAGCAGTGTTTTTTTAAATTTTTTTTTGGAACCACTACAGTACTGTGGATACTTGGGAAAATGAAGATTGATCCACAATATTCCACAAAGATTTTATTCAGTGACGAATCACGTTCCACAAACAATGGAATGTGATATACGCAAAATACCAGGTACTGGTTGCAACAAAATGAGCACATATATCAAGATGGAAACTTCCAAGAACGTTTTGGGTTCAATATCTGCATTGGGATGATATGAAGATATTTAATAGAGCCTATAATTTTTGAAGGTTCACTGACAGGGGAGAGATATTTGGAATTTTCGAGGACCCAAACGCAAGATGAAGTATACTAGTTGCTATTAGCTGTTGTGAATGAAATATAGGTTCAACAAGATGGTGCACCTCCTCACAACACAAGGTTGATCTCGTGGCATCTCGACGAAATTTTTCCCGAAATATGGATAGGTATAAATTGTCCCATACATTACATTACATTACATTCGTGAGGGTCGATTTGCAAGCCTTTCTGAACTGCGACCAAATTGATCTTTTGTTCCATAAGGTGGCCAACTAGATCGCCAGAGTTGAGTCCCGAGATTTCTTCCTGTGGGACTATTCGAAGAATGAGGTTCACCAAACACCTGTTAGAACCCAAAAAGAATTGTGAACATCTAATATAATTATTGCGTTTTCGCTGTTAGCTCTTTTGTTATTAACTTAGACGCCCCGTAAAGAATGAGCAGTTAAATTTTTAGATGCAATCTTATTTTTTCGTGATACGAGATGTTGAGCTAAGCCAATTGTCACTGTTCATAGCCTTCTAGAACGAAAGATTAAAATTGCAAAAAAAATGTGTTTCGTTTCCTTTCAAAAATATGTCAAAAGGTAGTAGGATGAGAAGAACAATTCAAATAAGCAAAAAATACAGGGTAAAAATCGAAAGTTGGTATCGTTTTCGGCATAACAGGAAAAGAAATGTCAAACATATTGATGTTACCAAATTCAAAATGTTTTCTATCCATTTTCCAAATTTCATCAAAATATTGGAGATAGAAAGAAAGGTACAGGGGTGGCCCTAGTTTAAGATACACCTGGTATAGAGAATAGTAGAAGTCTAGAACTTCCATCTTTGGATTCTATCAAATTCTAAAATACTATTTTCTATAAAATACAGAAATAGAAAATGAACTGTCAGAATTTGTTGCATACATATTATAACATTACAGAGACAAGGATCAAATTTTCTCCATTTACTATCCGTAATTCACTTTCATAGAATTTTTGTGAAGATATTATAAAACTATGGTTAAACTTTTCAATTTGAAAATACAAAGCAAAAATCCTATATACATCCGTCAATATCAACCAATATGGGAAACAATATCGAAAATTTAATTATTTAAACAAAATTAATGAATGACATCTAAAAGCAATAAAAATTAGTTATTTATCATATCAAGAAAACTAGAAGATGATTGAAAACATCTTTTAAAATAAAACACTTTAAATTATATAATGACGGAATAAAGTTGAAATTTAATAAAAGAAAATGATAGTAAAAATTTTAAAGTTGATAGAATGAAAGGCTGATAAGGTCCTGTAATAGAATGAAAACATATAGGACAGTTATTTACTCACGCAAGATAATCAATAAATATCAATAAATCAATAGATAAACATTGAAATAAACAGCAACAGAATTAAATGAGATAAAAACACAAGGTTTAACTTTAATCTACACTTTATTTGAAAAAATTCGACGACGTTTCGCTGACACAGCAGCTTTATCAAGAATGAAAAATAGAATGAAGAGTATGATATTACAAACAAATCGTAGAACAAGTTGGATGAATAACAGGAAAATCCACACCGAGCCATTGTACAGTTAGTATGAAAGGTAATAAAAACTAATTAAACAAGTTAAGTAGGGGTGAGTAATTCAAATCTACCTGTTCATTCAAAAGCTTGTCCGAATGTTTGTATCTATTTATTTCTAATGCTTCTAGGAGATCTAATTTTGAACTTTTGATTTTATATGTAATATGTCAAAGTTTTTATTGAATGAATGGTTTTCTTTTATTAGGTGGTTTGAATAATTTGAATCAGATTTATTTTTATCGAAGCTACGTTTATGTTCAGATGTTCTTATGCCAAAACTCCTATAGGTCCTACCGATATAAATTTTATCACAAGAACCGCAATTGAGTTTATAGATTCCTGATTTACTTGATTTTTCAACACGAGATTTATTATTTTTAATATGTTTACCTAAGTTATTAGAAATTTTGAAAGCTATATTAAGATTTTGTTTGACGAGAAAGGATTTAATATGTGTACTTGCAGAACCGCAGAATGTTAAACTGTTGAATATTTTATAGTCTTTATGAATAGAATATACTTCATTTATTGCTTTCTGATAGAGTTTTTACGAATGATTAGATCTATCATATCCGGATTATATGAATTATTAATGGATATCTGTTTGATGATGTTTAACTCTTTATTATAATCTTCTACTGATAAAGGTAAATTGAGTAACCGATGTACCATGCTGTTTAAAGCTGCAACTTTGTGTTGAATTGGATGTAATGAGTAGTTATGTATAATTGTATCAGTATGTGTTGGTTTACGAAAGACCGAAAAACATGATTATTATTTTGTTTAGTGATTTTTAAGTCCAAAAATTTATGGAATCGTTCTGTTCAATTTCTATCGTGAATTTAGTGTTCAAATGGATGGAATTAATGAAATTAACAAATAAGTCTAATTGACGAGTAGTTCCAATGAAACATACTAAGATGTCGTCAACATATCTATGCCAATAAAGAAATTAGGAAATGAGTGGATGTGTATGAATTTTCTGTTCAATATTATTCATAAAAATCTCTGCTAAAAGTGGACTCAAAGGATTTCCCATGATCAAACCATTTTCACTACTGTAATATGTCGTCGAAGTTTTTCAAATAAAGTGTAGATTAAAGTTAAACCTTGTGTTTTTATCTCATTTATATCATGGATCTACATCAAGTAACGGCCTCCACAATTCAAAAGCAACAGAATTTTTGTGAAACTATAATCAAACTATGGTTTAACTTTTTAATATAAAAATACATAAACTATCCCTACAATAAAAAGCATAAACTACTTACTTTAACTTGTTTCGAAGGATTTAGGCCGCTTGCTGCCATATAGGTGGAACCGATCGTTTTAATTTTGATGATATCTTGAAAATGCGGTAGCTCCAAAAGCTGCAACGAATGAAATATCAATATTAGATCAAATAATTGAAGGATAGATCGTTCTCAATTTAGCTCCGAGATTGAAGACGAATATTAATGATATCGAATCATGATTTCATCTAAAAGGGAGCTGTACGATCCATTCTAAGATATTTCGAAACTCTTGAAGTTCCCATAGATTACTATATAGCGCGCTCAGAAAAAATGACAATTTCCTTATCATAAGGTAGACCGCAAAACGGTTGAAGAAGCAATTTGTTTTTATTTTATCATCTCCTGATTTCATTAAATTTTTCTTTGACGCCGGAAAATACAGGGTGTCCACGTGAGATGGGTCATTAAAAGTATATGGATTAATTTTGCTGTGGAACTTCCGGTTATACCGGAAACTGAAACCATCTTTGTTATTTCAAATGTCATGAGGAACTTATTTTGTTATAGAAAATCAAATTCCGAACAATTTTTGTCATATTATTGGCCCCTGAAATCAACCGAAATGAAGACATGAATTTTTCAATTGGAATTTTGCGATTTTTGGTTGTCTCTTACAAGGCATCTTAAAAATACTAAAGATTATTCAATATCGATTATTTCTAGCTCTCATGGACACCCTGCATACTGTGTGTTCCAAGGAAAATTCAACACCCCCTTTGTATCAAGATGGACTGATTTCGGTGGAAAAAGTTGATGCACTTCAACTTTCGATTGGAGGAATTTCTAATTTCTGAGTCTACTTTATTAAAGCGAAAGTGGGTCGAGTAAAATTTTGCAAGAAAATCAGAAAATTGGCCTCTTCCAATCAAACATCGATGTGTCTCAGCTTTTTCCGCCAAAATCTTGAGTTAAAGGGAGACAAATTTTCGTTGGAACACACTGAATATCGAATAATAAATCATTCATTGTTTCCGATGTGTTTCAGTGGTAGTTTCAATACGCATGCCTTGTTATTGTAAATGCTCTAAATTCCTGTTATCTTTCTCTTGCTCTTCAAAGTTTGTAGAAAGTGATAAATTCAAGGCTAACAATTAAGGCGTATTTCAAATTCCAAACTATTGACCACTGAGTAACTAGTACACAATGCAAACTTACCGCATCAAAATCGGAAATAACTTCATTCAGGAACCTCAGGCATTCCAATCCTTGGTTATTCACCGTTTCCTCCGAGTAGAAATCTGAAAATGAGAGGGCCATTTATTGTTGGAATAGACAAATTTGTTCGATCAGAACAACGTTTGTTTACTCTTCGAATTCATGACGTTAGATGCGAGAGATCGTTCAATCGGCATTGTATTTTGGGAATAGTTGAGTGATAAAGTATATTTGAGTTTGGGAGGCTTTTACTAGGTAGAATTTCATTATCAATAACAAAACCAAGTTATACTTTTTGAGGAATTTTACTGAATAATTGAGATTCGTAACGCGTTCCACTACACCGTAGCTTCTTCAGACGAATGAAGGTACAAAAATTATGACAATTGTATATAGATACAATTGAGAATATAAATACAAATTACAACAACCACTTAAGAAGAAGCAACTCAATAAGCTTTAAGTTAGTTAAGAACATTTGTATTTATATTCTCAATTGTATCTATATACAGTGTGTTCCAACGAAAATTTGACCCCCTATAACTCCGAAATGAGTAACATTAGCGAAAAACACCAAGACACGTCGATTTTTGTTTCGAGGGGAGCATTTTTCGAAATAATTCGAAACTTGTCAGATCAACCCCTACCCCAGCAACCCTAATTTCGAAATTCATCATAGGGAATAAGGGTCGAGTGGCACCTTACTGTAACGGTCTGTCAATTCTCCATTCTGATTTGTCATTTTAGAATTTTAAATTAACATACAGGGTGTCCCAACCGAGGGTAAAGTTGAATTCCTGCAAATCCCAAATACTAAATGAAATCGATTTATTTTGGCATAATGCAAGCGCAGGTTTATGCTCGGTCTAGAAAAACGACCTACACTTGTGAATTTGGAGTTGGTGCAATCAACCCCTATTTCCAGCATCCCCAACTCAAAAATCATTCGATCGAAAATAGGTCAAGTGGCACCTCGTTGGAAAGGTATTTCAATTTCTCTTCGAATTTGGTATTTTCGAAATTCAGAATCAGCATACAGGGTGTCCCGGAGCAGGAACACTGAAAACCCAAATAACTTTTGAAACTGGTTCATTTCGGTATAATACGAGAACATGTTTATGTTTGATTCGAGAATAAGACTCTCTTGCGTGAATATGGAATTTTGCAATCAATCTCTTCCATTCAGCATCCCCAACTCAAAAATCATACAAGTGATTACAGGTTGAGTGGCAAAGTTCCAGAAAGATTTTTCTATTTTCTGAATCACTGAGGCATTGGTTTCAGTTTGGCAATCGAGGTTTTCTGGCGTGAGAATCAGGATGAGGGATGATGGAGAAACTGATTGGATGCTCATCTAAACAGGAAAACGAGATTTATTGAACTTGTATTCAATTGAAAACAAAAACTAACTTGATTATTACAACAATTGTTCAAAATGACCTCCGCCTACCGCCATACAGTTATACAGACGATTTTCGAACTCTCTTCTCACATTAGCGAAAACTTCAGGAGTCAAAAGTCGGCATTCTGTGATAATCCTCATCCGCAGCTCCTCCAGGTTTTCTGGTCTTGTGGCATAAACTTTAGATTTTAGATGGCTCCACAAAAAAAATCTAGGGATTTAAATCTGGTGACCTGGCTGGCCACTCAACAGGTCCTCTTCTACCAATCCACCTTCCTGGGAAATTTTCGTCTAAATATTGGCGCACCCGAGCATCATAATGCGGAGGAGGACCGTCTTGTTGAAAACGCATTTCGTCCTCAGAAAGAGTTGGATCGTTCTGTAAAATTTCTGTCAATCTAGGATGTATGTGTTTCTCTAACAACTGTAGGTAGCCATTTCCATTCAGATTACCCTCAATAAAGAAAGGCCCAACTAGATGATTGCCAAAAATTCCTGCCCAAACGTTCAACTTCTGAGGCCTTTGCGTGTGGGCCTCCCTAAACTAATGAGGATTCTGTGTGTCCCAATATCGACAATTATGTCTATTCACTTCACCACTGAGCATAAAGGTGCTTTCATCAGAAAAACAGATGTTATTCAGAAAATTTGGATTAGCGTTTAGGTTTTCACTTAGATTTTCACAAAACTGTAAACGACGATCTGGATCATCTTCGTTTATTTCATGCACTAATTTTACCTTGTAGGGGTGAAATTTGTGATGTTTCACGATTCTATGGACAGTTGTAGCTGATACACCAGTCAGACGAGATAGTTTTCTGATCGAAGTAGTATTCTCCATTTGTAGATGACCCACTACTGCCACTTCCGTTGCCTCATTTCTGACAGGACATGCCACTTCATGTTTTTGTTTGCCACCGAACCCGTAGCTAGGAACTTGTCAACCAAATATTTAACGTACTGGTGACTGACTCCTTTCTCTTTCAGGATGGTTCCTATCGAATATCCTTGCCGTTTCTTTGGCACAACTGTTATTTCGAAAATACGTCGATACAATTTCGACCCTTTCCTCAGTGGAATAAACCATTTTCAGATTAATTTCAACTGACGAACAACAACAATAATGAGGAACTGATCTGAATAATAATAATATTTCATTGCAAAATGAGAAATAACAGATGACTGCACGCCAGATGGAAATGAAAAAATGTGAACATTTTCAATGCAGAAATCAGCTTTATTTCTTCGTAATTGATGCTCAACACATCGTACCCCAATACTTTTAACAGTTTCGAATTAATTTTAGTTGATAATTTCAAATGACGATATTGAATTTTTCGAAAGCGACATCCTGTATGGAGAGCCGAACTGAATGAAATGCTTTAATCATTCTGGAATTCAAAAACCTTTCTGAAGATATGCCACTTGAATTATTTGTATGATTTTCAAGTTGGGGATGCTGAATGGAAGGGTTGATTGCAAAAATTCTATAACCACACAAGAAAGTCCTATTCGCGGATCAAACATGTTCTCGTATACCGAAATGAACCAGTTTCAAAAAGTTATTTGGATTTTCAATGTTCCTGCTTCGGGACACCCTGTATGATGATTCTGAATTTCGAAAATACCAAATTCGAAGAGAAAATTGCAGTACCTTTCCAACGAGGTGCCACTTGACCTATTATCGATCGAATGATTTTTGAGTTGGGGATGCTGGAAATAGGGGTTGATTGCACCAACTCCAAATTCACAAGTGTAGGTCGTTTTTCTAGACCGAGCATAAACCTGCGCTTGCATTATGCCAAAATAAATCTATTTTATTTAGTATTTAGGATTTCCAGAATTCAACTTCACCCTTGGTTGGGACACCCTGTATGTTAATTTAAAATTCTAAAATGACAAATCAAGGTGGAGAATTGACAGACCTTTTCAGTAAGGTGCCACTCGACCCTTATTCCTATGATGAATTTCAAAGTTAGGGTTGCTGGGGTAGGGGTTGATCTGAGAAGTTTCGAATTATTTCGAAAAATGCTCCCCCTCGAAACAAAAATCGACGTGTCTTGGTGTTTTTCGCTAATGTTACTCATTTCGGAGTTATAGGGGGTCAAATTTTCGTTGGAACACACTGTATATTTGTCACAATTTCTGTACATTCATTCGTATGAAGAAGCTACTGTATAGTGGAACGCGTTACGAACCATACTTATTCAGTGAAATTCCTCAAAAAATATTACTTGTTATTGTTATTGATAAAGTATAATTCATTCTTCCTATTGAATATTGTGGATTCCAAAATACATGGTGTTTCCTAACTCAAAGAAAGTTCGGATGCGTTAAAATTTCCGAAAAACAAATCTGTAAAGTAAAAGCCCTTTATTGGTGCTTCCAACATTCGCGTTTTAACTTCTCGTGAATGAAGAAAAAGCTGCATATTCACTCACTGCTCCAGCAGAAAAATATGTAAGAGAATTCACAAGCATTAGTACCTGATGGAGGATAAAAACCTGCGATAGGATTGAATGCACACGAAACTGCACTGTTGCCCAACAAAACATTAATTTCCGAAAGAAGAAAATCTGAAAGGCAACGAAGGATATAGTTACACTGCTACTATGTTCTGATGCATCTGGAGATTATGTCATTAATTCACTGATGCTTTCAGATCGTTACATCCTCGTGCGTTGAGAAGTCAAAACAGGAACGACCTGCCATTGTTTTAGCGTGCTAATAATAGAGTTACAAGTGCTATTTTTTGGGACTGGTTCCGGAATTGTTTCGTTTCTGAAGTTGAAATTTATTTGAAGAAAAAGAATTAAGATTTTATAGCTGTTCCTGTTTGAGACAATGCATAATACTCGCGAACTTGAAACCATACATCTAAATACATAAGTGACATTTTCACCTTCCAACGCGACGTTTTTGTTTCACTCTATAAACCAAGTAATAATCCAGACCTTTGAACTGTATTATATTAAACGAACCTTCAAAATCATATTGGATAATATCAAATGTGATCCTGAAATAAATATTATGGAATAATTTGATTGAGGAGGCGGTTACTTGATGGAAATGGTTATACCTATTTCCAATGAAATGAAACTATGGTATTTAGATTTTCACTATATTAACAAAACTATGACCGGTTTCACCACACTGTGGCTTTATCAGATAGATACAAACTGATGAACAGAGTGATTCCTTATAAAATATTCTTAATTGATATTACATTAGGTACAAGTACAAAGGGTATGGTGGAAAACCCATCGGAGTTGAATTGAAAAAATTGAGTAAGGGAGAAGGATTTAGATGTGATTGACTATTAAGTAACCTACCTGAATTCTTTTTTTGTTAATCTCTAAAATTTCCCATAGATTGAGTTTTGTCTAATAATTTTCATTTCATTGTGTAAAAGTTATGGTTTACTTCGAGTAACTGATTAGAATAATTGGAATCTGATTTATGATAATTAAATTGAAACTTTATCAATTTTAGATTTGCAGTTTTTGTAATATCGGTCTCAAGAATTATCAGTTTGGAATGCTATATTGAAATAATAAGCGAGAGGAATGATTTTAATTGCAGACTAGGATTACTAAAATAAGTTGAGCTGTTGTATTTTGTTTTAGAACTTTTTATACTTGGAAATACTTCTTGGATTGCTTTTTGAATTTTTTTTGCGTGAAATCAAGTTCTCAATCATACTAGGACTGTACCCGTTATTGACTGCTATTTGTTTAATCATATTTTGCTCTTTTATAAAATTATTTTGTGATATTGGGATATTAATTAGTCCATGTACCATACTATTGTAAGCAGCTAATTTATGTGGATAAGGATGTGTAGATGAGCTGTGAATAGTAATATCTGTATGCGATGGCTTATGAAAAATAGAAAATCATGTTTGCCATTAATTTCAGTAATAGTTAAATCCAGAAAGTTAATGGAGTTTTCTGTTTCTATCTCTAAGGTGAATTTAATATTATCGTGAATTTTGTTAATGAATGTTTTGAATGACTCTAATTGTCTGTTTGTGCCAGTGAAACAACAAATGATATCGTCGACATATCTAAACCAATAAATAAAGTGTTTGAATAAAGGATGTTCTTGGATAGTTTTTCAATATTGTCCATAAAAATTTCAGCTAGTAGAGGGCTCAGAAGATTATCCATGATTAAACCTTTTTACTATTATATAATACTCCATTGAAGTCAAAATAATTTTGTTCTCAACAAATTTCTAGATGGTGTAAGATTTCTGATTAAATTACCGGATTGACTATATTATAATTTGAAGGGCGTTGTTGATGATTTTAACTGTATAACTAAGTGGAACACTAGGGAAGAGATTTACTACATCCCATGACATAAGTTTAGCGTTCGATGATTGTTTTGAATAACTCTTATTGTCTGTTTGTGCCAGTGATACAACCGATGATATCGTCGACATATCTAAACCAACCAATGAACTATTTGAATAACGGATGTTCTTGGATAGTTTTTCAATATATAATAAAATAAATCAATATGCCCACGTTTCTACATAAAGAAGTAAACTTCCACCAAAAACATTCTGTAAAAAACTAGCCAATTTTCGATGGAACTGCTTGTTAATCTCTAAAAAGTAATGAAATCTAGACAAATTCGTGCCAAGTCTAAGGTTCTTTACTGCGATTTCTTCATTATCATAATCGATGTTGTTTGACTTATCCGTTGAAAAGTACACAAGGGTAAAAAACCAGGCGCTCCATGACACCAAAGCACCAATCTGTCCCCAGAACCGCTACCTATAGACGATGGAAAATTGCCATTTGGAAAACGTTAATTGAATAACCAGTCAATTGTAGGCTTGATAAAACTGAGTTTTTCAATAATGCAATAACACGATTCTCGCGTAATTTAGCAATAATCATCATGAAACTTTCAAACGAGATGTGTAATGAAATTAGTAGTTTTCCTCTTAGATCTGAAAAATACATTCAGGGAGTAGTTATAGTACTATTCTTTGTTGAAAGAAAAATTATTTCTATGGAAGCTACATCCACATCTAATACGAATTCAATGAGAATTTTATATTGTATTTTTTGATGAAAAGAATAAATTTGAAAAACTTGTCTTGTGTAAATATTTTCTGTTAATATATCGTTATAAATTTTACGAGATTGTCTCAAGCCACACCTCGTTCAATAAGTTTTCCAATAATGAAAACGTCGAATAATTCGCATTTTTCCAAAGGGGAACACATCATTCATTCGATATGTGGGGCCTTGAGACGAATTTCAGACAAAGATTCGAAGTTTTCGAAATAGTATATTTTCTCCCTGAAATCTGTCATTAAATTTATTACCTGAGAAGTTGGGCATGGAAGCAAAAAGTACTCCAACTTCGCTATAACTTTGAGAGTAGAGCTCATCGTGTTGCCTCTTTCTATTTCCGAGAAAATGTGCCGCTACATGCGGCGGTAAGATGTTATAAACCAACGCTTCGTTTCTCCTCCTCATATCTTCAGCACATGTGCTTTCTTCTTCTACTTCCAGTCGCCATAAAAATAATACTCTTGCCACCTGCTCCATCTGAAATTCATGAACGAGAAAATGAGGGAACTAATTTCAATTTTCCCCGAGAAAATTTGCAGTAATTTCACTTTTTGTCATAAAGGCTCATTAGCACATTTAATTTAGACTTCAACTTCAGTCGTTCTTTTCAGTTTGAGGTATTCTGACAAACTTGATTGAAAATTTTTGAATATATTTCTGTAAGAGAATATTCGATCATTTCGTTGTGCTGAAATCGGCATAGACTTAAATAAATTACGCATTGGTTCCCATAGGAATTACAATATGCAGGGTGTTACATAATTGTATGTCACAACTTGAAGGGTAAATCTACGTACAATTTTAAGTAAAAGAGTTCATATAAACATAGGTCCGCAACAGCTTCGTTACAGAGCTACAGGGTGTTGAAATTTCCAGCCAATTTTGGAATGCCAGCTATAAGCTATTTTTACAGCCTCCATAATTACACGTCCTAGATTTTAACTGAAATCCACAAGGTTTTTCTTTTCTGAGGCCATGTCTCCTTTTGCTTTCCTTTCAAACTTTTTTGCAGTAAGCCAGTGATCAGCGTACAATTAATTTTCGTCATCTTCGTTCAATTTAGAAACTTTTTCGGCACTTGTATTGTTTTCGTATCGCCAACCCTTTTCGAGTGAAAGATTATTGAATTTGAATTATTTGAATTGTATGTTTTTCGCTGAATAAAAGAAATAATAGAAATACTCGATAGGTATGCCAAAATTTGCTTTTATTTTGATAGCTCGTTATCTGAGATTCAACTTATACTTATTCAATATCAAATTAAGAAAAAGAACAATTAAAAACTAAATAAATTGCTGAAAGTGTCCTCCACCTGCATGAATACAGGCCTCTGTCCTTCGTATATTATCAAGACTCGTTGAAATATTCCTGGGGTATTGCTTATCGTGTCACAAGAAGTTATTATTCGATTTCTCGATTCTTCTACAGTGTTCAATGGAGTGGTATGAACCAAAACTTTTGAGATATCCTCATGAGAAAAAGTCTAAACTATTTAAGTCTGGAGACCTAGGAGGCCATAGTTCTGGCCCACCCGACCTATCCATCGATTGTTCCTTAGCTTCGCCACTAAAATGTGCTGGCGCCTCGTCATCATAATCTAACCACATTATGTTTCTCACCAAAAGAGCACATCTCCGAGCAATAAATACAATTAAAACTGCTTCCTCAATATCTGGAGTTCTCATAGTTTGAATTGCACCTTCTAAATGATTATTTGCAGTAAAAGTACCAGTTTCCCCAAACTTATGTGAATATTTAAAAAGGTTCGCCTGTATGGTTATACTCGATGTGGAAAGCGCACCTGATATAATCGCCTAGATTCTGTTGTGTTTCTGTCAGCCAGATCGTACATGTAATGGATATCAGCCCATTCGGCGCTACTAGAATTTGCCATTGTTTCTTACAGCAATAACTTCAAAATTCTTAAAACTAATCGTAAATTCAATAAACAATGCGAGCAGAGCCTGGTTTAACTTTAGCAACTGTCAAAATGAATGAATAATTGAAAGAATCAAAGCCTACTAGTCATTTTTGAATAGAAGTGCTTTCAATTCAGCGACTGCATACAATCGTGTAATGATTTTTGCTCGAGAACGGTTGGAGATTTGAAAAAATCACAAGTGTCAAAAAAGTTTTCAAATTGAACGAAGATGATAAAATTGATTGTAAGTTGATCAGTGGCTCACTAAAAAAAGTTTGAAAGTGGAAAAGAAGACATTGCTCGGAAAAGAAAACACCTTGTAGATTCTGAATAAAATTTAGGATGTGTACTAATGGAGCCTGTAAAATTGCTTGAATTCCAAATTTGGGCTAAATATCTCAAAAACTGCAGGAGTTTTGAAGAAAGAACCAATTTATTCCTAAAATTTCAACACCCTGTAGCTCCGTAACGAAGCTTTTGCAGACCTATGTTTAGCTGAACTTTTTCCTGAAATTGTACGTAATTTACCTCCTCAAGCTGTGACATAATATTATGTAACACCCTGCATGAAAAATTGATCATAAACGAAGCTTTTAAATAAATAAATAAATGCTGGTTTTCCGGCGTATACTCAACCTTTCAAGTATCCTCACAGAAAAGTCAAGTGGTCTCAAGTCTGTACTTTTGGGTGGCCACGGAATATCACCTCGGCGCGATATCACTTTGCCGGCAGACATTTTCTAGAAAGCCACTTCTTCTTATTACTATTCATTTAATTTTTTTTGATACTGTGATTCCACGAACATCAAATATCATTTTATTTATTGTGACTGAGGAGGAAAATTATTATACGGTGGGCCTTAAAGTTTTCCAAATTTGAAAACTCAATAAAAACAACTAAAAGATAGATACGCTAATGAAAAAACATTCATTTGATAGTAAAAACATTGGAAAGTCAATTTAAACAAATTATATTATCAAGCTGTGATCCATCTCGACCCAAACATTTTTAATTTATTGAGTATCAAAGCCCTCTAGAACAGTGCACGAGAAGTTTGACCCATTTCCCTACTTTTGCTTCTTTCAATTGTTGAATCGATGCTGGTTTTCCGGCGTATACTCAGCTTTTCAAGTCTCCTCACAGAAAAAGTCAAGTGGTCTCAAGTTTGTACTTTTGGGTGGCTACGGAATATCACCTCGGCGCGATATCACTTTGCCGGGAAACATCTGTTTAACAACTGCTATTGTCTCGTTAGAAGTATGACACGTGGAGCCATTGTTGAAACCATGTCCCACTATTGTACCCTTCAGAATGAAGCAGCTGTGGCTCAATGAAATCCATCAGCACCTGAAAATGTAGGGACCACTAAGGGTCATCAGACCATTCTTTCTGAAAACCCACGGCAAGACTGCCTGTATCTCATCGTATGCATTGTTCGAATTCCAATTAGGAATATACAGGTTGAAACCTGAGACTTCAAAATACGTATAGTATAGATGATTGAACATAATTTTTTCATCAAGAGTGGGTTTGATCCTTAGTGGTCTATTAGTATCAAAAACATACATTCAGTCTTGTCCATGTTGAGATTCAACTTATTATTACAATTCCAAGATTGTGCAATGTGAAAAGCATCTTTCATGTCCCTTATGGCCAGGGTAATATCTTTATTGGAAACCAAAACGTTTGAATCATCAGCGTAGGAGACAGTTCTGAGTGGCCCTACTGAAAAACATCAACATCATATCATATCATCAATGTAAATGATAAAGAGAAGTGGATCAAGAATGCTTGCTTGAGGCACTCCCACATTGATTTTTGCATCCGTAGATACATAATTTTCTGCATCAAGCATCGCCACCTGTTGCCTGTCTCCCAGATAGCTTTTGATAAGTTCTAGTTTGAACTCCAACTGCCTCTAATTTTCTTAAAATTATTTTATGATCTGCCGAATCAAAAGCCTTACTCAGGTCTAAAATAGGCATAGTGGGAAATCCCCCATTCAAGTGCCTCCAAAATTGATTGAGTAAATTCGAAATTGCAGGATCCGTAGCCTTACCAGAAATGAAACCATGCTGCTGAGAACCAAATATTCTAAATTTGAATCTTTCAGCAAGGATCTTTTAGAACACCTTGGAAAACGATGGAAGAAGACTTATAGGTCTATAGTTAGAAAGATTTTCAGTATCTCCTTTTTATGGAGTGGTTGAGAAAAAGTCCCAAATGGAATCAATCTCATGTGGAGAAGAACTATAGACTTCACCCCAATCAATAGCACGAAGCGAACCTACAAACCCCTCAACGGCCTCTTCACCAAAGAAACTCTTCTTCTCCTTTGTATTTTCAATAGTAATAGCTTTTAAGTGATGCTCGAAGAGTTGAGCACAGCGATCAGAAATATGACTCGAAGCACGGATGATTTCCCGCCCTCTAAATTTGTGAGTTTGTTATCGATACATGTGGAACTGTTCACTCAATAGAGATCCCATCAGTAGATCGTGAGGTAAGGATAGTTATCAATTCAATAAACATAACACTGCGTTTAATTCAATGGGACATAGGGTTTCTCTCTGCCATTATCCGAAGAAAATATGATAAATATTATTCGTTTATTACATCTTGTTTGCACCCTTATTAACTTCGTCTCTACCTGTGTATGTAGATTAGTATTTTAAATTTTTGTTAAATACTTGTTGTCAAATAAATATGGTCGAGATGCTGAAATTGTATTCCTAATTTTCAAAAACTCTTGTGATAGTATAATACATGATTTAATATCTTATTACCACAGTCAGATCTAATTTATACGAAATACGAAATAGATTTGCTCATATTTCAATTAGAAGATGTAAAGCATCTGTTATTATCTGCACTCAGCACTTGAATCATTACTTTGTGCTTCTGGTCGAAATATGAGCAGTAGAATTGTTTTAATCAGATGAAATGTGTAATTGCGAACCCTGGGGAGTAACAACTAGTGCCGCATTACAGCACTCTCCAGTTTATTTTGCATGTACGCCATAAAGTTTCCTGAAGGGAAACCTGGTTAGTTTTAAATTGAGATATATTGCTGTAAGAGAACAGTTTTCTTCACAAAATAGAGACAACCTGATAATGTTATACAAACAGCTAACAGAACGGCTAATTTTATTTCGCTCGGATTGAAAATTAAGGATTCTTCTTATAGTTTTTACGACTAGCTCTTCGCCATTTGTCTGCTACTGATATTTATACATGCCCCATTTTTTTCTCCAGAATTTTTTCATGCACACCACTAGCCTCATCTGAAAGATTCGTAATCCAATTTAGCTTTTTTGTCATTTGATTTCTTCTATTTACGAAAACGTTTCCAATTAAACAATTTAATAATCGACAATAATGTTGTTGCCGCTCAAGAAGCCTGTTTTGCAATTATGATTAGGTGGGTGATATCACACATGAATACCAGGTATTTGATCCTGGTGCGTAGCTCTGATTCGTAATGTCGAAGAAACCGTGCTCGATAGAGTCGAAATGGTCAAGCATTATTTCTTCGAGATTTAAAATAGGCTTGTATCATGTATTCCATATTTATTAATTCTTTATAGCTATTAATAAACAACAATAAAAATAATGAGCGTTAAGGTTAGATGCTATAGCTCAGAATATTTTCGGGAAACATGTAACCTTCGATTGAGCAAGAAAAAACTGCAATCTGTGGTTTCATTCATATAAAATCAGAAATTTTTCTTGAAAACTTTTATCGATCGTTCTTTTCTTAAAATATTGTCATATATATTTATAGACTTACGTGTTTCACTAGGACTGACAATGTGATAGCCACAATTATAAGGTAGGATGACAGAGTGTATTTTCCTTCGATGGGACTGAAACAAAAAATGTATCGTTAAGAATAATTGGAAATTGTCTAGAAATGAGGGAGTTTATTGTTTCCATTCTGGTCGACAGAGTGATTCTGTCTCAATTTGTCATACTTCACTGCATCAAAGGTCGAAAGAAAATCGAAACTCAAGGCAACTTATAAACTTTGCCTCAGAAATGTTCAGTTATTTATACAGGGTGTTACATAATAGTATGTATTAACTTGAGTGGGTATATCTACGTGCAATTTTAAGACAAAAAGGTTCAATAAACATATGTCCGAAAAAGCTTCGTTACGGAGCTACCGGGTGTTGAAATATCCGGAAAAAATGTTTTTTCTTCAAAACTCCTTCAGTTTTCAAGATATTCAGCCCAAATTTGGAATGCAAGCTATTTTTACAGCCCATATCAATACAGGTCCTAGATTTCAACTGAAATTCACCAGGTGTTTTCTTTTCCGAGGCCATATCTCCTTTTGCCCTTTCAAACTTTTTTGCAGTACGCCACTGATCAGCGTACAATAAATTTTCATCATCTTCGTGCAATTTAGAAACTTTTTGACGAATGTAATTTTTCGTATCCCCAACCGTTTTCGAGTGAAAATTTCTTGAATTTTAATTATTTGAATTGTATGTATGCTATTCGCTAAATAAAAAAATACTAGAAATACTCGATAGGTATGCCAAAAATTTGCTTTTATTTTGACGGCTCGTCTTCTGAGACTCAACTTATACTTATTAAATATCAAACTAAAAAATAACAATGAAAAACTAAATAAATTGCTGGAAGTGTCCTCCACCGGAAGAATACAGGCATCTGTCCTTGTTCGCATATTAACACGCACTTTTCAAATATTCCTGGGGTATTTCTTATCGTGTCACAAGAGGTTGTTATTCGATTTCTCTATTCTTCTACAGTGTTCACTAGAGTAGTATAAACGAAACTTTTGAGATATCCCCATGAGAAAAAGTCTAAACTATTTAAGTCTGGGGTCCTAGGAGCTCATGGTTCTAGACCACCCCGACCTATCCATCGGTTGTTGAAATTATTATTCAAGAATTCCCTAGCTTCTCCACTGAAATGTGTTGGCGCCTCGTCATGTATGAACCATATATTTCTCATCCAAAGTGGTACATCCTCGAGCAATAAAGGTAACAGTTCCTCAAGAAATTGTCGGTAAGCGGGTCCGACCCAGACATTTAGTGAGAATTGTTCTTGATGATGAGATTCTTCAATCAGATGAGGGTTTTCCTCAGCCTAACAATGATTATTGTGAAAATTTGTGATAGCAGTTCTCGAAAAGTCAGCTTCGACTATGAACATTATTTCACTAGCCGACTCGGTGGCGTAGGGGATATTATGCTCGTCTTCTGCGCAGAGTTACCTGGGTTCAATCCCCACAAAGTCGGTGCGATTTTTCGGATTCTGGGAATAGCTTTCGGAGGAGATGTGAAGCTGTCGGTCCTGTGTAACAGAAATATGTTGGACATTAAAGATCCTTTCCCTCTACACGAAAAGGGTTCGGCAAAATTCCCGGGTTAGTGAGTTGACAGAATTCCCCGGCGTGTCATTAGCCGAAAGGCAGAAATAAAGCACGTTAAAAGATAAACAAACAAACAATTGAACTTCATCTAAGAACTATGGCAGAAATTCAGTCTTGAAAGAAAACCTCGAGGAAGTGGAGTTTGGACGCGTTGGATATGAAACGGGTACAATAAAAAGTTGTGGAGAATCCTCCAAACTAGAACATGTGAAATATTCAACTGACTTGCAGTTTTTCTTGTACGCACATGAGGATTCAAATCAATACAATTCGAAACTGCTTCCTCATAGTTCGAGTTGCACCTTTCAAACGATTTTTTGCAGTAAAAGTACGAGTTTTCCTCAACCTTCTGTGTTTATTTGAAAATCTTCGCCTGTTTGGTGTTACTCGATTCAGAAAGCGCACCTAATATAATCTCCTAGCTTCTGTTGTGTTTCCTTCAGCCGGACCGTACATGTAATGGATCTCAGCCAATTCGGCGTTAGTATCATTAACCAGTTTTTCTTATAGCAATAACTTCAAAAGTCTTGAAACTAATCGTTAATTTAACAAACAATTCGAGCCGACTCTGGTTCAACTTTAGAAACTGTCAAAAGAAATAAATAAATAAATAAAAGAAATCAAATCCTACACTTTGAGAATTGCAGTTGAAATTGTAATGATGGAGGCTGTAAAAATTAACTGGCATTCCAAATTCGGGCTGAATATCTCAAAACTGCAAGAGTTTTGAAGAAAAAACCAATTTTTTCTGGAAATTTCAACACCCTATAGCTCCGTAACGAAGCTTCTGCTGACCTATGTTGATATGAACTTTTTTTTCTTAAAATTGCACGTAGATCTACCCCCTCAAGTTGTTAATTTAACACCCTGTAGATTTGTAGACGATATAGTATAGTCTGTTCGGTAAAGACGTAGAGCTTATTAAGTATGCAAATCGCTTAGAAATATGGTACGTGGACAAATTCAAAAATGATATTTTAGGGTTTTCTTCTGAAATAAAATTGAATCGATTGCACAGTAATGTTCTGTGTTCGAGGGGCCAAAGTTCGAATTATTGAACTAAAATTGCCATTACTTCGAGAATATTCATCGTGCCTAGCTTGAAACGTTTGTACAAATTACTTTCGGTTGATTATTGCTAGGGAAAATTTTCCGAACACAAAATCAGTGGCGTAGAACGCTCTTCAGCGACTCTTTCTTCTTGCAAAACTTCTACACCACATATTCTTTTCAAAATTTGATTCATTTTTCGCAAATGCGTTTAGGTGACAATTGAGATCAGAAGCGAACAGAGACAGGTCACTTATTCGGAAAGATTTCAACCAAATTAGTTAATCTGATCCACAATTCCAGGCACAAAGGATACGAACGTTGACAATGCTTTGTTTACAGCAGTTCGTCAATATTGAGGACAGTGCCCATATTTATGTAAAATGTGTAAAACAGTTAGTTCATTGAATAAACTCACTTTCAAGATGTTGTATTGTTTGATTTTGCTACTGATATCAATATTATTGCTATAACAAGTGGCAACACTAAAAATATACGTCATGTTATCAATTTTATTTCGTTTCTTCTCATTCAGTTTTCATCAGGTGGAAAGAATGGTTTGTTGCTTTGCTGATTTCGAAATTAACTCTTTATTCCTGATAGTTTACTTACTGAAAAAATCTGAAGGTGAGAAATTACTATTATCACCATACTTTCACTTAATTTAATAATTCAATTTAGTTATAACCTCAAATTGGTTTGTTTTTAGTAACGCCTCAGGCTTCAGACACTTCCCAAAAATTTAGAGAAAACCGATCATAGCTATTGTACTCCACATATTCTCATATGGACTGTAAGGCTTCTTTGTAACCTAACTGAGACGAAAAATGTGGCACGGAAAGGATCTTCACTCTCTGTACCGATCGGAAAATCAGGGATATACAGGGATATTCACCGGGATCGTCCGTAAAAAACTTTTTGAGTTCCAATTACAATATCAAGCTGAAATTCTATACGCGGCCATAACTGGCGATTTCCAATTGAAGTGAAATCTTTTCCAAGTGATACCGACATTTGAACAAGGCATAAAATACCCAAGTTGTTGGCACTTATCTGTCAAAACTTTTAACAGATTTAATTAGTTTTGTTATAAACTCGATTTTTGAGGAACATTTAAAAAAATGGTAGCTCGTAGATGTTTTGCACTACAGACACAATTTTAGCTAGGGAGGATAGAAGAAGGATTAAGGAATTTTTAAGCAGTCTACACAGGTCGAATGTTTATTGAGTTGTTTTGTATGATTTTTTCAATTTGGCCTTTTTCAAACAGCAATAACTAAATTTTTTCAAATGGCATGTGCCAATTTTATATCGCCATCAGATGAAGCGTCAAATTTCAGATGGAATTGTATCAGCATGTGCTATGCCCATCTCTTATAGTTCCGAAATAATTTGGGAATATATTGAATTCTGATGATTTTGCAAGAACTAACAGAGAATGCTTTGAAATATTTGAATCAAGTAGCTGAACTGGCTGCGCTCACCTGACAGGTGCCTAAAATTAATGTACTTGTCACTTCGTTCATTCGAATTCGATATTTCAACAATCATCATTCATCTTTTTAATTCATTTAAGAATGTCAAAAGTAGTGGGTAGAAATTGCAGGAAATTCAATTTCCAAACTTACCGTCTATGAATAAAATAAAATTTCGAAGCATTAGAAGCAATTTTCTTCAATTCGGATGAATCAAAATTGTAGGAACTTGGCGAAAACCAATCATCGAGGATAATTACATAAACACGAATAAATGGAAGCAAACATCATAGGAGAAAACTAATTTACGATCTGAATAAATGTTCAATATGGGCCCCATTTTGCTCGATACACTTGACAGCTCGTATACGAACATGATGAGTTGCCCTCCTAGTTTCCTTAGGATCAATATTACGAAAAACATTATGAATGCGCTCTAGTAACTCTTCTTCACTTCTTGCAGGAATAACATACACTTCACTCTTGATTTTGCCCCATAAATAAAAATCTAGGGGCGTCAGGTCCGGAGAACGCGGATGCCATAAATTTGGTCCTTGATTACCCCACCATCTATCCTCGAACATTTGTTAGTTGCCAATCTACAGCTCGTGTTTTATGTGCTGGTGCACCATCCATTTGGTAATAGCAATCCCTCAGAATGTTGAGGAGTAATCCATCTAAAAAATTTGCTAATGTTCCTCTCAAAATTTCCAGGTATCTTTGTCTATTAAGATTTTCCTCATAAATGTGAAAGCCAACGAATCATTCATTAAAATTGCAAAAAAGGTTTCGCTGAATTTATTTCGGAAATAATATATATAATAACCTCAATGAAATGTGGATTTTCTGTGGCCTAGAAATGTCGATTTCTCCTGTTGGTTATTCCACTTTCATTGCACTTCATCAGACCATATAACTGCTTTTATGATTCTTGAATAGGTTTTCGAATCACCATCGCCTATGTATTTTCCATATTTAACTCCATATTTCGTTTCAGACTGCTGAAACATCGCATCCAACTCTATTTTCCCAGAAGATCCTTTGCGATTAGCACTACACTCATCTTCATGTGATTCATACAATTCCGTGAATTCTGTTGTATGTTTTTTTCTTCCAATACTCACATTGCTCACAATATGCACTTTCAATGTTGACATCAAGAATGTTTCCAGTGAAATAGTCAATTATAGAAGAAACTTCAATTGACGTGGATGTATATCCACGTTTCTCCTAGGTTTCATCTCCTGATACAGTTAAATCACTAGTAATTTAATTGTCAATTGTTGTCATTACTTGTTTTCCTTCATTTACATCTTCTTTAATCAAGGCTTCTGTTACGGTTTTACTACAATCTATCACGTGATTCAGTAATATTTTATATGTACTTTTATCTGAAAAGCCGACATGTCCATCAGGACACAAAACTGGCACAACCCTTCATATCCTATTCCTAGTATCATCATCACAAAAATGAACATATTCATTTCCAGAATTATCACATGAAACTACCATTTTGAATCCCAGCCCATGTGTTCTTCCTGTTTGAAACTGTACATTTCCATCATTTCTACTTAACAAGAATAGAAATATCAGTAAAAACCTAATGAAATTTATTATTCGAAATTCAGTACTACTATTTTCGGGTACATCTTTATGTGTTTTGTTTTAATATTTTGGAACATGTACTCTAGACACTTTCAACACTTTCTGCTGTTTGCGGATTGAATACATTTTTTCTTTTCACTGAATGCGACTTACGAATATTTTGAGAACTCCAAAGTTCTCTTGAAACTTTTCTAGAATCACACCGCAATGAAAACTACTCGAAAAATAGTTTATTCTAACATAATACTATTGAGTGCTCAATGCAACTACCGAAAGTATACTGGCAACAAACAAACAATTTTCATCACTAATTATACCTACAAATTGTAAATATATATAGTTGGATACTTATGAAGCTAGGTATAAGTATAAATACATCAAAGTTGTGAGTCAATCATGGCTAGAGAACCCGAAAACCGCTTCTGTTAGCTACCTGCTCTCGAACGTTTCGGAGCGCCCGAGAACCCTTGGCTACTTATCGAAAAACTCGATAAGTGTTTGTCGGATTCACCTCAAATTTTCAGAGTATATCGATTTTTTGAAAATTCTGACTACACCTAACCCCATAAGTGAATGTTCAATATGTTTAAAATAGTCGAAGTTTTACTAAACCGTCCCTCGTATTCATGGAAGAACGTATATAGATTAAAGACAGGGAATAATCAGCGAAAATAGTGTGAAAATTGTCGAAACTCAAAAAGAAATTTCACAAGTTGTGTAATGAATACTTTCAGTTTTCATTCATCTCTTTGAACTACTTGTTTCATGAGATTACAATAATTTCATTCTTTCATTCAAGGAAATAGAAAATTCTGCTTACGTTTGGGGAATTGTCGAATAACGCTTGGAAACTCCAAACTACTAGTATTGAATACAAATGAGAGCTGGAACACTCGAATATAATATTCGTGTGAGGTTATTGAGTCTGAGCCAGAAAAACGTGATAGAGTATCGAGAATTCCTTAACAACGAAAGGATAAGATTAGTAATTCTTCTTGAAACAAGTTATATATAGGATGTTCCATGTCGAACAAGTCGCCCTGTATAATTCTTATACCCCATATGATATGAATAATTCGCCGACACGACGTAAAAAACAAAAACCTCCTGAGAAGGAGCGCTTCAGCCACTCGAAATTAAATATGGTGATGCCTCTATTGAAACCTCTTCAAATTTTGACGAATCTTTTTCCCAAAAACAATCTTCATCTCAAACTAGTCTCCTTGAATATTTTCAATATTGTTGAAAATGGGAAAACAAAACAAATTTTGTTCAGAACGAAAACTTTCTGAGGGTGTCTGCAGATATTTCAAGGTGGAAGATGTTCCCACTCTAGTTACCACCTCATCATGCTATGAGTTTCGGATGCTTGACAAATGGTCCGGACTGCATACCGGAAAGAATTTTTCAGATAAAACTGGTTCGGGGTGTCATGGTGGTTATTCGACTAACAGCGGTCCTCTGGCGGACGCATTGAGTCTCCTAGAATCTGCTTCCAGAAGCCAATTTGTTATTGAGTTCTGCAACATAAGATAATCACACACACTAACATAAATGAGGTTGCAATACTCCAGCACTTATGAGACACGTAACCACGTGTCCAAGTTCTAACGGAAACTCTAATAATGCCAACAACAGACACCACCCATACCTGTTTCAATGATTATGAGTTGGACTAAAGGCTTCAGGAAGGGCTTCATGCTTTTACCAGATCGGATGTTCCATTCCGAAGAGAGGACGACGCTATTGACCTGGCTTAGTTCAAAATCTGTATATATAATCATGTTCCTCTGATGTCTATATCGATCTATATCTCAAGGTAAACACAATTCAAATGCTGTATCCATCAGCTGAGGTGAACTTCAACGTCCACAACATCAACTGGCTCCAACACTCAATTGGGAACGACGAATGAGGAATGCTAGCGGATGCCTTTGCAATCTGCAGGAACTTGACTCAACTTCTTCATTAGCTGACAATCAAGTCTCGATGTCTTCTTGTTTCAGATTCATATAATATCCGTTGACAGGTCTCAGATTCTTCTGGAAATTCCGACCACATACTAGTTTCTGGCACTGGTAACTTCCTACAGCCACGCAATAAAGATCCAACGCCTTTAAGGCAGATATGGCATTAAAACCGAGCTAGTTGGTAGGTCTGTTTTTCAGATCCTGGCATCAGTGAGTTCGCCTCTGAGTTATTTCTGTAAGCGTGGACTTCTGCATTCCAAACTCCACGAAAAACATCCGCACAAATGCCTTGGATTGATCAAAACTGTGAAAAAGCTAACCGAATCAAAAACAGATTTATGTGAAGAGCAGCATGGTTACCCTAACTTCTGTTGTCTTGAATCCAGAGGCAGACTTTTCGCTTTTGAGAATGAATGATTTGTTCGGTAATTCTCTTTCATTGCGCATTTTCTTCTGCATTAAATACTTGCTTAAGTTTATATCCTCCTTCAGCATAAAGTTTTAAATTCTTCTGGATATCTTTCTGCTTCAGTAGTGTCTGTAGATGCAGCTTTTTCAACGGTTTTATTGCTCTACAATGATGGTCACACCTTTAATTCATTGAACCAAGCTTCCGATGATCGAAAACCTCCACAACTACTGCCGAGTTCTTTTGAATGTGCAAAAACACGCTTTGGCCTTTCCCTGGACCACTCAGGGGAACTGTAATGTGGTTGTGGCCTTTGGTCCATAATAACATTACCACTTCCATTTTTTTTATTGTTGTATCACGAACAATTTTCGCTGACAGCGAAGTTGAATCTACAGACGGCCTTATTTCATCCTCGGATTTCCTATCGACTCGCTAACATTGAATGAGCGCGTGATATAGATGCAAATGACATTAAAAATTATGGAGACAACGATAGAGATGTATTTATCGATCAAAATTTTCTAATGAATGGAAAAATGAAACAGTAAAAAACGTAAAGCGGCTGTTGCCAAAGGATGGACGTCTAATCAGTGGTATTAACAGTATACTATATGCATTGAGTAATAAGGTCGCTTTACATAAACATTTTGTCTGTTTACATTGTCATGAGCACCGATCACGGCGAAGGCGGATTATGTCAAAGGAAAATTCGAACCAATGCAGCGGAACAACATTTAAAAACATACTTTAGGAGTAGTAGGTTTCTTCTAGTTTTCAGTTAATCCATTTGACGATGCATATATAAAGGATAACGAACCATGTTTATTAATATTGTATCGATGTATAGATTAAATCTGCAAATGAAGGGATTGGCTCGCATTTTTTCATCCGCGAATAATGGAAACGCGAATGTAGGAATCACGAATAAGGAGTTTTTACTGTTTCTAGATATTTAATCTTGGACTGACTGAGTTACTTACGAATAGAGTTTGAAAATATTAGAAGTGACATTCACTTACCTTATCCAATTCCGCAAAGAATATTCGCAGTCCAGTTGATCCCCAAGTATAAAAATATTAGTGAAGCATTGGCCCGCAGCTACCAGGAACATGAGAAACATTTTCGTTATGTAGGATAAGCAAGCAGGAAGAGACACTCCTATTAAAACCAAAACAGCAAAATGACTGAAGTACGATGGATACAGACAATATCTTTCAATTTCTTCGCTGTAGGTGCAGTTTGGAAGGAGTGGATGATCTTCTAGTCTCACACATAATATCTGAAAAAATCGAAAATATATCGAAAATTTGTGTTTTAGTTTTTCTTGTCTTTTTTTGTGGCATGGAAATAAGTTGTTGGGGAAAGACAGCTTTCTTGTGTGGAAGGTTAACTGCTTCTGGAGAAACAAAGATAGATTCTTCAGGAACACCCCCTGCGTCTTCAGATAAGTGAGTTTACAATATTAATTCCAAATCATTCATAAATGAACAAGAAATATGAATGGAGAGTCAAAATTCCTGAATAAACTAATAAATATACAGTCTGTTCGAACGAACATATGCCACCCATTCGATATCAAGATGGACTAATTTTGGCCGAAAATAATCAGACCCGGAGCATGTACATTCTATTAAAACAGTACCGGAATTGATTTTTTAACGAACATACTTAAAACGATTGTCAGAATTTTTATTGTTGTTAAGTTTCCACAACTGAACACCAACAAAATAACTTCACAACTTCAACAATTTTTGTATGGACACAGGGTGTTACATAATAGCATGTCACAACTTAAGCAGGTAAATCTACGAGCAATTATAAGAAAAGAAGCTCATATAAACATAGGTCCGCAAAAGCTTCGTTACGGAGATACAGGGTGTTGACATTTCCGGAAAAAATTGGTTTTCTCTTCAAAACTCCTGCAGTTTTTGAGATAGTCAGTCCAAATTTCGAATGCAAGCTATTTCTCACAGCCTCCATCATTACACTTCCTAGATTTCAACTGTAATTCACAACGTGTTCTCTTTTTCGAGGCCATGTCTCCTTTTGTCCTTTCAAACTTTTTGCAGTAAACAGACACTGGTTTTACTTTAGCAACTGTCATAATAAATAGGTAAATGGTAAAAATCAAAGCCTACTAGTCGTTTTTTCAATTAGAAGTGCTTTCAATTCAGCGAATGCATACAATCGTTTAATAATTTTCTGCTCGAGAGCAGTTGGAGATGAGTAAAATAACTAGTGTCTAAAAAGTTTCTGAATTGAACGAAAATTACGAAAATTGATTGTACGCTGACCAGCGACGTACTGCAAAAAAGTTTGAAAGGGCAAGAAGGAACATAGCCTCGAAAAAGAAGACACCTTGTGAATTTCTGTTAAATCTAGGACGTGTAATGATGAAGGCTGTAAAAAATAGCTTGCCGCTGAAGATATGCTAGAATGGGTCAATTCAGTCCCCACATTCATGAAACGCATTGTGACTGGTGATGAGGCGTGGATTCATGAGTTTGGCATGCGAACTAGTCAACAAGCTTTGTTGACTAGTGTGGCGCCTTCCAACTGAACCGACAAAACCACGTCACCAAAAGTCAAGGTTATGTTGACTGTTCTCTTTGACTATCGCGGTGTTGTACACCTGGAAAATAAAGTTATCTGGCGTTATCCGGCGTTTAAGAGAGCAAATTTATCAAAAAAAGCCAAATTTGCACTAGGACAAAATTCACTAAGGAAAAACTGTTTTCTATTCGAATAAAGTTTCGTCATAAACATTCAATATCATACAAACAGTTCGAACACAACGAAAATTTGTATTACAAGAAAAATTTTCCAGCCCTTACATGGTTCCCTCCAATCAAAAATTTACGTTAAGTTCATCTTGAGATAGAGGAAGTGGCAAATTTTTGTTGGAACACACTGTATATCCTTAAGTACATCCATTAAGTTCACCTTTTCAAATGTGACTACTGATTAATGAAACCATAGACCAGCGAAAGCTTCATAAGTTCATGAATAAAATAAGAACTGAAAGAGAATTGTTAGGTTAAAATGAAACATAAACAAAGAGACTGAAACCTTTCTTATACAAGAGATCGATAATACGACCAAGCAAATCAGCTGTTAGCACCGTCAGCACGAAACGATTTAAAGTTCAGAAGTTTCCTGTATAATTTTCAAGCCTTTCTAATGAAAGTTAGAACGGGTTCGCCAATAAAGTCAAGAATATTCAATGGAAAGGAGAAATTTTGGTCTTGTTTGATGTCCCTCGTTAAACCCTCTCCAACTTACGTTAGTAAGTCTTGAGCAATGAATGTCTGAAGTATGGACGTCAATGTTATCTAAGACTATTGACTTTTGGCTCAACTTTGTATGAAATCCAAACCCAAATCATTAGACATGTGGAATACTAGACGAAGCAATCGAAATGGGAAATTGTAGTTTGTACATTTTCTATATGTGATAATTTCAGTATTTTAAACATAGGAGAAAGTAGCTTCTGGAAACATTTTACTTAAACGTAATCTCAATCAAATTCAGCAATGGTATATTGAAATAATAGTTAATATAGAATTTTACGAGATGATAATTTATTGAGTCTGAAAGCAACAATGATAGGTATAAAGGGTGTTACATAATAGTATGTCACAGCTTGTGGGGGTAAATCTACGTGTTATTTTAAGAAAAAAAGTTTTTGTAAACATAGGTCCGTAAAACTTTCGTTACGAAGCTACAGGGTGTTGAAATTTCCGTAAAAAATTGGTTTTTTCTTCGAAAGTTCTGCAGTATTTGAGATATTCAGCCCAGAGTTGGAATGAAAGCTATTTTGAACAGCCTTCATCATTACGCGTCCTAAATTTTAACTAAAATCCACAAGGAGTTTTCTTTTCTGGAGCCATGTCTTCTTTTGCTCCTCAGGGGTTAATAGGGGTGTTTCGAAATCACCTCAGTCACGTCTCTCTCCCCTCAAGCCACGTGATATCTTATGTGATACATCCTGTATATATATATATATATATATATATATATATATATATATATATATATATATATATATATATATATATATATATATAATTATTGATAACGGGTTAGTAGTCTTGGAACAAAGGAATACTCTTCTTTCATGGTAAGCTTATATATATATATATATATATATATATATATATATATATATATATATATATATATATAAAAGTCTTGGGAAACACTTCTGAATATCGATATATCGTATCTAGAACGATCAATATGGATGATTTTTTTAAGAAATGAACAATATGGATGATACATCCTGTATATATATATATATATATATATATATATATATATATATATATATATATATATATATATATATATATATATATATATATATATATATATATTATATATATATATATATATATATATATATATATATATATATATATATATATATATATATATTTTTTTAAGAATCGTATCTGCATCAATTTCTCACCAAATTATGTAGAGTGCCGCAACAGATTTCAGTTTTCTCTTATAAAAAGCTAAAAATGCAGCAGATGCGACGCTGCTCTATAAGCATTTCATGTATTCAGTGTTTGAAATCAGTTAGTTGGCACTTTGTTTCTGTTGTAAGCACAAATAAAAGATTCAAGTTTTGTGATTCGACCATGGAAAGACGACATTTGACTAGAGAAGAGATGTTACGAGCCGTTGGCATGCTCCAAGCTGGGAGTTCACAACGGGGAGTATCCAGGGTTCTGGGAAGTAGCCCAAGTGTCATAAACCGTTTATGGTCGCGTTTCAATGAAACAGGTAGCGTAGACGAACGCCATACAGGTCGTTTCTGGATTACTACAGTCGCCCAAGACCGATTTTTGGTTTTACAAGCCAGAAGAGATCGTACTGCCACAGCATCTCAATTAGCTCAAGAGCTATCACGAGTTCATAATCTACAAATTTCCGACCAAACTGTGAGAAATCGACTGCACGAAGGTCAACTCCTCTCCAGAAGACCTTTAACAGTTCCACAACTGACCCATGGACATCGCGGTGCTCGTTTAGCTTGGTGCCAAGAACACGTAAACTGGGATCAAGAGAGGTGGGCCACAGTTCTCTTCAGTGATGAATCTAGATATAGTTATTATCTCGATTGGGGAAAAATTCGAGTATGTAGCGAAGCTGGAAAGCGAAACCGTCTCCAGCATGCTCGAAAAGTTGTTAGACAGGGAGGCGGATAAGTTATGTTTTGGGGAGGTATACGCCTTGGTGGAAGAACTGACCTCGTTTTTATACAGAACAACCTCATGGGAAATTCTTACGCAAATGATATAATTTTGCCTGTAGTGGTACCGTATCTCCAAACAATGGGTCAAAATCCACTCTTCCAACAAGATAATGCCCCTCATCATCGTGCAAGAGTTGTCTTGAACGTTCTTGAAGAGAATGATATCGATCTTCTACCGTGGCCATCCTGCTCCCCAGATCTGAATCTCATCGAGTATGGGTGGGACACCCTAAAAAGAAATCTCCTGCATCAAAACTTCTTCCATCATGAACAGGAGCTTCGATTAGCAGTTCAAGCTAGCTTGGAATGACTTAGGCCAGAATGTAATAGACAATTTAATATTGAAAATGACGCGATGATGCCAAAGTGTCGTAAATAACAGAGGTGGACCTTCTGGGTACTGAAAAATATAATATCGTTTCGAAAATATTAGTTCAGGATTTTTTCTTTGTGTTTTGCGAAATTTCTTAATTTCAAATTTCAATTTTTTTCATAATAGGTGCTTTGGAGAAGTCAAATATTATTTCGTTTTCTTGAGAATACATTATATACAATACATCCCAACAAAACCGAAAGATTTCTTTAAATTCGAATCATCAAATTCATATATTATATATTCATATTCCCTAGACTTTTTGAGGTGTTTATATATGCATTTTCAACTTTAATTTCTTATTATCATGAAGACATGTTCGGTTTTATGCATTCTACAGAAGGAAAATCAGTTATATTCGTATTCTGATATTGATGGCTTAATGCAGAAGTTTGATATTACGCATTCACTCTCTGAGTGGCATTTATTTATAGATTCGTCTCAATACAGTTTAAAAGCTGTGTAATTGCATGATGGAAATTTGAAATCCTCTACACCAACTGCCCATTCAGTGGCGTTGAAATGAAGTTATGAAAATATGCGCAGTACTTTGGATAAAATGAACTACAATACACATGAATGGTATATATGACGGGAATTATAAAAATTCTTGTGAGACTTCAGGATGGACTTACAAAATATTGCTGCTTATTTTGTGTATGGGACAATCGTGCAGTATATCACCATTATATAACGAAAATTTGGCTAAAATGAAATAAATTTCAACCAGAATCTCAAAATGTAAAATTTAGAACTTTTCTCTTTATATTAAACTCAGGCTGATGAAAAACTTGGTGAACGTTATGAATAAAGATGTCTCTGGATGCAAATACTTAAAAGAAGTCTTTCCCAATTTAAAGGATGTCATATTGAAGGAAGGCATTTTATCACAAATCAAAAAATTGCTGGATGACGTAAATTCGACAGAAAAGCTTACTAGTTAGTAACTCAGAACTGAAACTCATTTGTTTGTGTTGTAAGAGGATTTTTGGGCAACAATATGGATACAAATTATCAAAAGTAAGTTGATGAAAGTTTAGATGTCTTCAAATCGTTTGGTGCCCGCATGTAATTGAAAATTTATTTTCCAGCTATCTGTGACGAGCAGGGAGGAAGATTCCACATAGATAATAATCATAATTATTTGAATTTGGGAGGCTTTTACTTGGTAAAATTCCATTATCAATAATAAAAAACAAGTACTGTGTTTTAAGGAATTTTACTTAATAATTGCGATTCGTAACGCGTTTCACTACACCGTAGCTTCTTCAGACGAATGATTATGCAGAAAAATGTAAATGAGAATATAACTATAAATGTTCTTGAGTAATTAAAAGCTTATTGGTCGGCTCCTCCTAAGTGGTTATTTATGGCAGGTATATCCAATAAAATTAAGGAATAGATCGCTCCCGAAAAGATTCAATAGAGGTGAAGGGCTTAAATCGACTTGTTCATTGATGAGTCTACCTGAGTGTTTGTATTTATTTATTTCTAAAGTTTCCCAAAGATCTACCTTCCAATATTTATTATCTGTATGCAAAATTTCAAACTGTGGGTCGAAAGAATGATTATTCTCTAAGAGATGATTCGCGTAATTTGAATCTGATTTTTATTTGAAAAACTGCGTTTATGTTCCGATATTCTAATATTAACATTTCTATGTGTTCTACCAATGTAGAAATTATCACAGTCATTGCAATTCAATCTATAAACACCTGATTTATTGTTTTTACCTGGTTTGGTTTTATTATTTTTATATATTTGCCTAAATTATTATTAGTTTGGAAAGCTATGTTGAAATTATTGCTACTTAAGAATGATTTCAGTTTCTCACTTGTAATGCCAACGTAGGTTAAGGTGTTGAATTTTTGTTTCAATTTATCGACAGGGTAAACTTCATTCAATGCGATTCTACTTTGTTTTTATTTAAAATATTATTTATTAGTTTGGGATTGTAACCATTATTTTTGGCTATTTGTTTAATCAAATTTAGTTCTTTGTTGAAATTTTCAGGTGATAGCGGGATGTTAATCAATCTATGAATAAAACTATTGAATGCTAACATTTTATGTTGATATGGATGACACGACGAGTTATGTATTATAATATCTGTATGTGACGGCTTATGGTAAATTGCGAAAACATGTTTTCCATTTTCATTCGAAATTGTTACGTCTAAGAAATTTATCGAATTATTGCTTTCTATTTCGGTTGTGAATGCAATTTTTGGATGTAATGAATTTATATGATTTTCGAAAATTTTCAACTGTCTATCTGTTCCTGTGAAGCAAATAATGATATCGTCTACATAGCGATACCAGTATAAACAATATTTACTGAGTGGATGATTATGAATTAATTTCTCTAAGTTATTCATGAAAATTTCTGCTAACAAAGGACTCAACGGATTGCCCATAATCAGCAGTTTTTCAAATAAAAAATCAGATTCAAATTACGCGAATCATCTCTTAGAAAATAATCATTCTTTCGACCCACAGTTTGATATTTTGCATACAGATAATAAATATTGGAAGGTAGATCTTTGGGAAACTTTAGAAATAAATAAATACAAACACTCAGGTAGACTCATCAATGAACAAGTCGATTTAAGCCCTTCACCTCTATTGAATCTTTTCGGGGAGCGATCTATTCCTTAATTTTATTGGATATACCTGCCATAAATAACCACTTAGGAGGAGCCGACCAATAAGCTTTTAATTACTCAAGAACATTTATAGTTATATTCTCATTTACATTTTTCTGCATAATCATTCGTCTGAAGAAGCTACGGTGTAGTGAAACGCGTTACGAATCGCAATTATTAAGTAAAATTCCTTAAAACACAGTACTTGTTTTTTATTATTAATCATAATTATTCTGATTTCGATTGTATTCGGTCCTCTTTTCAGCTGCAATAGAACACTAGTTCTTAAAACTATTCTACTAACCCATATTTTCCTCGACAATCATTTCGAATTAAGTGTTACTAAATTATTCATTCTTGCCGCAAAGTTTTGTTAGTCAAGATTATCATAAGCAATTCTCGAAATGAGCTTATGTAGTACTAATAGCGAGTTATATGGCTCTTGTAGTTTGGTCTCATAAGCTTCAAAATATATTCATTAACTTACCGAGTCACAGATGTTGTAGGCTCCAAGCAATATAATCACTAATATGGTGAGTGCCTTCGTCCATATAATAGATGGTTCGATAATACAGAAACAGCTCGCCTGAAATTTTAAACGAGATGAAACAAAAGCTATGAATTGCCATGAGTTGCTGAGAGATGCAAGTTTTGACGAAATTATGATACATGTTTTTATTTGGCTTTCGAAACATTACTTTATTACTCGATTATGACTTCGACGAACTTCTAACGTTATACTTCACAGAGATAATTGATTCCGCCGTTATAAAACTGATAGATTCGACAAAACTATAGTTTACAAGTTGTCCTGTTTGGATTGTGAAGACGTTTATATAGGTCGAACTGGTCGTTCATTCAAAGTAGATTCAAAGAGCATCGATCAGATTACAATGGTCCGAGAACCGATGAATTAACTTCCGCTTGTATCTGAAATCATCATCATTTTCCACCCAGAGATTAACTTATTCACAGGATAGATGAAGAACGAAAGTTAGGTTTTTCAGAATCCATCAAAATTTTCAAACTCCAACAAACTCCCCATAAAGATAATCTTCTGAACGACCAGCCGGCCTATTCGTCCATATCATAAAATAATATCTGCTTTTATTAATTTTGTATCTACCTGTTCATGCTTGCATGTATTTCAACTTTAGTTCAGTACTTGTTTTCAGCTGAAGATGGTCGAGAGGCCGAAAATGCAATTCATATTTTCAAGTTCGTTCGTGAACTTAGAAACAGTGTAACAATCGTTGAGGATAATATCCGAACGGTACGCATGATGATGTAACACTAACGACTTGTGCTGAACAAATAATTGTGTACCAATCGTCAGTGGCTGTTCTTTGATCTTATAAAGCTACTTGTTTTCGAGACGAACGTTGCGATCGTCCTTTAGGAGACACTTTTGTTACGGCTGACATTTTTCGGTTGCGGAAAGAAATCTTTGTGTATCAGATACAGCAATCCCTCTCACACTTCAGCCCACAAACGACTCTCAATTTGAAAACCAACAGTCCATTTTGAAGAACACAGAAAAAATTTAAAGATACAAAGGATCGAATATGAATAGTGAGTGTCCCTTCTGTCTAAGCCCTTGATGACGTGAAATGTAAAGAAGGCATCGCCTAGTATCAATTGTTGATTGAAATAATAGAAAAATATACCCTTGAGTCTAATGCCTACTCCTGATAAGTCATCCCCCTACTTTCCTCAGAAGTGTGCTGTAGGCATAGCCAAGCCAGTTTTCATTTCATTTTTAAAGTCACTGTTAACTGTGTCATTACCACGACGTCTCTGATGAATGGACACGATATCTCTAATTTTCGTGGAAAGCGATAAACTTTCCTCCCACAACTACCGTTTCGTAAGCCTGGTAGCAACTCCAAACAAAATTCCGGAGGAAATTATTCTTGATTAAATTTGCTTCGTATTTATCGAAGGCTAATGCTGTTTCCATTCGGGTTGTTGTTCATTGACTAACATCATTGTATATATTAACGATTGGACCTAAATTCTCGATTAGGGACGAAGCCTTCCGCTTTGTCGTATTCTTGATGAGCTTTATCATCTATAGATTAGGGTGATTGGCTGACAACGTTTTCATCAGAGAACACAACCTTTTACTTTGAAGAGAGCATGGTTGGAGCTGGCGCCCTCCAAGGGTCTATTCTCGGGTCTATTCTTCATCCCCTATATATTTCAGACGCAAAATCAAGTCATGATGTTCCCTTTTTGGGGAAGTAACAAAACAATAGCTCAACGATTAACACGCGTACAATGTAGATTTGGATCGCATTACCAAGTGGTAGAGGAGTAGGCTTCTTTGATTGAACCCTGATAAACGCGACGTTATAAACAATGACTGAACCAATCCCAACACTCCTTACACAAAATATAGTCAATTTCTCTAGTCTGTATTCCACCATACATACCTCACAACTATCTATGAGGACTTATACTGGTCGAGACGTATCCCTGTTGTTAATTTGCAAGCTCAAAAGATCACATACTATTCGTAACGTAGCTTTAGCAGATGCAAAATCCAAACCTCGAATCTCCTGTCCGAGACTTACTGTCGACGAATTCTAGAGACGTAAGATCTGCAGAGTACCCTTTCCTCAAGGTACATTAAATGTTTAGCAGATGCAAAATCCAAACCTCGAATCTCCTGTCCGAGACTTACTGTCGACGAATTCTAGAGACGTAATATCTGCAGGGTACCCTTTCCTCAAGGTACATTAAATGTTCAAAAGTAAAATACACATTCAGACCTGGCTATGGTGTCGCCTTTCCATGCTCTGGCTCACTATTTTCCTAGACAGTCATACACGTGTAGATTACTTCACGATGGTCAATTTCTCCAGCCTGTATTCCACCATGGTAAGACATTCTGTGGGGACGCAAGTTGGAGAGATCACATTCGGCATTGTCATCCAGGTGCAGCATCCAAACTACAGAACTCCTAAACCAGACGTTCGTTTACCCCTTCTTTCTACAAGGTAGATAAAATTGAGTCTATTCTCAGGTGGAGGACCAGAATTTTCTTCGACGTATTCAGACTCGGCTGATATCGCCTTTTCCTGATCTGGTTAATCACGTTTTTAGACTTTCATACTCTTGGAGATATTATGTTCATATATTTATATTTGACAGTTGAGGAGGAAGTTCGGATCTGTTGTTGAAGTAAACTTTTAAGGCCAACCTAAACATCGAATTCCTCAAGAATCGGGTCTTCGTGTTGAGAATGATGATTAATCAATACAGTATAATCTCACTAATCCGGCACTTGGATAGATCAACACGTCTAATAATCCGGCAACCTTCTACAACGCCTCCCTCGCCCCTCTTAACCTGTGCGTTTGGTTCGCTGCGTCGTCGACTAGCAGTCTAAACTCAAAACTTATCACGTGCACGTGTTTACGTTTTTATATTTTAAAGTGAGAATAGTTTATAGTTGAAGATGTCAACCACAAGACACTAGATTTGAATAATAAAATAGAGATGCATCTAATCTTTGGATGCACTTTGTTGGCCTTGCATCCTTAGAGGAGGTTCTTCAGCGGAGACCTTTCTAGAAAACGTAGTTCCTTGCGTCTTGCTCGCATTGAAGCTCACCAGAGTCAACTGACCCCACTCAGATATCCTCTGTAAGTCAGCGTTTAAGTTCAATTTGTTGACATCTCTGACGCTGAGATTCTGTAGCTGTAATCGGCCGCAGACTACTGACGAAACCAGGGTAAAATCGTCTGCAAAACCGAAGATCTTGTTCCCTGTAGATGACAGAAGATCATTTAACTGTAACAGAAACAAGGTTGGCGAAAGAGTATGGACAATCAGATGTTATACCGTCGACCACAGCTTGTGGTAATCTATTTGAAAGAAAGCTACTTATCCAACCAGCAATTTTTCGGGAAGCCCATATGCATTAAGTTTATTCAACAAGGCTGCATGCTAAACCCTATCGAAGGTTTTAGATATATCGAAGGCTATTGCTGATTCCCCATGCTTCGGGTATGAAAATAAATTGCTGATATATTATATCTCAGGATGGTGATATAACGCAGAGCTTTAAAGGATTGAATTTGAAGGATGCTATAGTATCTCTCGCTCATGCTTGGAATTCTGTTTCATTTAATCTTCATGAAAGAAGTTAAGGCCTACAATCAATGATGTATCAGAAACAAAAGAAACAGATTGATGGGATTCTGAAGATGATCTGTCTATTGCCGATTAATTACAAAAATTATTAGAAAAGAATTGGAGACAAGTGAGAAATATTTAAATTGTTGGTTTGAACGAATCGAAGAACAAAGCAAATATTGACAGATAAAGAAATTGTACTTGAAGCAGTACAAGAAGAAGAAAGCTTCATAGAAATATTGGAACCACCAACTACTACAACTGTAACAGTTAAACTAGATAATGCATTGATTTGTTTCGATACCTGCATAACATGGACAGAAGAAAACGGCAAATCAGCCAAAGATATTATAATCCTTCTCAATATGCCAAAAAAGGTTTTTGGGCAATTACTGCAAGTTGCACAAAAGCTGACCTCAATTAAGGATTATCTTGAAACTATGTAATTTCATAATATGTGCATCTTAATTTAATACTTTACATACATTTATTCTCTCTATGAAATGCTTTATTTCATTCTTTCAATAATCCGGCACCCTCCGGTTTATTAAGAATGCCGGATTAGTGAGATTTTACTGTATAGTCAAAAACATTTTACTATTTTTATATATCTATTTTTTGTTTTTTCTATAATCCCATATAAATTACCATTTCATATTCACGGATTCTGTTTTCGCAGCATATTTATGGAACAAATACCCCGCGGATAAAGAGCTTATACTATCTTGAGAAATAGCCCCACCCATAATAAACTGCTACCGTTTGTATAAAAAACACCACGTCTTTTAGATTTTTTTATCAGAAAAGGTAATTTCCTTTCAGTATCTCACATCGAATGGAATTTCATTTCACGTTATATTCGGTTCTTCGATTTACTATTCGAACCGAACCCAAGTGACAATTTCGTTTATTCTGTATGCGGAAGCGACATTTTCATAATTTATTCGGGAGCGAGGAAAATATCATGGATTTCTTTGTTTGATGGATTCACTCACGGAATAACAAATAGCATTTATATCATGAGAGATAAAATGAAGTGGAGTTTATAAAATGGCTTCGTAATGCATATACTATATTCTACTATAAAAGGTGCCAAACTTCAGCAGGTGATAGCAAAAGTTATTTGCAACAAAATATGCTCCATAACGGTTTTTCGAAAAGTTGATATTTATCGAGTTATTTAACACTTCTTGATTTGACGAAATTTTCAGATTGTCTATAAAAACAAGAATTTCTCTGTTACTCTTACAGATACATCAAATGTGAACCTACCATCGGAAAGAGCATTGAATTTTCTATGAGATAGGTAAGTACTAATAGTAAAAAAATTGTATACCGGGTGTTGTAAAAAGCTAAATGAAAAAATTGTGAAATGAACAAAATTAGTGGTATTTTTTTGTTAGCTGTACCACTGAAACCTGATCGATAAGTAGCCGTTTTTTTTTCGAAAAAACTACTACACTCATTTGGCTTTTAAAAGGTATATCAACTCTTGAGCTTTCTATTTTTTCACTAGCAATATCATGGGTAAGAGTAAGAACATTAAATTCTCTTATACTCAGATCACAAATGACTTTTCAATAATAATAAGCGATAAATAAATAACATATCTGGATATTGAATGTTTAAGAAACTAGAAATAATTAGTAATGGTAAAAGAATGAATCACAGAAGGCTTGTATTACTTGATTTCAAAACAAATGAAAATATTTAGAATTTGACAGGAACTGTCATTCAATCAATCAATGAATTAAAGTTTATATTTACCCCTTTTACGGTTCCATTTTTTCTTTCGAAAAAAAGAAAACATGCCTAGTTTCTCAAATATTGAATATCGAGATATGTTATTTGTATATGGCTTCACGAATGGAAATTCCCGTGCAACGGTGCGGGAGTATGCATTGCGCTTTCCAAACAGATACCAACCTTACAGAAAGACATCTGTTGAAGTGTTTAGGTGCTCCAGTGAAACTGGTTCATTCGGTGGTCTAAGAATTAGAGAAGGTGGTGGAAATGCTCAGCAATGGAGACAAGCTCCTGCAATATTGTAGGCTGTTCGCGAGGACTCTACAAGTACTCGGAGAATTGGTGCTACATTGAGACTTCATTATTCCACGGTTCATAGCGTTTTCAAGCGAAATAATTTACATCCACACCATTTGTGTAAGGTTCAAGACCAATTGCTAGTGGATAGTGAGGTGAGGTTGCAATTTTCAAGATGGTAAATGAATGAATTACAGAATAGGGAATAAAATTCTATGGATGGATGGAGCACTATTGCGTCACACTCTCAGCACGAGATTAGAGTAGATGTGTGGTTGGGGTTAAAGAGGAGTCAGCTTGTCGGGCCTGTTATACTTCCCGATTGGATCCATTCAAACGAATTCTTAAATTTATTAAATTACGAAATAATGAACTTTCTGGAAGAAATGCTTATAGCTAGTCGGCATCACCTTTGGTTTCAAATGGACCGCTGCCCGGCTCATAACTCTAGAATGGTCCAGAACTGGATGACTAAGATTTGGAGAGAAATGGATAGATCGATTCGGGCTGGCGAGATGGCCACCTAGAAGCCCTGACCTTACGCCGTTCGATTTTTATGTGTGGGGCTCATTGAAGACTAATGTTTATAGAATTCAATTTAATACTCGAGAAGAATTAATTGAAAGTATTCGAAACTGTTGCAACGAAATGAGTCAAAAACATATTCAACTTCAAAGAGTAATTGATAGCTTAAGAAAAAGATGAGTTAAGTGCATTTGAGAAAGAGGACGACATTTTTAACACCTGTAATAGTTTTTAAATCTTTTTCGTGAAAATATAATTCATTATTTTTTTTTCAGTTCCGGTTCATGTTTCATTAGGTAATATAGGATATTTGCGTTTCCGAATTTTATGTTCTTATTACTCTTATCCATGATATTGCTGGAAAAAAATAGTTAGCTCGAAAGTTGATACACCACTTGAAAGCCATTTACTTGTAGTAGTTTTTATAAAAAAGAAACAGCTACTTATCGATCAGTTTTCAGTGGTACAGCTAACGAGAAAATACCACTAATTTTGTTCATTTCACAATTTTTTCATTCAGCTTTTTACAACACCCGGTATACAATTTTTTTACTATAAGTACTCATCAATCTGTTAGCAAATTAAATATTCTTAACGATGGTATGGTCAGATTTGATGTAGCTGTAAGAGATAAAAGAGATATTCTTGTTTTTATAGAGAGAAGCAAAAAATTTCGTAAAAAAGAAGTGTTAAATAACTCGATAATTATCAACTTTTCGAAAGAATATAATGAGACATTTTTTGTTGCAAATAACTTGTACTATTACCTACTGAAGTTTGACACCTTTTATGGTAGACACCCTGTATAGGCGTTTCAACAGAGAAAGATGGAATAAGGTGATGAATGATACTGAAACATGACAGGAATTCTTCAGCAAAGATTTTCTGTTTTGTCATAATTTAATATTAAAACCAAATATGATAAACCATCAACTTTTCAGTCAAAACTAGTTCAAGTTATACTATTATTATTGCCGCAATTTGTACAGAACCTATATTCCATTTCAGAGAACATTTTGTGATCCCCGTACCTCCAGCAATACAATTATACAATTTTGCGTCCATTGTTCCAGTAATCAATTCCATTCCATTGAATTTAATGTTTACAATGAAGTGTACATAAGCGTATGTAATACAATTGTGTGCAATTCTCTCAATAAACTACGTGTTAACTGGAAATGATGTCAATGATTTCGCGAACAGAAATCTAACCGAGCAAAAAATTATAATCTTCAATCGAGTGATCAATTTTTATCCGGTTTTCTTGAAATCAATTTCGTTAATTTTATGAGGGTCTATGAAATGTGTTTTTTACTTAAAAATGTATTGTATGTAGGGTGCGTAAAGTGAATTAGATATTGCTCTAGTCTAGTTCAATGAGGTTTTGAGATATTCAATCAGCATAAAAACTAGATTGTTTATCTATGAGATGGCTTTTGAATGAAAGCGAGAAAATCTCCCGAAATAATTTGCATTAATCCCAAAAATTTCATTCAAATGACTATATTTTAATTTAGATATTTTAGGCTTCTCAGTTGTTTTCTTTTAATTTTTCTGAATTTTCAACTTTTGCGAGGAGGATATGCCTGTCATGGCTCAGCTATAGCCGCTCAAGATGATTAGATGTGTGTGTTCACTCGTCTCTTGAAGAGGGCCCAATTGTGAGTTATGGGAAAAACTTTCGATGCAAGCGGGTTCCACAGTACACTAGCCTTCATACAAAATAATTTTTATGTAGAAAGGTATGTGGAAAAAGTTGAACCATTCACTGATGAGATCTTTCCGAAAGCGTAGTTTTCATTTGGAACTGGATATTTTCAGTTAGTCAGAGCATTTACCATGGAAGCATTACCTCTGATGAAGTAAAATACTGCTTAGCCCTGAAAAGAAAACTGAGTTTCGCAGAATCAGATTTGGCTATGTCAGACAGGTGGTAATGCCAGTTAACTGTGATTCCGAGTTGATTCACGTTTTTTCTTAAAAAATTCGATATTCTTTAATGATGGAAGGAGCATCTCTAGCAGTGATGAATAAAAATCGAAATATTGCGTGGTTGTATTAGTAGCTTTCTCTAGTATATCGATTCATGTGGGGTTTGATGGTGTAATTTGTGAATCTTTCCAGGTTAATGCAGGAGATAATAGAATAAGCTATTGAACGTTACACGCTGGGAATGTTTAAAGACAAAACTACGCAAATATGATAGAAGAAGGTCCTAAAAACTTGTATGATGAATTTCTAATCAATGCTCTTTCGAATCCTTTTTGAAATCAGTATATATACAATGGGGACCCATCTTCAATACAAGAAATATTATATATAATATTAAAACGTGACACACTTCGGGAATAATCCAAGAGGAAGACGGTAGTTTGAATAGGGCGAAGAAGAAGAGAGGCAGTTGAAAAGCGGGGCCGAAGCCTCCGCGAGTATTTTTTTTCTCGAAGAAAAGGATTGGAGGAAGGTCCATGCCAAATTTGGAGCTCCTAGCTTGAACGACGGAGCCCTCGAAAAATTTCGCCGAAATGTCGCCGAGAGCGAAAGTCGATATTTCTTCGGAATCGGAATCTTCGGTCTTTCGGAAGGCGATCGGAACGATCAATCGAGCGAAAATTCCGAAAAAAAACCCTGAAAAGCGAAAATAAAAGAGGTCTTCGAGTTTTCGAGAGAGGAGGAGATAATTTCGTCTATACAAATTTTTCCGTTGCGTTCGATCGTTTCAAAACCTGGACAAAGAGAAGGCCTTGAGTTTCGCATATTGCGCCGCAATAGTTTCTTTCCGCTGGGAAAGATGAAAAATCTCCGATTAAACGAAGGGCTATCAGTGGACTTTTGCAAAATTTCGCTCCATTTTCCTCATTCCGAGAATATCTGACGGCTGAAAATTAACGAACATCGAGCTGCCTAATGAGAGTTTTTTTTTCATCCGTCCTAATTGTACGAGGTACCGGGAGATCGAGTCCGCGATGAGAAATCGTTACTTCACGACTCAATTTTCGAATTTGCGACGATTTTTGAGACCTAGATTTTCGAGAAAAAGACCGGAAATACGGGGGCGGAGCCAGTCACTTCTCCTACCGCTCCTACGACCGCTATTCAAGCTCGGAAGTCAGTTTTACGAACGTGTGAAATTTTATGCTCTCTCTCTACTGAATGAAAATAGTGGGATGAAAATAGTTTGTAACTACTACCAACATCTAGAATCTAGAGCTCTTTCTCTTCTGAATGACAATATGAGACGGAATGAAATATGTGTACAGACCTTATTTAAATTAGTCTTATATTCGATCTGTCAAAATAAATAATTCGGAATTTTATCTGAATGAAAAAATTGACGAAACTTGAAATAAACTTTTAAAGGCAAGTGAACGTAGTTCTGCTGTTTATTTTATCTATTTTCATGTATATTTGTTTTGGGAAAGAATTGACAAACTTTGAAAATTAACAAATACAAATAAACGATGATTTCTACTAAAATATATTATTGAATGCTCGACGCGTTTCGATAAACAGTACCTTCATCAAGAGCGGATGAATATTACAAATATATTTCACTAACAAATTTTTATATATACTGAAGAGGCAATCCACTCAGAGTTGTTCGTACTTGAACTTATGCTTAGGAAAAAATTTATAAGGGTGAGTTATTTACGTCTACCTGATTATTAAGAATTTCCGGTGAATACCTAAATCTGTTAATTTCAAGTACTTGCAGAAGGTTGAGTTTTATACCTCTACTCTCAGAATGTAGGATTTTAAATTCTGAATTGAAAGAGTGACCATTTTTCTTAAGATGATTTGAATAATTTAAATTGGTTTTTCCATTGATGAAACTGCGTTTATGTTCAGAGATTCTAACATTAAAATTTTTCCTTTCTACCTATATGAAAATAATTGCAATCCGCACAATCCAATCTATAAACCCCTGATTTATTTCCTTTATTAATTGAAGATTTATAATTTCTGATAAACGAACCTAAATTTGTTGATGTTTTGAACGCTATATTTAAATTTGAATTTTTAAGAAAGGATTTCACATTATCGCTATATTGAATATATTTAAGTAGAAATCATCGCTTTGTATTTGTGAAAATGGATTTTATTACGTAAAGCCTCGTCAATTGAATTTTTGAAAATCAAGAAATTTAACATTTTGAGGATAATCTAACGTAAATAAAGTGATTCCAACGAAATTTTATAATAAAAAGAAGATAATAACACTTACATTAATGTTCAAAAGTTAAGTAAATGTAATTTGGGGTTTATTGATGTATTTTAATGTATACTTTTTTAGCAAGCGCAAGAAGTGTACTCAGAATTTATATTTTTCATTTTTCTTTCATGGTTATTCTAACGTCTATGCGTTGAAAGATTTCTTGGAATTACTAGGATACTTTAACGAATCAATTGAGACTATCTTACAAAATTATGGGGTATATTCTGAGTTGGTACTAATAGATATTAATCTCTTTTGTATAATAATATTGTTTCTGAAAGAAACTCGATTAAATTTTCGTTATTCCATTTAGAGCATGTGTCATATGAATATTGAAAGCAATTCACTAAAGGCTAGGCCTGTATTAAGATATTTCAAACTGAATGTCAATAAGACTGTCCATTCTAAATAGAATTTCCGTTGCAGTTTATTTCAGTGGAAGTACGTGTCTCATTCTATAACTATCAAAATTAAAAGATTCTATTTGTTTCACAATATTCAAGTTTGAATCAAATGAAGTAAGGTTAGATTGTTGATTGACCAACTAATATATTTGGAAAATAAGAAAAAACCATAAAGGAAATGTGAATTATCTTTCAGTTGAATGATCATTTTATCAGAGGTTTGAATGTGAGTTGTTATTTTAGATGCATATGAAGTAGTTATTATTTCTTAAATGCCTATTTTTAGGTTACGATACACCTAATGAATAGGAAGTATATATAGTGGATCCACTGTGAAAAGGTAGGAAAATGAAATTAAGAAGAATATTCAATCAATCATGTGGTACGTACTCTTCTGAATACTCAGATATTCTTCTGTGTGTTATCTCAATTTGAACAAAAGGTATTCAATGTGAGTTTTTCTATTCATAACACACTATTACTGTTCCTCGGGCAATTTTATTGAAGCTATTATTCCTTATCGATTTTAAATTAATGGTTTTTCTTTTATAGGTGTCTGAAATGTGTGGGAAATATAATGTTCAAATCTAAATAAATTGCATACGAAGTTTCATTCTGTACAACCATAAGTTTCACTCCAAGACCTATGAGTCACAAGAAAGTTTGCTGCTACTAATGTGAACCTTATTTTTGGGAAAATTCAACTACTTCTTGAAGAATTTCGTGTATATTTGAACATTTTCGTTGGAGGTAATTTATGGTTTCTTGATATTTTTACATAATTGTGTGAAATGTGTATGTTCATTACGTAACATGAAAATGTTTTCACAAAAACGACAACGTATAATTGTATATAGAAAATTCAAATATAAAAGCATTTTTACATAGATTTTTATACAAACAGTCTGAATATTTTCAATATTTCTTAGATTTAGAATATTGGAGGATAGGCAAAAATTAGAAGACAAAGAGATATGTGGAAGAGATATGACTAGAATTCAAACGAAAAATACTCAGTGACAGAGATGTGTGGAAAATTAGTGAGAGATAGTTTTAGAAGTTGAAACACGTAGACATGAGGAAATTAAGAATAAAATAGCAATTAGTAATAGCAAATTGACAGTTACGAGAAACTGTTGCATCGAGACTGATATATCGTAGACATCTTGGTTTTGTTTATGAATGTTCCTAACGTTATTTACAAATTTGTGAATGTTTGATTATTTCTGCTTTTCACAAAAACACACACAATTCAGAAGATGTATGTTCTTTCTGGTGAACAAATTGTGTGAAATTTGGTGAATTTGAATTTATTCAAAAAGTTTTGTATAGGTCAATCACATAAGGTGAAATTTCTATGTATTCAGTAGTGTTCCATTATTTCATTACTAATTTCTGGCCTTTGTTTTCTGGATACTCTCGAGTAATTTTAATTTGTGAAGAACTTTCATTTTCTATTTAATTGTTATACTTGAGAGGTAATTCATCCATCTTAATGTTTGAAGTTCATTTTGTTGTTCATTATAACTCTTGAATCTTATTCGATTGTTATACAATCTTATTTAAATCAGAACAGTTAAATACAAATTGAAAATTTGAAACTGATCCGTCTATATCGATCTTTCTGATGTATATAATTTGTGATTTTGTGAATTATTATTCTAGTTCCTGATGATTGAATTACTATGTATAAAGGAGGATTAAAAAATTGTTTTTATGAATCAATGTTTTTAAATTTATCTTATACAAGCTATTTACTGGAGGAAAATGAGATTTACAAATTGAATGTATCTCTTTGAATTGTAATAGTCAGTATTCAGGAAACAATGCAAGAAGCTGTCTTACCATAAAGATGTAAGAGGCAATATGTAAGAGAGTTTCATATAACCTAAGGAACTATTAAGTGTGAATATCATTGAATGAAATGAGGCGTTCCGTATATATAGAGTTGGATATGAAAAGGAGTTCAGTATATTAGACGTTTTTGTATATTAAGCGTATAGTATATTAGCTGTTCGATATAAATAGGCGATCTCAATGGGCTCACTAACGTATAGAAAAGTAGAAAAGATTGGTTCAAGCGGACCTGACACGTAAAACGCCATTCTGCTCATCAATCAATCAACAGTAATTCAGTAATTATCGTAAACTTTTGGGAAAAACTATTGATAGATGCTGGTTCAATAATTGTACCTTTTAGGTATTGAACCTGACATATCTAAAGCCACTACTACTTTTTCCAGTTGAATATTTCAAACTGTCAATGAACTAGAGCTTCTCAAAATCAGTTTGAAGCACCCTGTAGATCTGAAAACTAGTACATCAGCCAGGAGTATCATAAAAAATTACTGAGTCTTCAAGATTTAGGTTACTATTTCGATATAAATAATTCGCAACTCAGAAAAGTATATAAATCAGCGATACGGTTGAGAATACGACAACAATCATTACGTGAAAGCAGGAATGAAGGTCATGAAATATGATTAACTTACCCGTTTTCTGTGGCCTTCCCCTAAGCAGAACAGAACTAGTAGAAGATATGTTATATTCTCTAGAAGATAATATATATTCAACACCAAGTATCTGAAAAGAGTAAAAAATTAAGATATCAGTCTGCTTCAATATATGTACAAGTTGTTTCCTAAGTGAATATACTTGATGTAATGATTGTGGAGGTAGAAAGATAAAATAACCCTTCATTATATGATATTGGCAGAATATTAGCATAATCGTTATTCATTATAGAACGGAGAAGGAAATAGATTTCCGATCGATGCTGTATTCTGAACGTAAGGAGACAAAAAAGTCGAGAGTTAGAATCTAATACGGAGTACAACCGATTCCAAAGAAAGTGAAGAAATTCCTATCCTCAAATTAGTCCAATCGCATAATTGCCCATTATGTTGAAAGTTATGGAGATAGTGATAAACAAAGATCTCAAAAATATCTCGAGTTACAAGGTATCATCTGTGATCGACAACATGGTTGCCATGAACAACGATCAACTGATAACTTCCTTGCATAGGTTACGCACTTGTAGTCATCTACAATCGAAAAGCATGGCGATAAGGTTCGGCCCGCAGCCTTGATGAATAAAATAATGGCATATGGAATTTTCGAAGAATTGCGTGGTTGGATGAGTAGCTTTCCCTTCAGTAGATCGATTTAGTTGGTATTCAATGATGTAACGAGTTCAGGTTAATGCATCTCCATACCCTCGCCGACTCTTTTTTGTTGCTGATCAATGATCTACTCTACTCTATCACCAACAGAATACCTGGGTTTGCGGACAACTCCACCCTAGTGTTCTCATATTCTAGGCGGAGTCCTATAACTTCTGAGGAATCAATCGACAAAGATACTAACAGAGCATGTCACTGAATTTAGAGTTTCAGAAGATATCAGATTGAGGCCAGTTGAACTGTCAACTCGAACAAGACACAATCAACAACGTTCTTCAGAAAAGTCACTGCTGAAGATCTACCTCTGATCATGTAAGTTCATCGAATTTCTTCAGAGGAGAACTCGGCGTCACAGTCAATACCGGAGTGTGCTGGCATGACCGTGTGTTAGCTGTTGCCAAATTTGCTTCTGCTAAGCTCAGTTTTCTTGTTATGACTAAGCAGTACTCCACATCATCAAAGTTAATCACCTTATACAAAGAACATATACGAACTGGTCTGGAATACTGATCCCTTGTGTAGGGTATCTCACCTAAACATTCCATGTATAAGTAAGTATCCAATGCGGATAAAGGATGAGAAAAAAGATCATGAAAAAATATCGTGTTGTAGATTTTTGTTTTGATTGGACACATTAAATAAATGGATGAGTTAAATCATTCCTTTTCTGCAAATTGGAGTTACCAACAGAAGCGTGAATGAAAATCTGAAAATCAACATCCTGTATCTTGGAACGGACTTATATTTATGGGTTTTTTTGATGGTTTTGATGAAGAAATAAATGACTGCATTCCTAAAGCAGTCTGTATATATTCGGGAAAAGTACACTTCTTTATAGGAAAAAACAAGTTTGATAAAAAGTTATATTCTGTTATTTGTTGATAGAAGTTAAATGTCAAACGTATTTCTTGCCACGAAATACGTAATTTTGTAACTACTTTTTTTTGTATTTTGAAATTTTTGTCCCTGCTTGATCCATAATTAAACTTTCTATCCTCGGCCATGGAAAGAACTTTATAATTTCGCTAGTGAACTTCCGTGCTATTCCTTAATTTGAGTTACAACAAAGGCGACTTCTTACAAAGAAACGGATCTGAGAAAACTCCAAGGGTTGCTTATTGTTTAGCACTGGGGTGTGAAGCGAATTACAGGAGGTGAATCTTCTTTCAAGACGACATAAAACGAGACTGAGGAGTTATAAGAGCTCTAAAAATAAAACAACCCTTCTTCAGGTTGAGGGATACGCTCTGACACAATAAATAACTCGAAAGGAATGTAGTAGTGTAGTCGTAGTAATATATTTCTCGAGTTAACTTGAAAAGATCGAAACGCCCATCGATTCTTGATGGTTCAAAGCAATATCCGTATGATATTTGAAAAGTCGAACATCAAAGTTGAAAAAGTATCTCCTATTTTCTTTATTGACTTTCAACGTAAAAGATCCATCACTATTCTTGAGATTAACGAAGGTTCAGTACCTCTTGCTTCTAGATACTTAAGAACTGCTTATACAGGGTGTCTCCAAGCTCAATCAAAAATACTGAATGGTGAATACTGAAATACATAAATGTATGCATAGTGAAATGCTCAGTAAGAATTTTTAAATATGAAAGTTAGAATGTATTTATCGACAGATAATTAATGTTCTGAAACCTTGAATTTCTCGAATTGCATAGTATTCATTCAGTAAGGAAGGATATAAAGATGTAATATATGTTTATGGTTTGTGCGATGGAAACGCACAAGAAGCTACCACAGAATGTCATTGGAGATTTTATCAGAAACTTTCTCTGCTGGAAAAGATGTACCACATGAAATGTTTGGAAATTGATGAATTTTGTAACAACTCAAGTGAAATCACCCTTGATAGCTAGACGTTTATACCTTTCCACTACTTAATATGAAATCAAGCCAGTATCTATATAAGTAGGTTAATTTCCAATTAAAATGATCTGAAGGTCAAAACCGCGCGTGTTCGAAAATATAAAATTGTGGAAAGTATAAACTAGATTTCCCTTCATCTTCATTCTTAGTAACACTTTAACGATTTCGACAATTTCCAAATAATATGAAAACTAAAAAAGCTACCTCGAAACTGTTTGCACCAGTAAAATGCTCAATGAAAAAAAACAGCAGAAGATAGGGTCGTTTTCCTCTATCTGAATATTTCACAAAGCTGCAGTACTAAAACTTCGAAATATATCCACGCAGTATGCACCGAAAATTTTCTATTCATTCCTTTTTGCTCTTATTCCAAAGTAAGGCAACAATTTTAAGGAAAATTCAAATAAATACTCACCTCGGAAAAGCCAAAACCATAGACGTGATCATTGAATACTTGATGATGAGAAACAAGCCGAATATAGTTGCAGGAGGCGATCCGACACTATGGATATAAGTTTGCTCTTTATGTGGATCAATAAACACCAGGCTTATGGGTTTTGTATTTTTCACAAGCTCTCTGAAAAATGGGTGAAAATAAAAAGAAAGGAACACTCTTCTGAATAAATTATTTCACCTGTGACCATCTCGCGTAACCAGCTCTTTCCGAAGTCTGTCTTTAACGTCAGTCGAATTCTGTCTCTGTTTGTCCTGAGGAATGCATCAAATATGTAACTGTAGGTATGATTATATGAGACAGTAAAGAAATGTTTTAATTTTTTCCTAGCATGATTAACAACTCCAGTAACATAAATAAAGATTAAGAGATAATTTTAAAACTGACTTCAAATGAAGAAAAAGTAATCAAACAATTGACGAAAACCTACTTGGCTTGAGTTTCACATAAAATAACGAATAAAAATATGTTTGCCATATGATTCGGGCTTTATTCCATATTAGAAAACTAATGAGAAATTGAAATTAATGTCATTCATACCTAAGAAACATGTGAGAGAAGTGGGGGCAAACAGAAATCAAGCTGACCCTAAATTACACTGGCCGACAGAAAAAAACTGTTTTGAATGTAACATAAAGCTGAATTGCTTTTCATGGTAAAATGGACGTATACAAAGAGAGAAAAAATTGAGAAAAAAAACATGGTATACCTAAGGTTTTCTCGTTACATTCATAGAATCACATTTAACGTAACAAAATCTAATGTGTATGGAAAAAAAATTATTTAAAATTATTTAAGTTTTTCAACAGTATACAGGAACATCCACCGGGACCGTCCGTTAAAAACTTTTTGAGTTTCAATTACAATATCAAGCTGAAATTTTATACGCGGCCATAACTAGCGATTTACAATTGAAGTGAAATATTTTCGAAGTGATACCATTTTCGGTTATACCGAAAGTGGGTCATCACTTTGTTATTTCAAATGGCAATCTACTTTTTTTATTATACATCTAGAATCGACATTTGAGCAAGGCATAAAATACCCAAGTTGTTGGCACTTATCTGTCAAAACTTTCGACAGATTTAATTATTTTCGTTATAAGCTTGTAAAAATTGTAGCTCGTAGATCTTTTGCACTACAGACACAGTTTTTGCTTGGGTGGATAGAAGAAGGATCAAGGAATTTTTTGAGCAGTCTACACATGTCAAATGTTCTTTGCGTTGTTTTGTATGATTTTTACAATTTAGCCTTTTTCAAATGGCACGTACCAATTTTTATATCGCCATCAGATGAAGCGTCAAATTTCAGATGGAATTGTTTCAGCATGTACTATGCCCATCTCTTATAGTTCCGAAATAATTTGAGAATATATTGAATTTTGATGATTCTGTAAGAACTATTAGAGAATGCTTTGAAATATTTGAGTCAAGTAGCTGAAGTGGCTACGCTCACCTGACAGGTGCCTAAAATTAATGTACTTGTCACTTCGTTCATTCGAATTTGATATTTCAACAAGAACTGTTGGTAATTTGAAGTGAAAATTTCTGAGAAACACCAGATTGATAATAAAATCGCTGATAATTCAAACGAGGATATGTTTAATCTCTTTTTAATTCATGGCGAATGTCAAAAATTGGTGGATAGAATTTGCAGGCAAATCAATAACCAATTTCAAAATTTGACGCCTATGAGTAAAACAAAATTTCGTAGGATTAGAAGCAATTTTCTGCAATTTGGAGAAACAAAATACATAAAAACTAGAAGAAAACCAATTATCGAGGACGACGACAATCAAATTAATACGCTAGCGTATTTTCGTGCCAATCCACATGCGTCCATTAAGTCAGCATCAATGGATAGAACCATAACATGCACCCGTATTCTTTTATCAGACTACAAAAATTGAAATCAACTGACCTTTACAAGCGGCTAAATTTCTGTGAAAATTTATTAATTCGGCTTCAAGAAGATGAGACAATTCTGCAAAAAATTATATGCTCTGATGAAGCCAAGTTCAATAAAAGTGGAATAACCAAGAGGAGAAATCGACGATTTTGGGCCACAGAAAATCCACATTTCGTTGAGGTTATTGATTTCCGAAATAAATTCAGCGTGAACGTTTTTGCAATTTTAATGAATGATTTGTTGGCTTATCACATTTATGAGGAAAATCTTAATGGACAAAGATACCTGGAAATTTTGAGAGGAACATTAGCAAATTTTTTAGATGGATTACTCCTTAACATTCTTCACATAAAACACTAGCTGTAGATCGCCAGCTAACAGAAATGTTCGAGGATAGATGGTGGGGTAATCAAACACCAAATTTATGGCCTCCGCGTTCTTCGGACCTGACGTCCCTTGATTTTAATTTATGGGTCAAAATCAAGAGTGAAGTGTATCTTATTCCAGTGAGAAGTAAAGAAGAGTTACTAGAGCGCATTCATAATGCTTTTCGTAATATTGATCCTGAGGAAACTAGGAGGGCAACTCATCATGTTCGTATACGAGCTGTCAAGTGTATCGAGCAAAATGGGGCCCATATTGAACATTTATTCAGTTCGTAAATTGGTTTTCTCCTATGATGTTTGCTATCATTTATTCGTATTAATGTAATTATCTTCGATGATTGGTTTTCGCTTAGTTCCTACAATTTTTATTCATCCGAATTGTCGAAAATTGCTTCTAATGCTTCGAAATTTTATTTTACTCATAGACGGTAAATTTGGAAATTGGTTATTGAATTGCCTGCAATTTCTTCCCACTACTTTTTGACATTCTAAAATGAATTAAAAAAAGATTAAATATATCTTCGTTTGAATAACCAGTGTTTTTTTTATCTTCAGTTCGACAACTGTTGGATGAGAAAATTTTCGGAATATATCACTGGATTCTATTTTAAAATATGCCTTAAGGATGTCAAAGGTTTTATAACGTAACTCAACTAGTATCCGAGATATGGTAATTTGCTCGAGAATCGAGACCGAGAAAGAAGTGGTAATTTTTTTCCATCTGCAATATTTCACATAGCTCTCCACAAAACCATCAAATTTGGACAGCCTGTACACCGTAGTATCATCCTTTCACTAACATTGGTATTTACGTTAGTTCCATAAAAATTTCCATAAAAAAGTAGGCATCACTTTTAAAAATATCTCACCACATATAAGCTCCAATAAAATGTGAATGGCATTTTATCTACTTCGTGAAATATGCATAGTGTTTTATTAGAAGGATGTCGCCCTATGAACTTCAACTAGCTTGTTGAGGACAAGAATTTGTGTTGATATAACAATGAAATAGCTTCAGGCTCTTGGCTTACCTCCTTCAACCGACAATTTTCGTTGTGCAGGTCGTGAGTATGAATATTTTCTTAAACTCGTATGCATATGAGCATATTATCTTATTTATTGTTCTATTGCAGACTTGAATATCTTATGACAGCAGGACTTATGCTCTTTATCAGATCACTTTACTTCGTTTATTCATAATGATTATGAGAATTACACAACAAAATACTAAACTTTTTGAATTGTGGAGGCCGTTACTTGATGTAGATCCATGATATAAATGAGATAAAAACACAAGGTTTAACTTTAATCTACACTTTATTTGAAAAAATTCGACGACGTTTCGCTGACACAGCAGCTTTATCAAGAATGAAAAATAGAATGAAGAGTATGGTATTATAAACAAATCGTAGAACAAGTTGGATGAATAACAGGAAAATCCACACCGAGCCATTGTACAGTTAGTATGAAAGGTAATAAAACTAATTAAACAAGTTAAGTAGGGGTGAGTAATTCAAATCTACCTGTTCATTCAAAAGCTTGTCCGAATGTTTGTATCTATTTATTTCTAATGCTTCTAGATCTAATTTTGAACTTTTTGATTTTACATGTAATATGTCAAAGTTTTATTGAATGAATGGTTTTTTTTATTAGGTGGTTTTGAATCAGATTTATTTTATCGAAGCTTTTATTAGGTGGTTTGAATAATTTGAATCAGATTTATTTTTATCGAAGCTACGTTTATGTTCAGATGTTCTTATGCCAAACTTACTCTGATAGAGTATACGAATGATTAGATCTATCATATCCGGATTATATGAATTATTAATGGCTATCTGTTTGATAATTTTGTTTAATAATTCATATAATCCGGATATGATAGATCTAATCATTCGTAAAAACTCTATCAGAAAGCAATAAATGAAGTATATCCTATTCATAAAGACTATAAAATATTAAACAGTTTAACATTCTGCGGTTCTGCAAGTACAAATATTAAATCCTTTCTCGTCAAACAAAATCGTAATATAGCTTTCAAAACTTCTAATAACTTAGGTAAACATATTAAAATAATAAATCTCGTGTTGAAAATCAAGTAAATCAGGAATCTATAAACTCAATTGCGGTTCTTGTGATAAAATTTATATCGGTAGGACCTATAGGAGTTTTGGCATAAGAACATCTGACATAAACGTAGCTTCGATAAAAATAAATCTGATTCAAATTATTCAAACCACCTAATAAAAGAAAACCATTCATTCAATAAAAACTTTGACATATTACATATAAAATCAAAAGTTCAAAATTAGATCTCCTAGAAGCATTAGAAATAAATAGATTCAAACATTCGGACAAGCTTTTGAATGAACAGGTAGATTTGAATTACTCACCCCTACTTAACTTGTTTAATTAGTTTTATTACCTTTCATACTAACTGTACAATGGCTCGGTGTGGATTTTCCTGTTATTCATCCAACTTGTTCTACGATTTGTTTATAATACCATACTCTTCATTCTATTTTTCATTCTTGATAAAGCTGCTGTGTCAGCGAAACGTCGTCGAATTTTTTCAAATAAAGTGTAGATTAAAGTTAAACCTTGTGTTTTTATCTCATTTAAATACTAAACTATATTGAAAACTGATTTGCGAGTAAAAATTCTAATAGTTAGTTTGATTGAGGAGGTCGTTACTTGATAAAAATCGATATACATATTTTCAATGAAATAAAACTATGGTATTTAGATTTTCACTATATTAACGAAACTATGACCGATTTCACCAAACTCTGGCTTCGACAGATAGATACAAACTAATGAAATGAGTTATTCCTTTATATTATTCTTATTTCCTACATAATATTATTATAGGTAAAAGTACAAGGGTATGTTGGAAAACGCATCGGAGTTGCTTACTTTATGAATTGAATATCTATTATTTCCATTGTGTAAAATTTTGAAATTATCATTATAGTTTTGGTTTTCTTCGAGTAAGTGATTAGAATAATGGGAATCTGATTTGTGATAATTAAAACGTTGTTTGTGCTCGGATAATCTTACTTTGAAATTTCTGCCACTATAAATTTTATTACAATCCTCGCAAGACAGATTATAAACACCTGATTTATTACCTTCATCAATTTTAGATTTGCAGTTTTTGATATGTCGGCCTGAAGAATTATCAGTTCGGAATGCTATATTGAAATTATAATGCGGGAGGAATGATTCTAATTTCAGACAAGGATTACCAATATAAGTTTAGCTGTTGGATTTTGTGTTAGAACTTTTTATACTTGGAAATACTTCCTGTATTGTTTTTTGAAATTTTTTGCGTGAAATCATGTTCTCAATCATACTAGGACTGTAATAGTTATTGACTGCTATTTGTTTAATTATATTTAGCTCTTTTATGAAATTATTTTGTGAGATTGGGATATGAGTGGGTCTATGTACCATACTATTGTAAGCAGCTAATTTATGTGGATAAGGATGGGTAAATGAGCTGTGAATAGTAATATCTGTATGCGATGGCTTATGAAAATTGAAAAATCACGTTTGCGTTAATTAAGTAATAGTTAAATCCAGAAAGTTAATGGAGTCTTCTGTTTCTATCTCTAACGTGAATGAAATATTATCGTGAATTTTGTTAATGAATGTTTTGAATGACTCTAATTGTCTGTTTGTGCCAGTGAAACAACAAATGATATCGTCGACATATCTAAACTAATAAATAAAGTGTTTGAATAACGGATGGTCTTAGATAATTTTAGCGAGCAGAGGACTCAGAGGATTACCCATGATTAAACCTTTTTAGTATCATATAATACTCCATTGAAGTTAAAGTAATTTTGTTCTAAACAAATTTCTAAGAAGTGTAAGATTTCTGATTGAATCATCGGATTGACTTTATTAATTGGAATGTCGACGATATCATTTGTTGTTTCACTGGCACAAACAGACATTTCGAGTCATTCAAAACATTCATTAACAAAATTCGCGATAATATTGAATTCACGTTAGGATAGAAACAGAAAACTCCATTAACTTTCTGGATTTAACTATTACTAATATTAATGACAAACATGATTTTTCTATTTTCCATAAGCCATCGCATACAGATATAACTATTCACAGCTCATCTACACATCCTTATCCACATAAATTAGTACAATTACAATGTCATAAAATAATTTCATTAGAGAGCTAATTATAATTAAACAAATAGCAGTCAATAACGGTTACAGTCCAACTAGGATTGAGAATATGATTTCACGCAAAAATTTCAAAATGCAATCCAGGAAGAATTTCCAAGTACAAAAGTTCTAACACAAAATACAACAGCTTAACTTATATAGGTAATCCTAGTCTAAAATTAAAATCATTCCTCTCGCATTATAATTTTAATATAGTATTCCGAACTGGTAATTCTTTAGGTCGACATATCAAAACTGCAAATCGTAAATTGATGAAAGTTATAAATCCGGTGTCTACAAACTGTCTTGCGGGGATTGAAATAAAACTTATATTGGGAGAACTTTCAGAAATTTCAAAGTTAGATTATCCGAGCACAAACGTCGTTTTAATTATCATAAATCAGATTCCCATTATTCTTATCGCTTCCTCGAAGAAAAACATAACTGTTATGATAATTTCAAAGTTCTACACAATGAAAATAATAGACAAAGCTCAATGTATTGGAAATTTCAGAGATCAGCAAAGAAAAGAATTGAGGTAGGTTACTTAATAGTCAACTAGATCTAAATCCTTCCCCTTTACTCAATCTTTTCAATTCATAAAGTAAGCAACTCCGATGGGTTTTCCAACATACCTCTTGTATTGTACCTTTTGTAATATTAAGTAGGAAATAAGACTAATATATAAGGAATAACTCTGCTCATTAGTTTGTATCTATCTGATGAAGCCACAGTGTGGTGAAACCAGTCATAGTTTTGTTGATATAGTGAAAATCTTAATACTTTAATTCTATTTCATTGTAAATATAAATATATTCAATTAAAAACTGTATGGAACTCTCCCAAGAACTTTTCAATAGTAAAGATAAAACTGAAAGATATGACAATGCTGGAGTCTTATACATATATAGGTCAGACTGGTCGTTCATTCAAAACTAGAGACAAGGAGCATCAATCAGATTACAATAACTAGAGAACCGACAAATCTACTTCTGCTTCACATTGTATCGAGACCATCATTTTCCACCCATACATCATACATTAAAATAATTCATGGAGTACCTGAAGGACGGGAGTTGGATTTCTTAGAAGCCATCGAAATTTTCTCCAATAAATTCCTCAAAGAGATAATCTGCTGAACGACCAGTATGGTCCGGCTAATTCGACCACATTTGATATCTTTAAATAATAAGTGTTGTTGTCATAATTTGTTTATTTATTCTTGTTTGCACCCTCATTATTTTTATGTTTATGTTTTCAATTTTGTTCAGTACTTATTGTCAGCTGTAGATGGTCGAGAGACCGAAATTGCAATCCTAATTTTTAATAAATCTCTTATGATAATATAATACATACATAATTTCCTATTATCATCAGATTGGTGTATGTATTCCTCTGTACGAGTAAGAATTCTGGGTATTAGCAATGAGATCTGTTCGCCTCCCCATTGAGCATAAAGGTAATCTCGTTAGAAGAACAGATATTTTAATAAAAATTCCATTCATATTCTCACTTATATTTTCGCAAAGTTGCATGCGAAGTCACAGTCATCTTCATTTGGGTTTTAATGCAATTCATTATGTTGAGATGAAATTTGTGCTGCTTCGCTATTCTGTACACAGTTGTACTTGATATGACAGTTTGACGGAATGATGCCTAAATGGTTCGAGTATTTTCCATTTGTAGATAATCCTATACCTCAATTTTATTACCTCTATTTTTCACAGAATGTTCAGTTTCCCAAAGTTTGTATTTCAGATATTCCACATAGTAGGGTTCATTTCAATTTTTGAAGGATTTGTGTCAGATATTTTTGGCGCTACTTTTGCACAACTGTTATTCTGAAAATCAAATAAACGATTTCTACTCTTTCCTCAAATGAGTATAGCATTTATGTGTTTCTTTCGAGAGTTAGTTCTGATTGGAACTACAGATTGATCATTTCGTATTCAGGAAAATGGGTAAGAAATTTATAGGCTGATTGCAAGGAATTTTATCATTTCTTCAAATGATAAGTGAATGTTTCTTCGAATTGAAGCCTTTATATACGATCTTTCAGCAGTTTCAGTTTTGATCTACAATGCGAATTGAAAAATACGATCGAATGAATCTGAATCTATCGAACGACGTACTCAGCTACCCACAGAATATAGTATAGACTGTATAGACCTCTAGTACAAAGTGTTGATCAAATTCGTTTAGACCATCAAGAGACTTTCCAATACGTTTCCACAAAACTCCCAAATCAAAATGTCAGAACACCTTCTTCAATACTGATATCAATCTGTATTATCATTTATTCAGAATACATTGTCGAATAAGTTCCGGGAATTGATAATTCAAGAAATCTGCTTCGAACGATTGTCAAAATTTTTGTTTTTGTTAAGTTGGCACAACTGTTTTCTATACTGACGCGGAGTTTGAACGCGATCTATCATTCAGTGTGTTCACAGTGCTCGATTAAGCCAGTTCCCATAAGTGTGTTTTGCGATTCTCACAATGGATAAAAATACTCGTCCCAAATTTTGTATTGCAAATGAAATTTCGTGTGCCGACTCGCTGAAAATGTTACAGAAGGTTTACATTTGATCGACTTCATCATAATCACTCGCATATGACTGTTACAGTGCATTAAACAGCTGCCGCGATGTAGGAAGATAAAGTTAAGGAAATGGTAATAGAAAATCATTATTTGAGTTTGAAAGAGATAAGCCATTCGTACCATTTTAAACGATTATTAGGGCATGAAACATGTTGCTGCTAGACTGGTTCCAATCCATGCTGAAACGAGTCGTTTCCTGTCTCACATGCATACAACGCATTGTAACTGGTGATGCGACATGGGTCTATGAGTTTGACAAGCAAACCAGTTAACAAGATTCGAAGTGGCGTCGTCCAACTGAACCGAAACCGAAAAAACCACGTCAAAATCGATCAAAAGTCAAGGTAATGTTGACTGTTTCCTTTGATTGTAGCATGTTGTGCACTCGGTATTCTTGCCAAATAGTCAGACTGTAAATTAAGAATATGACCTGAGCGTTATGCAGCATTTGAGGGAAGAAATTCGTGGAAAAAGTACCAAAAACCATTAAACCACATCGCTATTCACTCGATATGGCTCTGGTGTCTTTTTTCTTTTTCCAAAACTCAAATTTCCACTTAGAGGCAACCCCGATTTGAATCAGTTAATGAATTGTTCAAATATTTAATGACAATATCTTTCTGTAGTGGAACACTTTGTATATACAACACAGCTCTACAAAAAAAAATTTTTTATTGTTGTCCTGGATATCATCGCAAATTTTTATATTTTCAAGTGCCCAGATTACGAAAATATTCATGAAAGTTCTCGATGTGCTCGTATTTTCATGATTTTTGCATTTCTTATATTTTGAACAATTATAAGCTCGTTAGAAATAAAATTTAATTTTCCAGTCATGATTAGGCTTCTGCGCAACTTTTTCGCGCATACAAACATCACCTGCTCCCCACTCTCAGACCCCTTGCTCCACAGAACAGCTGAGATCTCAGTTATTTGACAATATTGAAGTACATATACAAGTAAATCTGGATAAAGTGTCATGGATTAATATTTTGTTTCAATTACTGAATGTCCATTCTTATATATTTGTCTTCTAGTCTAAAATATGAGTTCTTCACGAAGAAAGTGTAAATATTGTAGTGATTTATTTTGTTATATTTGCGGAGTTTATATATCAAAAAACAAAAAAGAAATATCACAGACTTTGTCAAGGAGACTTATGTTGAATATTTTGGTTTCAAAATGGACAAATTAGGTAAACCATGGGTTCCTAATAAAGTTTGTAAGTCCTGTGTTGAGTCTTTACAGTTGTGGAAAAAGGTGAACGTTCTGGATTAGACTTTGGTATTCCTATGATCTGGATGGAGCCTACGAATCATTTAGATGATTGTTACTTTTGCGTAGAAGATGTTAAAGGTTTCAATCGAAATCAAACGTGGAGATACCCAGACTTACAGTCTACGAAATGTCCGGTTCTACACAGTGAAAATCTCCCTCGGCCCATATACATTTCAAAAGTAATTCGCATGCCCTCAGAAACAATGATGTTACCAAATTCACAGAAATCGGGACCATCTACTAGTGGAAGTGAATGGGAAGGTGAAACATCTACGCCAAAGTTATTTTCTCAAATGAACCCAGTGATTTAATACGTGATCTCAATTTATCAAAACAAGGATCAGAACTGTTAGCCTCAAGATTGAAAGAAAAAATTTATTGGCACCAACAGTAACAATTACAACATACAGAACGCGAGAAAAGAGTTATTACAATTTTTAGTAAAAATGAAGGATTAGTGTATTGTAATGATATCGCGAAGCTGCTTATAGACATGGGTTTAAAAGAGTACAAATCTACTGAATGGCGCCTTTTTATTGATAGTTGCAAAAGAAGTTTAAAATGCGTCTTATTGCACAATGGAAATAAATTTGCATCAATCCCAATTGCCCATTCAACGAAACTCAAAGAAGAATATGAAAATGTAAAATTAGTTTTAGAGAAAATTAAATACTCTGAGCATCAATGGCCGATCTGTGTGGATTTAAAATGGTTAATTTTTACTTGGCCAACAAAGTGGATATACAAAATACCCTTGCTTTATTTGAATGTGGGATAGTAGAGCAAAGCAACTTCATTGGGAACAAGATGTTTGGCCTGTAAGAAATTCTTTAACTGTCGGTAAAGCCAACGTAATAAGGAGCCGCTGGTGAGCAGAGACAAAATCATACTTCCACCATTACATATTAAGTTAGGTATGATTAAGCAATTTGTAAAAGCGTTGAACAAAGACGGAAATTGTTCTAATTACATTTGCAGAAAATTTCCGAAGCTTAGTATGGAAAAATTGAAAGGTGGAATATTTGATGGTCCTCAAATACGGCAATTGATGGAAGACTCAGATTTTATCGAAGTTATGACTGTTCCGGAAAGTAAAGCTTGGAAAAGTTTTGTGTTGGTTGTCGAAAATTTCGTAGGTAACCATAAAGCAGCAAATTATGAAGAAATTGTGCAAAATATGCTGACAAACTTTCAGACTTTAGGAGCAAATATGAGTATTAAGTTACACTATCTCCGCAATCATCTAGATAAATTTCCGGATAATTTAGGAAATTATAGTGAGGAACAGGGAGAGCGGTTTCATCAAGATCTAAAAGTGATGGAAGAAAGGTATCAAGGTCGATGGGATTGTCACATGATGGCAGATTACTGCTGGTCTTTGAAAAGAGATTGTCCCCTGAAAAATTTTAGAAGAAAAGCTCATAAAAGGCGTTTTATGGAAATATGAAATATATTTTCGACATTTTCCTCTTTATTTACTTCGATGTATCCGAATTTCTCAAAACATAACTGACATTATAAATATATCTGTTATTTTGTTTCTTGTTTTACGATTTTGTTATGCAAAATGAAAATAAATATTTAAAAAGAAATCAGAGCAAATCCTACAAAATCATTGATAGTTTCACGAATTGTGTGCATAAACAGACCCAAAATCATTTTCATATCTAGGGCAACAAAACCATTGTAGACCAGTGCAATTTAACAGGAAAAACATTTCGACTCATATTGATAATCGAAATATCGTTGGAAGAAGAGGATCTAACCTAACCTAACCTCTTTCAGAGTTAGATTCCATCCTGTATCTCTACTCTGTACTATACCTAATGCAAAAATCTATCTCTACGAAAATACTTACTTCGCAGTCCGCATCGAAGTGAACCTGGACAAAAAAATTGTTTCGGAAATAGATTTATTTCATAAGAATGAAAATGACTCACCTTCACTTTTTCTTCGTTCTTTTCAAGAACATGATCTGATGTTACCGATCCATCTTCTTCGGGAAGAACAGAGTTTCCATTCTGTACTTCAGATTTGAGCGGTTGAAACTGTAGGAGAAAGAACTTGAAGTTACTTACAGATTTTCAAACTTAATTACTTTCATTAATTCTGTATTCCGATGGGTAACTGAGTACATTATCTCAGAAATGTTTGCATTTATGCAATGTTGAAAAATGGAATGTATGTTTCAGCACTTGCATTGATTGATTATAGAAAGGGGACGATGACCACAATCATTCAAAATTTCTTACGTTTCTCTCGTAATACTTACTTGCTCCTCTTTTTGGCACTCTATAAGATTATGTAGTACCGAACGATTAACAATTGTTCCGTTTGGAGATGACTATTTCAAATTGAATGAATTATTATGGATCTAACACCAACAGTTACCCAAATACCTTGATAGGTAAACCTTGGATCTTCATTGATTATACGTTGCACTCATCACTCATCATGATATTCACCCCTTTTTTCACTTTAGTATACCAGACATAAAAATGAATGCGAGTGCTGTACATCAGAACTTACAAGATACTAAACCTTATGTCCTAGCTCTAACGGAGACTAATGTCGATAAAAAACACCTCTTATCTCTCTTTCAACAGCTACGAGTTGCACTCAAGGCTTATGTTCTAGTGAGAGCCAGATCAGATGTCGCATTCCAATGAGAGGTTGTGTTGGAAGTTGACGCTTTCGAACTGGCATGATTCAAAGTCTGTTTATATAACCACACCAAGAACTACTCTAGATCGTTTCAGTATCTAGGCGACAAGGAAATCACAATCCAAATACAGCTTTCGTCAGCCAAAGTGATAATAATGGGAGACTTCAACGTCTACTACATAAACTGGCTCCAATTCTCATAGAAAACCGTCGAAGCAGGAAAGCAAGCAGGAGTCACAAGTTGAGTCAACGTGTGGTAATCAGCCACACGTTGACTCAACTTGTCGATAAGCCGATAAGAATTTTCCCAATGCTCTAGATCTCTTTCTTGTTTCAGATCTAAATGATTTCCGTTTACCTGTCTCAGCACCCTTAGGTAACTCCAACCCTAACCTTATTACTGCTATTGGTAACTTAGTATAGCCACGCAATAAAGATTCAACGCTTTTCAGAAATTTATAGCATCACATTGAGCTGAGCAAGTTTTTCTTGATTTTTCCCTTTGATGACGAATGTTTCTAGTCCCTGACATCAATGTCTGCACTGAATCTGTCACTGAGGTTATTCTTCAGGCATGGACCTCAACATTCCAAACTTCACGAGAAAAATATCTGTACAAAAGCCTTGGTTTACTAAAAACTGTCACAGTTGAAAACAGAGCTTATAAGAGCAATAGGTGAAACGAAGACTGAATATGTGCGTTTCAGGAATATGTAACTGAAAAATTGACAAAGCGAACACCTACTTTAATGAAGGAAGTAGGAATAAAATCTTGTAGCAGACCAATGGAAATAGTCAGCAACAACTTTGACAAGTCATCCTTCAGACCTTCGATTAGAGCTCACGGTTTTATCATGACCTAAAGCAAAGGTGGATCTCTTTGCAAAAACCATTTCGCCCAATTCTTCCAAACATCAAAAGCGGTGCCACCAAGCATCCCACATGTTCAATCGAGAGTTCAGGATGCATACAGTTATGCGCGTTCCTCAACAACTGAACTGTAAGAAAGCGATTTTGATGAAATACCAACAACCTTTTAAAAAAATGTGCTTCAGAGTGAGTACATTTTCTCATCTCTCTGTTTCAGATTTTGTAGAAGATCCAGAGTGTTGGAACGTTGCGAGAGTACAACGGATTCTGAGGAAAGGAAAGAAATGTCTAACGCCAAACTATCGTCCAATTGCAAAGTCGGAATTCATGGAAAGAGTTATGGACGATGCATACAGGAGTTTAGCACGCTGCCTTGATGAATAAATAATCGTAGTAGCAAACGTAAAATGGTAATTGAAGGATATTGTGTTCGTTGATAAGAAGAGGAAGATATTGCTATGTTAATGTAGTGTATTTGAGAGTAATTCTTCAATTGTCTGCTGAATGAATTAACTTCATTCGTGGTTATTGAAGAAAGTTTATCTTGTCTTAAGTTATTCTTTTTCCCTTCTATCTTTTCAACATTTCATCTAAGTGGTTTCTTTTATATTATTTCTTTATAGAGATTTGAAGATATTAGCTGAGGACTTTCCCAAAAATGGCGTGGTTGGATTAGTAGTTTTCCATTCAAAGATCCATTCGGATGGTAGTTGATGGTGAATCGAGTGATTCTTTTCAGCTTAATCCAGGAGTACCCCAGGATATCTCTTACCAACTCTTTTTTTCTAGTGCAGATCATATCGAACAAGCTTATTTCTCCTTTCTCTATAATAGAAGCATTGGAAGCTCCCGCATGCCCATAATGTGAAATTGAAGCATTATGACCATTTCCACAAATACAAGTATATGAAATAAGCCTGCAGCTTCCAACCTCATGACAGTAATGTAAAAATAAATTGGGTGGGGCGTGACTAACTCCCACTTTTCGAAAAATCACTGCACAAGAACGTGAGGCGCTAGAGTGGTGGCACATGTCTTGGTCGGGTGAGCAGCGCGCGTTTGTTGTTGAGACCTTTATCAAAACAAGTGAATCTAATATCGCGACGCATTGTGCCTTCCGCACGAAGTATCGTTTGAACTCTTCTCAGAGTATTCACGACCGTAAAACAATCTTGGCGTGGATGCAAAAATTCTGAGCAACAGGATCTACACTAAATGTAAAGAGAATTGGCCAGTCTGTCATCGCCAGAACCCCTGAAAACATCGCTGGAGTGAGGGTGTCGATTGAGCAGTCTACATCGCGTTCGGCACGCAAACATGCTTCTGCTCTTCAGATGTCGGGTCGAACAGTGAGACGAATTTTGCATGCTGATCTTGGGTTACACCCATATAAGATCATGGTTGCACAGGAATTGTCCCCGACGGATTGGGGAAAAGGCGTGTGGACTATTGTCAGGCAATCCTTAAACATGTGCCTCCCACTGGGATCTTATGCACGAACAACGAAGCTCATTTTCATCTTTCGAGATGCATGAATAAGCAAAATTTTCACTATTGGGCACAAAAACCCCAACGCTTCACTAAAGACTCCTCCACAACCCAGAAGTCACGGTTTGCCGTGCAGTATCGAAAGTAGGCATCATTGGGTTAGGTTAGGTTAGGTGCTACTGCGCATACAGCCCGTCGATCATGATCAATTCTTCAGGAAATGTTCCCTGGGCAGGTTGTCTCCTTGCGGGAAACAGTTCAGTGGCCCCCACGCTCCCCTGATTTGAGCCCCTGTGACTTTTTTTGTGGGGGTGAAATTTTTAAATATCGTCCAAGGACCATTGATGAGCTAAAAACCGCCAATGAAGAAGAAATTAAGCAGATAACCACTGTCACTCTTGTGAAAGTCATGCGGAATTTCCATGAAAGGGTAAACATGTGTGTTGCCCCCAGGGCCATCATTTGGACGATATCATTTTTAAAACTCAACTGAAGAAAAAACTACATTATATAACCTTTCTGTCGAAATAAATTTTTCTTGTAAATATCTCGTACCCTTTGAAAAGTGGGAGTCAGCCGCAACTAATCTAACCCCACCCTGTATATTCATCGATATTCTGTTTTACCAACATCTACCAAAGCATCACATGTTAATGAGCAGCCGAACAAATCTGAATAACATATTTCAATCAGTTTTGAATACCCTCAAAGCATCAATTTCACTGAATCAAATAGTGTTATTCACATTGAACTCATCTATGCCTACCAAACTTGCTTCTTTAGCACAAAACTTACTGTCTGTGTTAGAATACTAGAAGGGTTCAAAGTACACAGCACGTCAAACATATCATCAATTTTGAATAACATACTTATTACTCCATTCTTCTCTCCTCGAATTTTTACCCTTCAAACTTCGTATTCATGTGGAAACTCAGGAATCAAAATATGAGCTACAACTGTATATGCTTCTCTAACCCCAAAACAACCTGGTTCTGTGATTCCAAATGCTCGCATAAAGTACGATTCTCAACGAAAGAGATGTATCTGTATCATAAAATGGAACACCGTCATCTCCTTCTAATAAAACAACACTTCCATTCTGGATTTTCTTATTTTCAACACTTCTACAAGTCTATTCGGATTCTGTTGAAATAATTTCAGAGGTAGGCTGCTGGTCCCATATTCAATGTATTTTCCACATAATCGCTACATTCTCGAAAATACTTTTTGAGCTCATTATTCATCCATTAGTTTTCAAAATGATTAAGGCTCTAAGAAGTAAATGATAACATTTCCGACATATCTAATTTCTATTGCTCGGTAAATTATTAAGGTGAATTGTTTTCTCTGGTAGATATTACGAAGAGTAAATAAGGTAATTATTTTTAACATGCGTCAGTAATCGACAATTTGAAAACAAAGTCACAATATTAATACCCACTTTTGATAAAACAAACAAAAACAGAATATTTGGGTTCGCAGACGACTGTACTGTGGTTCTCATTCTCTAGTCAGCATCCAATAACTGCTGAAGAGACACACCTACAAAGATACCAACAGAAAATGTCACTGAATCCAAACAGGAAAAGAAAATAAACAGAAAAGAACATGTATCCACGTGGACCCAGCCACCCAGGATCACTCTTGATTTGCAGCCTCTCCTTCAAAGGCTGTAGATTGCTGATCTTTTTTTTCTACTGCTACTTCCATGATGAATTTTCTGGAGAATTGAAAGGCTTGGTTCTAGGAAGAATCCAGCTTCGAAGAAAATCCAGGCTTGCGAATAACTCTCATCATCTCACTAGCTTTCGCACGTACACACATAATGGAATCACTCGGTATTTCACATTATTGATTGGTTTCAATCATGTACCTTTGATTACTTGTGAAGAATGAAGTTTTTGTTGTAAGAAAAATGGATAGTATGGTAAGAAATGTTGAATTATCACCACATGTTCGGGATATTGTACTCAGTCGTCATTGAGATTTGAAGCCTTACGTTGGATTGTCCGACGTGCAGAGGGGTCGAATAGTTACTCTCCTTGACGAAGTGGTGACAGAGGGATATAGCGGCCACAATGGTGGTATCACAGAGGGAGATTTCAAAATCTCTCTCTGCAAAATAAGCCTAGAAGAAGTCGTAGGAAGATCACTTCTGAAGAACAAGACCACTTTTGTGCCAAATTGCAAGAAGAGACCCTAGTGCGTCACACCCCATACTCCAAAAACAACTTCTGGAAGCAACCGATATCAGTTTATCAGTCGAAACGATACGACGAAGACTTCATCCGAGTGGTTTATACAGCAGGAGGCGCTTAAGAATTCCAGAGCTAACCAGATAACAAAAAAAAACAGACTTAGTTGGTGTATGGAGCACCAAAATTGGAATATTGAGAATTGGCGAAACGTTCTTTTTTCGGATGATACCAGAGTTGGTTTTCGATCGGATAAGCACCGGATCCTGGTTTTAATAATACCAAGGGGACATTGTGATGTTTTTGGGTGGCTAGAAATTACGTGGACCAAGTGCTGGAGCCCATAGTGAGACTCTGGCAAGGTGCCTATGGTGAGAATTTCACTTTTATGCAAGATAATGCTTCTCCGCTAGGGTGTATCGTTTATGACTTTTTTTCGAAATTCAAAATAGTATAGTGCGGAAAAGTTGCATTTGGTGGCACCGAGCATCTGTGATTTTTTTCAGAATTTTTGAACAATACCTAGGGGTAGCGCAATGTCCTTAAAGTTTTCTTCTGTTGTATATAGGCAACCCGCACAACAATTTCGCGATTTCAAGTGTTTTCAGAGGTTTAAAGTCGATTTTCTTGCAGTTTGTTTATGTGTATTTGTTGTCTTTGTGGTATAAAGGAATGAAAGACTACGATGTAACGAATTAGAGGAAGAAAAAAGAAATTATAAATACCAGAGTGCTTTTTTTCTCGTATTTGGTTTGGTAAGGTTCTTTATACTAAGTGCGTCAAGCAGGAACAGGCTACTCTTTTCTGATTAAATGTCAAGCATTGGCAACACTGGGAATGGGGTAGCTGCATCGTTTCTTGGCCATGTTTCACCTTCATCAGGGTCCGCTGATGATATCGTCAAAAGTATGCGATTTTTTTTTTGATCAACAGATAATCGATATTTCTAAATTAACAGTGCTGGGATGTGACGGCACTAACGTCAATACTGGTCGGATCCAAGGTGTGATGCGACTCAAAGAGATAGCTATCAACGCTCCTGTGCAGCATGTTGTTTGTCAACTCCATTTGAACGAGCTACTTTTCCGACATCTCATGCGATATTTAGACGGAGAAACTAAAAATCTACAAGCAACCGGTGGACCCATTGGAGAAGCTATTTTACAATGCCAAAATCGACGAGTGACGAAGTTTGACGCCATCCCCTTTGATTGGATAAAAGACACGGAAGGTTTGACAGATATTAGCACCGATCAGAAATACCTCCTACGTTTATGTACCGCTGTCTCAAGTGGACATTGTCCAAAAGAACTCAGCAAGCAGAAAACAGGCCCTGTTGTACAATCTAGGTGGTTAACAACAGCTAGTAGAGTATTACGATTATACATTAGTACCAAAAAGCCTTCGGAGGCGCTTCGCCAGTTGGCTTCGTATGTAATGAAAGTTTACGCTCCCGTTTGGTACTCATTAAAAAGAGAACCCTCGATTGCCCAGGATCCAATACATTTATGGAAGTTGATTCGACTGTCACGCTACCTGCCTCTCAAACTGCAGAATATTGTGGACAAGGTTATTCAGAACAATGCCTATTTTGGATACCCTGAGAATGTACTGTTTGCTATGATCAACTATGGCAATCCCGAAACGAGAGCTCTTGCTTGGAGAAGAATAAAAAAGGCAAGATCGACGAAGACAACACGGAAGGGAATACGCGCCTTCGAATTGCCCAAATTAAAGTTCAACGCTGAGCACTACTACGATCTCATAGACTGGTCTTCGCACCCTGTGACCGAGCCCCCTCTAACCCGATCACTATCACCCGAAGAAATAGAAGAAAATATTAGGAGTCAAGCATTCTGTGATAAGGAATTAACCGCTTTCCCCTGCCACACTCAGGCTGTCGAAAGGCTGGTAAAATTAGTAACAGAAGCTTCTTCCTCTGTTTTTGGGCCACAAATTCGTGACGCGTACGTGAAAGCAAAACTGGAGTCCAGACAACGGATGCCATCTCTACATACCAAAAAGGACTACGCCGTTGCACAAGAAGAGCGGAAGCGTCCATAGGAAATTCTGATTTTCAAAATTTAATTTTACCAAAGCTGCATTAACGTTAAATTGTATCCATGCTTTATTAACACTTGTTTGTAACAATATTGAATTGGCTTTAATTGTATTAATCTTCCATTATCATTTAATCCTAACAAAGCAAATATTATAATTAAAATTTAAATTTATAAGGATGTTTAACTTTAATATTGTTTTGTACAATAAAAGTAAAAAAAGCCTAACAATACAGCGAAATTCTTCTTTCATTTATACTCCATAAAAAAAAACAACTAAAAACAAGAGGAAGAGTTCAGAAATGTGACTTTAGAACCCTAAAACAGCTTGAAAACGCAAGATTCTTGTGCGGGTTGCCTATACACAACATAAGAAACTTTGAGGGCATTGCGCGACCCCTAGGCATTGTTCAAAAATTCTGAAAAAAATCACAGATGCTCGGTGCCACCAAATGCAACTTTTCCGTACTATACTTTTTTGAATTTCGAAAAAAAGTCAAAAACGATACACCCTATTCTCCGCACACCAGAAACCTCGCTCGACATTTTCTTGAAACAGAGGGAATCGCTATTTTGGACTGGCCAGCTTGTTATCCAGGCCTAAATCTTATTGAACATCTATGAGATAATCTCAAAAGGAAAATTAGATCGCGCCAGGATAATCCGAGAACCCCACAACAGCTCATCCAAGCCGCCACAGAAGAGTGGCAGAATATCACCCCAGAGGAGGTCGAAAACTTAATCCAATGCATGCCTAGACGGATTCAGGCTTGTATCAGGGCAAGAGAAGGTAATACAAGCTACTCTGTGAGAAAAAATTTTCATTTTTTTACGACATGCGGAAAGACTCCCATTTCCTCTTATTTGTTTCTTTCTTAAAATAAACCTCATTTTATTTTTTTCCATTGAAATATCTCAAAAGGGATCAATTTTAACAATTCTTTCAAATTTCCAAAATACCTGAATAATATTCGAAATATCGGGTGATTCCATATAAATTTGGTTATGTGTATTTCGCTTGATAGGAATTCTTTTGTTTACAGGGCAAGTGTGATGCTTCGCAGCTTCAAAAAGCGAGTGAACGGACACATTAAACCATCTTGGACGCCGCTATCTGTCATGATAAGCATCGCCTGGACACAAGAGTTAAGGATAAAGAACATGAAAAAATATCTGAATTTCAACATTTTGTATCTTTAGAACCGTAGATTTTTCGAAATATGCTTTTTATGCCTTCTTTTTTCATTTTTTTTGATAAGAAGTCTCGTCACGAAACTATATCGTTCTCTGAAACATCCACTACAAGCGATACTGATTGAAATAGAAATGTAATTATTTTATGAAATATCACCAGATACTTCTATTCTAAATATTTCATTTGCTCATCCTAACGAAGCGCCCACTATGCCTGATAGTATTTATTCGAAACTTCATAGAAAGCTAAAAAAATAACTCACCGGTTTGAGCACGCTCACAATGAAATACGTTTTCAGTCCAGCGATCCTTAACGCCTCTTCCCTCTTTTCTCCATATCCTGGTTCCACTTCAAACTCGCCGCTCAAAAAGGACAGCGTGGTTGCAGAAATGTGAACACGCCTGTGAAAAAAGAAGTTGAAGAGAAATAGTTTTCATTCCGAATGGATGGAGAGGTGTACAATTCCAAATTTACATTTGCTGGAACGCAGTGGAATATATTGAATTTATGTAAAACAAGAAAAAAAATGTTGCGTTGTTAGGGAACGAAAGGTTTTGTTGCCGCGTTAACACAATGGAGTTTTGTATTTACCTCTTGTATCGGTTTTTTATATCCGAAGAAATATATTTCACCAGCGAGTGATTATTTTCTGAAGGTAGGTTGTGTTATTCTAATTGGCTCTTACAATGTTTGTTTTGGAAAATAGTGTGTTATGAAGAAGTATCATGGAAAACAACTGAAACCGTGCTAAAAGATATTATTTTGAGCCAACTTTTATGTTTTCATGTTGAAGGGAGGTACACTATCGGTTTTGATTCCACTGAACATAATGCGATCTACAGTGTGTTTATAAGAGACCCGGCAATGTTTAAGAAGGTGCTTGTGATAGTGACTTATTGCTAATACTAACTTGGTAAACCAAAGAATGAAAGGGAAGAATTTTTCGAAACACTTCAAGACACACTAGACAGAATACCACAAACAGAAAAAATATTTATAATGGGAGATTTTAACTCGAGAATAGGGAATACTCCCCTCTCGGGAATTATGCAGAAGTTTGATGAAGCGGCGACAAACGAAAATGGAGACATACTTCTGAAGATATGTGCACATAATGAACTCCGAATAAATAACACGTACTTTGACCACAAAGAACAACACAAATACACATTCACCAACACAAGAGGACAAAAATCTATGATTGACTTTGTGATCACCAATAGGAAATTCACCCACGAGAAATTCTTGACGTACGGACACTGACATCAGCGAATGTTGGAACACAACACGGAATGGTTATCTGCAAGTACCGCCTGTCATATAGAATAGAGAAAAAACCGCCTTACTACATCACTAAATTCAACATTGAATCTTTACAAAACGAAAGTACTAAGAATCTATACCAAACACGACTCGAGGAAAAGATTAACCTTAACCCTATAGTAGACACAGAGAACATAAACGCCGCATGGAATAAAGTGAAAAACAACATAATTAACAGCGCAAAAGAAGCCATTGGGGAAAGCAGAATCAATATAAACAGTCATAGAAAAGATAAACCATGGTTCACACAGGAAATCAAAGATTTAGCAGAAGAAAATAAGAACGCATATATCAGTTATGTCAATCACAGAACACCAGAAGAGTACCAAAGATATAAAACAGAAAGAAATAGAACAACGAACAAAATTAAAGAATTAAAAAAATATATTGGGAAAAATTTACAAATGACATGGAACACGACTTACGAGGAGCACATAAAAAGGTATGGAACATGTTGAGAAACAGGAAAAGACCAATCACCAAAGAACTGCAGATCAATGTAATAAAACCAGAAGGGTGGGTGAAATATTTCCAGAACTTATACCTGGGAGATAATGATAACGGTAACAATGAGGAACGAGAAGTCGAACAACAAAACACACTCTACGAAGAAACAGAAAATGACATTATCAGCCTAGAAGAAGTACAACAAGTAATTCATAAATTAAAAAATAGAAAATCACCCGGCCCGGACAACATAAATAACGAACTAATTAAATATGAGGGAGCAGAAATAACAAAACTATTCCAAAAAATTGAAAACAACAATGAGATAACAGAAGAATGGAGAGAGAGCATAACAATATCCATATACAAAAAAGGCGTGAAGACAAACCCAGAAAATTATAGAGGCATCACACTCCTTAACTTCGCATCGAAACTACTCACTAAAATTCTATCGCAAAAGATATATGACAAAGTAGGTGTGTCTGAAGAACAACAGGGATTCCAACCAAATAGATCAACAACGGATGCACTTTTTAAATTGCGGCAACTGGTGGAGAAGTCCATAGAGTTTGACAAACCGATGTTTATATGTTTTATAGATTTGGAAAAGGCATTCGACAGAATTCGAATGAACGATGTGATCACTATCCTTAGAAATAAAAACTTAAGCAATAAATACATAAACATAATCAAAGAACTGAATAACTCTAATAAGACGAAAGTAAAAACTACACAGGGACTTACAAGCGAGATCAAAATTAAAGCAGGCATTAGACAAGGTGACAGCCTCAGCCCATGTCTATTTAATTTAATCATGGATGAAATGATAGCAGGTGTTACCAAATGAAACAAAGCTATAGGATGGGTAACAGAACTATGAAAATACTGTGCTACGCAGATGATGCTTTACTAATAGCCGAGAATGAGGACGACCTACATCGCCTACTACAAAAGTTCAAAGTAACAGCAGAAAAATATATTATGGTAATATCAACACAGAAAACCCAATCGATGGTAATAGCGAAAGATCCAATTAGATGCAAACTAATAGTGAACGACCATATAATACAGCAAGCTTCACACTTTAAATACCTAGGAGTAGAAGTATCGAGCGATAGGCAACTATTACAAGAAGCAGAACAGCAGGCAATGAAAGCATCGAGAATATCTGGCTTCCTGAGAGATGTAATCTGGCGGAATAAGTACATAAGCACAGAAAGCAAAGTCCGAATCTATAAAACGTGTGTGAGACCCGTGATGACATATGCGGTTGAGACAAGAGCTGAGACAACAAAAACAAAATGAGGACAACAGAGATGAGAACACTAAGAGCTATAAGAGGTATTACACGCAGAGATAGAATAAGGAATGAGGATACGCTAAGCGAGCTAGGTGCCCAGGATGTGGTGAGGTGGACAAGAGCACGTCGACACCTATGGAGAGATCACGTAGACAGAATGGGCCCCGAACGTATGGCGAAGTGAGCAAAAACACAAAAACCCAACACTAGAAGACCCATAGGAAGGCCGAAAAAGCGATGGCATGAGTGCTGGAGCTCCGGTTCGCAGCAGAAGCTGTAACAGAAAAACAGGACATCGTCCTATTTAAAGAAGAAGAAGAAGAAGACTAACTTGGCAGCCGATGGATTACACTTACAACAACGACCACTACCCAATTATCATTCACAATAATCAAGTCAATAGTAACTCTGCGTCATTACCCAAATGGAACCTGAATAACGCCAACTGGATCCACTTTTCGAATGATATTGAATCAAATATCGGCGGCTACTCTTTGAATGCCAATATAGATGAAAGCTTGGAATCCTTTTCTAACCTTATAATACAAGCGGCAGACTTAGCTATGGCAAAACACGACACATCAAAAAATATTGTCCTGTACCGTGGTAGAGCTCAGATTGCGAAATGGCCATCGAAGCAAGTAAAAACGCATTCAATGTATACAAAAGGAAGAAAACACCCGAAAATAGAATTGAATTACAAAGACTCAGAGCCATCGCAAGACTCACTTTCAAAACTTCGAAGAGAAAATCCTGGACAGAATATAGATCTACAATCAATAGCTCTACACCAATGCCTGAAAGTGTACCTCCCGATAAGATAGGCGAAATGGCCTCACTCAAGAAATCCTTTTTTTCCTTGATTACATCATAGGAGGATCAAAAGAAAACCATTCATCGATATATCAACCGCCTCCCACCCCCCCCAGCCAACAAAAAACGTGTTTTTTTTGCATTTTATTTTTTTCCTCGGGTTCTACTGCCTTGAAAAATTTGAAAAAAATCATGAACAACCTTAGTCACCTTACAAAACATAAAGAATATTTTCGTAATAATCGGAATCCCGTCCCAAAAAAAATTTTTTTTCTCGAAAATTTCATCTCCCGGCATAACCGGGAACGAAATGTAAAACGTATTAATGCTATCGAATTCAAAATGAGTCTTCTATCCTATTCCCAAATTTCATCAAAATATACCAAATCAACGAAAGTTACTGGGGTTGCCGTAGTTTCAGTTACATATATATATATATATATATATATATATATATATATATATATATACATATACTGGGTAGTTTCAGTTACATATATATATATATATTATATATATACATATACTGGGTAGTTTCAGTATATATATATATATATATATATATATATATATATATATATATATATATATATATATATACAAGGTGCTTCAACGAAAACTAAACAGAGGCTATATCTACCAAGATATTCATTTCTGATCAAAACGCAAAGATAGGTCAATTTTTGTTTCAAGGAAGACATCTTTTGGGGCACAAAACTTGCCTGAAATATCAACCCCCTAAGTGGGGGTTGCAATCCTTGAATATTTTGAATAAGGAAGATGGGTCGAGTGATGACTCAAAAGAAAGATGGTATCTTTGTCTACATCGCCTTGAACGAATTTCCATTTTTAATTGAAAACTGTAATAGATATGGGTGAGCAACTGAAAGATAGGAGAGACTATTTCCCTGGGACTATTCAAGTTTTCGAAGTATTAGTGCAAAAAACCGGAATAGATTCATTTAGATCAAAGAGGACAGCCTTTGATCTGGAATGAATCTGTTCCATTTTTTTGCACTAATCCTTGAATAGCTCAGGGCGATAAATTGTCTGCTCTATTTTTCAGTAGCTCACTCTGTATCTTCTATAGTTTTCAATCAAAAATGAAAATTCGTTCACGGGAATGCAGACAAAGATAACACCTTTCTTTCGAGGTATCACTCGACCCATCTACCCTTTCCAAATTTTCAAGGGTGGTCACCCCTGCTCTAGGGGTTGAAATTCGAGATGAGGATGGTACTTGATGATGATTGCCAGCAACTCGAAGCTAAAGTAATGTAGAAAATATTTGGAATAAAGCTGATAGAACCAGAAAAAACCACATATTATGCTGTAACTTTTGAACTAATTATCCGATTACTGTTCTGAGGACTGTTTCGAAAACGTATTTCGAATACTTTTCTATTGATGTATCACATAATAGGCGTTGCCATTTGAAATTTTGGGGTTACCTACCCCCAGCCCCACCCCAAGTTATCTGAAAAATTCAAACATAACTAAAATAGGTTAGGTTAGACAGCAATCAGTCTCTATTCCTAGTTTCAAAGATATCGACCCAGTGCGCGGACTTTAGCTGCACACTGTATATATATATATATATATATATATATATATATATATATATATATATATATATATATATATATATATATATATATATATATACTTTCTGTATTCTGTAGCCCTAGGATTATGGCTCATGCCAAGCATAAAGCACTGATACAGCTGGCGTAATGGAATATGAAGGCCCAATTTCGGAAGATCTACTATTAATCTATTCCGCTTATTGCATTAGCGTGAAAGCTACCTAGGGTGGATTCTGATTATATTGTTACGAATGCGTATCCACTTGTAAAGTAATTAATTTTAATTCATTACTGCCTCGGTTCTGCAATTGTTATATTGAATCCTCTCTCCTAATAGTATCATATCTGGAAATTCTCTATGACATACCCGCGTGTTTCACGAATATGCAATGAAAATTATTTGAAAAATTCAACACCTAAACATCAATTTTAGAACTGAAATAGAGCTAGAAAGAAGTAGTAAAAGAAAAGGAATATATATTTCATCTGACGAAGAAGAAACTACTGATTCAACATGACAAGAGCTATTCTCTCCAGTATGATAGAATAAAAACAAGTAATATGTTTTAAGGAATTTTACTTAATAATTGTAATTTGTCACGCATTTCACTGCACCGTAGATTCTTCATACGAATGAATGTACAGAAAATATGACTGATATTATAAATATAAATGTTCTTAAGTAATTAAAAGCTTATTGGGTTGCTCCTTCTTAAGTGGTTATTTATGACAGGTATATCCAATAAAATTAAGGAATAGATTGTTCCCTGAAGATATTCAATAGAGGTGAAGGGCTTGAATCGACATGTTCATTGATGAGTCTACCTGAATGTTTGTGTTTGTTGATTTCTAAAATTTCCCAAAGATCTACCTTCCAATATTTATTATCTGTTGGCAAAATTTCAAACTGTGGGTCGAAAGAGTGACTATATTAATTCATTACATCCAAAAATTGGATTCACAACCGAAATAGAAAGCAATAATTCAATAAAGTTCTTAGACGTAACAATTTCCGATGAACATGAAAAACATATTTTCGCAATTTACCAGAAGCCGTCACATAGAGATATTATACTACACAGCTCGTCGTGTCATCCGTATCAACATAAAATGTTAGCATTCAACAGTTTTATTCATAGATTGACTAACATCCTGTTATCACCAGAAAATTTCAACAAAGAATTAAATTCGATTAAACAAATTGCCAAAAATAATGGTTACCATCCCAAACTAATAAATAATATTTTGAATAAGAAACAAAGTTGAATCGCATTGAATGAAGTTTACCCTGTCGATGAATCGAAACAAAAATTCAACACTTAACCTACGTTGGCATTACAAGTGAGAAACTGAAATCATTCTAGAGTAGCAATAATTTCAACATAGCTTTCCAAACTAATAATAGTTTAAGCAAATACATTAAAAATAATAAATCCAAATCAAATAAAACAATAAATCAGGTGTTTATAGATTGAATTGTAACGACTGTGATAATTTCTACATTGGTTGAACACATAGAAATTTTAATATCAGAAAATCGGAACATAAACGTAGTTTTTAAAATAAAAAAATCAGATTCAAATTACGCGAATCATCTCCTGGAAAATAGTCACCCTTTTGACCCATAGTTTGAAATTTAGCATACAGATAATAAATATTGGAAGGTAGATCTCTGGGAAACTTTAGAAATCAACCAACACAAACACTCAAGTAGACTTATCAATGACCAAGTCGATTTAAGCCCTTCAACTCTATTGAATCTCTTCAAGGAGCAATCTATTCCTTAATTTTATTGGATATACCTGTCATCAATAACCACTAAAGAAGGAGCAACCTAGCTTTTAATTACTTAAGAACATTTATATTTATATTCTCATTCTTATTTTCTGTACATTCATTCGTCTGAAGAAGCTACGGTGTAGTGAAACGCGTTAAGAAATACAATTATTTAGTAAGATTCCTAAAACACATTACTTGTTTTTATTATTGATAATGTAATTTTACCAAAAGTAAAAGCCTCCCAAATTCAAATTCTTCATTTCATTTTATCTTTCTTAATCCAAGTAGGGATTTAATATATTTTATGAACACACTATATGTTATTTCTTCGTTATCCACCGTCATGCAATTTCTAAGATTCTGTTCGAATACATTTATATCATTTATTTTTCATTGAAATAATGTTATATTAATGAGCGATGATTTTTGATTCAAGTACCAGTCTTACACTCATGCCAAATATTGATTTCATTCAACAACAAAATGGAGAATTTTATGTATCAAAACCTGAATCAATATTTCCGAAGGATCAAGTGGAAAAATATACACATAAAATTTACTTTGAATTGTTCGATACATCCTATTTCAATTCTCTTTCCCACTGCACATTTATCCATCTACATATAAATAGCGTGAACATATTCCTGCATGTAAAACCATTCAATCTCCCAATTTTCCTTTGAGTCCTTGCATCCGAACTAATCTTTTCGGATTCCTACTTACCCGGCCATTCCGCTGCTTTCCATCTTGTTAGCCAGTTCCACATCTTTAGAGTAGACATCGAATTGCCACTGCCTCTGTCCCAAGACCCCTGCAAGCACTGCCCCAGTATGAATTCCCACCCTCATGTCCACGGGGGAATTGGCTGTCTGTTGTACGTATCTAGAAAGAAACATGGATTGAGTGAATAGGTGCTGGCTTCACGCCAATTTTTATTTTTCTTGGGTATGAACTGAAGAAGAGAAGTGTTTACTAGGTTAGATTTGTGATTGTGATTGTGCGTAATCGATCCATAACTTTTTTATGAAACGCTAATTTGATGGTTCTCCTTTAAGTCTTCAAATATAAAGGAGTTTATATACAAGGGTTTAGGAAAGACACTTCAATATTGAAGCATGTGGTTGCTGAAGTCATTTCATGAAAAAAGGCCATAAAAATATAGGTCCGTGAATACTTCATTACGAATTCACAGGGTGTTGAAGTTTAATCGAAAAATTCAGTTAAATTTGAATTTTCTATAAACCCCTGTTACTTTTCGATTTCTAGAAATGATCATCCATAAATGAGATAAAAAACACAAGGTTTAACTTTAATCTACACTTTATTTGAAAAAATTCGACGACGTTTCGCTGACACAGCAGCTTTATCAAGAATGACAAACAGAATGAAGAGTATGGTATTATAAACAAATCGTAGAACAAGTTGGATGAATAACAGGAAAATCCACACCGAGCCATTGTACAGTTAGTATGAAAGGTAATAAAACTAATTTAACAAGTTAAGTAGGGGTGAATAATTCACATCTACCTGCTCATTCAAAAGCTTGTCCGAATGTTTGTATCTATTTATTTCTAATGCTTCTAGGAGACCTAATTTTGAAGTTTTTGATTTTATATGTAATATGTCAGAGTTTTATTGAATGAATGGTTTCCTTTTATTAGGTGGTTTGAATAATTTGAATCAGATTTATTTTTATCGAAGTTACGTTTATGTTCAGATGTTCTTATGTCAAAACTCCTATAGGTCCTACCGATATAAATTTTATCACAAGAACCGCAATTGAGTTTATAGATTCCTGATTTACTTGATTTTTCAACACGAGATTTATTATTTTTAATATGTTTACCTAAGTTATTAGAAGTTTTGAAAGTTATATTAAGATTTTGTTTGACAAGAAAGGATTTAATATTTGTACTTGCAGAACCGCAGAATGTTAAACTGTTGAATATTTTATAGTCTTTATGAATAGGATATACTTCATTTATTGCTTTTTGATACAGTTTTTAAGAATGATTAGATCTATCATATCCAGGTTAGGTTAGGTTAGATCTGTTTGATGATGTTTAACTCTTTATTATAATCTTCTACTGATAAAGGTAAATTGAGTAACCGATGTACCATGCTATTTAAAGCTGCAACTTTGTGTTGAATTGGATGTAATGAGTAGTTATGTATAATTGTATCAGTATGTGTTGGTTTACGAAAGACCGAAAAACATGATTATTATTTCGTTTAGTGATTTTCAAGTCCAAAAATTAATGGAATCGTTCTGTTCAATTTCTATCGTGAATTTAATGTTCAAATGGATGCAATTAATGAAATTAACAAATAAGTCTAATTGACGAGTAGTTCCAATGAAACATACTAAGATGTCGTCAACATATCTATACCAATAAAGAAATTTGGAAATGAGTGGATGTGTATGAATTTTCTGTTCAATATTATTCATAAAAATCTCTGCTAAAAGTGGACTCAAAGGATTTCCCATGATGAAACCATTTTCACTACTGTAATAGATGTTGTTGAAAGAAAAATAATTTTGGACATATCTAGAAGATCTCACACAAAGATGAAGGGACTCTGATCTAGCTAGGCATAGGTAACTTATAGGTAGTTTTAATTGTAATATCATTTCAACTAGCCTTGCTATAATTTAATGTGATTCAACTTCATTATTTAAAGTTCTTATTTCAAATAGAATTGTCGAAAACTTTCGAAGACGCGTAATTTTCAATACGAAACAATATTATGGACTCACCAGTTGCGCGATAATAGGCACAACGCAGGTTATCATTGTCAAATTAATTAATTTTCGAGAAAAAAGCTCTCCTGACATTTTTTGTACGACGCAAAGTTTTTGAGTAAAAAAATGTTGAAAAGAATAAAAAACGAAAGTCCATACATTTCATTGTACGACACGTCATCTTCGAGTTAAAGAACCATCGTAGTGTTCTTCTTGTCATCATTAAAGAACCTATGTTTGAAAATCAAAAGTTGAATTCAAGGGTGAAACAAAGACTTCTGATTATCACGAATAACTCTCAAATTCAAATTGACCACCTCCAGCTCGGATGCGAAATTCTTGTCTTCTCCTCACTGTTTGGCGAACTCTTTCGAAAACACCAGGATATGTAAACCGAAACATCAAATGACCCCACAGGAAGAAATCGAAGGGGTTTAAGTCTGGGAACCGTGAAGGACAAAATTGAGGTCAATCTCGATCAGCGATTTCCATACATTTGAGTTAGAAAGTCGCAAGCAAATTGACTTAAATAAGCAGATACGCCACCATGCATATACCACATCGTTTGTCTTATTGCCAAAGGTACATCGTCCAAAAATTCTGGAAACGTGTGTTCTAGAGAGTGGCAGTTCACCTCTCCCTTAAGTCTCCTCGGTAGAAATGTTAGTCCAATTAAGCAGTGCCCCCAATGCCCATCCAAACGTTCAACGAGAACTGATGTTGAAATCGATCTTCATATATTGGATGTATTTTTTCTTCACATCACATATGATTATTATGAAAATTCTTTATGGAATTTCTTAAAAACTTGCTACATCAGTGGAGCGGATCAGTATAAGAATTTGGGAAATTTGAATCAACTCACGCAGAAGCCATTGACAATACGCAATTCGGGTAGGAAATCGGTAAGAACTGGTTGTTCGCGCTAAAGGTGGAATGGATAGAAAAATGTTTCATGAAGAACTTTCCAAGCAGTCCCATCATTGACACCTAAAACGTCAGCAATTTTCCGCTTGGAAACACCAGGATTGTCTTGAATTATTGCAAGAACCTTAATTTCCAGCTCTACCGTTCTTACTTCCCTTGGTCTTCCAGCTCCTTCATATCATCTTAATCTGGTTTCATGAGCAATACGGTTTAAAAATCGTTCAATGTACAACTACCAAATTTCTTATGCATTTCAGTAAGCACCTCCATACATGAAGTGCTTGTTGGTGATCTCAGAATTTGTATAACGATTGATGAAAGCCGATTTGAAATTCAAATTCCATATATTCGAAATTATTGAAGAACAGAAACAACCAAACGACACTGACGTTAATCGTTTGTGAATACATCTATGACTGTGCATGGAATAAGTATTATAAATGGATCACAAAGATTCCTAGGAAATTTTCCAACATGTTTTTACTCAAAAAATGGGCGTCAAAAGAGCGTTTTTCTTGAAAAATCAGGCATGTTCAATAAGAATGAGGTCTGAACTTAGAGCAGTTCACTGTATCAATGGATGCTCGGAAGTCAAAATATGATGGGCTCTCTTGTGACAAAATTATTGTCCTTTTCCCAAGTCAGATCTCCGAGGGAGTTGACTCGGGAAACTAATGACTAACAACTGTCCTCCGCCTGACATATAGAGTGTTCAAGGGTCTGATGAAATAAGTCCATTGGTTATTGAGTTTTGCAATTTAAGAAGACTTGGACATACCAACATGAATGTGAGTGAAGTATATCAGCATTTACAAGACAGGCAACCTTATGTACTAGCTTTAGCGAAAACTCAAATAATTATAATAAACAGAAGACACCACCTATCCCTGATTTCAATGACTACACTGGTCTACAATGGTTTTGTTGCCCTAGATATGAAAATGATTTTGAGTCTATTTATGCACACAATTCGTGAAACTATCAATGATTTTGTAGGATATGCTCTGATTTCTTTTTAAATCTTTATTTTCATTTAACATAACAAAAATCGTAAAACAAGAAACAAAATAACAGATATATTTATTATGTCAGTTATGTTTTGAGAAATTCGGATACATCCAAGTAAACACAGAGGAAAATGTCGAAAATATATTTCATATTTCCGCCTTTTATGAGCTTTTCTTCTATAATTTTTCAGGGGACAATCTCTTTCCAAAGACCAGCAGTAATCTGCCATCATGTGACAATCCCATCGACCTTGATACCTTTCTTCCATCACTTTTAGATCTTGATGAAACCGCTCTCCCTGTTCCTCACTATAATTTCCTAAATTATCCGGAAATTTATCTAGATGATTGCGGAGATAGTGTAACTTAATACTCATATATTCTCCTAAAGTTTGTCAGCATATTTTGCACAATTTCTTCATAATTTGCTGCTTTATGGTTACTTAGGAAATTTTCGACAACCAACACAAAATTTTTCCAAGCTTTACTTTCCGGAACAGTCATAACTTTGATAAAATCATCAATTGCCGCATTTGAGGACCATCAAATATTCCACCTTTCAATTTTTCCATACTAAGACAGTTGAAGAATTTCTTACAGGCTAAACATCTTGTTCCCAATGAAGTTGCTTTGCTCTACTATCCCACATACAAATAAAGCAAGGGTATTTTGTATATCCACTTTGATGGAAAAGTAAAAAATTAACCATCTTTAAATCCACACAGATCGGCCATTGATACTCAGAGTATTTAATTTTCTCTAAAACTTATTTTACATTTTCATATTCTTCTTTGAGTTTCGTTGAATTGGCAATTGGAATTGATGCAAATTTATTTCCATTGTGCAATAAGACGCATTGTAAACTTCTTTTGCAACTATCAATAAAAAGGCGCCATTCAGTAGATTTGTACTCTTTTAAACCCATGTCTATAAGCAGCTTCGCGATATCATTACAATACACTAATCCTTCATTTTCACTTAAAAATTGTAATAACTCTTTTTCTCGCGTTCTGTATGTTGTAATTGTTACTGTTGTTGCCAATAAATTTTTTTCTTTCAATCTTGAGGCTAACAGTTCTGATCCTTGTTTTGATAAATTGAGATCACGTATTAAATCACTGAGTTCATTTTGAGAAAATAACTTTGGCGTAGATGTTTCACCTTCCCATTCACTTCCACTAGTAGATGGTCCCGATTTCTGTGAATTTGGTAACATCATTGTTTCTGAGGGCATGCGAATTACTTTTGAAATGTATATGGGCCGAGGAAGATTTTCACTGTGTAGAACCGGACATTTCGTAGACTGTAAGTCTGGGTATCTCCACGTTTGATTTCGATTAAAACCTTTAACATCTACTACGTAAAAGTAACAATCATCTAAATGATTCGTAGGCTCCATCCAGATCATAGGAATACCAAAGTCTAATCCAGAACGTTCACCTTTTTTCCACAACCGTAAAGACTCAACACAGGACTTACAAACTTTATTAGGAACCCATGGTTTACCTAATTTGTCCATTTTGAAACCAAAACATTAAACATAAGTCTCCTTGACAAAGTCTGAGATATTTCTTTTTTGTTTTTTTGGTATATAAAAACCGCAAATATAACAAAATAAATCACTACAATATTTACACTCTCTTCGTGACGAACTTATATTTTAGACTAGAAGACAAATATAAAAGAATGGACATTCAGTATTTGAAACAAAATATTAATCCATGACACTTTATCCAGATTTACGTGTATATGTATTTCAATATTGTCAAATAACTGAGATCTCAGCTGTTCTGTGGAGCAAGGGGTCTGAGAGTGGGGAGCAGGTGATGTTTGTATGCACGAAAAAGTTGCGCAGAAGCCTAATAATGACTGGAAAATTAAATTTTATTTCTAACAAGCTTATAATTGTTCAAAATATAAGAAATGCAAAAATCATGAAAATACGAGCACATTGAGAACTTTCATGAATATATTCGTAATCTGGGCACTTGAAAACATAAAAATTTGCGATGATATCCAGGGCAACAATAAAAAAATTTTTTTGTTGAGCTGTGCTATGAGTAGCACTCAAGGCTTCGGTTAAAGGGAGGGCTTTGTATTCATGCCAGATCGGATGTTGCATTCCGAAGACAGGATACGTTGGAGAATGTTCATATAACAAAACCATGTTCCTCTGTTGTCTGTATCGATCTCAAAATAATAACAACTACCCTAAATTGTTTCAGTATCAAGGCACGATACAGATACAATATCCATCAGCTGAGGTGATTAAAATAGGAGACATCAGCCTTCACAATATCAACTGGCCTCAGCACATCAATAGGGCCGACGAAGCAGATATTTGTCTTTGCGATCAGCAGGACCCTAACTCAACTTATCGATAAGCTGACAAGAGTTCCTGAAAACAGAACTGATTTTCTCAATATTCTCGATTTCTTTTTTGCTTTAGATCCACAACCGTGCTGACCACAACCTCGTTTCTGCTACTGGTACTACAGCCATGCTTGCAAGGCATATATGGCATTACAACCAAGCCAGCTGGGAGGAGCTATGAATTTTCTCTTTTTCCTTTTATGACATCTGTTCCTCAGATCCTGACACTGAAATATTACAGAAGTTTTTCTTGTAGGCATGGACCTGCATATTCCAAATTAAAAAAAGAAAACATCCGCACAAAAACCATGTTTCACTAAAAACTGTCGAAAAGCTATCTCAGTTAAAACAACAGCTTACAAGAACTGGTATAAAACTCCAACTGATGAAACTAAAGCTGGATCATATGAGGCTCAATACTTGATGAAGCGAAGACCTACTTGGTCTTGGAATAGTCTCTTGCAGCAGACCAGTGTAACTCGTCAATTTTAGTCTATGGCGATGGCATTGAGGAACAACTTTTGCAAGTCATCATTTCCACCTTTGATTAGGGATGACAGTTATATCGCACCATCACCTTAAGTAAAGGCGGATCTCTTCGCAAAAATGTTTTCCCAGAATTCTGTTTTGGGTACATTAAACTCAGTGCTAACAAGAAATGTGGGATGTATGGTGGCACTGTGTTTGATATTTCCATCTTTTCTGGTAGAAAACTGATTCCAACGAAAAAGTTAGGGATAGACTCTCGGACTAAACCAGTGAATCTCGTCAGTTCTGGTCTATAGCGTAGGCAGTCAGCTGCAATTTTTGCAAATCATCCTTTCCACCTTTGATTCGACACGACAGTTCTATCACATCATTGCTTAAGATCTCTTTGCAAAAATGTGTTCGCACAGATAAATGATATAAATTTCTTTTGTGCCACATTGAAGCTAGTTTTTTCAGTATTTAATATTATTGTGTAGAAAAACCCTGAAGTTTCCTGCCCTGCTTGGTACTAAAAATACACACTCACAGAGAGTGAGTGCATGACGTGACTTATTAGACAAGGACGCTAAATTCCAGCTGTACTGTGCAAGAAACAAGTACCTAGTATCTTTTAAGGTAGGAAACTTCTTCAATTTTATTTGCATTCTTATCGTTTGAAAAAACGACGCAAAAAATGTGGATTTTCGTCGAGCCACAAAATCTTGCAATTTTTCCTCTACTAAGATTCTTTTGTTAACGGGTGCAGATGGCAGGGGGATGGTTTCTTAGAAACAAAAGCTTACACGTGACGAAATTTTTCAAATTTTTCTTTCATGAAAAATACAAATTAATCAATAAATGCAGTACTAAAACGTCGAAACCTGTAAATTCTGTATATTCATATTTCTCGATAGTAAGGAGAAACTCTACATGTTGAATCGTCTTCGAATTATCTAACCTTGACTGCTTCAAATCTAGAACCAGGACGACTTACTCAATGTCGAATGCATCCAGAATAGTGAAGCAGGTTGAAAATAGGGAAAATATACTCTCCTTGCTTTACGTGTTTGTGAAACTCCAAAACTAGGTCACATCCCCGATGATATTCCATCCGAGTCAAGACGCGGAAAGCTCTAGACCTGCGACGTTTATTAAAAGTTATTTTCATGGTCTAGGACATGCAATGCATCTATGCCAGTTTAACTGATCTATCAGACGAGGCCACATTATACTAAATGAAATTCAAGTCGAGAAACAGTAAGGACACGTAGCTGAATGCGATTTCGCGAAACATTGATTCATATAATTTTCCGTGAATTAACTCACAATATTTATATTATCTTTTGGTTTATCAGTAGTTTTAGAATTTTTTGAAGATGTACCTTAAATATGATAATTTTTTTATCTTCTTACAATACCTTTTTGGCTTCAATAGAACAATCTGCCCGTTGGCTATTAAATGAATTAAAAATTCAAGAACTTCTAGGTTCCCCTCTATTTTATATTGTTTATTCAGAATACGTCAGAGAAAACTCAACTGGATTTTTTTGATAAGGCTTTGAAATATAAGTAATGTCAAAGATTCACGTCTAGAGATATATTTATACATTATACAGGGTGTTATATAATAATGTACGACTTGAGGGGGTAAATCTGCGTGCAATTTTAAGAAAAAAGTTCATATAAACATAGGTCCATAAAAGCTTCGTTACGGAGCTACAGTGTGTTGTAATTTCTGGAAGAAATTAGTTTTTTCTTGAAACCTCCTGCAGTTTTTGGGATATTCAGCCCAAATTTGGAATGCAAGCTATTTCTTACAGCCTCCATCATTACACGACCTTAATTTTAACTAGAATCTACAAGATGTTTTCTTTTCCGGAGCTATGACTTCTTTTGTCCTTTCAAACTTTTTTGCAGTACGCCACTGATCAGCGTATAATCAATTTTCGTCATCTTCGTTCAATTTAGAAACTTTTTCGACATTTGCTGCTGTTGATTTTTCGTATCTCCAACCGTTCTTGAGCTGAAAATTATCAAACGATTGTATGCATTCGCTGAATTGAAAGTGATTAAAAAAATTACTAGTAGGCTTTGATTTTTTGAATTTATTTAATTATTTTGACAGTTGCTAAAGTTAAACCAGTGTCTGCTCGAATTGTTTATTAAACTAACGATTAGTTTTAAGACTTTTGAAGTTATTGCTGTGAGAAAAAATGGCTAATTATACCAACGCCAATGGCTGATATCCATTACATGTACCGTCTGGCTGACGGAAACACAACAGAAGCTAGGCGATTATATCAGGTGCGCTTTCCAAATCGAGTAACACCAGACAGGCGGACATTTTCAAATATCCACAGTAGGTTGAGGTAAACTGGTACTTTTACTGAAAATAAGGTGCATATCAAACTATGAGAACTTCAGATATAGAGGAAACAGTTTTGAATTGTATTGATTCGAATCCTCAGTTGAATATTTCACATGTTCTAGTTTGGAGGATTCTCCGCGAATTTTTATTGTACCCGTTTCATATTCAAAGCGTCCAAACTCTACTTCCTCGAGATTTTCCTTGAAGACTGAATTTCTGCCGATGAATCTTAGATAACATTGAAGAAAATGCTCATTTTAATGGTGAAATATTGTTCACAGACGAAGCTAACTTTTCGAGAAATGCTATCACAAGTTTTCACAATAATTATTATTGGGCTGAGGAAAACCCCCATTTGATTGAAAAATCTCACCACCAAGAAAAATTCTCACCAGATGTGTCGGAATAATTGGAAATTATTTGATTGAGCCATTTTGTTTGCCTAACAGACTAAACGGTCCTGCTTATCGACAATTTCTTGAGGAGGAGTTACTTTATTGCTCGAGGAAGTGCCACTTTTGGTGAGAATTATAATGTGGTTCATGCATGACGGGGCACCAGCACATTTCAGTGGAGAAGCTAGGAAATTCTTGAATGATACATTCAACAACCGATGAATAGGTGGGGGGGGAGGGGGATGAGCCAGAGCCATGGCCTCCTAGGTCTCCAGACTTGAATAGTTTAGACTTTTTCTGATGGGGATATCTCAAAAGTTGAGTTTATACCACTCCAGTGAACACTGTAGAAGAATTGAGAAATCGAATAATAACCTCTTGTGACACGATAAGAAATACCCCAGGAATATTTCAGACGATGCGCGATAATATGCGAAAAAGGACAGAGGCCTGTATTCTTGCAGGTGAAGGGGAGTTCCAGCAATTTATTTACTTTGTAATTGTTATCTCTTTTAGTTTGATATTGAATAATTATAAGTTGAGCCCCAGACGACGAGCTGTCAAAATAAAAGCAAATTTTGGGCATATTTATCGAGTATATCTATTATTTTTCCTATTTAGCAAATATTATACAATTGAAACAATTCAAACTCAATAATGTTTCACTCGAAAACAGTTGGAGATACGAAAAAATTCCAAGTGTCAAAAAAAAATCTGAATTGAACGAAGATGACGAAAATTGATTGAATGCTGATCAGTGGCGTACTGCACAAAAGTTTTAGAGGGCAAAAAGAGACAGAGCCTCGGAGAAGAAAACACTTTGTGATTTTCAGTTGAAAATTTTGTAGCGATCTGAATGAATATCTCAAAAACTTCAGGAGTTTGGAAGAAAAAACATTTTTTTCGGAAATTCAACAACCTGTAGCTTCGTTACGAAGTTTTGCGGACCTATGTTTATATGAACTTTCTTACTTGAAATTGCACGTAGATTTGCCACCTCAAGTTGCGACATACTATTATGTAACACCCTATATAAGGGCCTGGATATAGATTCATAAAGATGTTTCGATTTGTAGATAACAATGGGAAGAATCACTTTTTCCCCAGCAGTACCACAGAAAATAATGCTAACTTATGGTTCGGATTCATCTTGAATTTGGAGGTTATGTTCTCAACTCAATAATAATTTTGTTGTACCTGGGTCTACTGTTCTTATTTGACTCGTCATAATTGCATGTTACTGCTAGATGTATCCGCTCCAAAGCAGAAAGTAAATTATTTAGAAAGTAATTATCTCGTTAGGCCCATCAGATTCTCTTGAAGATTTTATGCTTTTAGCAAGCACCAGGGTTGAATTATTTCGAGCTGCAAAATTGTAGAGAAGGACATAACCAGAAAAATTATTTTTCCATCGATTTACGACTCGGCGTCCTTCCTAACAACCTTTCGAAAGATAGCTTGGACATCCGATTTTGAAGAAGGAAATCCCTAGTCTGCTAGGTCACTAAGGATTCGGCAATTATATTTTATCTTTTCCGGAAGGATGAATATGGTTCCCTGAATGAAAGTCTTCAATTTGGTGTCCTGATAAAGTAACGCCGAAATCAGTCAAAGTTACCCCTAAAGTTAAAGTCTCCTTTAACGGTAGTGCACAAAACCAAGATTCATTTTATGAATTTAACGATGCGACACGTGCATTTTAGTTTGAAAATGACGAAAATTATTTTTGAATTAAATAAGAGTCTTAAACGAAAACTCTGTATTTCAATTTCAGAGAATCGATTAAACATCAAGGTCTCAGTAAATTTTCTTATGTAAATGAGCGCTTTCTCGCCAGAACTTGCACGCTAGGAATATAACTTTGCCACTGTTGTCTATATAGAGGTATGCTTACGGTAAATGAACCTTAAATGTTATGCTTACATAAAATTTATTGCTTTACGAGGTTGGTCTCCGAACTATATGGCCTGATATAAAGAAATTTGAACAGGGAAAGGTGTTCCTTTGCTCGAATTTTTACACAATATGTGATGTCAAACCTCATTGTAATTCAATTCTGTTTTTTCACCATTTCGACTTCGAATCCTTTCTGCTATTCAAGACTTTACTATTACAAACGGAAGAGTAGACTCTCACAGAAACGAATCTAGTTCAGGTTCTATATTAACAGCGCTTAAACTTTTAAGACAAAAGTTTTGTATGATATCACGATGACTAACTTTCAAACTCTCACACAGAGATCGTTTACTACTGATGACTACCGAACAAATACTAAGCAAAACCATCAATCAATAAAGCGAAAACCTACCTAAATTAAAGAATTGAAAATAGACCCTTAGAGCAGACCAATAGAAATCGTAAGTTCTGATCTATGGCGAAGACAGTCAGCAACAACTTTGAAAGTCATTCTTTCCACCTATGTCTGGAGATGATGGCTCTATCGCCTCTTACCTAAAGCAAAGAGGTATCTTTTTGAAAGAATTTCTCACAAATCTCTGTTTCACATACATCAAATCTTGTGCTACCAATCATCTCATATGTTCAATCTAATATGTCTGAAGTAAAGATCAGAAGTTGGGTCTCGATAGAATAACACCAACAAAATGTGCTCCAGAATTAGCACCTGTTTCTAATCGTCTGTTTTAGATTTCGAATATCAGCCACACGTTTCTGGCGTGTTGGAAAGTTCCTAGAGTCATGAAAAGAGTGATAAAAACGACGAACTCATAAAATATCCCGAGTTACAGGGTATCATCAGTGATCGACAATACGGTTTCCGTAGACAATGATGAGCTGATGACCTCCTTGCATACGCTATTACTTTGTGAACATCAACGAACCTGGCCTTTCTCTCGGAGCACCACTGATGCAGAAATCATGGTGAATCAAGAATTAGTTTAATCTAATATGTCTGAAGTAAACATTAGAAGTTGGGTCTTGATAGAATAACACCAACAAAATGTGCTCCAGAGTTACCACCTGTTTTTAATCGTCTATTTTACATTTCGAATAAGAGCCACACGTTTCTGACGTGTTGGAAAGTTCCTAGAGTCATGATGAAATGATGACCTTATTACATTCGTTATTACCTTGTGAACATCAACAAACAAGCATGAATCAAGAGACATTGCCCTCGATATCTCAAAGCCCTTCGACAGGGTTTGGATCGCAGCCTTGATGAATAAACTGATCGCATATGGACATTCCGAAGAATTTCTTGGTTGGATTAGTAGCTTTCTCTTCAATAAGATCGATTCTAGTGGTAGTAGATGGTTAAAGGAATGAATCTATACAGTTTCATACTGGAGTACCCCAGGGCTCTATACTCTAGCCGACAATTCTTCTATTGCAGATAAATGATCTGCTCCATCACACCAAAAACAGAATATTTGGGTTTGCGGAAGACTGTACTCTCGTGTCCTCATTTTCTAGTCTCTAGTAATGCAGGAACATCCAAAAGGAAGCCGGTCCAACTAGCTACTCCACGTACCTCTCTCTATAAAAATTCTTTTGTTTATAGGGCAAGTGAGTTGTGGAACTCGCTTTCATAAAACATTTTCCCATGACTTACAGTGTAGCCCTCTCCGAGAAGAGAGTGAATACACACATTATATCATCATAGGCAGCCACACCTGTGGTATAACAGGTATCGTCTCCCCCCATGAGTTGAGAATGAAACAAAAAATTCTCAAACTTGAAATAATACTTTCTAGGTTGAGTAACGTGTAACTCACTAACATTTCAAAAGATACTGCAATTTCTAGATTTTCCTGGGAATGCCCCCATGAGAATAAGAATAATATACAGGATGTCCCAGAATAAGGTATAAATCTCTCAAGATTTGATAGATCTCGTCGAAATAATGCTACAACTTTATATAGACTATAGTGAAAAGCATCTCTGCTGAGACATTCACTCCTAAAATAAAAAAATGAATGGTTCTTTAACTATGAAATCTTTGTTTTCAACGAAATTTTCTGAAACTCAAGGCATTGTTTAAAAATATAGTATATTATAGGATGTTCTTTTTGGTTTTTAATTTTGCTATATATGCGCTCAGCGTGTACTTCCCTAATACTTTTTACCCTTTGAGGTTTCAGGTGATAAGTGATTAGAAAATCTAACGAAATTTTAGTAAAAATATTTTTGTTTGATTGATATATAATTTATTCCAATTATTCAAACCCTACTACATGGATACTGTTTACATTATACAGGGTGTTACATAATAGTATGTCACAGCTTGAGGGGGTAAATTTATGTGCAATTTTGAGAAAAAAAAGTTCATATAAACATAAGCCCGCAAAAGCTGCGTTACAGAGCTACAGGATGTTGAAATTTCTCCTGCAGTTTTTAAGACATTCAGCCCAAATTTAAAATGTGAGCTATTTATCACAGCCTCCATCATTACACGTCCTGAATTTTAACTAGAATCTATAAGGTGTTTTTTTTCCCGAAGCCATGTCTACTTCTGCCCTTTCAAACTTTTTTCAGTAAGTCGCTGACCAGCGTACAATTAATTTTCGTTATCTTTGTGCAATTTAGAAACTATTTGTACGAATGTAAATTTTTCATATCTCCATTTGTTCTCGAGCAAAAAATTATTAAACGATTGTATGCATACCCTGAATTGAAAGCTTTTCTAATTAAAAAAATGACTAGTAGGCTTTGATTTCGATAGTGAAATAATGTTCACAGACAAAGCTTTTCGAGAACAGCTATTTGATCGAAGAATCCCATCATCAAGAAAAATTCTCACTAAATGTCTGAGTAGGAATAGTTTGAAGTCATTTGATTGGGCCATTTTTTTGCGTAACAGACTAGACGGTTCTGCTTATTGGCAATTTCTTGAGGAGGAACCTAACCTTTATTGCTCCAAAATATGTCACTTTTGGTAAGAAACATGATGTGGTTCATGCATGATGGGGCATCAGCACATTTTAGTGAAGAAGCTAGGGAATTCTTGAATGATACATTCTACAACCGATGGGTAGGTAGGGATAGGCCAGAACCATGGTCTTCTAGGTCCTCAGACTTAAATAGTTTAGACTTTTTCTTATGGGGATATCTGAAAAGTTTAATTTATACCACTCCGGTGAATAGAAAAATTGAGAAATTGAGTAATAATCTCTTGTGACACGATAAGAAATACCCCAGGAATATTTCAAAGAGTGCATTTTAATATGCGAAGAAGGACATAGGCCTGTATTCTTGCAGGTGGAGGACACTTCCAGCAGTTTATTTAGTTTTCAATTGTTCTTTTTTTTATTTGATATTGAAAGAGTATAAGTTGAGTCTCAGAAGACGAGCTTTCAAAATGAAAGCAAATTTTGGGCATAACTATCGAGTATTTCTACCATTGTTTTTTATTCAGCAAATAACATTTTTCACTCGAAAACGGTTTCAGATACGGACAACTTACAGGTGTCAAGGAAGCTTTTAAGATGAACGAAGATGACGAAAATCGATTGTAAGCTGATCAGTGGAGTACAGCAAAGAACTTAGAATGGGCAAAAGAAGACACGGCTCCGGAAAAGAGAAAACCTTGTAGATTCAAGTTAAAATCTAATGTGTAATGATAGAGGCTGTGAAAAATAGCTTGCATTCCAAATTTGGGCTGAATATCTCGAGAACTGCTGGAGTTTAAAAAAAAAACAATTTTTTCCGAAAATTTCAACACCCTGTAGCGCCGTAACGAAGCTTCTGCGAACCTATGTTTATATGAGCTTTTTTCCTTAAATTGCACGTAGATTTACCCTCTCAATTTGTGACACACTAATATGTAAGACCCTGTATACTTCAAGTAAAATTAAAATTAATGTTGTCTTCTTGGGGTGTATTGGTTTTTCCAATAAGTGCACCTGATGACCTCAGACGTTATGAGACAATCAGTAATAAATGAGCTCGTCAGAGAAGAGAAAAACCAACAATGATGTAGAGATGCTATTACTTCTAATCCATCACTTTCAGGCTATCCAATTGAGGCAGAGGAATTCCACCGCTTCCCCAGTATTTCATTTTTAATCAAATGCTGAAATTTTGGCTTTTACGGAAATAAGATTACCCCCATAGGTGATTTAACTATCGTTAGTGTTTTTTGCTGAAATTTCAACAAGGGTTGGATTGAAATCGATATTTTGAAAGAGCTGATAAAGTTCTTGCAAGTAATGGCTTCTAATTCCTAAAATCACATCCACATAAATATCAGCGTCGATATGTTGGCATATCTTCATTTAATGAAATTCGTATGAAGAATTATTTGATCGAAGTTCAGATGGAACTATTATTTAAAGTCATCATAAGCTGAAATAGGGAAAATAATTGTTATCAGATGAGGATCATTTTTTATATCATTTGATTGTTACTGATTTATATATATTTTACTTTGATTGATTGTTTGCTATTATTTTTTCATGAATCAATACAGATATTTGAATGGCCAACTATGAATTATGAAATATTTCCACATTTTTGCTTTGTATGCATTGTTAATAGTTTCGATTCAATTTTTCATTTGAGTAAATATGGATGCTTATATTATTGACATAAAGTAGTGATTAGTTTCTCATCGAGGACGACTAGGTAATTTTCGATTAATCGATTATTGTTTCTATTCTAATGATTTATAATTTTAATAACTCACTTGATAGCTTTAACCATCGATAATCCCATATGAACGCATAAAACTGCATGATCTGGCCTTTCCCTCGGAGCACCACTGATGCAGTAGTAACAATCTCCAAGAATTTTTATCCTAAGCTGCTGATATTTCTGAAAGAAAATTATATTTATTAATTCAATTTTTTCAAATATGCTTCTCATTAATGTAAATCATCTTTATATTGAATTTGAAAGTAATGCAATTTAATATTCCGCGTATCCTGTGTATCGGAGTGGGGTCGAACCACTTGGAGTTTCTGGGGGATCCTAAACTTTGTCATGAAATGTCTAAATGCTTGCCAAGCTGTGGAGGCGGTAGTACGTCGTTTTTTGTGTGTTTCTGTGCTCTGATCACTGAACAAATGAAACCAATGATCGACTGAATTGAAAGAATATCTGCTGAAAACGAAAATAATGCATGAAACTTACGGGGACTCTGCTCTGCCCCAATGGCAAATATCTAGGTTATCGAAGATCTTCAATGTTCAATGTTTGACAATTATTGGATTGAGCTTCAACATAGCAGCCAATAAACTGAACTTGTCATCTATCGCTGTCACTAAGAATTCAACCACGAGAAAAAATGCTATGAGCTCGTGTCCAAGATACCAAACGACCAAAAGACTAATCGAGTTGAAATTCCAAGTGAACTTCAGCATTTTGCCAAAGCGAATGGCACATCCACAAGTCCCCGGGTCCGAAAACGAAAGAATCAGCGAATTAAATGTCCTCTGCATCAGCAAATCAGTGATCAATAAAAAAATTTCTTAAGACATACAACTAACGCTGATTTCTTCGTGGGTTTACTGGAAAGGTTCCGAAAAACAGTCGGGAAGATGCGAAAAAACACCGTTGCTTCGTTGAAACTTCTTCAAGATAACGCGCTACTAGTTCGGGAGATCCTTGTTGAACTCAAGACGTCAATGCAGCTATCCTACTCCTATTGCCTCAACGTCGCCCTAGTACACTTCATTCTGTTCCCTAGAACAGAACTTTGAAGAAATTTCAGTGCTTGTAAACATATGAAAATATGTTCAATACATACTGCATACGAAATCTGAATCAAATTTATTATAGCCGATCAGTATGAATTCTGTGATATTTTCTTAGGGTTCTTCTAATTATCTCAAGAAACTGATGTAATTACATATTGCCACTAAATAACATATGGGGACATGCAGAACGTTATTCATATACCTGACTATTGTAATGAATTTTTAATATACAGGGTGTTACATAATAGTATGTCACAACTTTAGGGGGTAATTCTTAATATAAACAGGTCCGCGAAAGCTTCGTTACGGAGCTACAGGGTGTTGAAAATTCCGGAAAAAAATTGGTTTTCTCTTCAAAACTCCTGCAGTTTTTGAGATATTCAGCCCAACTTTGGAATGCACGCTATTTTTCACAGCCTCCATCATTTTTAACTGGAATATACAAGGTGTTTTCTTCTCCGGAGCCATATATTCTTTTTCGCAGTACGCCACTGATCAGCGTACAATCAATTTTCGTCATATTCGTTCAATTTAGAAACTTTTCTGACAACAGTGAGTTTTTCGTATGTTCGACCGTTCTCAAGCAAAAAATAATTATTGAACGGTTGTATTCAATCGTAAAATCGAAAGCACTTCTAATTGAAAAACTGACAAGAAGGCTTTGATTTTTTCATTCATTTATTTATTTTGACAGTTGCTAAAGTTGAACCAGTGTCTGCTCGAATTGTTTATTAAATTAACGATTAGTCTTATGACTTTCGAAGTTTTGCTGTGAGAAAAATGGCTAATTTTACTAACGCCCAATTGGCTAATATCCATTACATGTACAGTCTGGCTAAGGGAAACACAACAGAAGCTAGGCGATTATATCAGGTGCGCTTTCCAAATCGAGTAACACCAGTCAGGCGAACATTTTCAAATATCCACAGAAGGTTGAGGGAAACTGGTACTTTAACTGCAAATAATCATTTAAAAAGTGCAGCTCAAACTATGAGAACTCCAGATATTGAGGCAGCAGTTTTGAATTGTATTGATTCGAATCCTCATATGAGTACAAGAAAAATAGGAAATCAGTGGAACATTTCACATGTTCTAGTTTGGAGAATTCTCCACGACCTTTTATTGTACCCGTTTCATATTCAACGCGTCCAAATTCTCCTTCCTCGAGATTTTCCTTTAAGACTGAATTTCTATCGATGGTTCTTGGATAAATATAGAGAAAACGCTCATTTTGATAGTGAAATAATGTTCACATACGAAGCTAACTTTTCGAGAACTGTTATCACAAATTTTCACAATAATCATTATTGGGCTGATGAAAACCCACATTTGATTGAAGAGTCTCACCATCAGGAAAAATTCTCACTAAACGTATGGGTTGGAATAATTGGAAATCATTTGATTGGGTTATTTTGTTTTTGCCTAACAGACTAAACGGTCCCGCTCATCGGCGATTTCTTGAGGAGGAGTTACCTTTATTGCTCGAGGATGAGCCATTTTTGATGGGAAACATATTGTGGTTCATGCATGACGGGACACAAGCACATTTTAGTGGACAAGTTAGGGAATTCTTTAATAATACATTCAACAACCGATGAATAGATAGGGGTGGGCCAGAACCATGGCCTCCTAGGTCCCAAGACTCGAATCGTTTAGACTTTTTCTTATGGGGATATCTCAAAAGTTTAGTTTAGACCAATCCAGTGAACACTGTAAAAGAATTGAGAAATCGAATTATTACCTTTTGTGACAAAGAGTGCGTGATAATATGCGAAGAAGGACTTAGTCCTGTATTCTTGCAGGTGGAGGACACTTCCAGCAGTTTATTTAGTTTTCAATGGTTTTTTTTTCTATTTGATATTGCAGCAATTTATTTATTTTTCTTTTTTTTAGTATGATATTGAATATGTCTAAGTTTTTTTATTTAGTGAATAAAATACAATTCAAATAATTTAAATTCAATAATTTTTCGAAGATGAAGAAAGTTCATTGTAGGCTGATCAGTGGCATACTGCAAAAAAGTTTGAAAGTGCAGAATGAGAAATGGTCTCGGAAAAGACAACACCTTGTGAATTTCAGTTGAAATCTAGGACGTGTAATGATGGAGGCTGTTAAAATAGCTTGCATTCCAAATTTGGGCTGAATATCTCAGAAACTGCTGAAGTTTTGAAGAAAAAAAAATTATTTCCGGAAATTTCAACACTCTAAAGCTCCGTTACGAAGATTTTGTGGACCTATGTTCATATAAACTTTCTTTCCCAAAATTGTAAGTAGATTAACCCCCTGAAGTTGTGTTATGCTATTATGTAACAAACTGTATAAGGACCTGAACAAAAAACAATATTGTATAATATGACAAAATTTGTCATTCTTATTGAAGAAATACTTAAAATAAATATTATTTAAGAGATTAATAATAAATATTGGTAAACTATTAATCGAACTCTTGAAAGCTTGGGAAACTGAATCTTCAGAAAGAAACCTAAAGTTTTTTCACGAAATACTCAAAACTCTTTTCCACACTTTCTTCGAAGGACGATCGACTTTCAAAGGATGCATCAAATGTGTCTTCAGGCATCAAGGTCGAAAAATAAATATGAATTTCATTAGCAGATTTGACTTAAGGTGTGAAATGAGAATCCAAATTATCGCCAAGTTTTTCCAAGAATTTCAACACCCTGTAGCTCCGTTACGAGAATTTTGCAAACCTATGTTTATATGAACTTTTTTCTTGAAATTGCTCGTGGATTTACCCCCTCAAGTTGTGACATACTATTATATAAGACCCTGTATGATCTTGAACGAACTTTGAAACAAGAAGTATTGTCTATCATCGTTTATGCCCGAACAAAAATCATTTCTCCAAATTTGTATGAAAATGAGATAAGAACAGTGGTTATCCTACAATTATTATAAACAGAATGAATAGAAAGAAACAAAAACATGAAACTCTCTCGAGAATATATCAATAGCAATGATGAAACTGATAGCTTTAACAAAACTGGACTTCACCTGTATGGATTGTGTAGACATCTATGAAGGTCAGACTGGTCGTTAAAAAACTAGACACAAAGAACATCAATTACATCACAATAACCAGAGAACGGACGAATCTACTTTCGCTTCTGATTTTATCGAAAATGCATATCATTTTTTTCCCCCATAGATCAACTTTAATTATTCACGAAATACCTTAGGGACGAAAGTTATATTTCTTATAATCCATCGACCTTTCAAACTTCAATAAACTCCCCACAGAGATAATATTCTGAACGACCAGTATGGCCCAGCTAATTCGTCTATATTTGATATCCTTAAATGATTCCTGCACTTATTATAATTCGTTCATTACCTCTTATTTGCACCCTCATTAATTTTGTATGTTTATATATGTATGTGTAACTTTAGTTTAATATTTTTTGTCAGCTGAAGATGGTCGAAAGACCTAAATTGCTATCCTGAATTTCAACAAACTCTTGTGATAGTTCAATATCATAGTCACGGCGGAATCAACTAACATCTCAAATCACCGTCTGATAATGTCATTCTATAAATAAAAGTAAATCGATCATCATGGAAATATGCCACTACATGTCTATATCAATTCTACGAACGTGACGGATATCTGAATGAGATAACTCAATGAATTCATACAAAATAAGATATCAGGGGAGAACTTACCTCAGCAAGTTTGTCAAATCTGGCAAAGAGCTCGTTCAACATCTTGACGAGCTCTTGTGCGGAATAAGTTGAAGAGATAGCGGTGAATCCAACAATGTCAGCGTACAGAATACTGAAACAGAGAGATACGTCAGGTGAATTGATATATCTATATTCGCTATTCCATCCACACCTTTGACAGAGTTTACTCAGGGGAATTATACACAAGATATTCGCCAGAATTGAAGGTATACGTAATACTGTGTCTCGAAATCGTGCTGAATCGAAAATTCAAATGAATTTATTCTGAGAAAATTTAGATATTTCAAAAAATTATTCTAGTTCAGAACGATCGAAATAATAATGGTACTCATCGAATTAAAATAAATTTATAATGAAAAGACTAAAACTTTAAGAGAAATTAAGATTCCTGAAAACCTGTTAATACCTGATATCATTGAATGATTCTCACTCACACTCGAAATCGGTGACCTTAAAGCATTATGATGCATTTCGTTCCAAATTTCGATCACTCTGTTCCACATTTCACATTATCGATAGCCGCCTAGTTTTGCTGGCTTCTCGTCTCTTCTCATTTTCGATGACATTGAGCTGTGAACCTCACGCAGGCACTTCATTGAAGAGATTATGTGATCGTTAAGGTAATTCCTAACTCCATGAGCTTGGTGAGAACTTGCATTATCATGCATGAAAAAGTTTTCATTCATTTTTGCCGCAAATGATAGATCACATTCTTCAAAAATGTCTGTAGTTCTTAGCATTCAGGATTTCACCATTTACGATGACCAGATCAGTGCGAGCGCTTTAATTAATTCCTTTTCACAACATTATTGAACCTGCACCAAAACCATAAGTAGGTAAATAGTTGGACTTGGCGTATCTCTTATTTCGACGTTTGCACAAAAGACAACTTTGATCATAATGAAAAGATCATATATCGTCTCATCTGTAAAAAAAACTGTCTCCCAGCTAGCTTTCAACCAATTGACATGTTCCCGATCATAATTCAATCGAGCTTTTTGATGTGCTTCAGTAAATAATAAAAAACAAGTACTGTGTTTTAAGGAATTTTACTTAATAATTGCGATTCGTAACGCGTTTCACTACACCGTAGCTTCTTCAGACGAATGAATATACAGAAAAATATAAATGAGAATTTAACTATAAATGTTCTTGAGTAATTAAAAGCTTATTGGGTTGCTTCTTCTTAAGTGGTTATTTATGACAGGTGTATCCAATAAAATTAAGGAATAGATTGCTCCCCGAAAAGATTCAATAGAGGTGAAGGGCTTAAATCGACTTGTTCATTGATGAGTCTACCTGAGTGTTTGTATTTATTGATTTCTAAAGTTTCCCAATGATCTACCTTTCAATATTTATTATCTGTATGCAAAATTTCAAACTGTGGGTCGAAAGAATGATTATTTTTAAGAGATGATTCGCGTAATTTGAATCTGATTTTTATTTGAAAACTGCGTTTATGTTCCCATATTCTAATATTAAAATTTCTATGTGTTCTACCAATGTAGAAATTATCACAGTCATTGCAATTCAATCTATAAACACCTGATTTATTGTTTTTACCTGGTTTGGTTTTATTATTTTGTATATATTTGCCTAAATTATTATTAGTTTGGAAAGATGTTGAAATTATTGCTACTCAAGAATGATTTCAGTTTCTCACTTGTAATGCCAACGTAGGCTAAGGTGTTGAATTTTTGTTTCAATTTATCGACAGGGTAACTTCATTCAATAACTGAAATCATTCGTAGCAATAATTTCAACATAGCTTTCCAAACTAATAATAACTTAGGCAAATATATAAAAAATAATAAAACCAAACCAGGTAAAAACAATAAATCAGGTGTTTATAGATTGAATTGCAATGACTGTGATAATTTCTACATTGGTAGAACACAGAAATTTTAATATTAGAATATCGGAACATAAACGCAGTTTTTCAAATAGAAAATCAGATTCAAATTACGCGAATCATCTCTTAGAAAATAATCATTCTTTCGACCAACAGTTGAAAATTTTGCATACAGATAATAAATATTGGAAGGTAGATCTTTGGGAAACTTTAGAAATCAATAAATACAAACACTCAGGTAGACTCATCAATGAACAAGTCGATTTAAGCCTTTCACCTCTATTGAATCTTTTCGGGGAGTAATCTATTTCTTAATTTTATTGGATATACCTGTCATAAATAACCACTTAAGAAGAAGCAACCCAGTAAGCTTTTAAATACTCAAGAACATTTATAGTTATATTCTCATTTATATTTTTCTGAATATTCATTCGTCTGAAGAAGCTACGGTGTAGTGAAACGCGTTACGAATCGCAATTATTGAGTAAAATTCCTTAAAACACAGTACTTGTTTTTTATTATTGATAATGGAATTTTACCAAGTAAAAGCCTCCCAAATTCAAATGCTTCAGTAAAAGCTTTACGTCTTAAATAACGGTCTTGGATCGATGTTTTTACTCAAGGTCGTCCATGACCTGGTCTTCTTTCATGACTACCGGTCTCCCTGTATCTTCGGATCATTCGGGAAATAGTTGAATGGGACACTTCAAGCCTTTGGCATATTCTTGTATTGCTCCTACCTAGATCATCTAATATCACTGGCTCTTCAGAGTCTGCCAAAGTCAAATTTCGTAATTTGCGTTGCATCATTAGGGAAAATTAAAATTTTCAGAAAGAACGAATGTTACTCTGCTGCTGTTCTTACTATAGTGTGGTTTCTTCCAAAGTCTCAATGTTTTTTTCATGAGGAATACTTGTGCGTCAAGAGAAAACATCGAATTTTGTTGGCATATAATAATAATAATAATAATCAATCGGCGCCTATATTTGAGAGGCCTGTTATCACTGACAGAAAGGTGACGAATAATGGGGCGGACATAGTGATGTATGATAAGAGAGCCAGAACAGCAATGGTGGTGGATGTCGCCATATCGAATACTTACAATGCGCTGAACAAGTTCCAGGAGAAAAAGTCCAAATACACAGACCTTGTTATTGAGATCAAGCAGATGTGGCACCTCGATAAAATGGATAGAAATCCATGCATAATTTCGCATATATATCGGAAAATTTTAGATGCCATTTTATCGGAAAACAATTGGCAGAACGTCATTCTCAATATCAACTGTTAACAAAGCATGTACCCTTCGAACACTATTCGAAGAGAGCTAATGATCAATCAAAAATAATGGTTTTGATTATTTGGAAAACTTTCCTCGTGAAATAAAACAATATTTTCAAGACTCAAAATAACCACTCAAGGTCTCAAATGCTCATAATCTTAGCAAATTACTTTTTATTGTAAAACAGATAACTGAAACTATATGGAATTTGCAAAATAGAATGTAAGGAATGTAGGTCAAACAAGTAGAAATTTTGAATGGAGGTTCAAGGAACATATATCTTCAGAGAAGAAATCCCCAATATTTGAGCACAGACAATCAACAACCCACACAATAGTTTCAGACAATCTCAAAGTCTGATGAAATGAAATGAATTTGTTGGAAAGTTTGGAAATTAATAAAGTCAGGAGAACTCCACATTATACTATTTTAATAGCCAATTTGAAATCAATAATTCCCCCCCACTTATCAATCAAGGGGCGAAACCAGTCGTGTATCCACAAATAAAGGTGAAAACTGGGTTTTTTGTCTTTCATCATTTCACTCTGTATTTCATTAATAAAGTATTTTAGATTCCTCATAATCTAAATGTTCTTGAAATAGATCAAGCAATCGAACTCTGAAAGATGGATCTCTACTTAAGAAGCACTCTGTAAATATCATGTTTCGACGAATGAATATACACATAATTGAAAACATAAAGTCGAGGAGCAAACCATATGAAATTTTGCTATATAATTAGCATAATTTTGTTAATAAATGAGAATGAACTCTGTCAATTCAGACTATTGAAAAAATCCCGTGTGGAATTTTCCGCATTTTCACAATTTTCCACAAGAGACACCGAATTCGTGATTTCGTTTCGTATCTGGCAGAGCCAACGACGCCTAGAATAAATTTGCACATTCTGCAAAGCCATTTCAAAGTCCCATACGTTGATCTGCCGGCAAAATGCAAATTTCATGTTCACTGTATTATTTACCACGAACTTATGCCAGTCTAACTTAATTTGTAATGAATGTAGCTGAACATTTCTGAGTGAAAACCTCTTTGTTTCAGGTGAAATTCAGCAACGAGCGTTTGATAACACGAAGCATGTTGAATAAACATCACATCAAGAAATATATCTTTTATTCTAGAAGCACTGTGAAAGAGTAAAACCACAAAGATACTAATAAAAACATAATGTTAAGGATATCCATTTCATTTCAGAGATGATGATGATAAGAAGTGAAAATGTATTATTTTATGTTTGAACAGATGCTCAGAAGGAAAGGGATTTAAAGAAGTTTCCTATAATCTACTATACAGCGTGTTTCCGTTTTAATCTGCCAAAATGCACAATATGATATGAAATTTTAAAATATTGGCACTTTTCTCAAGAACATACCCTCTCTTATCTGTCGTTTTCGAGGTACAAGGTGCCAAATTTTCGAATAACTCGCTAAATTTTTCAGATATTCAACTGAAACTCGACATTCAAGTGTTTTTTCATGAGCTTCAAGACGACGTGTTAAAAATTTGTCAGTTGTTCCACAGGGTGATATATTTTTCGGTGTCATGTCTTTTTTCCCCCAGAACTATTTGGCATCACACCAGTGACCACATTTCCTGAGTTTTTTGTCTCTTGCATTATTTTCGTATCTGTCACCGTTTTTGAGGAAAAATTAAAATACGATTTATGTTCCGAAATTTTAAATAGATTCTGGCCTATTTTCGTGTCGATACACAAGCTCAGGGTGTTTCCGTTACAATATGCTGAAATAGTAATATGTTCAAACTTACTGAAGTTATAGCATTTTTTCCTATTGAAAATTAGAAATTTGACACCCTGTATTATGGCAAACCTAACATTTATGAGGCATAATTTGTTTTGAGAGTCAGTTTAAATTTCCATTCACGATCGACCAGTGTTTGGCAGATTAAAACGGAAACATCTTGGACTCTATTGAAAAGTTTGGAACATAAATCGTATTTCAATTTTTTTCTCAAAGAGAGTGACAGATACATAAAAAATACAGATCGAAAAAAGTTTCTAAATTGTACGAGTAATTGGAAAATAGTAGAAAAAATGGTCAGTGGCGTACTGCAAAAAAGTTCTAGGGGAAAAAAGACGACAAGTTACCGAAAAATATATCACCCTGTAGATTTGAATACGTCATCGTGTAGTTGATAGAAAAACACTCGAATGTCGAATTTGAATACGTCATACCAGTTGTTGATAAATTACTTTTCTCCGAAAACACTCGAAAACTGTCGAATGTTCTTAGGAAAGTGTCGATTTTTGAGATATCTATAAAATTAAACGAGATTATTCAAATATAAATTATTTTCGTCCGAAAGTTTGACACTCTGTATCTCGAAAACGACAGGTAAGAGAGGGTATGTTCTTAGGGAAAGTGTCAATTTTTAAGATTTTCTATCATTCTGTACATTTGGCAGATTTAAACAGAAACACCTTGTATATGAAAATTTTCAACTTTTAGTAGCCAGTGTAATGAATCACATACTGAAATCTAGGTGATTAACTGGGCGAATGAAATGTAAAATGGTCACCACGTATTCCTGAATGAGATCATCAGGATCTCTTTAAAAAGGGACAACGAGCCATTTATATACCAGTACTAGACCTTGCAACTCTTCGAGGTTATTTGGTTGAAATTGCGGCTTCAACAAACCTGGCCTTAATGAGATCGACTATAAAAAGAATTTTCCATCAGCACCAGTAAATTGTTTTACGGAATCTCTGAAATATTTGAATGTTGCATTCAATATCCAATAGATGGGTCTAATTTTGACCTCCCAGGTCTTCAGATTCAAGCGGAAAAAACAATCATAGAAATTGAAAACTTTGATTTACCTCTTTCCTATAAATACTCTGAGAGAATTGAGGAATTGAATAACAATTTCATCAAATGGTGTATGCTTAAAAGGGACAAATAGCAAAAACATGTAATCTTTCAATATTTCCTTTCATACATTTTCTCAAAAAGTCCAGGTATTGGTCAATGAAACACAGAATTTTTATATTCCATCCAAATTTATTGTATCACCTTGAAAGTAGGCCCTTCCGAAATAATACTGACAACTGATATGCATGAAAGAACACCGGAGTTCATTCATTACCTTTGAAGACTTCGTTGAAACCACGAGAAAGTAATTAATCACAATAATTTGTGAATTATTTAATAACCCTTTAGAATGAAAGGGGAAAGTAATAATCCATTGTCATCCGCCTTTGTTTCCTTATTTTCTTTTACTATTGAGCAAACATTGAATGAATACGTAGATCCCTCGAACAACTAAGTATTTATTTTTAGTTTCCATCTTTGAATTGATATTCTCAACATGTGCATAGATTTCTGACTATTCATCCACGATAATCTTATATTCTCTTTAGGTCACATTTACTCACAGCATGGATCTATGGTTTTACTTTCTTAATTCTTAATTTTCATACAGCAATATTTTACTGCTTTGTTCATTTCCTTTCAGTATGACCCAACATCGCTTTTTTATTTTATTATATTATAATATATTATATTTCTCTTGCCTATTAACACCATTTATTACTTGCTGACCTCTTTCCAGCTTTATTCGAATGACCTAGAATATAAGTGATAAATTTTTATCATGAAACCTAGATTTTCTTTTATAGTTCATTTGCAAGTTTGGTGTGTTGAGTTAAAATTTTATTTTCTTATTATATGTTTATCTATATATTTATATAGGCTCTTTTCCATTTTTAATTTGTTAAAATCATTCAATAGTCAAATAAGAGCAGAAGAGAGGTAACTTGTACTTATCACGAGCACATGGTCATATATGGAACTTTTTACAGTTATTTTTGGGGAGGACAACAACACCTTTATTTTTTGGAGAGAACAAAAACAACAGTTTTTTTTGGGAGGACAATAACACCTTTATTTTTTCGGAGATGACAAAACAACAGCTTTATTTTTAGGGAGGACAACAACATCTATAGATCATAATAGGCATCACTTGGAAGACTGAACCTGGCCATCGGGGCTCTCTCGGTCAAACAGAGAGGAAATTGTTTTTGTTGAGTATGAATATTGAAGGGTTTTCGCGATTATACTTCAAAATTGGTAAGCAAGAGCAAGGAAGTGATTATGTTTCAGGAGACTCACACTGCGACGGAAGAACATCTCCGCGAAAGAGGAAATATCGCAGGTTATGTACTTTTTGATAATCTCCTTAGTCCTTTTCATGACCTTGGTTGCTATGTAAAATCTTTTCTTAGATTTGTTTAGACATATAAGAGGTATGATTGTGGAAATATTTTTCTGCTGGTTTTGTTTTTCCATTGTTACAGATTCCTGTCCCAAACCCCCTTCCTTTCACCCTTGTCTTCGTTTGGAAATCATGGAATGCAAGAGCGAATGAAGCGGCTAAGCAGAAAAATCTTTGGTACCCTTTATGTACACACGACACTAACACAACATAAACAGACAAGCTATTGCTAGTGCAATAGCAACAGGGAAACGAGTTTTTTCTCAGGTTTTTTCACTCGTTTATTGAATCATATACAAGATAGTATTGTTCCCCTGTTCTTGAGCTCACACTTTTTTTTTCTGACAGACACCAAAATTATATATATTTATGTAAGCATTCATTGTAAATATAATTATTCAAATTTTTGTGAATCCTCTCTTTCCAAAAGAATATTTATATATTCCAATTCACAAATTCTGTGAAATCTAGATTATTCATCAAACAGATTACATTATTTTATCAAATTATTTCAAATTCTTCGTGTATTGGGGTGGAACTGTCAACATTGGATGCTTGAAGGGAACTGAACTCCATGACCCATCTGAACGACTGAGCAGGGTAAACAACAAAGTGTCAACCTACTTAAAATTGAACTAACTGTTGTTACTTTACACCCTATGAGTGATTAGGTAGGGTATAGCCTTCACCAGTAACATACAATGCGTTTTATGAATGTGGAACCGGAGTTGACTCAATTCAGAACGTTTTCAGCGAATTTTACGCGAAACAATCTTTGAGGAAAATTCAGGTCGATTTGTACTAGTCGAGCGGCAACGCGTTTCATACCCAACCATTCGTTTAAAATGGTAAATAATGAGTGAGACCCAAAAAATTCATAGTCAATCTTTCTCATGACGATTTTCAATTACCATTTCCCTCACTTTATCGATGTTAACATCATACAGGACAAATCTTCCACCCCATCTCGACCCTTGTTGAATGTGTATTCAACACTCATATACACGTGTTTTTTTTAAAAGTCGATTCTCCGTAAGCCTTCTGTATTATTTTCAGCGATTCGAGACACATTCTCTGTTCGTTATTTTCATTTGTCATAAAAATCGCAAGACACACTTGTGATACCAGACAAAATTGATTACTGTAAACAAACTAAATGACAAACTACACTGGGACAGAAAAGTATCCGGAAATTTGAAATAAAACGCAAAAATCTACTTCAATATTCATTGAATCTTCTTCAAAATATGCTCCATTTAAAGCGATACACATATGCCAACATTGTTTCCAATCATCAAAACATTTTTTGAGGCGCTTTTAGGGATGGCCTTCAGCTGGCAATTTCAGTCCAAAGAAAAGAAAAAAGTCTAGGGGAGCTAGATCAGGTGAATAAGGCGACTGCTCACTGGTCTTTATCGAGAGTATGGTCTCAAAGTCGTTAATAACCGTGGCTAGATAAGATGGTGCGTTATCGTCATGAAAAATCCATGAATTGTTTTGCCACAAATCCAGCCATAATTTCACACAAACCTCTCAAGACGATTAAATAGAATTTTTTATTGACCGTTTGACCTTGCAAGATGAATTCATTTACACCACGAATATCAAAGTAAAAAATCAGCGTCGTCTTGATTTTCGACCAACCTTGGCGAGGTTTTTTTGGGTTTTGGCTCATTGTTTCCCACTCTTTCCGATGATTGTTGGCTCGTTAGTATGTCGTATTCATAGACCCATGTCTCGTCACCAGTTATAATCCGTCCCATGAACGTGGGATCAGAATTCGCACGATCCGTATGTCTGTTCTTGAAAAATTCAGAATCGGAGCGAGCTGAGCTACGACGCGCCGCATGCCCAATTGTTATCAAGCTATCTTTGTAATACTGACATGACGATTTTCGAGCACCATTTTCTTGATTTTTTGGACGTAATCGTCGGTTAAAGAGGTTGAAGGTCGTCTGGAATGAGGCAAATCTTCGACGATCTTCCGACCACTCGTACACTCAGGTTTCAGATAGAACAGAGTCTCCACAAGCCTTTTCTAGCATTCTCTACGGTTCAACAAACGGAATTTTGTTCAAAACACAAAATTTGAGAGAAACTCTTCATTCAATATTTTTTTCCATTGTGAATTTCGTAGAGTACCACTGAGGTCGACTGGTCGACAGATCCCGCTCATGTTTAGCTAGGACAGTCCTACCAACATGAAGCAACTTAAAATCCTAAGAAATACTTAAATCGGTCAGTTTGCATGAAAATCTCCGGATTTTCGTCACAGAGTACGTTCAAACTCGGGTCAGTGAAGACAACAGTCGTGCCAACTTAGGAACAACAAAAATCTTGACAATCATTTCAAGCAAATTCTTCGAATAATCAATTTCCGGCTCTTTCTGACATAATGGATTCTATTAGTTATTATTATCGATTCTAGTAGCGGATGGTTCGGTGATAAAATAGTAATTTGTTTTTCATCTATTAGAAAATATTGTCACATTGAACTGTTTCATAGACGCATTATTGTCTACCTAACCTAACTATTTTCATCCCCAAGTTATATTTAATAAAAAAAACGTGGAAAACAGAACGCTCTAGTATCTAAATCGACAAAATTAGAATAGTGCCACAATTTCTTGAATTAGTGTATATATTATCAGATTTTACATTTTATCTTGAAATCTTTATACTTCTTCTGATAACCTTTTATACCCATCGCAATTAGTCATTTTCAATTATCCCAGTACATCAAAATAATTACTTTAATCAATTCAACCAAAATTGAAATATTGAGGATATTAATGTAGGATATTCTGCGGAATTGAATTTATAAACGACAACCAGAATATAAATGAGTCTCGTTTCGTGATTAAAATGGATTAGGGATTGGTCTTGAAGGTCTTGGCCTTAAATATGCTGTCAGATTTCATGCTACTTGATTTTATCTCCCTTCAGATTTTATTTCCTTCATTTTGATTTTATGCGTAAAACAAATTGTGCTTCGAGCAAAACAACGTGATGTTTTTAAGCATACGATAAAGTTATTACAACTTTTGTGTAACTAGTTTGAAGAAAGAAGAGTAACCAGACAAATTTGCTCTAACTTCCATAGTTTAAGTACTACAGGATGATTAAAATAATGTTTAATTCCCAGGCACTATTTCTGATTCACCTATCCACAATTCGGTAGTGTTACACTCTATAAAAGAGAGCAAGGTAGCAGAATAATCAGGGTAGGTTCCGCTAATATCAGTCTGACAAATGCTGTTTTTTGGCTATACTACCTTCTCTATCAATTATCTTCTGGATCATTAAATGGTGAGTATAAAGTCTGATAATATACCTAAAACGAACATAGAGCTGCCATCGCAATTGAGGGTACACATACGGCAACAAAACTGCAAAATGTGTTATAACAGGTGAATATGGTACCACCAAGGAACCGTCGATCTGTCTTGGTGGACTAGCAGAACAATTCGCCATTGACCACAGTGCTTACTTCGAACTTGCTTGCGGGGGGATCCACAAGTAGGTCAATAAAAATCATCACTGATAGCAAAGCTGCACTGATGGCATTGCCATCCAAAACCTTCATATTCTTATGTTGCAACAATGTTGCTTCACCCTCACCAGTCTAGCAGAAAGGAATAGGCTCCGTCTGATATGGGTTCTCGGACACTCGGGCATTGAGGGAAACGAGAAGGCGGACTCGTTATCTGCTCAAGGAATAGGCTCTGCATTATCTATATCTATCCATCTATTCTATTGTGATGAGCTAGACCCAGACAAGTATTACCCTGATAGTTGTGTTGAGTTTTGGCAATTCCTTTTTGCATTCCTCAACAAGTTTCGTTATGACCTTTAGATCTTTCAAGGTATTCTATGCCAATTTGTTTGTTGGAGTGTAGGTAGATGCAATTCTTTTGCAATTACTCTTGCAATTTAGAATACAAAAGGAAGTCATGGATGTAGGAGTGGATAGAGAGGAAGAGATATAGAATTATCATTGTATAAGGCGAAATGAGAATTGAAGAGTCAAAAATCCAACAGAGAACAGAGGAAGCACAAAACATACTGAAAATAACTGAAAGGAAATATAGATAGATTAGAACAGCACGTATAAACAATATCACGAAGTCAGGAAACTGATGTAACGATAATAATCAGAATGAAATAAGAGTGGAAAATGGAAAACGGATGGAACACTTGCTAATTAAAGTGACCGAAACTCATGAAAACTACAAGGGACGAAAGATTGAAGCAGAAAAACTGGTTCAAGAGTCAGAAAGGATATCCTGGGAGGAATTTGAAAGTAAATTGGACAAGATCACTGAATTAAACAAATGCATTTCTTTCAAGTACTCAGAAAGCTAAGAAAACGAGAAAACAAAACGACAGATAGAGAGGAAAAATTAAAGAATTGTCAGAGAAATGGGAACAATATTGGAATGCTGGAAACAATATTTCGAAAATATGTTCAAAGCCAGATAGTAAACGAAGATTCGAAGAAAAAGAGGAAATGGAATGAAGAGAACCATTTTAAGACGAGGAAATACATATAGATGAAGTGAGAAAGGCATTAATGAAGACTAAAAGAGATAAAACAGCTGGACATAATGGAATCACATCCAAAATGATCACAAATTAAATGTTACACAAGGGCGCCAACAATACTCAGTATGACAGCAAAGTTTACGAAATTGTATATGGATTGAGGGAGATACTAGATGGACAACTAGAAGAAGCGCAAAGTGGGTTTTCGAAAGGAAGGCAGTAAGGAGGGGTTGAATCTTTGAAATTGCCGGTAATAACCAAGATAGATCCATGCAGTTTTCATATTGTTATAAGGCATATTGTAACCAATAACTTTTGATCATTGAGTGTTTTGATTTTACTCACAGGAGTGGGTTTGAATTTTCAAATCATCATATCTTTGATGATAACCAAGATGCGATTTTCATTTTATCATTCGGCATGTTATTTACAAAAAACTTTCAATCAAAAATGTTTTTGATGAAATCTTCAAGTATACGTCGTCTACGATGTTATGCTTAAGATGGTTTGTCGAAAAACTCGATTTTTGCAGGCACTTTATTTTGGCAGGCACTTTATTACTTTTCGAAACCAAATATCAACAAATCAATTTGATGAAATATGTTATGTTAGTCAGATAGTATGGCTCAATAATGATACCCATTAATTATTACTGCAGTTCCATGCTCATTTTCTAAGGAATAATGATCCATGAAAGTTAGATGGATATAAAACTAAGTGTAAGCTAATAGACATCCCTGTCACTGTGACCAGTGGTCTATTGTGGCACACTCTTTCCTCAATTGCACCTACAAGTTCCATCCTTTATGCTAAGGGTATAAGCTTTGTTGCTTAATAAGCTTAGTCAGCTTCAGTTTGCTATATCCAAGTTTCTCAAGTTAGATTCTGTACCTAGCTGGGCATTTACACATGACAATGTCTGTTGATTCTATTTCCTCCTCACAAAGTCTACATGTAGGTTCCTCGATTAGTCCTTACTTATTTAAGTAATTTCTGAGGCGAGAGTGTCCCGTTAATATGACTATTGGATTTCTTAATTCTAGCCTGGGGAGTTTAAGTCAAGCCTTGGCAGTGGAAGGTCCACTGATGGAAAACCGAAGGAGTCATACACAGCAGCTTCAATACCCTAGGCAATTTTGGAGCTATATGTGAATCAACAGAGGTTCTTAGTAGGCGGTTCTTAAACCTTGGCCATGCCTGTCTGCTAGGAATGATGATCTGGAATGGCAGCTCCATGTTGATTTTGGTTATCTCAATGTCTGACTTCATACTCAGTATCTCCTGGTCCACAATTTCAAACTGCAAAGCACCTTGCACGAAGCTGAACATATTTCTCCTATTGCGAAAAAGGTTTTAGAATCTGTGGGCTGTTGGTATCTATGCTAGATGTTCCTATGTTCACCAGGTGAAGAGGTGCAAGGCCAAAGGATCGATGATAACGCAATCGTGTGAATCACAACAGTCAATTCTAATGGATGCAATGGTGTTTGAAGGACTAGTTGAAAATTCTCCTCACTCCATATACTGGGTGATTCACCAGTGGCGCGGTGCTCTGTAGTTCGTACACTCTTGAAGATTTCATTTTTGCTCGAACGGTTTTGTATTTAGAAAGTTAAAATCTAATTCAGCAATTTGTTTTGAAGTAAACAGGTTGTCCCAATTTTCTATAAAAAAATCTTGGGAGGTTGGAAACCAATTTTTTGTTGAAGATTCAAGAGCGTCCTAAACTCTGCTGTAATGTCATTGAATAATAAGTTTTTCGGTGAGTAGTTTCGTCAAAATATTTTTTTTTCCGTAAAAATTCATGAAAATAGGCTCTCACATCATCGCATGTTCCTTCAGCCAGAGAGGATGAATACTTTATTCCTTTCGTTTTCTTATTGCCCAAAGATAGCTGTATTAATGAATTTAAATAGATTATCCTCATTTTATACAGGAGTGACTCAAAAACGTATTATTGAATATTGTAATTTGTAAAAATTTTCGATGAAAATTCTACAAACCATATCAAACTCATCAACTTGCATCATTATTCGCACAGTTTTTTTTTTCTGTAATGATTCAATTAGTGAAAATTTAAACCTAAACAATATAATTCTTTTAATTAATGATTAAATCAAAATGATTCAAACGTAAATCGAGGTATGTGTTGACCTTTTTTAATTGTGCCTTCTGTCAGGTGTCTGGACATATCAATTCTACATTTTACATGGTAAACTTATCAGTGTTTCGTTATTAGATATTGTTAAAGTGAGGTTTGAACCCAATTTTCTCAATTGACTGCCATGAAATTTTCCAAAGAAGAAATGGTTGATATGATTTTTATTCTGGGTTAACGCGATAGAAATTCTATGTTGGCAAGTAGAGTTTATCCACAAAGATTTTCAGATAAGAGGCATCCTGATGCAAGATGTTTTGAAAACTTCTAATCAGATTTATCGAAACGGGTAATATCGCTTACAAAAAACCTGAAAATCCAAAAAGTGCTACAGCTGAAGACAACCAGTTATCAGTTTTGTTGACAGTGACAGAGGACCCATATGAAAGCCAAAGAGAGATTTCTCAGTTAACAGATATAAGTCAAACTTCCGTCCAGAGAATCTTGAAAGTGAATAAATTTTCTGCATATCATGTACAGCTGCACCAGGAACTGAACTATCAAGACTATGAAAATTGAATTAATTTTTGCAATTGGGTATGTGACAAAGTAGCGGAATATCCAAATATATTTAGCAGAGTTCTTCTCTGAGACAAGAAAACTTTCCACAAGGAATGGGCTTGCTAAAAGGCACAGCTTTCATTATTACGCTAAGCAAAATCCATACCTCATGAGACAAATAGATCACCAGCATCGTTGGTCCTTGAATGTATGGGCCGCTATAGTAGATGGATATCAAATTGGGCCGCACTTCTTCGACGGGCACCTCAATAGTAAAATGTATTTAGATTTTCTGCAAAATCATCTACCAATGGCGCTTGTCGATGTACCAGAGCATATAAGACAAGATTTGTGGTTTCAATAGGATGGAGCACCGGCACATTACTCACATCAGGTTAGGGAGCATTTGAATCATGTATTTCTAAACAAATGGATAGGACGTGGTGGTCCTGTTAGATGGCCAGCTAGATCTCCGGACCTCACAAGTCGAGATTTTTTCTTATGGGGTTATATTAAAGGCATCTTATACCAGATTCCTTTCACAACACAGTTGGATATGAGACAGAGAATAGTCGACGCCTTTCAGTCAACTAATCTGCAAATGTTGTCGAGAGTTCAACGATTGAGTTGCGTCTACAAAGAAACGGGCAACATTTCGAACACTTATTGAAATAGTTCAACATCTTGCAGATCATCTCACCAAAAACCAATCTATTACGTATTTCAAACACGACTACCTTAAAATATCTCCAATTTTCTGATCAAGTATAATGATATGTACTAATAAACATTTCTTTCGCAACCTCTGATTTTATTATTTTAGTTTATTTTTTTATTTCGAAAATGGTCTAAGATAAAGATAAGGTTACTTCTTCAAAAATATTACAGAATATTTTATGCGTTGACATCAATAATAAAATACAGGATGTTCCATTTGAAGAAATCAAGATAATATATTTTTAAAATTACAATATTCAGTTAGTTTTTCAAAGAAGCATGCGATGATGTGAGAGCATATTTTCATGAATTTTTATGGAAGAAAGAATATCGTGACGAAACTACTCACCAAAAGAAATTATTACTTAAAGACATTATAGCAGAGTTTAGGATGCTCTTGAATCTTCAACAAAAAAGTGGTCTTCCAATCTGAAAAAACCTCCCAACATTTTTACTTTCTAAATACAATACCGTTCGAACAAAAATTAAATCTTCAGAAGTGTACGAGCTACAACGCACCGCGCCACTGGTGAATCACCAAGTGTAATAATTTTACTTATAAACGTAACCTTTGAACTAGAAGTAATTTTTACCAATCTTCGCCCAATCAGCAGAAGTGTAACGTAAATGGTAGTCCATAGGCTTCAATTTTTATACGAGATATTTTTATAGGCATTTAAACTAAGATTCTCCGTAAAATCCACGTTGTAGTGTATCGATAAAGATCAACAAGCTGAGAAGAGGACAAATCGATATTTCAGGGTCAGCACCTAACGATGAAGCGTCAAAATTCACTTTGGTACGCATATATTTTTTTTTCTTTTCGATTGTTTCGTGCCGATAGGGTTGAAACTAGTGTGAAAACGATCAATTATTATGCTGGCCATTAAATAGACGGAGTGCTCTGCGAACGTGGCGAACAATAGTTAATATATTGAATGTTAAATTCTTCAATTGGGAAGCGTTGTTTTGGCATTGATAACTATTAAGTATTAAATGGCAAACCTTATTGAAAAGAAATTCAAATAAAGTTGAAAATCTGTAAATCATAAATCTCTTATATAAGTAATATTACGTATTGATGCTTTTAACTCAATAGTGAAAACTAGTAATATTTTTTGAGAAATTTTACTGAATAACTTTTTTTTAACTCGAGCTTTCCTTCGATTTTCTTGGCTCAAACGCTCATTGATCTTATCTATCAAGAAATAAATTGTCAAGTTCAGTCTTCGACATGTATTTATGATTAAGCTAAACTTTCAATATTTACTATAAACTGCTTCAGCATTTCCTCTTCGAAACTTTTCCCCAACTTCCTGAAACTCCCTAATTAATGCCTAGCTGATCCTTCACTCTTTCAGCACCTACGCTGTCAGTCTGCTATAAAACGAATTTAAACTTTATAAATTACAGGAAGTGGATATAGCAAATATATACATGTGAATCTAGCAACTTAAATTACATTAATTTCAAAAGTTTATCAATGGCCTGATTCAGAAAATGAGTTGGAGTTCGAATGAGATCGAAATGAAGCCGATTTGTTTCTATACCAATTGTTTTACTCGTGCAACAGATGCTGAAGAACTTTCAGAATTAATATAATCAATCAACGTCTCTATGAAAAACAAATGTATTAATTAGTAGTTCTCAAGTTCATTGAGGACTATAATTATATAATTTGATTGAGGAGGTCGTTACTTGATGAAAATCGATATACATATTTTCAATGAAATAAAACTAAAATATTCATATTTTCACTATATTAACAAAACTATGACAGTTTTCACTACACTGTGGTTTCATCAGATAGATACAAACTAATGAACAGAGCTCATATATGAGTATTATTTCCTACTTAATATTACAATAGGTACAAGTAAAAGGGTATGTTGGAAAACCCATCGGAGTTGCTTACTTTATGAATTGAAATGATCGAGTAAAATAGAAGGATTTAGATCTATTTGACTATTAATTAACCTACATATTTCCAATAGATTGAGTTTAAATCTATTATTTTCAATGTGTAAAATTTTGAAATTATCATTTAAGTTATGAATTTTTAGAGTAAGTGATTAGAATAATGGGAATTTGATTTATGATAATTAAAACTACGTTTGTGCTCGGATAATCTAACTTTGAAATTTCTGAAAGTTCTACCAATATAAATTTTATTACAATCCCCGCAACACAGTTAATAAACACCGGATTTATTATTTTTATCAATTTTAGATTCGCAGTTTTGATATGTCAGCCTAAAGAATTATCAGTTCGGAGTGCTACATTGAGATTATAATGCGAGAGGAATGATTTTAATTTTAGACTAGGATTACCAATATAAGTTGAGCTATTGCATTTTGTGTTAGAACTTTTATACTTGGAAATACTTCCTTGATTGCTTTCTGAAATTTTTGCGTGAAATCATGTTCTCAATCATAGTTGGACTGTAAGCGTTATTGACTGCTATTTGTTTAATTATATTTAGCTCTTTTATTGAATCATTTTGTGACATTGGGATATATTCAGATTAATACAGATATTCAGAAAGCAATCCAGGAAGTATTTCCAAGTATAAAAAGTTTTAACACAAAATACAATAGCTTAACTTATATTGGTAATCCTAGTCTAAAATTAAAATCATTCCTCCCGCATTATAATTTCAATAAAGCATTCCGAACTGATAATTCTTTAGGCCGACATATCAAAAACTGCAAATCAAAAATTGATAGAGGTAATGAATCCGGTGTTTATGAACTGTCTTGCTGGGATTGTAATAAAATTTATATCGGTAGGACTTTCAGAAATTTCAAGGTTAGAGTATCTGAGAACAAACGTAGTTTTAATTATCATAAATCAGATTCCCATTATTCTAATCACTAACTGGAAAAAACCATAACTTCAATGATAATTTCAAAATTTTACACAATGAAAATATAGACAAAAACTCAATCTATGGGAAATTTTAGAGATCTACAAAGAAAAGAATTCAGGTAAGTTACTTAATAGTCAATTAGATCTAAATCCTTCTCCTTTACTCAATCTTTTCGATTCATAAAGTAAGCAACTCCGATGGGTTTTCTAACATACCCTTTTACTTGTACCTAATGTAATATTAAGTAGGAAATAAGAATAATATATAAGGAATAACTCTGTTCATTAGTTTGTATCTATCTGATAAAGCCACATTATCGTGAAACCGGTCATAGTTTTGTTAATATAGTGAAAATTTGAATACTTTAGTCTTATTTCATTGAAAATATATAATTCTATATGCGGAGGCGGCATAGTAATTCAATTAGCTGTACTAGTTGTAGAATTTAAAGGAAAACCCCAAACAAAACAACGTTAAACAGTTGGAACAACGGTGTCTCCATAGCAAATAGGGATGCTTATGATAAAGTTGACTCTTGATGAAACAATCAGCGGCAATTACACGTGATTGATTGGCGAATATAAATTGTCCATACTGAGCAATTATATCTTACGTAAACAAGCGGTAAATAATGGTAGATTATCCGATAATTCGTGTTTGCACTTGGTTCATGTAATAACTCTAGTACTGAGTGAGTAATTATGGTTATTTCAAAAAATACATGTACTTTCTGTACCTTGAATTGGTCAATGAAACACAAAATAATTAGTTTTCCTCCAAACTTATTGTTTTGCTCCAAAGTAGGCCTCTTCCGCATTAATATATGATAATAAAGGGTGCTTCAACGAAAACAAAACAGAGGCTATATCTACCAAGATATTAATATCTGATCAAAACGCAAAAACCGGTCAAATTTTGTTTCAAGAAGGACATTCTTTGGGGTACAAAACTTGCCTGAAATATCAACCCCCTCAGCGGGGGTTGCAATCCTTGAACAATAGGGAAGATGAGTGGAATGATGACTCAAAAGCAAGCTGGTATCTTTGTCTACGTCGTCTTGAGCGAATTACTATTTTTAATTGAAAACTGTAAAACATACATGGTGAGCAAGTGAAAGATAGGAAACACTATTTCCCTGAGACTATTCAAGTTTTAGTGAAGTGAAATGGAACAGATCCATGCTGATCAATGGCAGTGATCATCAAGTACCATCCTCATCTCGAATTTCAACCCCTAGAGCAGGGGTGACCACCTTGAAAATTTGGAAGAGGGTAGATGGGTTGAGTGATACCTCGAAAGAAAGGTGTTATCTTTGTCTGCATTCCCATGAACGAATTTTCATTTTTGATTGAAAACTATAGAAGATACAGAGTGAGCTACTGAAAAATAGAGGAGAATATCTATAGCCCTGAGCTATTCAAGTATCAGTGCAAAAAAATGGAACAGATTGATTCCAGATGAAAGGTTGTCATTTTTGATCTAAATGAATATATTCCAGTTTTTCGCACTAATACTCCAATAGCCTTCAGGGTATTGTAGACAAAGATACGACCTTTCTTTTAAGTCATCACTCGACCCATCTTTCCTATTCAAAATGTTCAAGGATTCCAATCCCCGCTCGATGGTTGATATTCAAGGCAAGTTTTGTACCCCAAAAGATGTCCCCTTTGAAACAAAAATTGACCTGTTTTTGCATTTTCATCAAAAATAAATATCTTGGTAGATATAGCCTCTGTTTAGTTTTCGTTGAAGCACCCTGTATAATAATTAATAATAAAATTTGAGGTTTGGAAAAAGAAAAGATTTGCCCGGAGCCATATCAGGTGAAAACGGTGATTGTTCGATGATATATGTTGAGTTTTAACAATAATAACCATGAATTCTCCATCCCCAAATTTGGCCTTTTTCATAAAACTCAATTATTATCCTCTTTTCATCCTCAGACATTTCTACCAGAATTCTGAGTGCTAGATACCAAGATAATCAAAGAAAACAGTCAAGGTTACCTTGACTTTTGATCGACTTTAACGGGGTTTTTTCGTTTTCGACTCAGTTGGAGGGTTACATTCCGAAGTTTGTTGACTGGTTTATATGTTAAACTCATAAACTTATATCTCATCACCAGCTACAATGTGTTTTACGAATATGGGGTCGAAATAGGCTCATTCTAGCATATATTCAGCGATCTTTACGCGATTCAATTTTTGAAGAAAATTCAGGTTCTTTGAAACTAGTCGAGTGATAGTGCGTTTCATGCCGAAACAATCGTTCGAAATGGTATTAATTGATTCATGAGACTCGAGAAATTCATTTCCTATCTTTCTGAAACTCAAACGACGATTTTCAATTTCTTTTTCTTTCACACTATTGATGTTCACTTCAGTTGAAGATGTTGCTGGCCGACTAGAGCTTGGCGAATCATTCACCACATCTCAGTTGCTGTGGAATACACTGTACCACTCATATGCAGGTCTTTGTGATAATGTCGATTCACTCAAAGCTTTCTGTAACATTTTTAGGATTTCCATTTGCGATACAAAATTTGAGACTGATTCTTTGTTAGACACATTCAGCCATTGTAAAAAAACCAAAACACACTTGTGAGAACTGCCAAAATCGAGCATCGTCAATATAGAAAACAATTGTGCCAACTTAGCAACAACAAAAATTGTGGAATCGTTTTGTGCAGATTTTAAAATAATCCTTTCCCTGTACTTTTTCAACAGAATGTGTATAATTTTGAAAGGAAAATAATAATCAAACACTGGAAATTGGTAATAATAGACAGCCTCAACAAGAATTTATATTCGAAATACTTTTTCGAAGTCTAAAGAATGTAATATTATCATTTATTCGAAATACAGGAGCGTTCGTTGCTGGAAGAAAGCAGTTTTATTTCTGTTAATTTTCTGGAGATGATTCAAAATAGGCAACTTATGTTAGAAGTGATAAAGAGAATTTTTTCATTCTGGGTTCGACATCTACGATCCCTTGCGACTTATTTACACTCTTGAGGCCGATGAGAACTAGTAAAGGTCGATGCTTTGTCAGGATTGATGAGATGAAAAAAGAATTGTTGAATGAGCTGAAGGGAAGTCAATTCCAGAAGTGCTTTCAGGGAAAAAGCATTGACATATGTGTAATGTCTGAGACAGATGAAATTCAAGAAAACAAAATTGAAGTGGAACAGCGAATAAAGATTTTTCAACATGTTTCAGTTAATATGATAAATATGAAAGTTTGAATCTTTCTATTTTCGTTTTTTAATCAAGCTAGAGTGGTTAGGTTGTTTGATTCGGCAATCGTTCGATTCGGCACATAAACCGTTCATTGCTTTGATTAATAAGTACTGTACGAATATTCAGGGTTGATTCCTCGTTTATTTCGTGAAGATCGAGTAATAACAACTTAGTTTCCAACACTGGGTGTTTGAGTTTTATTAGATGATTCACGTACTTTGAATCAGATATTTGATTGATATTGCAATTCTTATGGCTCCAGTCGCCAAACTGTAGAACTGTGTGTATGCTATTGGAGCTTCACTTTCACCAACAATCTCTCTAATTTTTGTTACAGCACACAGGGCGGCTGGATAATGTGAAGCCAAAATCCATATGAGAACCAGTAGTATGGTGTGAAACACCATATTTCAGCATCTTCAAATGATACGTCTCGGGGGCCAGTATAGATCCCTATGGGAGCTCCCAAACAATCTCACACTTAGAAGACAAGACACCACCCCACTCAACAAGCTAACACCAAACCCACAAGTTCGATCTCAACATTTCCACAACGAGAACCCTCAATTCACATTGCTTAATGTCTAGCATTTCTTTCTAACCTCATTAAATCAAGTCTTTCTAAGACCAGAGACAGATCAGGATGGGTTCCTTCCTAGCATCAAAAACCCCAAATACAAATTCGATCAGTTTAATAATTGCTGTGGTAGTTGATTTGCCCTTGAGGGACTTGAGGGTATAAAGTTCCAAATCTGTACAAAGATCTTCCAGAACGCTTGGAGAATCAGAATAAGACGAAAGTAACGACAGTAATTCACATTGATTCTATTTTTTAATGGGCGCCCCCTAGGCGATCTTCAACTCATGTGGACAGTAACCTTTCCCAAAACAGAAGTTCACCAACTCGCTCAACGATTCGTCTAGAATTGATGCTACGTCTTCCCAAAAACTATTCAGCAAAACTCAGCTGCACTATTAATCAAAGTTAAAATGTCGAAGTTTCCTTCTGATGTTCCTGCAAAATAATTTTTGTTCTTGAAGAAATTTAATATGTAAAATTCTCGTGTCACGGTGTTAAACTCCTCCGAACTATCTTAACCGATTTTCGTAAAAAATTGTGTGCATATGGTTTAGGAATCGGACAACATCTATTTTTGATTCCCCTAAATGTTAAGAGTAGAATAGTATAACTGCCATCAAAAATTACATGACACGTCAACAGAAAAACATTGTAAAAAGCCATGAAGCAAACTATACAGATCAACCGTGGAAAAAAAATTACAGAAAATTGATTGGCAACAGATAAGCATACAACACATTTTTCACTTATTACATTCATTGATTATTTAAACCAGAGTCCATAAAGTCATCAATACTGTTAATTCTCTCAATTTTTTATTGAACTTACTTTGTTTCTGTTGTTTCAGGTGCAGTGGAAGTTTGTTGTACACGCCAATACATAAAAGAATTTTGAATTAGCTTTTTCCTGTGAAGGGAAATAATTTGGTCCTCTTTCTTTCCTCATTTTAAAAGAATGCAAATCGCAACTCTTAAGATGTTCTGATTTATTTGAATTGATGTTCTTTAGAACTTCAAAAATGTAAGCACATGGCTGGGTAAGTATGCGTTCCCTTACAAAAACTGGCCTGCAAGACTCTCTAGATTTAAGGTGAAAAATTATCCTCACAGCATTTTTTTGTAGTATAAATATTCAGTTCTCTTCGGATGACAGCCCCCACACTTGAACACCATACGTCATACCCGCGTGGAAGTAGGAAAAGTAGGCAATTTTTGACGATTCATGGGTACTAACCATCATTAATCTTCTAAGCGCAAAAAGACACTTCGACAATTTTTCAGAAGTTTTCTAGAAGTTTTTCTCAACATATGTCGTCCAAGTCAGTTTGATTGCAATCCAGACACCCAGAAAATTTACAGCTTTCACTTCCTCCTTAGGTTCAAGAATGATTTCCTCAGTTTTATCTTCACTTAACTTTGATCTATTTTTAGAGAACCAATTTCTTGTGTCTCTCAGAATATTTTGTTTTTTTCATTTGTACATCGTCACCACTTGTACCTACGAGTATTGCTGATGTGTTGTCGCAGTACAGATAGATACTTGTATTTGGTATTTTTATGTCATTGATCAGCATCAAGAATAGAAGAGGACCCAGGTTTGATCCCTGAGGCACTCCACATTTCAATCTCAGGACCCCCGATCTCAAACCACCCATCTCCACGACTTGAAGTCTATTTTCTGAATATGAGCAAATTATGAACTTTCCTTCGAAAACCCATATCCATGCGGTGCGCTGTTGTATAAATTTATTTTTTCCAAGAAGTTCACCATTCGGTTTTTTACGGACATTTCAAATATTTTGGAAAACACAAGCAGCAAGGATATTGGTCCAGCCCTAATTTTTTCAATTTCTCAGACAAAATTTTTTATGTTTATTTTTTATACTACAGCATATTATGAAAGTACATACGGCCCCAAATTTTCATCTCTCTACAAGCAATCCCCATTTTCCATTTGTTAACTGAAAACTTCAAATTCGTTACGCGAAATTGACCCTAGCCCGTTATCATTCACTCATTTCCTATGGCCATCATAGTTTATTAACGTTTCTCGTTAATACTCACATAGTTGATGTAATTTATTTCTAGATTTACGTTTCCTATTCTCATTCAACTCTTTAAACCTAAGAGTAACATCTTTAGTCACACCACTGCATTTGTAATTCGGCGATATTCGAAGCGATAATTGACGATTGATAACCATCGTGACAGTTATCATGAAGACTTTCTTTTTCTTTCAGACCTTCAGGCGAGATTATCGTATTGCAATTTATCTAATAAAGGATTTTATTTATTTATTTATTCAATTAGAGTGCCTCGACAACTATGGCCATTGGCACATCTACAATATATATTTCAGCACAGAAAAAAAATCACTTTTATAAATATATACAAATATTTCTTATGAGAAAATTGAGAACTTAAATACTAGTGAAGAGATCTGTTTCTTTGAGGAAACCAATTACATTTTTCAAGTTGTTCGTTAGTGTTTTCTTGAGATCATCATTTATATAGTAATTCTGTCGGCTTCTTGCATATTGATGGCATTCTGTGAGTATGTGTTTCACATTGAGGCTGCTGTTGCATTGATGACAATATGGAGGGGCGGTAGAGTCCATCAGATAACCATGGGTTGAATGGGTATGTCCAAATCTTAGGTTAGATTAACAATTTTTTCTCTTCTTGTCATTTTAGGTAGTTGATGTGAATTTATCGAAGGCGTTATATTATAGAGTTTACAATCTGAACTGCTCCAGATATTCTGCCATTTGGTTGTAATGGTCTGTTTCAAGTGACATTTTATGTCTTCTGGCAGTTGAATATTTTGATTTGGGAGGTCCGAATCTAGGGCTTTTCTTGCACCTTCATCAGTTTTTCCGTTTCCTACTATTACTGTGTGTGATGGTACTCAAATGTTACAAATTCGAATATTCTTATTATTGTGTAGTTGGGTGATGATCTCTCGGATTTTCTGTACAAGAATATTCTGTGAGTAGATGTTTTTAATGGATTGTATTGAGTAATTTGATTGAGGAGGTCGTTACTTGATGAAAATAGATATACATATTTTCAATGAAATAGAACTAAAGTATATAGATTTTCACTAAATTAACAAAACTATGACCGGTTTTACCACACTGTGACTTCATCAGATAGATACAAACTAATGAACAGAGTTATTCCTTATATATTAGTCTTAATTCCTACTTAATATTACAATAAGTACAAGAGGTATGTTGAAAACCCATCGGAGTTGCCTACTTTATGAATTGAAAAGATTGAGTAAAGGAGAAGGATTTAGATCTAATTGACTATTAAGTAACCTACCTGAATTCTTTTCTTTGTTGATCTATAAAATTTCCAATAGATTGAGTTTTTGTCTGTTATTTTCATTGTGTAAAATTTTGAAATTATCATCAAAGTTATGGTTTCCTTCGAGTAAGTGATTAGAATAATGGGAATCTGATTTATGATAATTAAAACTACGTTTGTGTTTGGATAATCTAACTTTGAAATTTCTGAAAGTTCTACCAATATAAATTTTATTACAGTCCCCGCAAGACAGTTTATAAACACCGGATTTATTACTCTTATCAATTTTAGATTTGCAGTTTTTGATATGTCGGCCTAAAGAATTATCAGTTCGGAATGCTTTATTGAAATTATAATGCGAGATGAATGATTTTAATTTTAGACTAGGATTACCAATATAAGTTGAGCTGTTGTATTTTGTGTTAGAACTTTTTTACTTGGAAATACTTCCTGGATTGCTTTTTGGAATTTTTTGCGTGAAATCATGTTCTGAATCATAGTTGGACTGTAACCGTTATTGACTGCTATTTGTTTAATTATATTTAGCTCTTTTATGAAATTATTTTGTGACATTGGGATATTAATGAGTCTATGTACCATACTATTGTAAGCTGCTAATTTATGTGGATAGGGATGTGTAGATGAGCTGTGAATAGTAATATATGCATGCGATGGCTTATGAAAAATAGAAAAATATGTTTGCCGTTAATTTTAGTAATAGTTAAATCCAGAAAGTTAGTGGAGTTTTCTGTTTCTATCTCTAATGTGAATTTAATATTATCGTGAGTTTTGTTAATGAATGTTTTTAATGACTCTAATTGTCTTTTTGTGCCAGTGAAACAACAAATGATATCGTCGACATATCTGAACCAATCAATAAAGTGTTTGAATAACGGATGTTCTTGGATAGTTTTTTCAATATTATCCATGAAAATTTCAGCGAGCAGAGGTCTTAGAGGATTACCCATGATTAGCTCTTTTTTACTATTATATAATATTCCATTGAAGTTAAAATAATTTTGTTCTAAACAAATTTCTAAAAGGTGTAAGATTTCTGATTGAATTATCAGATTGCCTTTATTAATTTGAAGGGCGGTCTTGATGAGTTTCACTGTATCACTAGGTGGAACACTAGGGAAGAGATTTACTACATCCCATGACATAAGTTTAGCGTTCGGTGATAGTATCGTGTGCTGAATTTTATTTATTAGGACTGAAGAGTTTTTATTGAGAAATTAGGTTCAAAATTAGCGTACTGTTGAATGATGTCTATGAGAAAGCGTGAAAGTTTTGCAGCTGGAGCTTGAAAATATGAAACTACTGGTCTAATGGGATACCCAGTTTTATATAGTTTGACGAGGAAGTAAAGTTTTGATGATTGCGGGTTGTTAATGAAAAGTTTATATTTTTGGTTGGTAGGTATTATAGACTTGGCATACTCCAAAGCGTTTTTTACTATGGATTGAAATTTATTAGTTGGATCTTTATCAATTTCTTCATAACAACCTGATTCAATGAAATTTTGGGTTTTCAATAAATAATCTGCTTTATTTAAGGCTATGACTGAATGACCTTTGTCTGCTTTGGTGAATATAATATCTTCAGATGCGGACTTAGATTTAATGGAAGTTGTATTTCATATTTTATTTTTTTATTTTTAGCAAATTGTCAGGCCTCCTTTTCAACACAAAAGATAAAACCGATAAATTCGAATAATCAGGAGTATACCAATTTTTGTATAAGTCAAACCGGACGCTCTTTCAAGGGTAGATACAAAGAACATTTCCGGTCATTCTTACATCAGAAATATGATTCAGCTTTAGCTGCAGATTGTCTGAATGTCATCATTTTCCAGAACTTCAACAGCTAATAATTCTTCATTCCTGTGATAAATATTATAAACTCAATTTCTTTGAATCGATGGAAATTTTCAAGGCATCTTGGGTAGAAAGGGTTAAGCTCCTTAACGACCAGGTAGATTTAATTACCTACCAATCACCATTATTCAAGTTACTGTGATCTCTATTAGCATTTTATTGATGGTAATTCCTGTATTGTACATAAGTATTCAGTTTTCATTAGCTTGTTGTTGATAATGGACGTATGTCCGAAACCGGTCCAACCAATGTAAAATATTGTCATTCTTTACATCAATAAATTAGTGATAGTTAAAACATAGTAACTTGTTTTATTTTATTATTCATTATGAATATCAACTATCACGTAGTTCAGGCTTCATTTATCAATTATTTATCTTTTTTTATTAACTAAGGATTCTTTTTGTTTGTTTTAAGTTCATTTAATAAAAAGTTTAGGTCTTTAATTTATCGATTGAGACCTTACGAAGTCTGCCAGGTTAGCTGCATGGTTGTAACAGAAAATCTACATAAATTCCAGGTAATAACGCTTATGGTGATGAGAAGTAGGGAGAATGCACTCAAAGCATGAACGTCCTTGTTCACAAATTATAAAGATGAAAGTTTTTAACATAACTTATACATTTATAAAGAATTCTAGAGTTTTTCTCCATGTGCCGTAACGAGCTATATATTTCTTTTTATATTGCAGAAGACGAGTATGTAGCCAATTATTTCTGAAATATAAAATAGGGGGTTTGTTAAGAGGTACTAACTAGAAAGTATAGGACAGTCATAAAAAGTGTTCACTGAAAGTTATGGTCATATAATTCAACACGATTTATGGGCCATAAATGATGTATAGATGACTAAAACGGTTAATGGACGCTTGAATGTCTGATAAGCTTCCGAAATCGATACCAGAAAGAACCATCAATAATTCTCAAAACATATTCGGTTTGTGGTATTTTAGTAACGAATGCTGAATTCACGATCAAATTCTGGATGAACATTGATGGGGGTCAGAATTATATCTATGTACTGCCCTCTTCAGGGTGAAGTGATTATTAGGAACATAAAACAACGTATGAGACATCAGTTTTGGGAAACGTTCGAATCGTCGATATTACCTGTATTTCATGTTTGATCCAGTAGCCAGGAAAGAGATGAATAATTTTGGTGATTTATTTATTTCATCGAAATTCATTTCCCACGAAGATGAAGTGAAATATACCGGGTGTCCACGTGAAATGGGACATTAAAAGTATATGGAGAAAAGAATGACTGATTGGAAACATTTTTTGTTGTTGTCTTGAATGTTATGCGAACTAAGTTCCTAAAATTTGTTATTTCAAATAGCCTAATGTATCTCTCTATTTTTGTTATTGTAGAAAATTGAATTCTGAATAATTTTTTCCATATAACTGCTACCTGAAATCAACCGAAAGAAAGATATGAATTTTTCAATCGTATTTTGAGATTTTTTGTTGCCTTTTAGAAGGCATCATTAAAGTACTGAAGATCATTCAATATCCATTATTTCTAACTCGTTGTGAGTGAAGAATTCAATGCATTAAGAGTCTTCAAGGTTTACAGGGTGTTTCCAAACTATAGGGCAAATCGTAGTATATTTGAGGGCACAAAAGTTAATTTTCTTAAATTGGACTTGATTGAGGAGGTCGTTACTTGATGAAAATCGATATACATATATTCAATGAAATAAAACTATGGTATTTAGATCTTGACTATATTAACAGAAATATGACCAGTTTCACCACACTGTGGCTTCATCAGATAGATACAAACTAATGTTCATTAGAAGAGATACTACTCTGTGGAGGTCAGAAGTGCAAGCTTTTGAAGAGAAGAATTCTCTGAGATTTTTGATCTGTTCGGTATGTAAGTTGACAACATCCATCAATCCGCGTCCTCCTCTTTCTGCCTTAAAGTTGTTCTTATTTCTGACGATTTTGGATGGTGATTATTGTACTTTGTCAACATCGTTCGAGTTATCCTTTGAATATCATCCAGTTCTGTCTTAGTCCATTTGATTATTTCAAATGACTAAAGCAACACTGGAATGGCGTAGGTGCTAATTGCTTTGACTAGATTCCCCGAGTTCAACATTGACTTCAGCACAGTCTGCAGACGCTGACTGTACTCTAAACGAATCTTCTCCTTTGACTGTTTCTGTTCTAGCAATCTGGCTTGTTGATATCCCAGATATTGATATATTTCACTATCTTTCATACACTGTATAATATCACCATTTGGGAGTTGTGTTTCATCATCTATGACTTTCCCTCTTTTAATGTTCAGAGTTTTACATTCATCAATTCCGAATTTCATATGAACATCTGCCGAAAACTTACTGACAACTCTCAGCAGATCAACCAGTTGCATTTTGTTCGAACCATATAATTTGATGTCATCCATATATAGCAGGTGGGAGATTGCGTGATAGTTTCTATCATTTTTTATCCTAAATCTGTATCCTGTTCTATTAAGACAATAGTTTCATATCCGAAAAGAACCATAGTGGACTCAAAGAGTCTCCTTGAAAAATTCCACGACGTATGGGTGTCGCGTCGGTTTTAATTGACTTATTGCTCATGTTGACCTGCAGGGACATGCGCCAGTGTGTCATTGTTATTTTCAAGAATTCTACCAGGACTGGATGAATTTTGTATATCTGTAATACCTCGACAAGTTGTTCCTTGAACCCGTGGTGTTTCTTTCTGCATCCTTTCTGCTCCTCTGCTTATATATTGTTGTCGTCAAGGTGTTGGTATATTCGATTGGATATGCATGAGGTGAGTATTTTGTAGAGTGTTGGCAGGCAAGTGATTGGCCTATATTGAGATGGATCCTGTGTTCTATCGCTCTTAGGTAGCATATATGTTAAGCCTTGCGTTAGGAAAGTGGGTGTTTTCTTGGGATGTTGAAGAACATACGTGAGCTGTTTCGCTAGGGCTCCATGGAGCTTATCAAACTTCTTGTACCAGTAGTTGTGGATATTATCTATACCTGTGGCCTTCCAATTGTTGGTCGCTCGAACTACTGTTGTGATTTCTTCCTCCGTTATTCCATCGAAGTCCATATGTCTGATATCGAGGCGTTCTTTTTCATTCGTGATCCATTCCGCATCTCTATTGTGTTCTTTGGGGTTCGACCATAGTGATGACCAATAGTCGGTCAAGCACTGTGCGTCAGGTACTTCTCTGTTATTGTTGGTCGCAGTTTTGTTATTTCCCTTGTGAAAATTGGCCGCGTTTTGGAGGAACCTTTGGTTTTGGTGTTTCCTTTCAGAACACTTGACGTATCTTGAAAGCCTCTTTGCTTTTGCTTGGAGTTTCTGTTTCAAAGTGTCCATATACACGTCGATGTGTTGTTTGTAATCAGGGTGTTTTGTGTTCGTACCAATATTCCTATAAATTTTGCGTATATGTGATTTCAAGCGCCTTGAGGGTTTTCTGTTTCTCAGGAATTCTTTGAGGTGACCGATTTCTGCTCTAATATTATCAATATCCTTCTCCAGTCGTTTTTGCCATGGTGGTTTTTTGACGCTTTTTGGCTCAGCTTGAATCAGAGTTGTGGAGATTTGTTGTTTGTGAAGTCGAAGAACCGCTACTGGTCCACAGTATATCAAAGTGTGAATCTTCTCCAAGGTGTTCTGGTCGGTATATTCTTCAAACATTGAGTTCAGGCTTGCTAGGATGATATTGGTGTTCTTGTTCGTCTTGAGTTTGGGCAGTTTAGGTCTTTTAGTTGGGTTACTACCACTGAATTCAGTTATTGCTCTGTTGAGTTCTGATCTTGCTAAATACGTATATTCATTCTGCTGATTCGGCTCAGGAGGGCGTTCCATGTTAATATTCGTTTCCGTGGCTTCGATGTTATCTGTAACACTTTCATTGACTCCAGCAGGTATACCGTTATGAGTATCATTTTCGCTTGTGAGTTCCATTATGACCTCTTCTCGTATGCTTTGCAGCGTTTCTGAAGAAAGTAGCCTGTTTTTAACGATTGTTCTTCGTTGATCCGAAATTCTCTGCTCGGATATGTGCTGTAATTCAGGATATTTTTCTATGAACGCAAGATGTAACGCGTATCTGTATGCTGTCATTTCCAATTCCAAGTTTGTAATCTTGTAATAGGAACGCATAATGAAGGTATTCATTTCGGGAGTCCACTTCATGCGTTTCCTAGGGAGTCCGGCTCTCGTGGTCGTAGGCATAATGGCTTGCGCCGCCGTTGAAACATCAAGAGTCGGTTGGGAGGTGTTGATGTTATTTCCCACTTGGTTTTGTGTTGCAGTATCCCTACTCGATATCATGCTGCTTCCGTCGCTAACCGAGGGAGACTGTGACTCACTTTCCGAACAAGACCCTCTTCCTAAATCTTGAACGCGACAAGAGGTTATGGTGGTACAATGTCGATTCACCCGTTTGTTCCTTAGATTGTACATCATTGGATAAGTTGCATTTTATACCTACTGCCAGGTTCAGCTTGGGTACCTCGGGTTCGCTAAGCCCGTACTCAGAAACAATGTTCCTGAACCCCTGAGGGGTTTATTATTATTATTATTATTAGAAAAGAATAATATCATCTTTTAAGCACTCAAAAAAGAACAGATTATATTGAGAAAGCAATCATTTCAATTTCACCAGTATTGTCAAGTTTTAGAAAACTTTAGAGTTATTGTTGAATTGCAGTCCCTTAAAATATTGTTGATAATATGAAGGAATAAGTGAAAAACTAGGACACTCATTTATATTATTGAAATTAAACGTCGAAAATATCTGTCTAGCATTTTCTGTAAATCGATAAAATGAAGAGACGATAATGCAAAACCCACCGACCGGTTTGATGGAGCACGAAATACGGAGGTATACCAATTTCACGCTTAAAGATTTAAACACGATCAATGCAAGAAGCAGTCAGCGCTTTCATTGAAGGAAATAGAAATCCAAGCCGGAGTATATGGATGAAAAACGGATGAGAAATCCATTTCGCGCGATTTAAATTTTTTACTTTCCGAGCAAAATTACCATCGGCTATATGCAGCTGAATTTTCAGCGATGAAATGAGTTCCGTTTTTAAATTATTCCTGGGAGTGATTCGTTCTCGAATTAATTCGAAACGAGGGTGTATAAAGAAAGAGCGTGGCAATATTGTATAGTGCTTTTAGAGATTTTATTTTATCACTGCAATTTCAAACAAACTTACTAACAAATTCTGTTTGTACTAAAAGTGAGCCTGTATGATTTCTTAAGACGTTACATGGGTTTCACATCCACAGAAAGTCGATTTTTTTATTGCCTCACTAATTTTTACAACAACTAGGGAATATTGTCATAGTCCAGTCATTTTAGCTATTTTAAACCCCAATCTGCGGAAAAATTCCTAGTGAGCTAAATTTTTGGACACACCTTTATTACGACATAGTAATGAAGATGTGAAAAATCGATATTGATATCGTGTCGGCTAAAAAAGTTATAAAGGTCAAAAGGTCACGAAAATCAGTTTTTTGCAAATATATCGCGACCTATAGCTCAGAGGTCAATAAAGGTCATAATAAAAATTATTTGTCGTAAAATTGTCTACAAAAAATGTTTCTTGCATTTTTCTGTAAAATCAACCATAGATACTAGAATGCACTGACATACGGTATTGTGTACCGTGCGGCGTATATAAATTTCAACCCCTAGAGTAGGGGTGACCACCCTTGAAAATTTGGAAGAGGGTAGATGGGTCGAGTAATACCTCGAAAGGAAGGTATTATCTTTGTCTGTATCCCCTTGAACGAATTTACATTTTTGAATGAAAACTCTAGAAGATACAGAGCGAGCTACTGAAAAATAGAGGAGACTATCTATCGCCCTGAGCTATTCAAGTATTAGTGCAAAAAAATGAAACAGATTCATTCCGGATCAAAGGCTGTCATCTTCCGAAACACCATTCACATCTCAAATTTCAACCCCTAGAGCAGGGTAGTTGAATAGCTCAGGCGATAGATAGTCTTCTCTATTTTTCAGTGGCTCACTCTGTATCTTCTACAGTTTTCAATCAAAAATGAAAATTCGTTCACAGGATGCAGACAAAGATAATACCTTTCTTTCGAGGTATCACTCGACCCATCTACCCTCTTCCAAATTTTCAGGGTGGTCACCCCTGCTCTAGGGGTTAAAGTTCGAGATGAGGATGGCACTTGATGATGACTGCCATTGATCAGCATGGATCTGTTCCATTTTACTTCACTGAAACTTGAATAGTCTCAGGGAAATAGTCTTCCCTATCTTTCAGTTGCTCACCCTGTATCTTTTACAGTTTTCAATTAAAAATGGAAATTTGTTCAAAGCAATGTAGACAAAGATACCACCTTCTTTTTGGGTCATCACTCGACCCATTTTCCTTATTCAAAATGTTCAAGGATCGAAACCCCCGCTCAGGGGGTTGATATTTCAGGCAAGTTTTGTACCCCAAAATATGTCCCCCTTGAAACGAAAATTGACCTGTTTTCACGTTTTGATCAGAAATGAATATCTAGGTAGATATAGCCTCTGTTTAGTTTTCGTTGAAGCACCCTGTATAACTATAAAATTTGCGTGTTCATTTGATATTAGCTAAGACTCATTTTATTGTCTGCATCGTCTAACTTTCGATAGTCAACAATATCTAAATTCTCAGATAAGAATTGTGTCCCAAGTATGAAAAAGCATAACGTTAGTATCTGAAACAAAAACAGATTGATTCTACTGTAACTAATCGTCTTATTATCCTACACAATTGATAGCTAGAACAGATGTGCTAAGAATGAGAAAATGCACGAGAATTGGAATACATGTATAACGAAGTAAGCGTTTGCTATATATAAAATAAATTTACCTCACGTTTTCGTGTCTGCTCATATAAATTTTCTTGAACTGGCTATCAGCACGATCCAAATCTTGACGCATTTGCACCGCAACGTGTTCAGGCAGGACAGACAGAAGCAGTTGTTCCTGAAAAAATGTAATAAAAAATAACAAGAGATGTCTCAGAAAATTCGAGAGAGGATAACAGTTTTTTCACGCCCTATTATTACAATCAGATTACCATCCAAATTCAAAATATAGGATACACAGGCTGACTGAAGAAGACCGGATATGAATTCATATTCTTAACAAAACTACCCCCTCCATTTCAAAAGTAACCGAACTGTTTTAAGGAAATAGTACTACTTGTGCCATCTATTTTGATATTGTACCAGTCGATAACTTGATACTTCATTGACAACTATTTAAAATTTCATGACATTTGTGTGTAAACAGTTGGAGTTATTGTGTCATCTTTGTTGGTGCGTTTAGTACACCGTAGGAAAATGAGCTGCTATTGAGTTTTGTGTTAAACTTGGTAAATCCTTTACAGAAACGTACCAAATGCTACAAAGTGCATATGGTAATGTTTGTCTAACCTCTACGCAAGTGTACGAGTGGTTCAAGCGATTCGACTGCTCGGTAGAGTCACGAGTACCCTGAAATATTGCGAAATCCTCAGTCAAAATTCAAAAATGTCAATTTTAATTGCCACTATACAGGGTGCTTCAACGAAAACTAAACAGAGGCTATATCTACCAAGATATTAATTTCTTATCAAAACGCAAAAATAGGTCAATCTATTGGGGTGAAAACTTGTTTAAATATCAACCCCTCAGCGGGGTTGCAATCCTGAATATTTTCAATAGGAAGATAGGTCGAGTGATGACTCAAGATAAAGGTGGTATCTTTGTCTACATTACCTTGAACGAATTTCCATTTTTAATTGAAAACTGTAAAAGATAAAGGGCGAACAACTGCAAGATAGGAAAGACTGTTTCCCTGAGAATATTCAAGTTTTAGTGAGGTAAAATGGAACAGATCCATGCTGATTAATGGCAGTCATCATCAAGTACCATCCTCATCTCGAATTTCAACCCCTGGAGCAGGGGTGACAACCCTTGAAAATTTGGAAGAGGGTAGATGGGTCCAGTGATAACTCGAAAGAAAGGTATTATTTTTGTCTGCATTTCCGTGAAAGAAATTTCATTTTTAATTGAAAACTGTAGAAGATATAGAGTGAGCCACTGAAAAATAGAGAAGACTATCGCCCCAAGACTATTGGAGTATTAGTGCGAAAAACTGGAATAGATTCATTTTAGATCAAAAGCTGTCATCTTCCGAAATCACTCTCATCTCGAATTTCAATCCCTAGAGCAGGGGTAATATTTCGATCCAGTGATACCTTAGGGCGATAGATAGTCTCCCCTATTTTTCAGTAGCTCACTCTGTATCTTCTACAGTTTTCAATCAAAAATGAAAATTCTTTCACGCCAATGTAGACAAAGATAATATCTATCTTTCGAGTTATCACTCGACCCATCTACCCTCTTCCAAATTTTCAAGGGTTGTCACCCCTGCTCCAGGGGTTTAAATTCGAGATGAGGATGGTACTTGATGATGACTGTCATTGATCAGCATGGATCTGTTCCATTTTACCTCACTGAAACTTGAATAGTCTCAGGGAAATAGTCTTCCATATCTTTCAGTTGCTCACCCTGTATCTTTTACAGTTTTCAATTAAAAATGGAAAATCGTTCAAGGCAATGTAGACAAAGATACCACCTTTCTTTTGAGTCGAACCATCTTTCTTATTCAAAATGTTCAAGGATTGCAACCCCTGCTTAGGGGGTTGATATTTCAGGCAAGTTTTGTACCCCAAAAGATGTCTCCTTGAAACAAAAATTGACCTGTTTTTGCGTTCTGATCAGAAATGAATATCTTGGTAGATATAGCCTCTGTTTAGTTTTCGTTGAAGTACCCTGTGTTTAAAGAATATATGTGCACAAGGTGCTTTCTTCGTTAGATGCATACGAAAAAAGAAAATAAAATGAAGGGTGTGAAACTAAGGCGACAATTCAATCGCAGAATCCTCTAAATCTCGGTTATCCTCTTAAACCTCTTGGCGCTGTTAAACGGGTCGTTGTAAGGACTAACAATTCAATAAGTGAAAATATTTCTCACACCCTCAATGCACCTGTCTAAGTCATCATCGTCATCATATCAGCTTCCAGTATAAATTGCTGAATATAAGCCTCTCCCAACCTTTTCCATTCTTTCCTGTCATGTGTGCGGAGATACCAGTTGGAGCCTGCGTATTGTCTGAGGTCATCTTCCCATCGTTTTTGTGGTCTTCCAATGCCCCTCTTACTTGTTCGAGGTCTCCAGTGCACTAGTCTATTTGCCCTTCCCAACTTCATTTCAATTTACTACTTCTTTCCGTTATATCTGTAACACAGGTACTTTTCCTTATCTCTATGTTCTGGATTCTGTCTCTCAAAGTCACTCTCAGCATACTTCTTCCCATATGTCTTTGGGCAATTCTCAGCATTTCTGCGCTCTTCTCAGTTAGTGTCACAGTCTCTAGACCATAGGTCATGACGGGAAGAACGCAGGAGTCGAACACCTTCCTGCGTGAGAAGATGGGAACACCTCTGTACCTCGAAATATTACTCATTTTTCCAAACGGTGTCCATCCAAGTCGGGTTCTTGTTTTCACTTCAGCCACCTGATTTTATTTTCCTAGTCTTATAACATGGCCGAGATAAATGTAATCTTTAATTTTTCTATCAGCTGACTATCAATTCTCACCGGATTTTTGGTGTTGCTTAAGAGTTTTGTTTTGCTGAAGTTAATATGAAGGCCTATCTCCTTGAATGCCTTGTTGAGTTGAGTAAGTATAGTTCTTAAATCTTCCTCGTTTGAACTGATCAAGACCACATCATCGGCGAACCGGAGATGATCCAGGTGTTTTCCATGTACATTGATACCTTTTCCGTCCCATTCGAGCTTTTTAAGGATGTTTTCTAGAGCAAGAATAAAGAGTTTGGGAGATATTGTATCCCCATTTCTTACTCCCCTCTGAACTGAAATGTCTTTCATGTGCGTTTCTTCGTCGACCCTCACTCTCAATGTGGCGCTTTTGTAGATATTCCCCAAGAAGGTGGTGTATCAGGAGTCTATTCATGTATCATTCAATCCTTCAGTTCGAGAGCTAAATCGGTAGAACTTGGTCAATTTCAGCGTGAACGAGACACAATCAACAATTTTCTCTAGAAAAGTAATTGTTAGAGAACCGCCTTTATTTATGCAGATATCAAATTTGCTCAGCATAGAACATGCATCCAGTCAGCGTCAAAGTCAACACTCGAATTAGCTGTCATAACCATGTGTCAACCATTGCCATATATGTTTCTGCCAAATTTAGTTTTCTTCTCAGAGCTAAGCAATACTTCACACCATCATAGCTGGTGATTTCATTACAGCACAAATGCGAAGTGGTCTGGAACACTGTTCCAGAAAAGAACGCCTTTTCAACCTCCTGGAGATCATGCGTTATCTCCAGCCTTTCGCTCAAAGACGACAGGTTCCTGATCTTTCACTTTTCTACAGGTACTTTCATAGTGAATGCTCTAAAGAAACGAAAAGTCCAGTTCCAATAAAAACCAAGCTCGTGAAAAACTCTCATCAGTAGACGTTCTTTCTCTATAAAATTCTTTTTTCCCCAGTGCCAGTTTACTGTGGAACTCTTCTTGTCGACAACTTATACATTGGCTCTTTTAAAGAAGCGAGTGAACGGCCACTCTCGTGGTGTGACACGCATCGCTCCTAAAAAGAGTTAAGAAATAATATAAAAAAACTATCGAAGTAACAACAAGGAAATTATATGCTAAGCCCAGGTGCCTGCTTCTAATCCGAGTTCGAGTCATGATGTTGTTCTTAAAGAGAATTTGACAAAGATGTACATAGGGATTGGGTACATGGCGCATCGGTTTAACCCATAACCATCATCATTCCACGGTCTATATGTTCACTACAAACTGCAGGTCCATAGAATAAACAACAATGTCTTAGGTTATGTCTAATATATTTTCTTTCCAACAATAATTCACCATCATTGTTGCACCTTGATCATTTGATGAAGATACGACGTAGAGAAACGCGTATTTATATTTCAGTAGAAGTCCTGAAAACATAAATTGTTTGATTTAATTATGAATTTTCATCAAGTAAAAGCTTCCCAAATTCAAATGATCACGTTCATCTCCACTCTTCCTTTACTGAAGCTAATAGATACATGAGTATTCGTTATCTTCTTTTATATACACGAGTATCGGGCTGACTTTTCCATTATTCTTATGTACCACATAAATTTACCGCGAGAATTGTTGAAGCAGCACTTTTACGAAGAATTATTCACATTAGATTGAATCGTTTTTCCTGTTAAAGTGTATACTCGGAGGAGTTTTTGAGGGAAAGATTTATAAGTCTGATTCTTTCTTCATACGCACATTCTAAATTTCATTTAATATTTTGAGTCAACTAATTTATTCTTACTGACGGAGACGAAAAAATGTTTCGTTCTCTAAATGATATTTCATGAAAATATGATTCTAAACTCATAACTTTTTCAATAGTTGTGAATACACTTATGACTATGTATACGTAGTGGCTCGGAAGATTAGGCATATTCTATTGCCGATTTTAATTTTTTGAGAAGTAACATGTAGTGTTGTAGTAACAACAAAAAAACTTTTTAGATTCTACAAGTTATTCCATAATTAAGTTACATACCAAAGCTATAATTTCTTGAATAGGACACCCTATGTTTCGTTTTATTTTTGACTTTGCGAGGAAATATAACGGACAGTTTGTCCCTATACTATCTTGAATAGTTTTCGAAATACAATCCCTACAAAAATAGTCGCATCACGTTCAGGTTGGTCATTCAAGAGTCGCTTGGTAACTTTCTTAGTGTAAAATAAGGAGGTATCATTCAAAAGAGATGTTTGTGCTGGAAAATATCAACAATTTTCGAGTTAATGAAAAATTAAAAAATTCTACCATCTTCAAACATTCGCGAAAAGATCAATCAACTAACATCGAATGGTTACTGATCATTTTCAAAATCGAGTGTTTCCTCTCTGGGCCCTAATTTCTGCCAGTATTCGTCTCGGAAGCCCCCAAACAAATTTTGGATGTACTCTTGAGTCACTGAGTTCTAAATTTCAGGAAGCAGATTTTTTAGTTGTTGGAGTGTTCTACAAGGCATCCTACGTTGCTGAATTTGCCACCCCATGTGGTCCCAAACATGTTCTATGGGATTCAAGTCAGGACTTTTGGCTGGCCATTTTAAAATATCAATTTCTGCATTTTGCAGAAATTCGTAACTACTCTAGCTGCAGGAGGCCGAGCATTATCATGCATATAAATGTAGGTTTCGCCAATCAATGGGCCAAAGGGTACAACATGGGGTTCAAGGATATCTGCGATGTATCTGGCCGCTGTCATTCTTCACTAGGACTAACTCAGTTCGACCATGGAAAGCTATTACATAGATAAGATTTTTTCCCCATATGTCCAAAAACATAAATTGATAAAGAAACTGCGACCGAGCTGCTTAATCGATTGTAGAATTCAGAATACCAGGTGATGCGACTACTTTTGTGGTGTGTGTTTGACATTTTCTGAAATTTCACCTCAATGGCACTTCCGGTTATACCGGAAAACCAACTTTGCTATTTAATATAGAACATCCTGTATATTGATGACTGGTTCAATAACACTTGTTATTCCAATTACAAAAACACTTAATACATAAGTCTAGCTCGTTTCGTTCATGAATTATAACAGTTCTACTTGGAAATCATCGAATTCTTGCTTTTTGAAAAAATTGATATATTTAGAGAACGGCGTGAGCTAGCAAAATAATCAAAAATGTTTTGCATACAAGAAACCATGCGGGACATAAATTAATACTACTGAATCTGAGTTAGTATACAGATTACTATTTTTTCCGCCTCACATTTCGAAACGAAGAAACATCGAAATCTACGTTTTTTCACATTGTAACCCATTGTTTTTAAATTCATTAGATTCCTCGTAACAAACTAACTCAAGTTCCCCATACATATCCTGTACCCGAGATTTCAAGTTTTCTAGTTATGTTAGGTTAAGTTAGACAGTTCCTAGAGCATTAACAAATAACTGTCATTTTTTCATAGGATAATTGATAAACTAAGAGAAAAAAATGCGAAACTGCAGTTGTTTTGAATTTCTAACACCAAAATAAAAAATATCAAAAGGAATCAAACTCTATTTTCCTAAATTTTATGATAATTGTTCGAAGTGATGACCATTCACTTCTCGACAGAATTCTACTCGACGCATAACATCCTGCGATGTGGCTCACCATATTCCTCCACATCCAACTGCATGAAAGCATTTTGCAATCTATTAGTCAAATCATCTTTTGAAGTCACAGGTTTAGAATAAATTTTATCTTTTAGCGTTCCCCAAAGATAAAAATCCATAGGCGTTAAGTGAGGCGACCTTGGAGGTCATCTACCTTCAAACATATCAGTTGAAATTCGATAATTTTAATTTTTGCGATGAGCTGCCACTCCATCGAGTTGGTAGCAACAACGCCTTGAATCAGATACTGATAAACTGTTAACGAGGTCACTTACTACCATCTTCAAAATCCCCATATAAAGTTCACCATTCAAATTTGCATCATACACAAAATACGAAAATCTGTTGTCCTTCAAAAGTGCAAACACATTAAAACTGATATTTTGAGAATTTCTTTCCCTCTTAATATGAGGATGTTGGTTTGCCCAAAAGTTGAAATATTCCTGTAAAAACCCCCTCATTAGAAAAATTGGCCTTATCTGTCCAGATAATCCTTTTGAGAAAATAGGGATCCACTTGTGTTCTGAAAAGAAGAATCACGCACAATTCTATTCGAAGCTGTAGATCGCCAGTTTGTAGAGTTTGGACCAAAGAAAACTTATAAGTATGCAGTCTATGTTCAGAATTCTGTGAATACTAGTATAGGTAAATTCAGATCATGCTCTGCTATAGTCAATCATGCTAGTGGATTAATATCAAATTAGGTTAGAACGACAATTTCATTGTCTTCAATGTTGACTACAGGCGAAGAAAATGATGTCTTATTCTGCCGTCCTAGCCAAAAGTAGATTTGTAACGTATCTCTTCAATTTTTTAGCTGTCAAAGACTGCATATTTGGATATAATTCGTTAAATCTCCTACAAGTTCAACTCTCATTCCGTCTCTCATCTCAATGAATGAAAAATAAATTAAGTATTCGTTCATTTATGTAGCTAACCATTCTATTCGAATTGATTCGATTGTTAGCTAAAACAATAATAGTTTGTTATCTATATTCTTGGTTCTAGGATATATCTATGCACGTGACGGAATCTAATTCTCAAACTTCAAGAAATGTCAAATATTTCGAAAACTATTTAAATAGGTATATAGAATTTCCAACAAACTCACCTCACAAAGTCAAATATGAAACAAAATATAGGGTGTCCCATTTGAAAAATCAAAATGTCGGTATGTAACTCTATTATGGAATATCCTGTATCGTCTGAAATATTTTTACTTTGTGGTCACTATCGTAGCACTGTATATTACCGAACAAAAAAGAAACAAAATCGACGGTAAGATATGCCAAATCTTCCTTGGCGAATGTGGTGGACCACCCGGTAGAAAATTCTACCCATACCTGTTCAGCACTTTGCTCCTCAATAACAAGCTTAACCTCCAAGGACTGTCGAGTTTCGATGAACGCCGTTCTCTTCTGTTTATCTTCTATGATGTTGCATGTTATTCCCAGAATTATGGCTGTCAGAAGTAGAAAAAAATTCGAAGTGTACTGAAACAAAAGAAAACAAATATTTATGTATGAAAAACTTTTACAATGAATTTTAAATATTTCAATTACGTTCACTCTGTATAGATAATAATTTTATATAGGAATAGATCATGAGTGAATTATGCTTGATATTTTTTATTATTCAACGATATTGCTGATGGATCTATTTTAAGAAAATTCATTTCAATATAAATGTAACGAAACACTTTCATTTGGTTTCCACAGTATTTATTCTCCAAATAGTTCTTACAGCCACACATAAACTTATTTCGGCCCAATGTAAAATTAGCTTACAAATCCACAACTAAATTTTCAAATATATTTTTCAAAGCCAAAAATAAAACTCAAAAATTTGATAATTTATGACTGTATAAACTGAAATGTCCCAATTGTAACGGAATTTATATTGGTCAAACAGGAAGGTCGTTTGGAATTAGATATAAGGAACATCATTCACATTTTTGTGAAAACAAAACAGATTCCACTCCACCATCAATAACCGAGCAATTGAACCCAATTCTCAGATTAGAAATATTCTGCCAAACATACAGACAATAATCAAATATAGTTTCAAACTTTAATACTTTATTTGAAAAAATTCGACGACGTTTCGCTGCTTTATCAAGAATGTTTGTATTATAAACAAATTGCAAGTTGGATGAATTCCACACCGAGCCGTAATTGTTTTACCAGTGACGATAATAATGTAGGAGAAAGAGATTTTATATGTAAGGTGTCAAAGTTTTTAACGAAAGAATTGTATAGTGTTTTACTCAAATTATCAGATTTTTGTTTAAGATAATAATTGTGCAGAGATGCCAAATGTTTAATCTGATTATTACCTTTCATACTAATGTACAATATATATATATATATATATATATATATATATATATATATATATATATATATTCATTCATATATATATGCTGTGTCACCAAGCACAAAAAGGTATTGAACCCAATTATCATAATCCTTAGAAATATTCAAAGCCAAACATAATACAGACAATAATCAAATATTAGTTAACTATTTGACTGATTTATGTAATTCCCCAATATTTGGATTTTCAAGTTATCTATACAGGGTGTCTACTATAAAAGGTGCCAAACTTCAGAAGGTGATAGTACAAGTCATTTGCAACAAAAAATGTCCCATAACATTTTTTCGAAAAGTTGATAATTATCGAGTTATTTAACACTTCTTGATTTCACGAAATTTTTTGCTTCTCTCAATAAAAACAAAAATATCTCTGTTACTCTTACAGCTATATCAAATCTGACCATACCTTCGGAAAGAGCATTGAATTTGCTATAAGGTAGGTAAGTACTAATTGCAAAAAAAATTTGTATACTGGGTGTTGTAAAAGGCTAAATCAAAACATTAGGAAATGAACAAAATTAGTGGTATTTTCTTGTTAGCTGTACCACTGAAAACTGATCGATATGTAGCCTTTTTTTGGTGAAACTACTATATTCATCTAGTTTTCAAACGGTATATCAACTTTTGAGCTTACTCATTTTTTTACCAGCAATATCATGGGTAAGAGTAAGAGTAAGAACATTGAATTCTCTCATCTGTCGATCACAAATGAGCTAGTTTCATCGGAGCGTCTAAACAATTCCACAAATGACTTTTCAATAATAATAAGCGATAAGTAAATAACATATCTGGATATTGAATGTTTAAGAAACTAGGAATAATTAATTTTTCTCGAATTAGAAGAAGAAAATTAGAGAAAAGAATCGTAAAAGAATAAATCACAGAAGGCTTGTATTATATTAAGAATTTAACAGGAACTGTCATTCAATGAATTAATGAATTGAAGTTTATATTTTCCCTTTTCACGGTTCCATTTTCTTTTTCGAAAGAAAGAAAACAATTCTTAGTTTCTTAAATATTGAATATCGAGATATGATATTTGTTTATGGCTTCGCGAATGGAAATTCCCGTTCAGCGGTGTGGTAATATGCATTGCGCTTTCCAAACAGACACCAACCTTGCAGAAAGACATTTGTTGAAGTGTTTAGGCGCTCCGGTGACACTGGTTTATTCAGTGGTTTAAGAATTAGTGAAGGTGGTGCAAATGCTCATCAATGTAGATAAGTACCTACAATATTGCAGGCTGTTCGCGAGGAACCTTCAACAAGTACTCGGAGAATTGGTGCTATATTGATACTGCATTATTCCACGGTTCATAGAGTTCTCAAGCGAAATAATTTACATCCCTACCATTTGAGTAAGGTTCAAGACCTATTGCTAGTGGATAGTGAGGTGAGGTTGCAATTTTTGTAGGAGGTACATGAATAAATTACAGGAGTACTTTAAGATTTAAGACTTTTACCAAAGTTGGTATAATAAATTTGAGGTATTCCCATATATGGGATACAGAAAATCCTCATGACACTATTGTGTCACACTCTCAGCATGAGATTAGAGTAAATGTGTGCTTGGGGTTAAGGAGCTTATTGGGCCAGTTATACTTTCCGTTCGTCTCAATTCAAACGAATTTTCAAATCTATTAAATAACGAAATCATGAACGTTCTGGAAGAAATGCCTATAGCTACTCGGCATCACCTTTGGTTTCGAATGGACGGCTGCCGGCTGATAATTCTAGTTTGGTCCAGAACTGGATGACTAAGAGATTTGGAGAGAAATGGATGGGTCGATTCGGGCTGGTGAGATGGCCACCCAGAAACCCTGACCTTACGCCGCTTGATTTTTATGTGTGGGGCTAATTGAAGACTAATGTTTATAGAATTTCCTTTAATACTCGAGAAGAATTAATTGAAAGGATTCGAAACGAAATGAATCAAAAACACAAAGAGTAGTTAATAGTTTAAGAGAAAGATGTGTTAAGTGCATTCAGTTCCTGTTCATGTTTCATTAAGTAATATAAGATATTTGAATTTCGAATTTGATGTTCTAATTATTCTTACCTATGATATTGCTGCAAAAAAAACTGTTAGCTCAAAAGTTGATGAACCATTTAAGCCAGTTAAATGTAGTAGTTTTTATCAAAAAAAACAGGTACTTATCTATCAGTTTTCAGTGGTACAGCTAACAAGAAAATACCACTAATTTTGTTCATTTCACAATTTTTTCATTTAGCCTTTTACAACACCCGGTATACAAAATTTTCTTGCAATTGGTACTTACCTACCTTATAGAAAATTCAATGCTCTTTCCGATGGTATGGTCAGATTTGATGTAGCTGTAAGAGTAACAGAGATAATCTTGTTTATATAGAGAGAAGCAAAAATTTCGTAAAATCAAGAAGTGTTAAATAACTCAATAATTGTCAACTTTTCGAGAAAAAGTTATAGAACATGTTTTGTTGCGAACGACTTGTACTATGACCTCCTGAAGTTTGACACTTTTTATAGTAGACACTCTGTATATATAAAAGAAAGTGGTGTTAGTTACACTATTTATAACTCAGGAACGGCTGTACAGATATGGCTGAAAATTGGTGGGTAGGTAGCTTAGAGCCAGGAGACGGACATAGGATACTGTTTATCCCGTGCGACAGCGTTCCCGTGTGACTTGGACGTATGGATGACAATTTGAAAAAAAAAACAAAAAAAGAAAAGAAAGAAGTTTATAATACTTTAAAGAAGGCAACCTATGATGAAAATGTTGGTTTGTATTTCCTAGTTGCACCTGGTGGAATTGGTAAAACATTCCTCAGCCAGTCAGTAGTTTTTGCCACTGTTTGTGCGAGATCTAACATAGCGGTTGCAGTTGTTCGTTCTGGAATAGCATCCACATTATTAGAAGTATGCCGTACGGCTCCTTCAGCATTAAAATTACCGTTAAATCTTCAAACTATTGAAAAACCAACGTGTAATATTGCAAAACACTCAGCAATGGCCGAAGTTTCATCGGCATCGAAAATCATCATCTGGGACGAATGCACAATTGCCTCAAATCCTCGAATCTATGGCGCTATGTGAAGAAACTGCAGCTGTCAACAAACATGAGAGTTACATGGCTTAATGATACATCTGCTGAAGATTTCTCGGAGCAATTGCTGACTATCGGTTATGGTCAAGTACCTGTCGATGAATCGTGCGGATTGATATCATTTCCAAATAATTTCTGTAATTTTGTCTCATCAAAAGACGAACTCATCAATGATATGTTTCCAAACATTATTTCTAACTACAAAAATTATGAATGGATGATTGAGCGGGCAATTTTATCGGCTAAGAATAAAGATGTAGATGACCTAAACTACAAAATTCAAAATACGACCATTGAAACAATGCATTCATTCAAATCTAATGACCTAATGAAGCCACCAACTATCCAATTGAATTTTTAAACTCCTTGGATGTACCTGGCTTACCACTTCACAATTTACGCCTAAAGGTTGGCTCCATAGTAATAATGCTTTGAAACATAAACCATCCAAAACTGTGCAACGCTACGCGTTTGGTGGTTATAAAATTGATGAACAAGGTCATTTACGTGACGATACTGAAAGGAAAATTAAAAAGTGAGGTTAGGTTAGATTTCTTAGTTCTCATTCCGAGGATCCCGACGATGTTAACCGATATGCCGTTTGAATTTGAAAGACTTCAATTTCCGATCCGTCTTGCATTTGCCATGACCATTAACAAATCACAAGGCCAATCCTTAAAAGTTTGTGGTTTGAATCTAGAACATCCATGTTTTTCCCATGGTCAGTTATGTGTGGCATGTTCACGGGTCGGAAGACCATCTGCGTTGTTTGTTTGTGCGCCTGATAATAAAACAAAAAATATCGTGTATCACAAAGTACTTAAGTGAAGACCTATGTACTGAAATACAGAAATAAAGAATGATTAATGTAGGTACTGAATTTATTTTGTATTTTTTCTAATAAATATATAAATAAGAATTCCAAAATCTGCCTTTAAGTCGGAACAGAGTTCGCCAAGTCAGCTAGTTTACAATTATAAATTAGTACCCAATATATTAATCTCTAATATGTATTTTACCTGTTCTGTTAACCCATTTCTCTGTTCCCATATATAAGAAAATTGATAACTTTGTATTTCAGTTTTAAACTAATACTTGTCTGATAATTAGCGAGAGCTAGAAATAGCTATAGCATTGAATAAATTTTTCCCATCTTAAACAGTGATACTTTTTACGTAGTAATATTCACCCTCCTCATAAAGCTAGTCTATAGTTTTCTTGTTAACAAAAAGAATAAACAGAATAATAATGATTTATTTCTTTTGCGTGTAGCTGTGAAACACATTAATTGTTTTTATTCTAAGTGTGTAAATTCTTTGGAAAGATAAGGCAAACAAATATAAGTTATATCAGACAGAGATAGACTCTACTTAGATACTAAATCGGTCGGAATTCTGCCTGATGAGAAAGAATGATACAAACTAACCTAATATACATTGTGTTTTGTAAGAATGAAAGTCAGGCGCATTTTCTTAATGGCATGAAGAACATAAAACAGGATCATATGGTTCAATAATATCCAACAGTCACGGTTATAACGAAAATGAAAATTCTCTTCAATATCACAGAGAGCTAGACGTTAAACTTTTGAAATCCGTTGGAATCTTCTAAGTTCAGAAACATAATACACAATTCATTTTAAACGAGCAGTCTGACCTGATACACTTCCCTCTGCTAGTAATATTGTAAATAACATGCTAGATATAGGCACTCTGAACTTTACGAGTGTAACTTGGAAATGGAAATCTGATACATTTTCAACATGGGAGTATAACGGATACTAATATTGAAATGTTTTGACATTGAGCTTATCGGTGATTACTTTATGGATATATCAGCCAAAGGAAAGCAGCAAAGTTCCAAACAATGTATGATTTAAATACTTTTCAGGAGAAAAACATCAAAGAAATAAACGAACTTCGAGTCCATAACTGCGTCACCCTTACGACAATATTACAAAGCCACCAGATTAATTACAGCATCTGAATCAATTTTTGTACAGGGTGTTTAGGAAACTCACTACAATATTTAAGGAGGTGATTGTTATAGTCATTTCATGAAATGAGTTCATATAAACTCCTGTCCGCAAATACTTCATTAACGATTTGATAATTTGACTGAGGAGGTCGTTACTTGATGAAAATCGATATACATATTTCAATGAAATAAAACTATGGTATTTAGATTTTTACTATATAAACAAAACTATGACCGGTTTCACCACACTGTGGCTTCATCAGATATATACAAACTTATATTGGTAATTCTAGTCTAAAATTAAAATCATTCCTCTCGCATTTAAATTTCAATATAGCATTCCCAACTGATAATTCTTTAGACCGATATATCAAAAACTGCAAATCTAAAATTGATAAAAGTAATAAATCCGGTGTTTATAAACTGTCTTGCAGGGATTGTAATAGAATTTATATTGGCAGAACTTTCAGAAATTTCAAAGTTTCATTATCCGAGCACAAACGTAGTTTTAATTATCATAAATCAGATTCCTTTATTCTAATCACTTACTCGAAGAAAACCATAATTTTAATGATAATTTCAAAATTTTACACAATGAAAATAACAGACAAAAACTCAATCTATTGGAAATTTTAGAGATCAACAAAGAAAAGAATTCAGGTAGGTTAGGTTAGATTTAATAATAGTCTATTAGATCTAAATCCTTCTCCTTTACTCAATTTTTCAATTCATAAAGTAAGCAACTCCGATGGGTTTTCCGACATACTTCTTCTACCTTTTGTAATATTAAGTAGGAAATAAGACTAATATATAAGGAATAACTCTGTTCATTAGTTTGTATCTATCTGATAAAGCCACAGTGTGATGAAACCGGTCATACTTTTGTTAATATAGTGAAAATCTGAATACTTTAGTTTTATTTCAATGAGAATACTTCAGTAACGATTTACAGGGTGTTTAAATTTAATCGGAAGAAGCAGTCAGATTTTGATTCTTCGTGAACCACTTGAGTTATTAAGGTCTAATTTTGGGGGTATACACAGCGCAGGTCGCTTTTGATTTTTTCAAAAATAAAGAATATTGTTCAATTTTACAATTATTTTTCAAGAAATGCTCTCTTGACATTTTTTGTACGACGCCAAGTTTTTGATTAAAAAAATGTTGAAAAGAAAAAGAAATATATACCTACCTGAATACAGGTATGCAACCCTACCTGCACAAGTCTCGCACAAATCCGCATACAGATATAACAATCATACTTATTCATCAAACTCTTCAGGTTATTGGTCACATTAATTACCAAGATAAGGTTAAAGGTCACGAACAACAACCCCTTCTGGTCATTGCCGATTCTCCTTCACAAACACCTTCAATACCACCCTCTTAGCATTCCTCGCCAAACTCCTTCACGAAGGACAATACAAGGTCACGGACAACCACCATTTACCATCATCATCGAGAACTGGGTGGCATGTGTCATGATAACCCGCTTGCTATACTACTTCCATACATTTCAATGTACGACACGTAGTCTTCGATTTAAAGAACATTCGTAGTGTATTTCTTTTTATCATTAAATAACCTATGTTTGAAAACCAAACGTTTGATTCAAGGACATAACAAAGACTTCTGAGTATCACCAATAACTCTCAAAAAATTACAAAAAAGTTCAAAGAGACCTCTTCCAGCTCGGATGCATTCCAGTCTTCTCCTCAATGATGGGCGAACTATTTTTAGAACACCAGGGTCTGTCCTTATCGAGTTGCACCCAGCGCTGATTCAATTCCTTAAGTTCTCAACGTTCGCCACGGGATAGTGTAAACCAAAGACAAATTAATCCACTGGGAGAAATCGAGAGGGTTTAAGTCTGGGGACCGTGCAGGTCAGAATTGAAGTCCACTTCGACCAATCCAGTGATTCATATACTCTTGAGTTAGGAAGTCACAAGCAAGCTGACTGAGATGAATAGGTAAACCATCTTGCAAAACCTCATCGTTTGTCTTACGGTCAAAGGTACATCCTCCAGAAATTCTGGAAGCGTGTGTTTCCGTAGGTCTCCCTGGTAGAAATTTTGGTTTAATTAGCGAGTCACCCACAATGGCGATTCAAACGTTCAACGAGAACTGATGTTGAAATCGATCAACATATGTTTGAAGTGGATTTTCTCCACATCACATGTGGGCAGGAAAATTGGTGAGAAATACTTGTACGCGTTGAAGGTGGAATGGATACAAAAAGTGTAATGTAGAATTAGCCAAACAGTTTCATTTCTGACACCTATAGCGTCAACAATTTTTCGAGTGGAGTTACCAGAATCGTCTTGAATTATTGCAAGAACTTCATTTTCTAGCTCTAACGTTCTTACTTTCCTTTTTGCTTTTTTCATGTAAGCGTCGACGAATGCTTTCAAAAGCTTTTATATCGGGAGCAATACGGTTTGAAATTCATTCGATGTACAACCGCCGAGATTGTTATGCATTTTCGTCAGCACCTCCATACATGAAGTACCTACATGTCGGTCATCTATGCATTCGTATAACGATTGATGATCATGTGGGTGTTTCAATTTCAACGAGAGAAATACGCCGATGGCTTCGGTGCCCTAGGCCATAAGGTTTACAGGAAATCCGCTTGTCGTCTTTACGATAGCAAATGTTGATCAAGTTCTGAGAAACACATTTGTTCTTGAAAACTTTGGTAGTAATGTAACGCGAATCAGGAAATTGGACCCTGGCAGAATGTGCTCGAGTCCAAGATGGCCTAGGATAGACGTACTAGCCAAAGAGTTGCGATGTGCCATTCAACTCCTTCCAGAATGATTCGCAAGTACAAGGACACTAGTAGCAATAAAATGAGACCTGGGCAAGGACAACTTCGAGCAACAGCGATGATCTATAGCAACTATTAAGTCAGTCATTTCCAAATGCAGCTTCTATAGAACAAGGGAGTGCAAATACTGAAGGAATTCAGTTCGAAGGCTCGTATCGCAAGTGTAGCACATCGAAAATCTTGATTCAATTCTGCCAGATAACATATTTTTGTTAAGAAGCTGATTGGGAGAGAACTCTGTTAACAGATGTGTCTAGATTTGGTCTCTTCCATCAAAATCGACGTTCTGTAGTGTACAGACGACAAAATGAGAGACATGCTCAGTGTTACTATTTACTTCTTTTTTTTCGAGGATCAATAATGGTGTGCGGAGGAATTTCTTTGAACCCCTGCACTGATCTAGTCATTAAAAATAATGGAACCCTGATGGCTCATAGGTACGCCACAAAAATTCCAAAAGAACATGTAGTTTCATTGGTGGTGAGTATAGATGACAACGCCAGACTTGACCAAATCCATATCGGTAGTAACTTCAAGATCACAGAACAATAGAGTGGTCTGCACGACATCCAGACCCCAATTCCATCGAACATGCCTGGGAAATTTCAATAAAAGATTGATAAGCCAGTAAAGCTAGCGATCTTTCTTCTCCGAACAGACTGATCGAAATTTAGAATAAAATGGATCAAAATGCTATAAAATCATTGATTTTTATTGTGACTTTTATGCAGTAATTGTAGCCAGGGTTGAAAATATCAAGTATTAGCAGGTTTTGGGGACTGGGTGTTCTGTATGTTTCATTAATTGTATTATTTTAATTTCTATAAGTGCAACTTTTATTTCGATTATTGTCAATCAGTTTTCAGTGTTGGTGAATCATTGGAAAAATAGTTCTTCAACACGTCTAAGCTTATTCGGAATATATTTGAATTTTCGATTATATGCGTCAATTTCTTGGCGAAGTGTATTTCAACGGACATCAGAAAGATTCATTGGATCTCAATACTAATTTTGAATTACATTGGAAAAGCAATTTTCCTAATTATTCAACAACAAATGTAAACAACTTGAAATAACGTCCCTTTGTACCTGTATTTCAATTCAATTTTGCGATGGAAATTGTAATAGTTGTATCATGGTAGAAATGGTTTAGATACATTATTATCATTGTACAACACCCACTTGCGGTGAAGCTCTCTATGTAATGATTCTGGATTCAATTTCGACAGACTGTTCGAGTTGAGTGCTCTATAATGCACTATATGTGCAACGATATAAACATTAAGTTAGTTTGCTAGCCTAACGATGTTGTTTTCAATAATAAATTCATTACGCCACCGAACGTAGGCGATGTGGATAATGAACACAAGGAGGAAATGGAAATACGAGATTTCTAGAAAAAGCATGTTGTTTGGCAGAAATTAAATTAATGATGAAAATGGTAACCTGTCTTATATACAGCGTGAATTATACTGCCTCGGAATAGCCATTCAAGATTATTACAAGGTATAAATGAATAATTGCTATAGATTTCACGGAGTGATACCTCAAGCATCATGATGAACAGTTCCCATTTATATGTCCTTCTATATCCCTAGAACTCTTTTTAAGTTTGCCCACGAGATTTCAATTTTTTTTCTTCAAATTGATGTTTAATCTTTTCTATTCCTTGCATTTTTTCCATATCTGCCACAGTTTTTGTGAGAAAGAATTGTCAACTTCATGTGTCTGGTGGAAACATAATAATCGTTCGGTGATTTATTTCACTAGTAGACGGCTGTCACATTGGTCTCTTCTATCGACAACTCTAACGTAATTGTTATTAATTCACTGTTGTTGATATTTCCCTGACTGGCAGTGATAGTTGCAGTGATTCTTTCGAATTTTCATTGAGATGGAGCCTGTATTTTGCAGGTGATTATTTCTTTTCGTAACACACAATTATGAATTTCACCGAAGATTTCATATATCAATTATAATGATATGCGAAATTCACTGTTATACTATATGTATGCACACATTGATGGCTCTTATTCAGGAAACGAAGAGTGTATCGAAGAATTAGTTCCTTTTGAAAAGAATATTCAATATTCTTAGGATCAATATTGTTCCTAAATGGAAGTCTTCTATGTGTACACATATAGCGAAAAATTACTCATATTGTAATTATTGAGATATTATATATACCTGGTTAACAGCCTAACAAGTACTTGTAGCATTATTTTTTCGACAAATCGCATCTTGCAGGCACACTCTGTATTGTTGCGATAGATTGTCAAACAAGTATGGCTTTCTTATAATGCAATGTTGCCAACTCTGTTTCCTATTGCTTCGTGGCATTTCAAATATACAGCGTAGTTCTCGTATCTGTTAATTTACTCGTCACTTATTTTGAGAATAGGAAACTCTGTGGTTGTCAAACAATAATTTTGAATAAGAAAGAGTCATTTCAAAATCTGTGTGACCCCAACGAAGTTAGTAGATGCGGGTAAGGGAGCGGAAAATTCAGAAAATTTCGTATTCAATATAAATAGAAATCAAGATGGAAGAAATGCAGTTGTCTCGAATTCGATGTTTTTGACTTATTTTTGGAAATAACTAACAACGAAAGCCTACAGCAGGAAAACAAAGTCATTCAATAGTTAAAATTGAATAAAATATCGAATTCTGGTTGACCTGTTGCAAAATTTATTCTTTGAATGTAATAGATATAATTATATTCTTATGAAAAAAAAGAGGATTTACAAAAATTCGAATAACTGTAATTACAATAAATGATTAGATCTATAATTTTCGTGTGTGTCAAAAAAACATAAGTGTGAGTTCAGGAAATGTAACAGGGGAGACCATACTATATTGCGTATGATTCGATAAACGAGTGAAAAAAATGAAGAAAATACTCGTTTCCCTGTCGCTATTGCACTAGCAATAGCTTGTCTGTTCATGTTGTGTTAGTGTCGTGTGTATATAAAGAGTACCAAAAATTTTCCTGCTTAGCAGCTTCAATTCTCATCTTGCTCTCTATGATTTCCAGACGAAGACAATGGTGAAAGAAAGGGGGTTTGGACAGGAATATGTAACAATGGAAAAAGAAAGCCAGCAGAAAAATATTTCAACAATCATACCTGATTCTTATATGTCTAAACTCACTAGAATTTGAGAAAATATTTTACATAGCAAGCAAGGCCATAAAAGGACTAAGAAGATAATCAGAAAGTACATAACCTGCGATATTTCCTCTTTCGCGGAGATGTTCTTTCTTCGCAGTGTGAGTCTCCTGAAACATAATCACTTCCTTGTTCTTGCTTGCCAATTTTGAGGTAAAATCACAAAACTCCTTCAATATTCAAACTCAACAAAACAATTCCCTCTCTGTTTGACCGAGAGAGTCCCGATGGCCAGTTTCGGTCTTCTAAGTGATGCCGATTATGATATATAGATGTTATAGAATCATTATGAACCCATTAATTTGGGTTGACATCTCTCATATATTATCTATTCGTGGATCTTGTTTAATTTAGAAAACTGCGAAAAATTTTGACAGTCGTTTTAAAAAATATGAATGTAGTAGGTACTCAAGCTGTATGAAGATGAAGAACTAAAAGCACAAAAATTTTACCAAATCTATTGGAGAATCAATGTATGAATAAACTCTTTTATTTATTAGAATAAGTAGACTTATGAATCTTTTCAATTTAGGTAGTAAATTCAATGATGCATTATGGCGAATGCGCCAGGACTTGTAAGGAAGAAATTCATCCTACTTTCGAGAGTATATTTGAATGCACTTCGTCAAACTTGGGACAACGGGGGTGACATTCGAAGATTGGGGGGTGGGTAAGGAGGAAGCTAAATAAGGTCAGGATGGCTTGAAAAATTGAGGATAATACGTCCAGTTTTTATTTAAATTGAAACAAGATTCCAAGTCTTTTATGTTAGGAATATTTGTTCGGTTATCTTGTCAAAGTTGGGACTGTTCTTTATCGTTTTTCTGTGAATGGATATTGAAGCTAATCCGTTGAGTCGGTCGGAAGTCTTCGTGGATCTTAGCCATGATTTATCAGGCGCAGAGTGCTGAATGTCCGTATAGTATAGCCTGACGCAAGCAAGGAAAAAATGCTATTTGCTGAAATGCAGTCTCAGAGTTTACTTCAACAACTTTCCTCCCAGCCCAATTTAGCATTTACAACCCTAGTTCAGTGTAGAGTGTATTGATTTCAAAAAACTTCCCCACTTCTAGAAGCGCATCGCCAGATGTTGTTTCATATTGTAATGTTCTGGGATGGAGCCTCTCAAAAGCGAATGGCAACTTGAACTGGTCAGAAAACCATGTTGGAAGTAATTGTAGCAACAAGTCTATATATGGAATGAAGACGACCACTCTGAAGTAGTTTGCTGTTGAAGTTGTGGGTGAGTTGTCCCGAAGAGTTTGTTTCACGACTGTTCTTTTATTTAACTTCATTGTTGACGGTCTCAGACTTGCATCGGCGGTCACAAATCATGTCCATTATAATCTGTATTTGATCTTTAAACTGGAGCAATTCAGTATCTACCCCCTACATAACATTAACAACTGGCTCAAAATAAGATGAATACTCCACTTCTAGTCGCTGCATCTGGAAGGTTTGTTTGCGATTAGCTGCGTTGCTGTCCGCTGAAATCTCTAGCAGTCCATAGATGATCGGCGAGAAGATTTCCTTGAAAAGCCGAATGCTTTCATTCTAGTGATCATCGTGTTTAACATGGAAGGGGTTGAGAAGGAGCATACATTCTCCTCAGAGATGATTCATGGAAAAATTGTATAATGTCTTTGATGTTTTCAATTGTGTTTTTTACTTCTGAAACGTTCTTAACGAGCTTGTGACTAACAAAATGGAAGAACAACAATGTTGGTAGATATTCTCGTAGACGTTTCTGCAATCCATCTTCCTTACCTGCCATTGTTAAGTAGCTATTGCAGCTCTGAGCTACGCATTTCTGATGATGATCTTCAAGAGTTTTGAGAAACAGCTTAATCGATGATGCAATTTTTTTCACTTCGATGAACTTGAAAAACTCCTCTCTAATTTGGTCAGTTAATTAACTGACGTAACTTCGACGAAGAATCTGAGATTGATTGATAACTGTTCTTTCTAGAATATATCACAGCTCTCATCTGCTATAATTCCGTAGAATACTTTGAAGCTCGTCCACAATTATGTCTCGTGTAAGTTCGCCACATGTTTTTTCTATTACTTCATCTTGAATATGAGGCGATGAATACGATACATTTTTGCACATTTTTCCAGATGTGTTTTCAATGGTGTATTCCCAGAATCAATTTTCAGCCAGATCAAGTCTTGGAGTTATATAACCGCAGAATTTTCCAAGAAGTTATGAACAGCTTCATCAGCTTTTTCATGCCTAAGAAAAACATTTAAATCATGAGAGAATCCTTTACCCCTCGCAATGTAGGGTGCAAAAATAGCACACAGTATATGCATAGAGGTCCTTCAACTTCAGCGGTGAATAGTCTTTAATCCACTTGTCTTTGTCTGTTATTTACCAGGATTGAATATAGTTTTTCCTCAAATCATATATATCGTGTTTCACGCATCAAGGACGATAATAAGTTATATTGTTTGTAAGCCTTCAATTTCTTAAAATTTAGAAATTCCAAATCAGAAGGTGATAGGGGAACCAAAAGTGATCTCTAATCCTCTTATAACGAATGATTTCGTCTGAAGAAGCTACGGTGTAGTGAAACGCGTTACGAATCAAAATTATTCAGTTTAATTCCTCAAAAAACATTACTTGTTTTTATCATTGATAATGGAATTCTACCAAGTAAAAGAATCCCAAATTCAAATATTTACGCCACTTCTTCGTATCTTCGTTGAAGTCTACCTCCTGCCACCCCCCTACCACCCCTTCTACTGTCCTGTTTAACTGTGAATGTATATAAGAGAATAAGTCAGATATTGGATTATCCTATTCTGAAAATAACTCATTATTTGAAGATTTAAGAGTTTTGACAGTTCCAACAAAAATTCAAGCTCTAAATGATTTTTAGGAAGATAAGCCGAAAAGAAATTCTATCTATAGTAGGACGTTTCCGTAAAAAACTTTGTTTCATTAACTTTTATCAGCAAGCGGGTTTTCTTTCAGGATTGTCGTAGAATTCAGAAATAATGAGTAACGAGGATTATCATCAATGTCAGTTCGGTCTCGAATTTCCCGATTTAGATTGAAGCACTCGGTGAGGGCGTTCTGGATCGATCGTTCGCCTTGAACTCCAGTTATAATAAATCTTTAAGTTTGATGCCGTAAAATTTATGACTTCATATAGATCATTATTCATGGAATCCACATCGGTTAGGTGTAACCCGATATCTTTCCAGACAATAAATTTTCGAATTGATTCAAGAACTTCCTCGTTCGATTGAGTACGATTCACAATAAACCTCTGCAAGTATATACGTAAATATTTTAATTTAACATTCTGCTTGATTCTCCCGTTTTGTATTTTCAGGTTTTAAATGCAGCCTCAAAATGAAAGCTCTTTAATAAATGCATCTGTATATTGTTTGTTTTGGAATATACAGGGTGTTATATAACAGTACGTCATAACTTGAGGGAATTAATCTATGTGCAATTTTAAGAGAAAAAAGATCATAGGTCCGCAAGAGTTTTGTTACGGAGCTACAGGGTGTTGTAATTTCCGGAAGAAATTAGTTTTTTGTTCAAAAATACTGCAGTTTTTGAGACATTCAGTCCAGATTTGGATTGCAAGCTATGTTTCAGAGTCTCCATCTTTACATGTCCTAAATTTTAACTAGAATCTACAAGGTGTTTTCTTTCCAAAGACATATATTCTTTTGCCCTTCCAAACTTTTTTGCAGTACGCCACTGATCAACGTTCAATCCATTTTCGTCATCTTCGTTCAATTCAGAAACCTTTTTGACACCTGTAATTTTTTCGTTTCTCCGACCGTTCTCGAGTAAAAAACCATTAAACGATGGTATGCATTCGCTGAACTGAAAGCACTCCTACTTAAAAAAATGACTAGTAGGCTTTGATTTTTTCATTTATTTATTCATTTGTTTTTCATTTATTTATTCATTTGACAGTTGGTAAAGTCTGCTGAAATTGTTTATTGAATTAACGATTAGTTTTAAGATATTTGAAGTTATTGCTGTAAGAAATAATGGCTAATTTTACTAACGCCAAATTGCCTGATATCCATTACATGTATGGTCTGGCTGACGGAAACACAACAGAAGCTAGGCGATTATATTCAAATCGAGTAACACCAGACAGGCGAACATTTTCAAATATCCACAGAAACTGGTACTTTTACTGCAAATAATCATTTGAAAGGTGCAGCTCAAACTATGAGAACTCCAAATATTGAGGAAGCAGTTTTGAATTGTTTTGATTTGAACCCTTATGTGAGTACAAGAAAAATTGGAAATCAGTTGAATATTTTATATGTTCTGGTTTGAAGGATTCTCCACGACTCTAGTTCCTCGAGATTTTCGTTCAAGACTGAATTTCTGATGATGCTTTTTAGATAAAATTATATCAAGCATCCAAAGAGAAAATGCAAGAAAATCACGAGGTCATAGTGCCTGGCCTCTTTGTTTATGATATGATATAAGAGCTGTTCTTTTAGAATGGCAAATATGGTCATATCATATCATAAATTAAGTTTCCGTTGAAAACGATAATCGCTCACAAAACAAACCTTGTAATTATCTAGAACGGGTGCAATGAGGGGTTTTTCACTTATCTTGATATTGATAGTACTAGGTTACACCTCCATGACAAACGAACCTCTAATCATTAATAGAAGTCGATCTGTACGTCTACTTTATGTTAGATCAGTGGCCGATTTGATGCTCCAAAAAGAAGAGAGCAGAATTTTGTCAATGCTGAATTCTTGTGTTGGACAATCAAGAACATCGTTCAATAAGAAACTCACGTCTATTTACTAATACCAGTATGAGCTATTATCTCGCTAAACAAACATAGATTAAATCTCACCCAAGTCACAGACCTCCACAAAATCCTTCCAGCGCATACGCTTGTCCGCCTTTATCCACTTTGTCTTCTTCCAGTTTCCTTTTGGTTTTAGGTCTTTTCAGCCGTGCTTGTCTCGTTATGTTTTGCGCAGCTCATTTAGTTTGTCTAACCTGTACCCTTACAATTGTCTATATGGTGTCTAGGCAAATTTTACCCAGATTAATCTCAAGCTATTACAAACGCTCAGCTTGGGAAACTTTTCACTTGTTACAAAGAAGCACAGCTTGGTGTGCTCCTAATCTAAGCGCGTTCATTTCAACAGAAAAATTTCGGCAGCACCTACCTCAGAATATAATTGAAGCTCCCCTTGGCGTTCTGCGTCTTTCCATGGAGGCATTAGGAAAGGAGATCCGGTTGGGAGAGACTTTGATGAATGGGTTTTATTACGGACATGATTTCAGTCAGCATTATCAATGCTGAATGCATGTGTTGCACAATCAACAACAGCCTAAAAAAAGACGCTTGCGTCTAATTAACAATACCAGTATGAGCTATTATCTCGCTTAACAAACATAGGTAGCTACAGAAGATAAAACATTACGTGTAAAAAAAATTGACTTGAACCTACCCACTAACGTATAAAGAATGTTCAACGGCTAAGTCATACAACATTAACTATGATAATAAAGAAATCGCAATAAGTAACCTTGGACTTGACACGACTTTGTCTGGATTTCATCTCTTTTTAGAGATAAACAATCAGCTCCATCGAGACTTGGCTAGTTTTACAGAATGGTATATTCTATTAAACAGATGGCTGTATGCCATAATTTGAGATAATAATAGCGTACTAAATATGTTCACGTATAGTAATGAAAAATTAATTGCATGAAAGAACATAAGCCTATGAGACCGTCATTCATAATTGCCTGAAAATGATTATTATCACAATATATTCTGTAGTCGTGATATATTAAGAAAACTTTGATTGAAAGGAAAATATATCAATCGATCTGAACATACACAAATTTTGACATTATCAGCTTTTGCTTTCAGTATTCAAACTGGTTATATTGTCAGGAACTTTCTTCGCAAGGAGGAAATTCAGAATCTCAGTCACGTACCACCAAATTCAATTTTATACCGGTTTTTGTATTATAAACCAAAAACAATGATACATATTTATACGAGAGATCATATGAATTCTGAATTCCTTCAAGTTTGTGTCGAATTTTATTAGGTAGTATGTAATAACCTTTTTTTTCTTAGAAAAAGATATTGATGTAGTAAATAGAATTTCAAACAATTTGTGCTTTAGAAACAAAGATATGCTAGTTTATTCTTGGTTCTCATCACCTCAGACATTTATTAATTCAGAAATTTCCGTACATAAGATTTGTAAGGACCTGAGTATGAACCTTCTCTTTGATACTTTTGATCATCTCAAACTTACATAAATACCAGAAATTATCATATCAACAGAAAACATTCAACGAATGACTTTCAAACTTTGCGACTGCAGGAGCCTAAAGTATTCGAATACGCCTTCAACTTTAAAAACACGTACTTAATAAATTTCATCATTTGAAACTTTCTTCTCTTATTAACTTTCATGAACAGACTTTCGAGTTTCGTCTACGATCCATTCATTCCCGATTTGAACTTTCGATAGAGAATTCTCAAGAAGTATCTAATAAAACTGTCTGAAAAATTTCAGTAACCGAATAAGCCACGGAGAATTGCTTCAATGTCATAGATATTAAAATGTTTTTTGAGTTCAATTGATGAATATTTTTATTTTTCGTATTTGCTTTTTACATTTATTGAATAAGATATCATGGAAAAATCGTCCAATATGTTTTGTATTTATAAAAAGGACTTGCAACAGTCCGATTTCTTGAATTAATCATTTATATGTTTCAAACTTAGTTTTCATAGTTTTATTAATAATTCAATCTCATTTCCTCAAGTTGAATATTCAAACAGTTTGAAATTCGAATCAAGAATCTATAGGTAATGATACCCAATGATAATTATAGTTATATGCGTAAGGTGTCGCTTGTATTGATCTGGGTGGTTCACCGGTTCATTGTAAGTCATTACTTGAAAGAAGATCGTTTTCTCGTTTTTTGGGAGAACGGAAAGCAGTACTCATTCTATGTTTCATGTCCACTTTATTGTTGTGAAGAGGATAATTTTGCTTTTTCATTGTTTTTTGAAAATCAATAGTTTTTCATAGAACCGAGTCTATATAAGTTCGGAATTCATTAGATTCGCTCTCTTTCCATTTAGAAATCTTCGGAATCGTTTGTGATTTGATTGAAGCTATGTTGTCGCGATTGGAGTGAATAATTTTCAGTAAGAGGAATTGAGTATTCTTCAGATTTTCTGGATAAATTCCAATCGTCTAAGGCATTGTAAGTAGTCTTAATTTAGCCGGATTTCCTCGACAACGAATTCAATTAAAGAGTGGAGAGATTTCGAATTTTCTTTCGTTAACCTAGATAGATATCTAATATTACAAGGGTAAGTCAAATTCATTCTGTTCATTTTAAAAATATATGTTCGAGAGATATGGTATTTTTTTTTCACCATCAAGATATTTTACTGTCACGAGTTTTCATCTTTATGCCAAACCTTGATATTTCACGACTGGGGTAACCATGTCTTTAGGCAACTAGTCTTGTCAGCTAGGGCAGTTACCTTAAGAACCATATTCAGCCAATCAAGTAAGCTGTAAGATACAGGAATACGAATAATTGCGATTCGTAACGCGTTTCACTACACCGTAGCTTCTTCAGACGAATGATTATGCAGAAAAATGTAAATGAGAATATAACTATAAATGTTCTTGAGTAATTAAAAGCTTATTGGTTGCTTCTTCTTAAGTGGTTATTTATGACAGGTATATCCAATAAAATTAAGGAATAGATTGCTCCCGAAAAGATTCAATAGAGGTGAAGGGCTTAAATCGACTTATTCATTGATGAGTCTACCTGAGTGTTTGTATTTATTTATTTCTAAAGTTTCCCAAAGATCTACCTTCAATATTTATTATCTGTATGCAAAATTTCAAACTGTGGGTCGAAAAAATGATTATTTTCTAAGAGATGATTCGCGTAATTTGAATCTGATTTTTATTTGAAAAACTGCGTTTATGTTCCGATATTCTAATATTAAAATTTCTATGTGTTCTACCAATGTAGAAATTATCACAGTCATTGCAATTCAATCTATAAACACCTGATTTATTGTTTTTACCTGGTTTGGTTTTATTATTTTTCATATATTTGCCTAAATTATTATTAGTTTGGAAAGCTATGTTGAAATTATTGCTACTTAAGAATGATTTCAGTTTCTCACTTGTAATGCCAACGTAGGTTAAGGTGTTGAATTTTTGTTTCAATTTATCGACAGGGTGAACTTCATTCAATGCGATTCTACTTCGTTTTTTATTTAAAATATTATTTATTAGTTTGGGATTGTAACCATTATTTTTGGCTATTTGTTTAATCAAATTTAGTTCTTTGTTGAAATTTTCTGGTGATAGCGGGATGTTAATCAATCTATGAATAAAACTATTGAATGCTGACATTTTATGTTGATATGGATGACACGACGAGTTATGTATTATAATATCTGTATGTGACGGCTTATGGTAAATTGCGAAAAGATGTTTTCCATTTTCATTCGAAATTGTTACGTCTAAGAAATTCATCGAATTATTGCTTTCTATTTCGGTTGTGAATGCAATTTTTGGATGTAATGAATTTATATGATTTTCGAAAATTTTATTATATTATTAGGTTTATGAAGTTTTAAAACTTCATAAACCTAATTACCCTATTAGACCTGTTGTTTCTTATGTAACGGCACCTTCGTTCAAACTTTCAAAATTCCTCAACGACTTGCTGATAAAACATTGCAATTTTAAATCTGAATTTTCGGTCAAAAATTCATACGAACTTATTGCCAATATCAAAGATACCACTATACCACCTAATTCCAAACTTATTTCTTTCGATGTTAAGAATCTATTTCCCAACATTCCTCCAAAAGATACGTATTACTTAGTTGAAGAATTATTAGAAAGGAATCATGTCAATACTATCATTAAATCAGATATTCTTTCATTATTAAAACTTTGTTTAGATCAAAATTATTTTCATTTCAATTACAAATATTATACTATTGAAGACGGCTTGATTATGGGCAATCCGTTAAGTCCTTTGTTAGCTGAAATTTTCATGAATAATTAATTCATAATCATCCACTCAGTAAATATTGTTTATACTGGTATCGCTATGTAGACGATATCATTATTTGCTTCACAGGAACATACAGACAGTTAAAAATTTTCGAAAATCATATAAATTCATTACATCCAAAAACTGCATTCACAACCGAAATAGAAAGCAATAATTCGATAAATTTCTTAGACGTAACAATTTCGGATGAAAATGGAAAACATCTTTTCGCAATTTACCATAAGCCGTCACATAAAGATATTATAATACATAACTCGTCGTGTCATCCATATCAACATAAAATGTCAGCATTCAATAGTTTTATTCATAGATTGATTAACATCCCGCTATCACCAGAAAATTTCAACAAAGAACTAAATTTGATCAAACAAATAGCCAAAAATAATGGTTACAATCCCAAACTAATAAATAATATTTTAAATAAAAAACAAAGTAGAATCGCATTGACTGAAGTTTACCCTGTCGATAAATTGAAACAAAAATTCAACACCTTAACCTACGTTGGCATTACAAGTGAGAAACTGAAATCATTCTTAAGTAGCAATAATTTCAACATAGCTTTCCAAACTAATAATAATTTAGGCAAATATATAAAAATAATAAAACCAAACCAGGTAAAAACAATAAATCAGGTGTTTATAGATTGAATTGCAATGACTGTGATAATTTCTACATTGGTAGAACACATAGAAATTTTAATATTAGAATATCGGAACATAAACGCAGTTTTTCAAATAAAAATCAGATTCAAATTACGCGAATCATCTCTTAGAAAATAATCATTCTTTCGACCCACAGTTTGAAATTTTGCATACAGATAATAAATATTGGAAGGTACATCTTTGGGAAACTTTAGAAATAAATAAATACAAACACTCAGGTAGACTCATCAATGAACAAGTCGATTTAAGCCCTTCACCTCTATTGAATCTTTTCAGGAGCAATCTATTCCTTAATTTTATTGGATATACCTGTCATAAATAACCACTTAAGAAGAAGCAACCAATAAGCTTTTAATTACTCAAGAACATTTATAGTTATATTCTCATTTACATTTTTCTGCATAATCATTCGTCTGAAGATGCTACGGTGTAGTGAAACGCGTTACGAATCGCAATTATTAAGTAAAATTCATTAAAACACAGTACTTGTTTTTATTATAAACATTGTAGTTAAGTTTTTTGCATTAGTTACCTTGATTATAGTTAGTAATTTATTAGTCAGTTACGGTGATTTCGATCATTATTCAGTAATAAAGCTAGTTGAATATGAAGTGATGAGTATTATTCCTAGATAGATAGATAGATATTATTGAGTGAGGGCTGCTTAGCAGCCCTGCCACTGCGATCAACTGGTCTATTGTGGCACACTCTGTCCTGAATTTCATCCACGAGCTCCATCCTTCTCGTAAAGGATACGAGTTTCGTGGGTGAAAGCTTAATAAGCTCAGTCAACTACAGTTTGCAAGATCTAAGTTCTTCCATCCTGACCCTGTCCCCTGCTGGGCATTCGCACATAACATGAGGCGACAGTGCCCCGTTAATATGGCAGCTAAAACTCTCAGTTCCAAGCAAGAGAGTTTAAGCCAGGCCTTGGCTTTTGTAGTGGAAGGCCCGTTGATGGCACGTGAGTCCTGGGAGGCTCATTCAATTCTCACGTACCCTCAAGTCCACCCATCGGTTGTTTTCCATCCTTGAAAATTCTACGGGAATTCTGAGCTTAGGTTACAGTCCTATGAACTATAGGTTAGTTCCTTGAACTGCCAATGAGTCCGTTTTCTTATTTTCCTCAGTGCCCAAGTGGCCAGGAACCCATAGTAGACGGAACCTGCTCCGCTCTCCTAGTTTGGCAAAGGTAGAGCGATATTCCTGCACCATAAGTGAAGTACAGGTATCGAATGCCAATGCTTTCACTGCAGCTTAGCTATCGGTGAGGATTTTAATTGACCTAATTGTTAAGCAAGAAGTTAGCACTGTGGTCAATGGCAAATATTTCAGCTTGAAAGACAGTGGCATGCCCACCAAGACCGATCGACTGTTCCTTGGCGGCACTTCGACCATAGACACCAGCTCCAACACCTTTCCCAATTTTGAGCCATCCGTGTACCAACAGGGACCCTCAAGTAGACGGTCTTTGGAGCTGATCCATTCCTGTCTATCGGTAATGATGATCTGGAATGGCCTCTCTATGTTGGTTTTAGGTAGCACCTCATTGTCCTCAATTTCAGAATGTAGGGCGCCAGGCACAAAGCCCAAGTTACCCGCTTCATTACAGAAAAGATGATGGAATCTACAGAAAGCAATTCTAGCCATTCCTTTTTTCACAAGATAAAGAGGGGCAAGGCCCAATATCAGTTGCATGGCCGCAGTGGGTGTGGAGCGAAAAGCTCCTGTAATCATCATGCAAGCTGTATTCTGTAATTTGGAGAGCTTGAGTTGGCATTGCTTCCTAAGACTGCACTCCCATCAAGCAATGCAGCCGTACGTAATACGTGGTCTAACCACCATCACATATAGCCACTGGAGTTGCTTTGGGGAAAGACTCCACTTATTTCCACAGGTCCTTTGACATGGTTCAAAAACAAATGTGTTCTAAGCCAACCAGACGTTAAACATTTATAATAGAAAGTAAAGTGCTCGTGGTTGTAGCTAAATGATATTGTGATATTCACCGGATAAGGAAACTTCAGAAAAAAATTGTGTGTGCTATAACATTTAACATTCGCAAAAATTCTTTAACCGAGTGAAAGTGTTTAGAGGAAAAAAGGCAGTTAATGGATCAGAATGAGTTGTATAGAAAAGAATTAAAGAATACAGTAAGTAATGTAGGAATTACATAGTCATCTCTTGACCTATTTCAAATTTCGTGAGATTCGTTAAATTTAACTTCAAAACGAAAGAACTACAGAAATTCTATTGTAAGTAATAATCAATTAAGCTGAAATCACGTCTCACATATCGAAATCGATTATTTTATTGCAATATAATTCCTTGTTCAAATTGAAGGTCTGCAATTTCTCTTTGGAAAAGCTTCAGATTCAGCTGGTAATTAACTACTACCATTACCACTATAGTTTCGTTGAATGAGAACATTTGAGATCGTTTAGCCGTCGGTTACACTCTAATTAATTGAATATTTTCTCTTTATCACTGTAGGAAGAATTCCACTGTCAACTCTTGTTCTCGCAAGTTGATAAGTATACAATTCTCTAAATTATCCCTCTTTATCTACCATTTCGGTCAAAGGAAATATAGATATCTCGTTTCAAAGTAATTTCCTGTTAGATAGAATTGAATTAATTTTGTACCTTAGTAGTATTAATAATAGCTTGCCACTGTTCTAACTCAGTGGCACTTAATTTTGATAGTAGGTGTTATTTTAATGACACTGTATAGTCGTTACTATTTTGTATTTAAGCATGATTAAGACAAATGGAATTGTTTTACCACCAATAATTGATAGATCACTATAACTCTTTTTCATCATACGACAGTACGAAAACCAAGTACAAAGTGACATAAAATATATATAAGTAGGTCGTTATTTTAAGTTGTAAAATCCAAATATAATGACTGAATTTATAAACGTTTGAGAGGAGTAATTATTTGATTATATCGAAAATTCAGGATTACCATTAGTCTGATCGTTCATTGTCTGAAAGTTATCATTAAAAAGGATTCGAAAATATCAATTGATTCCAGGTAGGTGCTTACTACTTTTTGGGGCTATGTGTAAAACTTTTAATTCATCAAAATTTTGTAACGAGTACTATTTTGAATGCTGCTAGCGTTAAATATTGTTTGATCTGAAGGAATTAAAGTTGACGTTCTTTATATGTAGAAACTATTGCAGTCTGAACATTCTAACTTAAAAACTTCATTCAAATTCATTAGAATTTCATCATTACATAATAGTGATGATAATTCATTTTGAGGTTTGATTGCATTTTTAGATTTCGCTAGTAAAAATGTAGCGAAAATATTTCGTGGATCATTGAATTATTTTTTTGAATTTAGGTGGTCCAAATCAAATTCAAATATATATATATATATATATATATATATATATATATATATATATATATATATATATAAACCTCCGAAAACTGACATCTCTAAAACACAAAGTTTCCACAATGCTTACAAGTAAAAATAAGACAATCATCCAAAGATTGGTGTATTGAATACTAAAGAAGGAAGAAAAATCCGAAACGTCTATTTCAGATAGCGTTTAAGTATTCTTATAAACCTTAAACCCCAAAAAAAACAAACTCAATATCGAAATAATATATATATATATATATATATATATATATATATATATATATATATATATATATATATATATATATATATATATATATATATATATATATATATATATATATATATATATATATATATATATATATATATATATATATATATATATATATATATATATATATATCTGTATGTCTGTATAAGTAGGTTTTCTGAAGGTGTTACTATTTGTGTGCAAAATATGTTGAAGCAATTAATTTTCAGGATTTGTTGATACATAATTATATTATGATTATATATACAGGATGTTTGATAAAGTAATATTTAAAGAGGTGATTGCTGAAGACATCTTATGATGTTCATAAAACCATAGGTCCGCTAATACTTTGTTACCGATTTCCAGAGTGTCAAGTATTAATTAAAGTAATTGAGTTTAAATTCTTCTCAAATCGCTTAAGATATTGTGATGAAATTTTGGGGTTAGATTAGTACTCAATACTGAACAATATTTTGGGCTCACCAGTAGCGCGTTTGGACACGATGCAGGATATTCTCTGAGTAAAAACCTAATGCGCTACTGATTTTCATTTTTAATTTTGTATTTTTCAGTTAGTTGTCGACAAAAAAGCTTTCCTGACATTTTTATAGTACGACGCTAATTTTTGAGTAAAAATATGTTGGAAAGTTTCTATGAATCCTTGCGATCCCGTTGTTATGTGCTCAGTTAATGTTTCTGCTATCCAATAATTTTGAATCTATTGCGTTTGAATTTCAAATCGGCTATCATGAATCGTTATACAAATGCTGCCTTCCATAGGAGGTCAGTATTTTGCGCTACCACCTGATGTTGCAAATACCCACTCTTCTCAGAGCGTACAGCATTTATAACAATATTCCTCAGTCGCCTGTAATTTGCCAGATCTATTGGGTCCTTTGTTCTCTTGTATTTACTCATGGCATCGTTTCCCAAGTTCATCATATGCCTTCAGAACTACACCAGCAGCTAGCCTCTGCTGCGAGTCGAGCGAAACCCCTCTATGGCTGAGACTTCAACAACTACTCTCAGGATACTCCATAAACGCCATATCCAATCCCAACAAGCCTACCACAAAAATTCTTACCGAAACTCTGATAAATAGGAACATAAACATCAATGCCTATTCTTCCAAACGCCTGAGACCTAGCTTCGAACTCCTACTCCCAATAGCTGATAATATTTGCATCACGAAAATCACCCCCAACATTCTTCCTTCTTCTCCTCCGTGGTCTTTAACACCTCCAAAGATCGACACAAGCCTCTGTAAATTCAACAAAGCAGAAACCACGCCTCTCTTCTGCAGACAATCTTTTCTAGAACTCATTTCAAAAAGTAACTTTGACAAAGTCCTTTATACCGACGCCTCAAAAGCCAGCGCTTACGTAGGTACTTCAGTCACAACAACCATAGACACACTCAAAACCCACTTGCTACCTCACACAAGTTGCATTCATACAGAAGAACTATTCGCAATTCTGCAAGCCTTCAAAATCCTAACAGCTGCAGACAAAAAAGCAGCAATATGCATAGACTCATTTGCATCGATACATTCTATAAGAGACACTTTCACACACCATCCTCGTACAAAAAATATATGCAATTCATAGAAGTCTCAATATACAAGGCACATCTGTAACCCTAATATGGTTACCATCTCATGTAGCCATCACTGGAAATGAGGCCGCAGACAGAGCAGCAAAAAATGCACCAGTAACAGAGATGGCAATTGAAGAAATTTTTCTGCGAAGCGAGGCAAAAAATGTGGCAAAGAAAATAATTCAACAGAAATGGCAACAAGCCTGGGACTTATCACGGAACAAGCTACATGAAACACAGCCCAGAGTGACTTCCATAAAATTTCCAGTAAACATGACTAGAAAAGATAAAATAGTCATAAGACGATTAAGAACCGGACATACTAAACTAACACACGAACATCTCATTACCTCAGAAGCCCAACCCGAATGTGAAACATGCCCAGGAACCCACATCACCGTGAAGCACATCCTCACTGATTGCTGTAAATACCAGGAAAAACGGCTCCATACAACATCAAAGGACCCATATCAGAGTTACTGAGTGACACTCAAAATTTCAAGAACATCATCGAATTTCTCCAAGCATCCCAGCTATACAGGGTGTTTCCGAATAAGATGTCATAAATGAAGGATGCGAATCCCTGAATGATTTGAGCAAGAAAGTTCGAAGAACCAATGGTCAAAAATGCTTCGTTGCCGAGATACAGGGTGTTGAAGTTGAGAAAATTTTCGATTTTCTCTCGATAAAACCTAGACTTCTCAAGATTTCGGGCTCAAATTTCCACATAAGCTATTAAACACAATCTGAATCACCAGGTGAGGCCAAATTTTGAAACAGTATACAGGGTGATACTTTTTCATTGGCCATGTTCCATTTTTACCCTCGGAACTTTTTTTTGGTACGCCACTGGCACTAACAAAAAATAAAATCAAATAGATCATTCAATTTGAAATTTTTTTGACTGTTGCATTTTGATCGTAACTATCACCGTTTCTGAGATATTAATTATTGAAAATAATCCAATAGTTTTCCCATATCGAAGCCATGGAGATATTATCTTAATAACTGATGCAATTTTTCAAGAATTGAGCTAAAATTTACATCAGATATCTCCTTATTGTATGTTTATAACAAAATGAGGCAGAAATTCCTGACAGTATACAGGGTGTTATTTTTTCACGTGCATTTTCCTCTTTTTGCCCCCTGAACTTTTTTGTGGTGCGCTACTGGTATATTCTGAAAACAAAATCAAACAGATTATTCAAAGTGAAAACTTTTCTGTTCCTTGTATTTTTCCGTATCTGCCACCATTTCAAATCATTCAGGGATTCGCATCCTTCATTTATGACATCTTATTCGGAAACACCCTGTATAATAAATCAGCCAAAGGAGTCTCTATATAAAATGATGCGTGGCTGAACAGAGGGCGTGAAATTTGCCAAATAATCCACCAACTGGTGATCAGAACAAGCACTATCCAGGACACCAGAACCCACAACATGGTCAACAATGTTAGGTCATAGTGATATGCGTAGGTTCCGTAATCAACTGCTTGAAGTCTCTGGAAGGGAACCCAATGTGACATCAACTAGCTGTTCGATATTGAAATCACCTGTAATAAAGATATTTGCATACTGAGGCGAGATAAATGAGAGGCTATTTTCAAAGAATTTCCGAAAAACAGACGAGGAAGAAGAGGGATCTCAATGAATTACACCAACAAGAATCACATTTTTACCTAGTTGACACTTGATCCACAGATGTCCTACAGAAGGTATAGTTTCAAAATCACACAGCATCTGACAAACTCTCAAACTCCTTTTATAATAAATTCCCACTCCTCCACCTCGTCGACCAACTCTGTTTCGTGCCATGAAATCATAATTTGGAAGTTGTATTATATTGAGTAGAGATTCATTTTTAACCAAGTCTCAGGAACACATAATATCACAATTATCGAAGGTTACTAGATCGCGGAACTCATCGAAGTTGGTGAATAGTGAGCGAGTATTCACATGAGCTATTCTCAATGTTTTATTGAGTCTATTATTCATAACTAATTCTTGACTTGAAAGATGTCAATGATTTAATTACATATCCATAGTCTGAGTTATTGACGTTATGATTTGTGTCGTGCTTCAGCTCAGAATTTACGTTGTGCTCTTTGCAATTTATACAACATAGGGTTTCGGAATGACAATCCAATATTGCCGTATCTTTTTTAAACACTCTGTGAATATTTTCATATGTGTTCTCAAGGATTAAAACCACTCAAATTCCGGTTAGAATTGAAATATAGATGCAAAAAATGCAGCAACTATACAAGATCCATGAAATATTTTGGTGGTTTACGGGTACAGAATATTCACTTTGCCTTTCTTCTATTAATTTTGTACTAAATTTTTTCAATGATTTTAAAAGCATTATATATTTAAATGAAACGTAAATTTCTAGAAGAAAATAACCCTTAATTAGATGTCGGTTTTTTCGTAAAATATTTTTACATATGAGATTATCATGAGTTATAATCTTTTAAAAGGTAAACTGTGAATGATATCCTGAATCATAGAAATACAAAATTCTTATTTAGGAATTATAATGAATTTTTCGTCGATTCACTTATCGAAGTTTCTGAATCACTCAATTTTTTCTGGGTGAATCCATGCCATTCAATTCTGAAAATATGATCATTCATTCTTTTTCAAAGTTGCCAGGATGAAAAATTTCCAATCACATTTTTAACAAATGTTTTTTCTACCAGATCAAATTTCAAGATTAAAAGATTGATTGATTCTTGAATTAAACTTACTACAATATGTTCCACCTGCGGAAAGCTTGCCCGCGCAAATCGTAGACAAAGGGGCTTCTAGTATATATATTCTTTTGAAAAAGAGAGGATTTACAAAAATTCGAATGATTGTATTTACAATAAATGCTTATATTTATAATTTTGGTGTGTCAGAAAAACACAAGAGTGAGCTCTGGAAAATGTAACAGGGGAACCATTCTTTCTTGCCTATCATTCAATAAACGAGTGAAAAATCCTGAGGAAAATACTCGTTCCCTATCGCTATTGCACTAGTAATAGCTTGTCTGTTTATGTTGTGTTAGAGTCGTGTGTACATAAAGAGTACCAAATATTTATCTGCTTAGCAGCTTCATTCTCTCATTCTCATCTTGCAGTCCATGATTTCCAGACGAAGACAAGGGTGAAAGGAAGGGGGTTTGGGACAGGAATCTTTAACAATGGACAAAGAAAACCAGCAGAAAAATCTTTCAACAATCATACCTGACTCTTATAAGTTTGAACACACTTGAATTTGAGAAAAGATTTAACATAGCAAGCAAGGCCATAAAAAGGACTAAGGAGATAATCAAAAATTACATAACCGGCGATATTTCCTCTTTCACGGAGATGGTCTTCCGTCGCAGTGTGAGTCTCCTGAAACATAATCATTTCCTTGTTCTTGCTTGCCAATTTTGAAGTATAATCTCGCAAAATCCCTTCAATATTCAAACTCAACAAAACAATTCCCTCTCTGTTTGACCGAGAGAGTTCCGATGGCTAGGATCATTATGAACCCAATAATTTGCGTTGACATTTCCCATGTATTATTTCTTCGTAGTTCTTGTTTAATTTGAAGAAAAATGTGCGAAAAACTGTTGACAGTCGTTTTAAAAATATGACGAATGTCATGACAGGAAAAGTGTGAGAGTAAGAATCAGAAAAATCGGAGGATTGAAGTAGAATGTTCTGAGAAAATGAAGTAAAGTTGTGATTTTCTCAATTTTTACTAGGATGTCTATATTTCGAGAACGAAGGTTTTTCATGCGAAAATTCTGCGAAAAGATGGTTTTTCTCAATTGTAGTTAATTGAGGACCAAAATCAATTCGAAAAGGAAACAGAAGAATAATTGAGTCGAAAAATGCTTTTCCATCATTTTTATATCAGTTCCTTGGTGAATTCCATTCTCTAGTTGAATACTAATTTGACCCTAATTTTTCATTATGCAAATGTGATTAGCCGTTAACGTTCTAACTTTCGAACGAATGATTACGTAATTCATCTGGAGCTTCGATACTCCGAACGTGGCAGCAATCTGTGACAATGGCCTTTTATATAACGGTTATATTCCACTGCGCTCCCTCAGTAATTTCAATTTCAGTCACATCAAATGCTTAATTTCCGTCTAGCACGACAAATGCATTCTGCCATTTCGACGTTGATTTGAATACTTGAATAGCAAATTTTAATCTCTAACGTCGGACCGAATATTCGTATCGATGGACAACATTTTTTTCCTGGTAATATTTGCGGTTCCATTAAAATTCTAAGAATAATCAAAATATGGTCTTAATTGAAACATGAAAATGAAAATTGAGTATAAAATAAACAGCTCTTAATTAGTTGAAGGGGGAGTAATTGAATTTTTCCCTAAGGTAAATATTTTTAAGTGCTCAACGTTATTACTTTTCATTTGTATGCTTTTAATTTAGGGTATTTCTGTGGATACGATAGCCTCCATTCTCAACGATCTAAGTTTGTGTATAATTATTAATTCTGATTGAAATTACTTCTGATTTCAATGTAAGAAAAGCTTTTACTTGGTAGAATTCCATTATCCTCAGGGATCTGTTTTTGCACCTCTTCAATTTATACATGTCTGACATCCCTGAAATTTCCTCTACAAAAACATCTCAAAACAAAAAGTTAATATATGCGAGATTTCGCAATGTGTGGACACATCGAAGAAAATTATTTTTCAAGAGACAATATTCAACCTTCCGTAGAATATTAAATATCCTCCCTTGAAGGAGCTAGTTTTCCTATCTACTCTTCATAATCACCGTTCACGATGAGGTCAAACGAGACCGAAACTGCAGTCCATTGTTCGTATTCGTGACACCTGACCGTGCTGTACAACTTTCCTTTGGCCCCAGTTAACGGTGATTATGAAGAGTAGATCGGAAAACCAGCTCTTTCAAGGGAGGATATTTAACATTCTACGGAAGGTTGAATATTGTCCCTTGAAAAAAAATATTCTTCGATGTTCCTCTACAAAGTTTATTTATGTTGATGATATTGCTTCGGTTTTTTCGACACTATAACTTCGAAACCATTGAGCAAAAACTGACTTCCGATTTAAAAATTCTGTACATCAAAAAATGGCGTTTATGTCCAAATCAGCCGAAATCTGAGGTTTCTTGTTTTCTTCTGAATATTCATGAGAAGGATAGTGAACTAAGAGTATTTTTCAATCAATCACTATTAACTCATAATGTCACTTCAACATATCTTGGTCTAATGCTTGATCATTTGAATTTGGGGGGCTTTTACTTGGTAAAATTCCATTATCAATAATAAAAAACAAGTACTGTGTTTTAAGGAATTTTACTTAATAATTGCGATTCGTAACGCGTTTCACTAAGACGTAACAATTTCGAATGAAAATGGAAAACACGTTTTCGCAATTTACCATAAGCCGTCACATACAGATATTACAATACATAACTCGTCGTGTCATACATATCAACATAAAATGTCAGCATTCAATAGTTTTATTCAAAGATTGATTAACATCCCGTTATCACCAGAAAATTTCAACAAAGAACAAAATTTGATTAAACAGATAGCCAAAAATAATGGTTACAATCCCAAACTAATAAATAATATTTTAAATAAAAACAAAGTAGAATCGCATTGAATGAAGTTTATCCTGTCGATAAATTGAAACAAAAATTCAACACCTTAACCTACGTTGGCATTACAAGTGAGAAACTGAAATCATTCTTAAGTAGCAATAATTTCAACATAGCTTTCCAAACTAATAATAATTTAGGCAAATATATAAAAATAATAAAACCAAACCAGGTAAAAACAATAAATCAGGTGTTTATAGATTGAATTGCAATGACTGTGATAATTTCTACATTGGTAGAACACATAGAAATTTTAATATTAGAATATCGGAACATAAGCGCAGTTTTTCAAATAAAAATCAGATTCAAATTACGCGAATAATCTCTTAGAAAATAATCGTTCTTTCGACCCACAGTTTGAAATTTTGCATACAGATAATGAATTTTGGAAGGTAGTTCTTTGGAAAACTTTAGAAATAAATAAATACAAACACTCAGGTAGACTCATCAATGAACAAGTCGATTTAAGCCCTTCACCTCTATTGAATCTTTTCGGGGAGCAATCTATTCCTTAATTTTATTAGATATACCTGTCATAAATAACCACTTAAGAAGAAGCAACCAATAAGCTTTTAATTACTCAAGAACATTTATAGTTATATTCTCATTTATATTTTTCTGCACAATCATTCGTCTGAAGAAGCTACGGTGTAGTGAAACGCGTTACGAATCGCAATTAATAAGTAAAATTCCTTAAAACACAGTACTTGTTTTTTATTATTAATGCTTGATCGTTCTTTGACTTCAACTTTCATATTGATGAATTATATCAGAAGTTGAAAACGAGAAACAATATACTACATAAACTAACTGGATCTATTTGTGGCGCCGAATACTCTACTTTGCGAACAACTGCTTTAGCTTTAGTATATTCAGCAGCAGAATATTGCTGTCAGGTGTGGATGAATAGTGCTCATGTCAATAAGATTGATTCTCAGTTGAACTGTTTTATGAGAGTTATAAGTGGATGTATCAGTTCCGCTGCTACCCCATGGCTTCCGGTTATTTGTAATATAGTTCCTTCCCATATTCGCAGGAAATTAGCTCTTAAATTATCTTGGGAGAAATATCACTCATTTTCAAAAGTTTTTCCAATAATACACGATCTTCAAAATCCACCTAACCTGAGATTGAAATCTAGGAAACCTATTTGATCGATTGACTTTTGCGTACACCGGTGAGGGCTGTTGATCTTTGGAAAACTGAATGGCAGGAAGTTGATGTTTTCAATAAAGTTCTCTTAGAGGATCCTTCCAAAAGGGTTGCAGGTTTCGATATAAGTAGGAAAAATAGGTGTACGTTAAATCGTCTCAGGACAGAACATGGTCGTAATAATAGTATGTTGTTCAAATGAAATACTGTAGAAAGTCTGGCATGTGAATGTGGCGCAGCTGAAGGAACAATTAGACATTTAGTCTTAGATTGTCGTTGTTACCATTACACGGGTGGTTTTCAAGAAATTAATTCCGTTTCAGATAATTTCATTAACTGGGTAGAGAACCTCAAGTCTATTTAGGAGATTAGTTTTGAATCTTGAGGTTATTATGGGCTACACCTCCGAATGGTGTATGACATGTTCCCTGTTGAAAAACAGCGGAGCATTAGTTAAGTTTTTAGATAAGGCTAGGACTGCTCCCCTTTGGGCTTTATTCCTATGGATGTTTTAATAAGGCAAGGTCTACACCCCCGTAGGGCTTCATTCCCAGAAGGTGTATGAGATGTTCCCTGTTGAAAAACAGAGGAGCATTAGTTAAGTTCTTAGATGATTCAAGTGACATATAAGAGTTAGGTATGTTTTATTGAAATATTTTTCTGCTGGTTTTCTTTTTCCATTGTTACAGATTTTTCCTGTCCCCGACCCCCTTCCTTTTCACCCTTGTCCTCGTGAAGAAGTCCTGGAAATCATGGAGTTCAAGATGAGAATGAGAGAATGAAGCTGCTAAGTGGAAAAATTTTTGGTACTCCTCTTGTACACACGACACTAACACAACATAAACATACAATCTATTGCTAGTGCAATAGCGACAGGAAAACGAGTTTTTTCAACAGGTTTTTTCACTCGTTTATTGAATCATACGCAAGATAGTACGGTTCCCCTGTTTCATTTCCTGTGCTGGCTGTCAACTGTCAACTGTGTTGACCTTCAACAGATGATGGAAACGGTGGTCACCAAAACCAAAACCAAAACCAAAACTCATTACGGACAGTTCCACTGAAGGCGTTAGCATTCGACAACTGCACCTAGTTTGTTGTACAAGAATACCGTTCCACCTTCACTAGATAGAAAGAGGATGATTAGTTTTGACTGAAGTGGGTCCTTAGCCAATTGTATGTGAGGAAGCTGTGGGAAAGTTGGTTTATGGGCTTCCATGAGTAGCTTAGGGACTTCTTGGGCCGGTGATGGGAATTCGGTGTAACTCCAAATACTGTTACGATTGAAAACAATCGTGGATGTATCTGAAAGTACGGTAGCATTGGCTATGCATTACAGGACTTAGACCCCCTCTGCTCATCATCAGTGAACCTTCTACTGCAAGAGCCAAAACTCTGCTTGGATTCTCAAGACTAGAACTTTACCTGTCATTTTAGTGGGAAACTGTCGCCCCAGCTGCTACTTAAATCAGCTAGGATTCCAGGAGAACCCGTCAAGAAGATTATGCGAGGAGGATGAATAATCTATGAAGAATATCATGTGCAAAATCTACCAAACTACTAACCTTTATATGAAGGACAGAGGTGATATATGAAGTCTAAAGTAAAGTGTGCCACAAAAAAGCACTGGGTTGCAAGGGTTGCCCTAACTCTCTAGAAAATCTATATACCTACGTATTAAGATGATGAGAAAGAGAGAATCGTGTAGGGACTAACATTCCATTTTTTGATTCAAAGAATTTTTCAATAAGTAATTAAAATGAAATAATAAACTCGACATACAATAAAAGATTGGAAAAAATTTTTCAAACAAGTGACTTCTTCAAGAAAAAAACTACCGTGCTCCAAGGTTAGGTTAGGTAAGGTTAGATTTATGCTCTTTATACCTGAAGATTTTCCTGAAAATGTTGACAGGAAATGCTTTCGCATATTCTCCAGGGGTCAACCTATGTAATTCGCGTTGAACTACACTCGGAGGCAAAATAAGCGGAACACTCAAAAATTCAACCAAATTCGAAGTTCGATATTTTCCTAATTCTCAACCGATTTAGATGATTTGTTCGGCAAGTTATAGATCAACTCTTCTGCTTTGTAGAAATTATAAGAGAAAACAAAAAAAATTGAAAAAAATTTTATACGGGGGCAAAACTAAAAGTGTTTTTTTTGTCAAAAATTCGTAACACCCTGTGGAATTTCGTGGTCCGAGTTGAAACGTACTATATCATGGTCTGTCAAGACACATCTTCCTACAGTAACGCCCTACTGGTTTCATGCGGTTATCTCTATTTTTGCAAAATATATTTAATTTCAAGTGGAAAATCACCATTTTGGAGAAATTCCATTGAATCAAGAAATTGTCATTAAAATTCGTCTATCAATTTGGAATTATCTTATTATCACTCAGGCGTGTCGAAATTGTCGTTTGCGATTTTTATGTTCGAATTGCATTAGTTATTGATGACAATTTGGTTAATTTGGTGAAAATTAGGAATTCATAGGAGATAACAGTCGGTAGGTATTAAAATACACAACCGAATTCTGAGACCATTGATAAAACTTTTCATTTACACATGTGCACACCTTTTTTTATCAAATATGAAATACAACACACGTTTTTTTGTATATGACCACATTTGCACTTGTTTAAAGAATGAGAGTTTTCCATTCTTTGATTTGATACAAATTCGATCGGTTGCGGTGTTTTGTGATTCTTTTACTGTTTACGATTCGAAACGGTATTTATCATTCAGAATGAGAGATTTACCACCAACCTCAGTAGCAAGGGCAGTTACATTGATCGAGGAAGGGCGCACCTACCGCTCAGTCGGTACCATGTTGGGTGTCTCGACGTCGGTTATCCATCGAATCTACAGGGAAACTGGATTGTACGTGAGGAGGCGAGGACAAGGAAGAAATCGGGCAACCCGCGCTATACATGACCGTTTCATCGGCAATCAAACCATAAGAAATCCTCGTCTTACTGCTGTTCAGGCACGTAACCTTTTACAAGCAGTGGATAACATTAACGTCAGTGTGAGGACAGTCAGAAGACGATTAAATGAAGTAGGTCTGAGATCATACGCGCAAGCAAGAGCACCAAGACTCGATAGAGCCCATCGGGTAGTAAGATTGGCGTTTGCTAGGGAGCATGTAGCATGGACAATCAATCAGTGGAGACGAGTTTTATTTAGTGATGAGAGCCGATATTGTGTGAATTTCGTGGATGGTAGAGATAGAATATGGAGGCATCGAGGGGAACGGTACAATCAAGCGAACTTCGCAGGAACTGAGCAATACGGTGGAGGGTCAGTTATGATATGGGGTGGCATATGCTTGGGAGTACGAACAGAACTGGAGATTATTGGCAATGGATCACTTAATGCCCATCGGTATATAACAGAAATCTTGGAGTCCCATGTTGTGCCTTTTGCTCCTTACATAGGGGAAAATTTCCTTTTTATGCACGATAACGCGCGCCCTCATACTGCGCGCATAGTGATAGAATATCTCAATGAAGTTGGGATCACAAGAATGGACTGGCCGTCGCGGTCACCGGATTTAAACCCGATCGAACACGTTTGGGACATTCTTGGAAGAAGGAATCGACAACGGAATCCAGACAACGTTGAAGAGCTGACATTGGCTTTGGTGGAAGAGTGGGACAACATACCTCAACAGAGGATAGACAACATCATTGGGAGTATGCGAAATCGTATGCGCGATGTAATAAGAGCTCGGGGGGGTCGCTACTAAATATCAAATGTTTTTTTTTGTGGATCATCATGAACATTTTCATCAACATGTTCATTTCATTCCACGAGTGTATCGCCAGGATACACACCTGCTTTCAATTTTGGACAGGGATGATAATTATTATAGAGTGTCACACAAAAAAATTCAAAAATAAATGTGCAAAATCAACGATTTTCCCGGGTGTACTTCGAGTTCTCCCGGAGCGTGAAATTGGCCAGAGAATTTCAAAAATTTTCATTTCGTTAGATTTCCGCCTCTCTAATTTTGATTTTATTTTTTGGCTAACCTCCGATATTATGCACCTACGCAAGATTAAAAATAAATTCTTGAAATTTGTGACTTTTCGCTTCAAATTGGATATCTCTTATAAAAATAGAGATAAATGCATGAAACAAGAAGGGCGTTACTGTAGGAAGATGTGTCTTGACAGACCATGATATTGTACGTTTCAACTCGGACCACGAAATTCCACAGGGTGTTACGAATTTTTGACAGAAAAAACACTTTTAGTTTTGCCCCCGTATAAAATTAAAAAAAAAATTTTTTTTCTCTCTTATAATTTCTACAAAGCAGAAGAGTTGATCTATAATTTTCCGGAAAAATCATCTAAATCGATTGAGAATTAGGAAAAATATCGGCCTTCGAATTTGGTTACATTTTCGAGTGTTCCGCTAATTTTGCCTCCGAGTGTATTACTGAAATTGAAAATTTTTGAGAAAAACAAAAGGAACTCGCAAAAATGTATCAACAACTGCTGTTATAAATATTATTTCCTTCATCATTTTATCATTTTATTTCTCGTAAGAGGAGAGTTTGTTATGTCTGGACATATCCGGAAAAAACATACTTAATGACTACAAAAATGGAAATTCATAGTATCAAAATTATTGGTTAATTTCTTAGGGTAGCATGGTATTATTATTATTTCAGAAAGAAAACTTTATCAGTATTCACTCACCTGTTCGATGATATTAGAATCAGTTGCTGAAGTCCGATACAAAATCATTCCATATGCCACACTGCTCCCGATGCTGTACATAATGCAGAGCCGAAGTTGTAAAGGAAGAGTGATGAAGATGAGAAATTGAAGCAGCAAAATCCATTCCAAGCTGTGTATCGAAAAGAACAAAAACTGCGCATTTGCCGAATGCCAGCAGATATGTGGTATGATCTTCCAAAACACGTTATTATTATAGCCCTCTTACACAGCACTAGCAGGAATATATTTAAAATCCAAAACGCAGACACAAATCCGAGGGTACGTATGTCTTCATCACCAGTTGTGAAAAGAACGTTCAAAGCACTCAAAATAGCTGCTACAATAAAACTCTCTAAACCTGTTCGTTTCTGTCGTAAACTAAAATCTTCGTATAAGCTTTCCAGAGAAGGCTCTTTGAAATAACTGAATACTAAAAATCTTCTACCCGTTTTGGCTGCAAGTTTTGCTTCTTTTGTGCTACTCTCTTCCATTTTGTTATTGTGTTGATGAAAGAGTCTATTTGTTACATTATTTCAGTTATAGATATTTCGTCTTGGGGGCAATTTGATCTGAAAGTGATACAAATGAACCTTTTCTTTCATACATAATTATTTTTCAGAAAAAAAAAATCAATTATCGAAACGTGTTTTTCAACTATTTCAGCATCATTAGGAGACGACGAATTAAGCTAAGTTTTATCAACATCACAAAAAAAAGATATCAATTTTTCATCTTCCAAACTTGTTCTTTTATTTTAGTACATTTGTTTTTTATCAGTTATGTCAAGAATGAAAGGATATCTGCAAATTTTCTCAATCAACCTTTTTTTCTGTATCCACACCCACATCTTGTCTGATAAAAAAACTGAACAAGTCTTTCAATCAGACAAAATTTCACGGACAAATTTAGACTTGCCGCTGTACAATTCATTCAACGTGTGTCGGTCAATACACGGCCGATACACGTAACAGACACGTTGAGGAAATGTCTATCCCGACCTAAATGCGTCGAGTTATTTATAGTTGTACTTCCAATTTATGAGACAAAAATCTCAATGATGATGCCTCAGCTTTTATTGCAGAAAAGTTCATATGAAGATTTATCGGAAAATAATTTGTAAGGGAGATTTCTGCAACTCAAATGGACGACATATTATCCTCTCTTCACTCTGAGTGAGAATTTGAGCACATAATTTCAAATTTTCGATCTGGAATATACCATACTAAAGGTGTTAAGGGTAAAAACTTCAAATTTTATTTATTGAACTTTTTTGCCATTTAAAATCCAGAATATAATATCTCAAGGAATACTAATTGCAAGAGAATGTCATTTCTTGATGATTATAGATAATCAGTTTTCAATCAAATCAAACTTTAGTAACCGAATCTCCACTTTATCAACAAACGCGTTTCTTCTTCTGCTTCTATATGTTAATTTTTCCTGTGAAACAACATATAATGTCATCCACATATCCCAACCAACAAATGCAGTATTTCGACAGCAAATTATTTTGAATTATTGTTCCAATATTATCCATAAAAATTTCTGCTAGTACAGGACTGAGAAGATTATTCATGACGAAGCCATAATTTTGCTCATGTAAATTCATCATTTCAGAGTTCGGTTAATCAATTTTCATGATTTGTGAGTTGAATGAATTGATGAATGTCCTGAGATGTAGTTAATCTCTGCTCTAGTGTTCCATCTCAAGATTCATTGAAATGGATGAACGAGGTGAGTAATATCCATGATTCATTTATTTTATGAAAATTAATTCTCAACGAAGATGCAGTGAAATATAATTTATTCTTTTCACAATTTTATTTTCAAGAACACGACCGGTTTAGACCGTAAGGTCATTTTCAAGTAGTCAGAAAATTAACTTACTTATATAGTTATACTAGCCGGATTTGATATTAAGTAGTGAAGATGTATTAATGTCTGGCTGAATAGTAAGGGCGATTTCGCTTGAGTTTTATAGAGTTTATTGATTTCCAAACATTCCAACAGATTATATTCCATGAAAGATATGTCCTTGAAGATATATGCTAATTTCGACTACACTGGTCCTTCCTGCAATAACTGGAGCAACTATTCTTTTGAATTCGAAATGACCACTTCTTTATCAACTTGTCTGAACCTGAGTATATCATCATTCAATATATTGTAACTGAAAAGAGACTAATTCAAAAAATCAATAGTTTACAAAAATGTTTGCAATGAACATCCAGTAGCATATGTTGGGCTGAGAGTTAGGAATTTCTAAACCAGATTTAAAGAACATCTATCGTCTGACAATAATTCTCCAATATGTTAAGATAATATCAAAATTTTTCAGGAAAATGGAATGAATCAGTTGGATTGTTTAGAAACACTATAGCAGAGATTAACTACATCACGAAACAATTAATAACATAGGATAATATAAAAATTTTTCAGAGAAAATGAAATGAATCAGTTGGATTGTTTGGAAATCAATATTTTTCGTAAGAACTCTAGTAAAATTAACCTTGATAGCTAACTCGACATAAATACCTCTTGGCTACTCAATATAACATTAAGGTAGTATCTTTATAGGTAATTTAGTTTCTGTAGTTTACCTTTCCAAAATGAACAGGCGGACGACACGGGTCGTGTAGCTAAAAATATAATGATTAAGAGTATAAAATTCACTCTACATAATCTTTGTTGATTAACCAAGCTCTACAAAGTGATAAAGGGAATTCCATTATCAATCAGAACCTATTCATATTTAGGAAGTATGATTAGAACAATTTTAATTCCAATGAAGAAATTTGCATGAGCAACAACGGCTCAGTAATGTGCAATCCTTTCAGACCTTTACTATAATAATTTTTCATGGATTAAATTTAAGGAATAATTCATAATTATCCGCTGTCAAAACACTGCATTTGTTGGTTTAGATATGTGGATGATATAATTTGTTGTCTTACAGGTACTTATAAACTTAATTTCCCTTAATGAATGTCATTTCGAAAATGAAAACTGAGAAATTCATCAACTTTTTAGATCAAACTATGTCGAGAAATCATTATATACAGACATTACCATCCACAATTCTTTCGCACATCCACATCATAATAAAATAGCTGCTTATAACAGTAGGACACAAAAACTCATGACGATAACAAGTCAAAAATAATTTCTTTACAGAACTCGATATTATTAAGTTAATATCGGTAATACTTCTAGTTAGAATGACGATAAGTTTTCTCGTGAACAATTTTAACACGCAACCCATGATGTGATTCCTACTATTAAGGGAGTAATCCAAAATATAATATATTAAGTTATATTGATAAACCTAGTTTGAATTTAAAGTCGATCTAATTCTTATCTCTCATAATTTGAACATAGTTTTCTAAACGCATTATATAACAGATATATAAAAAATTCAAACCAAATATTCAGATATTTTTTTTCTTCTCAGATAGAGAAAATAGATCAGATGATGATGAATCCTGCTGTGGAAGTTGTGATAAAATTTATATGGGTGAAGCTTTCAAAAATTTCAACAACACCATACTTCTAATAATAATTTCCATATTTATATCATGAAAATAATAGTTTGAAATTGGATGAAAGGAATGTATAAGAAGTCAATTAACGGAAATATTCTGAATCAATACACAACACTAAACTACCAAAACACCATATGTATAATGTATAATATTTTTTCCGACACATTTTTAGAAATTTCCAAAATAACAAAAGTGTACGAATAGTGTATTCAGTCATTTAAGTTTCTTAGATATGGGTTAGAATATTTGAAATCAAAATTCACCAATAAATTATACTGAATACGTTCCTGTACTACAATGTTTTTCTGCATTGATCGATGTATACCAACCAATCGTGAGCTAGGTTGCTAGATGATAAATTAATCACGTTCTTATTATTTGTTTTGAAGAGGCACGGCCAGGATTTGAATAAACCACAGACCACAAATTTGTGTTATAAATGTATTGTTAGGTAATTTGCAAGGAAATTCGTTTTCTGTGTGTGAAAATGAAAGTCTAATAACTTTCTGAAAGTTGATAATGTATTTAAAATCTGATTACATTACCTGGCGGCATCTCTACTTATAAAAGGTGAATGATTTTTCATCTGAAAATGATCTATGGATATGTTAGACATTTTAGTATATTTCTTCCGAGCTATAAAAACAACTGAACACATTGTCGTGATAGAACTCTAGCGGGTGTTCACGCGAGATGAGACATTAAAAGTATATGGAGAAAGAATGACTGATAGAAGAAAGTTACTTATTAGGAAAGTCACCCTCGAATAACCAGAAAGACCACGCTCAATGAGCATGTCAATTTTTTCATGACTAGATGTAGCTATTTTTCAAAATATTGCCAATTGAAAAACATGGAATATTCCTTCAATTATGCTGAAATACACACCACAGAAATTGGTATTATGAATTCCACAATCGATTAAGCAGCTCGATCGCAGTTTCTTTGTCAATATATGTTTTTGGACATATAAGGGGAAAAAGAAAAAAATCTTATCTATGTAGTAACATTTGTTTCCACATGATCCCAAACACGTCTGGAACAAGAATGATTTTATTTGACTATCAGTTCTCGTTCAATTGCTCTTCAGTTTTCACGCTAAATTCATGCAAGTTTTTTGTGTTTCTTGTTGATTTTCGGATCTTTGAATTTATTGTAATCGATGCTGAATGTCCTGGACGCTATTTAAGTGATCATGAAGAGGTAAAATTGTAACTCTTCTTGAGGAGGGGCGAAACCAACGTTACGTGGCTAACTTGTTGAATGTTAATCAAATCACTATTTCAAGAGCAATTAATCGATACCACGAAACAGGGGAATATGGAAGAAGAGCCAGACAGGGAAGAAATCGGATATCAACACCAGTTGATGATTGTTGGCTTCGGCACTGTAGGGCTAGAATGCAACAAAATGAACTGGCATTTCATTGCAAACTGTTAGAAACAGGCTCAGAGAAGACGATATCAGACCAAGAGGGGCGTCTACCGGCCCGCGTCTCACCAGAGAGCATCGAGTTGCAAGACTTCAGTTTGCGAGCGAACATGCAAACTGGGTTATTTCAGAATGATCGAATGTTCTCTTTTCCGACGAGTCCTGGTTCTGTCTAGTATCAAATGATAGACTGTATACAAACAACCTGAGGAACGGCATCAGCAATGCAATATCCGGCAAACCGAAAACTTCGGAGGGAGCTCAGTAATGGTGTGGTTAGATTTCTTTCCATGATCGAACTGAGTTAGTCCTAGTGAATAATGAAAAAATGACAGCGGCCAGATACATCGCAGATATCCTTAAACCCCATGTTGTACCTTTGGTCCATTGATTGGCGAAAACCTCATTTATATGCATGATAATGCTTGGCCTCATGCAGCTAGAGTAGTTACAGAATTTCTGCAAAATGTCGAAATTGATACTTAAAGATGGCTAGCCAGAAGCCCCGACTTGAATCCCATAGAACATGCTTGGGACAACATGGGGTGGCAAATTCAGCAACGTAGGATTCCTTGTAGAACACTACAGCAACTAGAAAATCTGCTACTGAAATTTTAATACATCCAAAATTTGTTTGAGGGGCTTCCAAAACGAGAGACTTTAAGAATCTCAATTCCAACAGCTTTGCTATCGACCTTCACGAGGCTGCTTGGGCTGATATATTATATACAAATGATGTCAACAGTGAAATTCAGTTGTTGAATAGCATTATCTCGATTTTTTTCGACAGGCATGCTCCTCTCAGAACAATGAAAGTTAGTAAGATGTATGCTCCCTAGTTAACCAACAATTTATTTTCGATACATGATGAAATTGAGAAACGATGCCGTGAATAAATATAAGAGAACAAGGGCTCCAATGGATCTGCCAAATTACAGTTGGCTAAGAAATATGGTTAGATACTGACCTCCTATGGTAGTTAGTAACTTGGGCATTAAAAATAATCATGGCGAAAAAGAGATTCCTGACTCTCTCAAGATCTTTTATGAAGTTAACTCCTACTTCTCATCTGTGTTTGGACAGACAAATTCTTGTGGGGCGACATCAGAGTTCTACAGCTCACATGAATACAATCCGAATTCGAAGTTCCGTTTCCGTTTGGCGACGGTTGATGAATTTTCCCAGTTGATCATGAAACTAAAGTCGAATGCTATGGGATCGGATGGGATATCGTCTGAAATGTTGAAGTTGTTCTGTCCTGTGATAGCTCTCTAAAGCTTCATATAATAAATTGTTGTTTGGATACCGGGGTATTTTCTGAATGCTGAAAATTGTCATAGGTGAGGCCTCTGCCAATTATGGTGATCTTTGTCCCATCAGCATGCTTTTCTCAATGTCTAAAATTCTGGAGAAGCTCATTGTAGTCCAGATAAATGATTTTTTGTTGAAAAATGAAATTGTATCACCGATGCAGTCTGGACTCCGTAGGGGGCACAGCACGGCAACCTTACTTCTGGATGTGTTGATGATATTGTTAGGTCCGGTGATTGAGGTATGATAGCGGTGCATGTCCTCTTAGATTTTGCGAAGGCTTTAGACAGAGTTGACCACCGAATTCAATGTACAAAATTGAAGTATTTTGGTTCAGATGTGACTTAGTTACAGTTTTTTGAGTCATATTTGAACAAGCGTTCCCAGGCGGTAGTTATCGACAATGACCGTTCGGACGCCATTCCTGTGACGTCTGGGGTACTGCAGGGATCTGTGCTGGGACCCGTACTTTTTCTTCTTTCCACTGCAGAGATTTTTCAAGAAATTGATTCGTGTAAGGCTCGTGCTTTTGCGGATGACGCTCAGCTTCTTTACAGCTTTGACGCTCTGTGAGCTCAAGCTGCTGCCTAGAAAGCTTATTGACTCGGACTTTGTTATTGAGATTTCGGAAGAATCAATAGCTGTGAAGAGCTCTGTGAAGAACCTAGGTGTTATTTTTACTGTGGCCTTCGTTTACAGGCTTTCAGGTGATCAGAAAATGTAATGCAGCCTTAAAGGTATTATATATTAATGCTAGAGTTCCAAATTCAAATTCAGAAAAAAACTAGTTGAGATATTAGAGCTACCTATTCTGAATTATGCTTTGGTTGTTTTATTTCCTTGCTTGGACAAGCTAACGCAGAATAGACTGCATCGTGTCCAGAATGCATGTTGCCGATTCGTCTGCCGTTTGCGGAAATATGATCATGTTTCTGCCAAAATTCAAGAATAGAGATGGCAGAAGATTCATCACTTATTTCAATTTCACCTTACAACATTAGTACAACGCATTTTACATTCGGGTGGACCTTCGTACCTTCATAATAAATTAATAAATAGAAGTGATAGACGCACTACTAATCTGAAAAATTTCCTTACACTTTCTCTGCCTAGATTCAATCAGGCTTTTTTCAGGAGAACGTTCATATATAACTCTGTGAATATTTATAATCAGGTTCTGAATAGCTTAAAAAATCTTTCAACAATCTCAATGCGTACTCGCCTGAAACAACACCTTATCCATTTGCAATAGATTGGGCTTGATTAGTTTGTTAAATGTATCTCTTCTTTCTCTACAATTGATTCTGCTCGTTTTTGTTCCGGCTGCCCTGGAATGGTCTTTGTTTCCACTGTGTATTTTTTTCGTTCATCTTTTTTCGCGTTTAACTTGTATGGCTTTTGCATTTTTCTTGTAAAACAATGGTATTTCATTTGTGTTCTTTTTATTTTAATCTATAACTATATTATAAAATGAGATTAAGTAGAAATAGCTCTGCTAGACTTCACCTCAAGTATTATTTTGTTAGCAAGATAAATTGCTTCGAAATAAAGAACTTTAATTTTATTATCATTATTAAGTAATTGATATTGAATCATCTTTAGTATTTTAATGATGCCTTCTAATGGACAACAAGAATCCCAAATTTTCGATTGTTAAATTCATATCTTCCTTTCGGTTACTTTTAGGTGGCAATAATATGAGTAAAAATGGTTCAGAATTTATTTTTCTTCAATAAAACAAATAGGAACATACATTTTGTCATTTTAAATAACAAAGATGTGCATCCCTTCGTCCATATACTTTCAATGTCCCATCTCGCATGGACACCCGGTATACCTCTTCATTGATATGTGCCAATTAGATTATTTTGGTTGTCGAAAATTTAATGCCGAATTTTTGGCGAATTTTTAGTTTCATAATCGGTTATCAATTATGAGAGATATACACCCTTTTTTGGAGGCCCATAGTATTTGTGCTTCTGCAGATGAACATAACAACTATCACTGATAAATCAAACCTGAACATTTGTCATAATTGACACATGAAATAAACGAAAACAAATGAAAGATCTTGAACATTTCGGCAAAATATAAGTGGTGCGATAATTTCATGAAGTAACAAATCTCTGAACTTTTTGATTCTGAGTCAAAATGAAGCTAAAGTTTATTACACGTTGATCAGACACCATGTGATTAATACCAAATTGCAAGGCAATAAAGGAACCATAGAGAAGCAATTTAAAGTTGATTGGAATTCGAGAGGCGAGAGGCTATTTGTAGAGTCGAGTTCCAGCATAAAGGAGCCAGTTTCAGTAAACATGATACGGCTTTTTAGATATAGATACCATGAAAATTTAACAATCGCAAAAAGTACATTATATGCCAGCGTATCATTTTTATCAGATTCGATTCTATACATTCATAGTTTTAAAGAACTTTTGTGAGCTATATTTGTATATAACTGACTCAATATAGAATAGAGCATCTAAAATTGTATCATACATCGCCGTTTGTATCAGTTGCGCCAAAAAAATGGACAATTTTTTTTCCATTATAACTTTCGCAATTTTAGATCTAGATTATTCGTTCTTGCTTCATTGGAAAGTCAGAGGACTAGGTTTTTCAGAAATTGTATCGAAATTCCACTTTCGGTGAACTCGAATATGGCTTGCTCATTTGAAAATGAGAAATATTTTAAGATCGCTGGAACGTTATTTTTCCACTAAAGATTTCGAATTGGGCATTCAGTCAATAATTCAGTCCTTTCTGAATAATTTGTCGTATCGATCTTAAGAATATTCCAAAAATTGGTAAGAAAGTGGCGTGAAGAATTTCTTTTATCTTGATTTTCAGTTGATATCGAAGTATTTTTTTCACCGCTTGGCGTTGGCACTCCTGAAGTTGTTGTGTTTTTCATGGATGTTCTAGGAAGACAAAGAACCATTTTTTACTAAAACCAGCCTAAAATTTGATTTACGTTCGAATTCAAAATGAGCGAATTCCTCAAATATTAACAATTTTCCCAGCGTATTAAAAAAATTTTCGCGTTCGTAATGAATCAACTGCTCAATTCAATCACTAGATTGAACCTTTCTCATCATTTTGAGGGGTAGAACTCGAATATTGATTCAGAATTGTGCCAATTGTCGTCAATAATGTTTCTGTATTTCACCATCATATGCACCTTCCGTTGTAAAAGCTCTGAACATAGACTGCGTGCGTTAACTCTATGATAAACAAAAAATAATGAAATGTCATCGAGCTTTAGACAACATCTGGTTCAAACTCGAATTTCATATTGGTGGTTTTGACGTTTGAAGTTAACAATGGTTTTAATAACTGAGGATAAGCGTTTCATTGAATGTTTGCGAGGATATACTGCTAGGCGAATATTACGCCAATTTTCAGCCCCTACTTACAAAAGAAGTACAATCCATGATCTTGAGGAAAAATTTCGGCCAACAGGGTCATTAGAAAGAAGATCAGGATGACTGTTTCTCAAATATCTCAGAGATGCCAACAAACATTAGCGAGAATAATGATACGACATGATTTTGTTTAACCAATTACATGATCCAAAATTAAACTGAAAGAGTCAAGTTCTCAGCATGGAATATAACCTCCATTGACATCCACATCTCCAACCGTCGTTTCCAGCTCTCTATAGATCTCGAATTCACTTCTCAATCAAGATTGTTCCAACATTCTTAAGTTTTTTGCCTTAGTTCCTCACAATCATTGAAAATAATACCATCTTTCTACACCATTTCTTCCAAATGACCCCACAGAAAATAGTCGCACAGATTAAGATTGGGACTGTTTCGGGGTCATTGTTCGGGTTCGATGATATCGTCTACCCGTTGTCTTAGATAATCCATAGTATAGTGACTGGTATGATATCTGGCTCCATCCTTCAATCAATTGAAATAGATTTCAATTAGATACTTCTTATTTGGGACACCCTGTACACAAATTGTATGTTGAGAGTAAGTAGCGTTTTTTTTGTGTTGTTCATTTCTTTGACAAATGTTATCAGAGGAACATGTGAAAAATTGTAAAATTCCAAAGAAGATTTAAACCGATTAAAATCATCCAGAAAGCTACTCAATTTTTCAACCGTTAATTTTCAGCTGGTGGCAACTGTACTTATTCATGTCATACAAAAAACAGCAATCATTCACAAGCATAAAAGTGAACTAAGGAGTGGACGCCTCAATAGTTGGTAACATCTGATCGAGAGTTATGTGACAATGATTTTCCGAATCTAATCTTTTGCCTTATTCTATAGAAATGATATCTGATTTAAAGTTCCTCAAAATACCGGCAGAGACCATTACATGCCTGGAAAATTTCTTTCTTTTCCTCTGCAAAGAATTGAGGGCACATTCCTCTTTATTTTATTCGTCGGAACACAAATTCTGGCTGTTTTTCGGTAGGGCAACAATGAATTTATGCATCGCTCGAATCTGCGCTCTTTGACAGCTTGAGTCCATTGAAAATTATAGTGCCTCCGAAAATACTTAAGACCCAAATCGTGTCTCATTACTCTTCTCACAGAGGTGTTTGAGATTTGGCATCTCTGAGACATTTGGGAAACAGTCAAGCTAATTCCTGGAGTTCTGATAAGGCTGACTGCTAATGCAGAAAATCACTAAATGTTATCCGGAAATTGTCAATTGGGTTTGTAAGACGAAAAATGTAGAGTTAATGCTTGAAACAGCAAGCACATTCATTTGAATTTGGGAGGCTTTTACTTGGTAAAATTCCATTATCAATAATAAAAAACAAGTACTGTGTTTTAAGGAATTTTACTTAATAATTGCGATTCGTAACGCGTTTCACTACACCGTAGCTTCTTCAGACGAATGATTATGCAGAAAAATGTGAATGAGAATATAACTATAAATGTTCTTGAGTAATTAAAAGCTTATTGGTCGCCTCCTCCTAAGTGGTTATTTATGACAGGTATATCAATAAAATTAAGGAATAGATTGCTCCCGAAAAGATTCAATAGAGGTGAAGGGCTTAAATCGACTTGTTCATTGATGAGTCTACCTGAGTGTTTGTATTTATTTATTTCTAAAGTTTCCCAAAGATCTACCTTCAATATTTATTATCTGTATGCAAAATTTCAAACTGTGGGTCGAAAGAATGATTATTTTCTAAGAGATGATTCGCGTAATTTGAATCTGATTTTTATTTGAAAAACTGCGTTTATGTTCCGATATTCTGATATTAAAATTTCTATGTGTTCTACCAATGTAGAAATTGTCACCGTCATTGCAATTCAATCTATAAACACCTGATTTATTGTTTTTACCTGGTTTGGTTTTATTATTTTTATATATTTGCCTAAATTATTATTAGTTCGGAAAGCTATGTTGAAATTATTGCTACTTAAGAATGATTTCAGTTTCTCACTTGTAATGCCAACGTAGGTTAAGGTGTTGAATTTTTGTTTCAATTTATCGACAGGGTAAACTTCATTCAATGCGATTCTACTTTGTTTTTATTTAAAATATTATTTATTAGTTTGGGATTGTAACCATTATTTTGGCTATTTGTTTAATCAAATTTAGTTCTTTGTTGAAATTTTCTGGTGATAGCGGGATGTTAATCAATCTATGAATAAAACTATTGAATGCTGACATTTTATGTTGATATGGATGACACGACGAGAGTTATGCATATCATACTCAAGAACATTTATAGTTATATTCTCAACATTTTTCTGCATAATCATTCGTCTGAAGAAGCTACGGTGTAGTGAAACGCGTTACGAATCGCAATTATTAAGTAAAATTCTTAAAACACAGTACTTGTTTTTTATTATTGAAGCACATTCATGCTTGTAAAACTATGTACATTGTAAAAAATAAATAAAATTGAACTGTGCTTTCCATCTACCTTCTTTTTATACCCATAAAATATATCTTTTAAACAAATAGAATCAAAATTTTATTATGACGTTGTCACGCTCAATTACCGTCTGTGAACCGACTTTACAGACAAACGATTTTTTCTATAAGGTGGACAAATTGAATTTATACTATTTTCAGTTTATATTCAATAATTATTTCAACACGTATCAGTTTCAAAACACTGACAAAACGACATCTGTAAATACTTATGACCGTGCGAAAACAAAATTAACTACGGAACAAAAAAACAGGGAACGTCCCTGCCTTGAAACAAACTATGTGGAGAAGATTGGTATCGTGTTTGGTCCGGTGATATGATTTTATATGTCTGTGCCTGGATTTCACGGTGTACGGTGGTCTGAATGAATACAATGACCGTGAAGGGAGCAAACCTGTTTTGTGTATTTGAAATATTCTGAGCAGTGAAATTCCAGAGTAATATGCAAATACAAATATAGATAATTTTGGAATATGTTTCAATTCATTTGAATTGATCCAAGTGATTTATGTTTGATATATTTTTATTATGCTTACAAGCTGAAAATAGATTGTGAAATCAGGAAACGATGAACTAGCATATTCACAATAAAAATTAGCACTTTTCTCAAAAAAAATTGAAAATTGACAGAACAGAAACAACGGTAATTCAATTTGAATATATATAAATGTGATAATTTGTTTAATTACTGTCCTTTTACTAAAGAAAAAGTAAACATCAGTACAACACGAATTAGATGATTGAGGTATAACAATACAACCAACTTTATTATGGAATCACCCGATATTTTGAATATTTATGCGAGGATTTTGAACATTTCGAAGGATTCTTAGAATTGATCGTTTTGGGATATTTCAATTAAAAACGGAAATAAATTAAGGTTTGTTTCAAGAAAGAAACAAATAAAAGGAAATAAGAGATTCTTACCGCATGTAGTAAAAATTGAATATTGTTGTCCTGATATAAGCCTGAATTCGTCTAGCCATGCTTTGGATAAGGTTTTGGCCTCATTGTGGGTGATATTCTGCCACTCTTCTGTGGCGGCTTGGATGAGCTGTTGTAGGGTTCTTGGATTATCCTGGCGCGATCTATTCTTAGAATTGATCCTTTTGGGATATTTCAATTAATAAAGGAAATAAATTAAGGTTTGTTTCAAGAAAGAAACAAATAAAGGAAATAAGAAACTCTTACCACATTATCCTTGTCCTGATACGAGCCTGAATTTTGATTATCCTGGCGTGATCTAGTTATCCTTTCGAGATTATCCTATCAATGTTCAATAGGATTTAGGTCTAGAGAGCAAGCTGGCCAGTCCAAAATAGCGATTCCCTCTGTTTCCAGATAATGTAGCGTGAGGTTGCTGGTATGCAGAAGAGCATTATCTTCCATAAAAGTAAAAATCAAATCTGTTTTGCCACCCAGCATAATGGCACCCCAAAACATTACACTGCCTCTTGGTATTTCAGAATTTGTCTTGTTGCTCGGAGTCTAGCTTGTCTTCCACGTCCCTTAGAACCCGAATCCGTCGATCATCTAATCGAACACCAATTTCGGTCTCATCCGAAAAAAGAACATTTTGCCAATTCTCAATATTCCAATTTTTGGTGCTGGATACACCAATCAAGTCTGTTTATTTTTTGTTGTCTGGTTAGCTCTGGAACTGTTAAGGACTTCCTGCTATATAAACCCCTTGAATGAAGTCTTTGACGTATCGTTTCGACTCATACACTGATGTCTGTTGCTTCCAGAAATTGCCTCTGGAGTATGGGGTGCGACGCACTAGGGTCTCGTCTTGCAATTTGGCAAAAAAGATGGTCTTGTTCTTCGAAAGTGATTTTCCTACGACTTCTTTTAGGCCTATTTTGCAGAGATTGTAGCTCCACGTATCGATCGTAGGTTTTTGAAATCATCCCCTGTGGTACCCCCATTGTTGTCGCTATATCCCCCTATGTCACCCCTTCTTCAACGAGAGCAATTATTCGACCCCTCTGCTTATCGGACAATCCAACGTAAGGCATTTTCTATTATAATTATAGGCTTTTTAAATTTTGTAATTCACAGTTTCATACTCAGTGCCGACTAAGTACAATATACCTTACATGTGGTGATAATTCAACATTTCTTATCATACTATCCAGTTTCTTTACAACGAAAAACTTCATTCTTCATAAGTAGTCAAAGATCCATGGTTGAAATCAATAGATAATGTGAAATACCGAGTGATTCCATATGAATTTGAATTAATTCTGCATTTGTATTCGTCAATGGTTAGTAAAAAAGGGAGTGCCGAAGGAGGGATCGATTCAGAAATGAAAAGTTATAAGATTAAAATGCACTTTTAATCGAGTTTACTATCAATAAATCTATGTGTGATAAAAATATCCGCAATTCTTTTTCGAGCTATAGGACTTAGTACTCCAATCTGTTCAAGTCGACGAGAAAAATTGCCTTGATTACATAATGATAATAAGAAATCAAACTATGTATTAAACTTTTACAAAAGATTTATTAAAACCAGGATTGCAATTTCGACCTCTCGACTATCTTCAGCTGACACCAACTGGACTTGAATTGAAAATGCAAACATATAATAAACAGGTAATTGCAAAATTAATAAGGGCGTAAACAAGATAAAGTAAACTCATTATGATAAAAGCAGGTATCAGATAGGGATGAATAAGCTGGGCCATCCATAATGTGAAGCAAAAGTAAATTCGTCGGTCTCTGGTTATTGTTATCTGATTGATGCTTTTTGTATCTAGTTTCGAATGATCGTCCAGTCTGACCTATATAGACGCCTTCACAATCTATACATGACAACTTGTAAACTCTAGTATTGACAAATCAATCAGTATTATCTTTACTATTGAAGTAAAGAGAACATTCAACCATTCTGGAATACCCCAATTTGCATGTTCAATCATTTCGCTGATAGGGTCAAAATATGTTTTAGTTGATTCTAAACGTTGGATAATATTATGATATCTATTTTAGGTTGGTCATTCAAGAGTCGCTTGGTAACTTTCAGAAGTGTAGAATAAAAAGATATCATTCCAAAAGAGATGAGTTTACGATGGAAAATATCAACAATTTTCGAGTTAATGAAAAATTAAAAAATTCTACCATCTTCAAACATTCGCGAAGAGACCAATCAACTAGCATCGTATGGTTACTAATCATTTTCAAAATCGAATGTTTCCTCCCTGGGCCCTAATTAGTGCCAGTATACGTATCGGAAGCCCCTCGAACAAATTTTGGATGTACTCTGGAGTCACTGAGTTCCGAATTTCAGGAAGCAGATTTTCTAGTTGTTGGCGTGTTCTACAAGGCATCCTACGTTGCTGAATTTACCACCCCATGTTATATCAAATATGTTCCATGAGATTCAAGTCGGGACTTCTGGCTGGCCATCTTAAAATATCAATTTAGGCATTTTGCAGAAATTCTGTTACTACTTTAGCTGCATGAGGCCGAGCATTATCATGCATGTAAATGAAGTTTTCGCTAATCAATGGGCCACAAGATACAACATTGGGTTCAAGGATATCTGCGATGTATCTGGCCGCTGTCATTCTTCCATTATTCACTACGACTAACTCAGTTCGACTATGGAAAGAAATGCCTCCCCACACCATTACTGAGCCCCCTCCGCAATTTTCGGTTAGCCAGATATTGCATTGCTGATACCGTTCCCCAGGTCGTCTGTAAAAAGGCATGTGTCTATCATCTGATAATAGACAGAACCTGGACTTGTCGGAAAAAAGAACATTCGACCATTCGGGAATACCCTAATTTGCATGTTCCCTCGCAAACTGAAGTCTTGCAACTTGATGCTCTGTGGTAAGACGCAGGCCGGAAGAAGCCACCCTTGGTCTGATATCGTCTTCTCTGAGCCAGCAAGTTCATTTTGTACAGCATTCTAGCTGTACAGTGCCGTAATCTTAATGCAGTTAAACGAAGCCAACGATCATCAACTGGTGTTGTTATTGGATTTCTTCCCTGTCCGGCCCTTCTTCCATATTCCCCTGTTTCGTAGTACCGATTAATTACTCTTGAGATAATGCTTTGGTTAACACTCAACAAGTTAGCCAACGTCTTCGCCTCTCCTCTAAAAGTGTAACATCTCCTACCACTTCATGATCACTCAAATAGCGTCCAGGACATTCAGCAGCCATTACAATAACTTCAAAGAAACACAGAAAACTTGCATTAATTTAGCGTGGAAACTGAAGAGAAATTGAATGAATACTGATAGTCAAATAAATTCATTCTGGTTTCAGACGTGTTTGAGATCATATGGAAACAAATATTACTATATAGATAGGATTTTTTTCTTCTCATATGTCCAAAATCATATGTTGACAAATAAACTGTGATCGAGCTGCTTAATCGATTGTGGAATCCAGAATACCAGGTGATACGACGATTTTTGTGGTGTGTGTAGTTTATACTACCTGGTACATATTTTCTCCGGAGCTGCAAACTTTTCAGTGTATATTCTTCTGAAATAGATACAAGACCTCAAACCGAAAATTCAGAATTCAAGAGCTGGGTGAGCAAATGCAACGAATTGGAAATCAAGCGCGAGAAATTTGAACATCAAATGATATTTATTCACACCATAATAATGTTTCATTTGGACAACAAATTAACGAAGAAGATTAAACAAACTATTTAAGTTTGTAACTTAATTAATCGTCATAAAGTGAAGTTTGATAGTGTTAATCTCCCATTAAATTTATTATGGTAGTTAAAATTCCGAGCAACTAACTTTCTGAAATGTGCTGAGGAAGTAATGAAAACATGAAAGAATATTAACAGAGTTTTCTCTCACTCTCTCCGCCAATTTCTGTTTCAATCTTTCCAGCTAATGAAACACAATTAAGTCGATCGATATCTTGAATTTTTGATAGGAGAATCAAGGATTTTGTTTGAGAATATAACTTCTGGACGTGTGAAATCTAAGAACATGAGCTCAGGTAACTCCTGACGATACATTTAAGCAGATCATTCGAGAAATTTTGATACTGAACTACACTCGGAGGCAAAATTAGCGGAACACTCGAAAATTTAACCAAATTCGAAGTTCAATATTTTTCCTAATTCTCAACCGATTTAGATGATTTGTTCGGCAGGTTATAGATCAACTCTTCTGATTTGTAAAAATTATAAGAGAAAACAAAAAAAAATTTGAAAAAAGTTTTATACGGGGGCAAAACTAAAAGTGTTTTTTTTGTCAAAAATTCGTAACACCCTGTGGAATTTCGTGGTCCGAGTTGAAACGTACAATATCATGCTCTGTCAAGACACATCTTCCTACAGTAACGCCCTTCTTGTTTCATGCGTTTATCTCTTTTTTTGCAAAATATATTTAATTTCAAGTGGAAAATCACCATTTTGGAGAAATTCCATTGAATCAAGAAATTGTCATTGAAATTCGTCTATCAATTTGGAATTTTCCAATTATCACTCAGGCGTGTCGAAATTGTCGTTTGCGATTTTTGTGTTCGAATTGCATGCCAATACTTAAAGTATATGCTTCGATTTAAGTGTAAAATGGCGAATGCGCCTGGAAGAATAATGGAATAGCTTTCCTCAAATTTTCTTCCTTTTATGTATGTTTTATCTTAAATAGGTAGCTCCACCTCGAAATAAATATAGCAAACATCTCCTTCATTCTAACTCATCTGTAAGTCCCATTAAGTCTACTTAATTATAGATGAAATTATCTTAAACATAAAAGAATCAGTGGAAAAATTGAACCCATACACATTAAAATCATGCTGGAAAAAACTGTCGCGTATTCTGACTCAGGAAAATAACAAAGAAACTGTGAAAATTCAAACTTCAACTGCTGAATTGTCAAAATTGGATCGGTCGAACAGATAAAAATCCACGAATTGTTTGAACCGCAAGATGAAGATTTCACTGAGACCGACTTTGAGGAAATGTTAAATTTGCAGCGTATCGTAGACAAAATTCCAAGAAGAAGTCAAAACGTCACATTCAATTCGGAAAATCTTAGTGAAAATTTGATAATGGCAAATGAGCTTTTTGATTTCTTTCTGGAAATACATTCGTCTATGGAACATAGTTTCGTTTTTAGGAAGCAAATTGCTAACGCCACTGCTGAATATCAGTGTGTATTGAAGGAGTTCCTAGAAGCTTCTGAGCAAGAAAAATACACAAAACTTTTTAAAACACTGCCTAAACCAGAAGTTAATAACAAATCTATATGGTCAAGAACAAGTATATATTTATCTTTTACTTTATCACCTAGGACAATCATAAATCCTTATTTCTTCATAAGTGTAAAAATGATTCTGATGAAAATTTCAAACAAAATCGATGAGAAAATTATCAATGGAACAGCAAAGGAGAATGTAAATTTTTCTTTCAATTTCACTTTATCTACTTGGTATTGATAGCTGTTTCACGAAAATTCAAAATGAATCAATTTATGCTATCCGATTCTATATTTATATTATTCAGAAATTATTATTATTTACTTAACTTTTTCCTTTAATGAATGTATAACAACAACAGTAATAGTTATAATAAGTAATAATAATTAGCTAACTACCAAAAAAATTGGAATATGGTTGTGCGTTAATTTTTTGGCGCAGTGTATTTAGTGTTAATCCTTTGCAGTATGTTTTGCATTGGTTTATTGTTTTATCTTTGTCTGTCAACTTCATGAATTCGCTTAAGGATTGAAAGTTTTCTGTTATTTTGGACATTTCAAGTCATATTTCTTGAAGGAGTAGAAGATGAAAGTATCAATGCTAAGTCTAATAACTAAGTCCACTTAAGAAGTTGCTTTGCCTCAAGACTTTCATGATTTAATAAAATTTAATTAAAATTGAATCCTTATTGAACTCCTTCACTTATTTCATTCGATTATGTATGAAAAGTCCCACAATCTTTAGTGTTAATCACGAAGATATAAATAACTTTTCAATAAGAGTGTTCATGCAATAGAGCTTCCTTTTCTGAATTTTAAATCTTCCTAGCACACAAGTTGATTATGGAGTCTCTGAAAAGTACACGGCACTTTATCCCTATAGTAATTTTCGCAGAGCATAAAAGGAATTATAATACGGTTACCCATGATATTTTCATGAGACGTGGACTAGAAAATAGGAATATAATCCGATACAGTGAAAATATCTCAAGTGTAAAACGATAAGGATTAAGCTTCTACAGCACATGCGAATGTGCGAAGTGAACGAAAGCGACGGAATGCATTTAATATTCACCGTTTTGACCCAAACCAGAAATTCGATTAATGCGGTGTTATTAATTACTTGGGACCTACCCTACATAAAATTGGATATTTCAGGCTGGACTTCAATTTTGGGAATATTTTACCTTCCCCCGTTTTTCAAACATCAACATAATTGAAGTATTTGGATTTTGTATATAAAAAGAATATTTCACAAATGAGGAAAATCAGTCTCAAAATTTCATCGCTTATAGTTCACGAAAATTCAAATAATCAATTTGTAAATCTCAATTTTATCTGCGTTCATTGAAATATATTAATTAATGTAAGCTATCTCTAAACAAAGAGGAAATTTATGCTAGACATATTAGAATAGAACGTAGAAAAGTTTTGTTTTGAATCAATGACAATGAAACTACGTCATATTTCAGTAATAAACATGTTTTCGACATACGAAAGATTTACCAACTCACAAAAATGATATTATCACATTAAAAATTGGCAATCCATATTTCAGTATTTATAGCGCAAGAAGAGATATTGTATATTTTCTTTTGTATATTTGGGGCCCTTTTCTTATCACAAAGTGTGTTTCTTCATTGTTACTTCTTTATTGTTATTTATTATCGTAGACTTGTTCACTATCTCAGTTGTTATAATGGATATAATTTACGTTTCCTGATTCAGCAATAAAGGGAATAGGCTCGATTACAATATACTTGACACTAATTAAGAAGTACAGCTTTGTGGATTTCTACATAGTTTTTCTTATGCAATTCTAATTTTTTAAGGCTATCATGCAAACTTTTGGTTATAAACGCAGTCAAAGAAATGAAGACAGGAACAATATATATTTTATCCAGGTGCCACATCTGCTAGCTCTATAGCAAAGTCTGTGCATTTGGACTTCTTTTCCTGGAACTTGTTCATCATATTGTTATTATTCGGTATGTTGACATCCACCAGCATTGCTCTTCTGGCTCTATTATCATACACCACTATGTTCGGCTTATTATTCGTCACCATTCTGACAAGCTTATCGTAGTATAATCTGATAGAGTCATTTTCCAATATACGCGCCGGTGGATACTTGTAAAATTGCTGGAAGGCATTCAGAAGTCCGTATTATTCTCCAATTTCTGACAGATAATATTGCACAGTTGATTATGCCTGTGTAGTTTGTATTGGCCAGTTGTTCGCAGTCGGACGTAATAAGCTATATAGTTTGTGATCTTATATGGCATTTCCTGCAATAACCTGTTTGTAATGTTTGGTCCTTAATTTTAAATTTTTTGCAGCTGTTTGTAGCAATTACTTAGTCTTGAATGGCCTGAAGGTATCCTTCTCCTTTCATCAACCATTTGTTGGAAGCTTCTTTGTCGATGTGTGGTTGATTAATGTCATGGTGATGTTATCCATGCAATTCTCTTCTTAATTTATTATGACTTCATCTTCAGCAGGAAGCTCCTCCTCCAAATAAATTCAGCAAACATCTTCTGTTCCATTCTAACTCATTTGTAAGTCCCTTTGGCTAACTTAGTCTTCAACGAATTTGATTTCTTCAACGCTAACCTAAACATTTTATATATCAAATTTATCATTGCTTTTTTTCAAGCTCAGTACGTTCACGTTTCACTTGTGAGAGCGACGCCTTCTAACAGAACAAATACTTCGGAATGAATTGTGAGGTAAATTGATTTCTGTCAGGCATATGACATTTATTTTATTCAATTTTGCGTACTCAGGTTTGATGCCGTCCCATTATAATGTCGTTCATAGGCCACACTCTCAAGGCTAATCAATTGGTATGGCAGCGTCGATGCATCTCATGACCATTTTGTTTTTCATCGAACGTAGTTTCAAAGTTCAAATTTCGTATTACTACGTTCAAGAGAAGGAATAGGAGAAAAACATGAAATTGTTGTTGAAATCTTATATGAACTACGAAATGATCTGTTTTAAAATTGGACGCGTCAAGATATAGATTAGGATCAAAATTAGGAAGTTAAGCATTGTTGTTTCAAGAAAATCGACTTTTGAAGGAGCAAGTTCGTATTGGATAATGTTAACATACTATTCCAGGGTTATATGTTCAATAAAGGGAATTCATAATATACATTCAGCGTAAATATCTCGTTGGATTAACATGCCGCTACTGGTCGCCTATCATCATCATGAGAAAACTGAATAAATAAATGACGAGTTTCCTCTAAAGTATAATCATCATTCTTTGGGAGTTTCATCTATTAGGAGTCATTTTCATTCAATCTTTGCACTTAAGGTTGACATTCAACTAAGATATGATTTCATTTAAATGGTCTAAATGAGTTATTCTTTAAAATTATTACCTTCAATACTTGGAGTTTATGATTCATTTTTAGTGTAAAATGGCGAATGCGCCCGGAAGAATATTGGAATAGTTTTCTCCAAATTTTCTCTTTCGTGTATGCTTTATCTTAAAGAGGTAACCCCACCTCGAAATAAATATAACAAATATCTTCTCTTTCATTCTAACTCATCTGTAAGTCCCAATATGTTTACTTAATTTTCGATGAATGTGATTTATTCAACGCATACCTTAACATTTTATATCTCAAATTTCTTCGTTTTCTGAAGAAAAATGAATCGAAAAAGGATAATTAACAGTTTCAGAAGTTACTTTCTGAAAATTACCTGAACACTCATTTCTTGTTTTGAAGCCCTGTACGTCCGCGTTACACTTGTGAGGGCGACGCGTTTTAACAGGACAAAAGCATCAGAATAATTTGTGACACATTGATTTTAGTCAGACATATGACATTTATTTCGTTTCATTTCTCGCTAATGGATGCGTATACAGGTTCTATGCCGACCAATTACAATGTCGTTCATGGCCTCACTCTCAAGCCTAATCGATTTGTAGTGCGATTTTTTCTATACTATATGATCACTTTGTTTTCCATTGTACGTACTACGCGTAGTTAACCTGATTGGTTGATCGATTGATACGTGTTAATTTATGAAATCATGATTGATAGGTTTTCCATGAATTTTCCCCGGTTTCTAAGTTCAAATTTGATGTCACTACGTTCAAGAAATAAATTTGAATAATGAAACTTAATTGTTGTTGAATTTTTATATGAAACACAAATTAATCTGTTTCATAACTGAAGACGTGAAGATGTAGACTAAGATCGAAAAGACAATGTAAAAATTGGAGATTTAGTTTTGAAAGTTGGTTTAACATGCTGCCTCTCGTCGTCTAACGTCATCGTGAACATGAAGTTCATCACGTGCCGTATACATGACCGTAGTTAAAGTATGCGCCGGTGGACGATACCGTGGTGTGAAAGAAAAGTAGATCACTAACTCTATATTTGAAATCTTGCGCTGTGAAGAAACAATATTTGAATATTGCTTCTAGCGATAGCAGTTCACGTACTGAAGATGAGAAAAGATTAAAATGACGAAATTTTCAACGAAAACTGGAGTGTAGAATGGACATTCGTTAAATCTTCTTATTTCATGATGGCTAACGTAAGGACACGACAACGGCAGATGGATATATTAGTACATATAAAAATTCTGTCAGAGTATCTTTCAAATCGCTGAAGAAAAATATTTCTGTCTTTTTGATCATTTGCATGTAGTACACTGCGAGTAGTATGTCACCCATAGAAATTGAAATAAAAATAATAATGAAAAATTTGAACTTTTGAAAAGGTTTAATTAACGAGGCTTTTTGTGATAGAAATCCATTTTCATAAATATAAATAAACGATGATCTCTACTAAAATATATTATTAAATGCTCGACGCGTTTCGGTTCACAGAATCTTTATCAAGAGCGAATGAATACTACAAATTTATCTTAATAACAAATTTTTATATATACTAAAGAGGCAATTCACTCAGAGCTATCCGTACTTGAACTAATGTTTGTGAAATAAATTTAATTAGGGTGAGTTATTTATGTGTACCTGATCATTAAGAATTTCCGATGAATACCTGAATCTGTTAATTTCAAGTACTTCCAGAAGGTTGAGTTTTATACGTCTATTCTCAGAATGAAGGATTCTAAATTCTGAATTGAAAAAGTGACCATTTTCCCTAAGATGATTCTAATAATTTGAATCGGTTTTTCCAATGATGAAACTGCGTTTATGTTCAGAGATTCTAACATGAACATTTCTTCCTTTTCTACCTATATAAAAACAATTGCAATCTGCACAATCCAATCTATAAACACCTGATTTATTTTCTTTATTAATTGGAGATTTATAATTCCTGATAAATGAACCTAAATATGTTGATATTTTGAACGCTATATTCAAATATAAATTCTTAAGAAGGATTTCACATAATTGCTAATATTGCCTATATATGTTAAACTATTGAATTTCTTATCTTGGTGTTCACCGATTGGATATATATGTTGTGAAGCTAATTTTTGTTTTATCCAATTCAGTTCTTTGAAATAATTATCATTAGACATCGGTGTGTTCAAAAGTCTATGTATATAGCTATTAAACGCTGCAGCTTTATGTGGGTAAGGATGTGCCGATGTATAATGAATAGTGATATCTGTATGAGAAGGCTTATGATAAATTAAAAACTGGTGTATATTATTCAATCTTGTTACTGTTAGCTCTAGGAAATTGATCGAATTGTTCTGTTCTATTTCAGAAGTGAATTTCATTTTTGGGTGCAGGTTTTTGATGAAATTTTCAAATACAGTGAACTGTCTGTTTGTTCCTGTGGAACACACAGTAATGTCATCGACATATCGATACAAATATAGGAAATGTTTACTGTTTATGAATAGTTTTTTCCATGTAATTTATGAAGATTTCTGCTAAAATAGGGCTAAAAGGGTTTCCCATTTTGAGTCCCTTATCACTCTCATAAAAACAATTGTTACATAAAAATAATTTTGAGATATGCAAACATCTAATAAAGATATAATGTCGTATTTAGTTCGTGGATTCATCTGATTTTGTGTTAACAAATTATTTGATTATACTATACGGATCTTTCGGTGGAATACTTGGAAGCAAATTCTCGACATTAAAAGAGACTAACTTCGCATTACTTGGAATGACAATATTTTCTATTTCTCTTATCAAATCTTTTGAAATACGAATAGAAAAAGATGGTTTAAAATCACAAAAATTTTCCAGAATATGTATTAAACGTTGGGAAACCTTGAATGCTGGGGCATGTGTGAATGATACCACTCGTCTTATTGGATAACCATTTCTGTGCAATTTAACTGAAGAATAAAGTTGAAGTGGTAAAGGATTTGGTAAAAATAAGTTTAAATTTTTCGCTATCGGCAATGGTGGTTTTTGAATTCTTAATGACTGTCCTCACTTCCTTATTGAATTTATTGGTTGGATCTCGGGATATAACTGAATAATTAGAATCATTAATGAAATCTAATGTTTTGGAAATATAATTTTGAATTAGAGAATTAGAAGATATTCCACTCGACCAACATTTTCAATAATAAATTTCAACTTAGAAATTGCTGAGGGTAGGGTGTTGACCTCACCAGCTTTAACTGAGTAATTGCGCCCCCTTTAATAAAAAATTGCGTGTCTCAGCTATTTCCACTACAATCAGTCTTCCTTGACATAGAGGAGGTGAAAAATTCTTCTTGAAATACGAATTCTCGTTGTGTTTGGACTTTTTTCCTGATATTTAATCACGAAAATACCATTTTTGAATAGTGAATTAAAAGACCTTTCCAAAGATATATTACTGACACACTTTTTCTGTAATGAATTGTATTTCAGGTGCTGTTGAGGACTGAGTTTTTATTCTACATGATCTGAATCAACTCAGAAATTGGTTCCCGTCCAATTAAAAATTCCATCTTAAGATAGAGGGCGAGGCAAATTTTCGTTGAACCACACTGTAGAATACGAAAGTATATAGCATGAACTTTGTAAACGAAACCGAATATAAAAGTCTAATTAAAATGCCAATGAAGTCTCTTTTAATTCATATATATGAAACTCGAGTAATCCAATAATTTTCTAATTTCATCTCTCGATAATCTTCAATTTCTGTAACATAAAACTAATTATAAGATCCCTGTGGAATTTCCACCAATCTGGAACATATTCGGAGCACTGCTCGTGTATTGAAAAGTAATGAAATTACTTACGGGCCTAAACGAACTTTGAAATATCCTAATGGGAAAGTTCAGAAGAAGTTGTTTGAATATTATATTATAGAGACTACGGATTTTTACCAACATTTGGTTGAATCTTGACGTATTTCACTTCAAGCTCATTGATAATATTATCCGAGTGTTTGTATTCATCAATCTTATCGCGTCATCCCTATTCGCGGATAGAAACAAAAGCAACCTAATCACTATATTCGCGGCTAGAGATTTCGTCATTAGCGGATCCAATTGGTATATATATATATATATATATATATATATATATATATATATATATATATATATATATATATATATATATATATATATATATATATATATATATATGTAAAAGCAAGAATGAAAAATATAACTTATAAACGACTACGCTTAAAGTATAATTGTAAATGATATCGCCGCCGAATTGGTTCGGCTGTTCCATTATTGTTGGCCGCCTTCGCCGCGGTCAGTATTATTGAGAATGTAAACAAACGAAGTGTTTAAGTAAAGAGACCTTATTACTCAATGCATAGAGTATACCGGGTGTACCTCTTTTTCTATTTGGGATATTTTGATGAAATTCGGGAATCAATTGAAAGACAACATTTTGAATTTGATAACGTTAATATGTTTGACATTTTCAATTTTCATCTTTCGTTCTAGAAGGCCATGAACAGTGACGATTTGCTTAGCTCAACATCTTTTATCACGACAATATAAGATTGTATCTATAAATTCAATTGCTCATTTTTCAAGGGTGTCAAAGTTGTTAACAGAGAAGCGAATAGCGAAAACGAAATAATTATAATGACTGTTCAAATATACCACAATTCTCACGAACACAACATAACACACGATTGATGATTCCCCTCTCAACATTATTTGACTGTTAGGACGTAATGCCTGCAATAGCCTGTCTAAAACGGTTCTCCAATTCTTGCTGGGTTTTAACAGGTGTTTGACAAACTTGATTCTTCGAATGGCCGCACAGAAAGAAATCTGGTGGACTCAAATCTGGCGATCTAGCAGGCCATATCATGGCACCAGTTGCACCTATCCATTCTCCTGGAAAAAATTCGTCGAGATACCGCGAGACCTCCCTTGTGTTGTGAGGAGGTGCACCATTTTGTTGAAAATTTTCGATTACAAAAGCTAATGAAAACTCTTCACAATATCTCTCCCCTGTCAATAAACGTTTAGAAATTATAGGCCTTATTGAATACTTTCCATCATATCCATCCAGAAATTTTACCTGAAACGTTCTTGGAAATTTCCATCTTGATATCTGTGCACATCTTGTTGCGACCATTACCTGGTATGTTGCCTATTAAACATCTCATTGTTTGTGAAACGTGATTCGTCACTAAATAAAATCTTTGTGGGAAATTGTGGATCACGATCCATTTCCCTAAGGTACTCTTCACAGTACTTGAGTCACCTAACACTATCGTTAACATACAGGTTGGTGTAGTTGATATTTAAATGAGCGGTACTTATTCTTTTTCAAAATTCTCCATGAGCTTCGATGGATAATTTGAAGCTCCTCGGCAAATTCCCTTGTTCATATGGTTGCATTAATATCAATACGTCTATTTCCTTATCTTCTTTCTATCTTCTCCTCTTCAGCAGGTTACACCCCACGAAATTTTCGTTCAACTTTAGAGAAAAAGGTTATATTCGGATGAAGTCTTTTCGGATAGCTATTTTGTATATATATATTCTTTCGAAAAGAGAGGATTTACAAAAATTTGAATAATTGTACTAACAATAAGTGCTTATATCAATGATTTTGGTGTGTGTCAGAAAAAACACAAGTGTGAGCTCAGGGAATGTAACAGGGGACCATACTATCTTGTATATGATTCAATAAACGAGTGAAAAACCTGAGGAAAAAAACTCGTTTCCCTGTCGCTATTGCACTAGAAATAGCTCGTCTGTTTATGATGTGTTAGTGTCGTGTGTACATAAAGAGTGCCAAAGATTTTTCTGCTTAGGCGCTTCATTCTCTCTTGCATTCCATGATTTCCAAAAACAAGGGTGAAAGGAAGGGTTTGGGACAGGAATCTCTAACAATGGAAAAAAACCAACAGGAAAATATTTCAACAATCAGACTTCTTATATGTCTAAACAAATCTAAGAAAAGATTTTACATAGCAAGCAAGGTCATGAAAGGGACTAAGGAGATAATAAAAAAATTCATAACCTGCGATTTTTCCTCAAATTCCATCTCTGTTTGACCGAGACAGCCCCCATGGCCAGGTTCAGTCTTCCAAATGATGCCGGTTATGATCTATAGATGTTTTAGAATCATTATGGACCCAATAATCTGGGTTGACATCGCCCATATATTATTTCTTCGTGGAACTTGTTTAATACTCACTCAAAACTGAATTAATTAATTCGCAATGTCGATAATTAATAATAAAGAAATTTTGACATATCACACTGATATTTTTATGATCAAAGAATATTATAATTATGAACAAAAAATTTGCATCGCTAACGTATTTATTTATATCAGCGAATAGGGAAACTCAGCAAAAATTGCCTAGGTATTTTCCACTAGAACTCTCAGAGCGTTAAGAATAGAGTGACGTGAGTGGTATAAAAAAAAGAAAAAAATACTGCTTCTGTAATACTGGTTTGCCCAATATTGTTGTCTAAGAAGAAAACCTATTTTTGACGAAAAACTGAAATATGACGATTTGACACCCCGTAAAAATGAGCAATCATCTTTTTAGATACAATCTTGTATTTTCGTGATAGGAAATCTTGAGCTAAGCCAATTGTCACTGTTCATGGCCTTCTAGAACGATGATAATTGCAAAAAAGAAGATTGTGTCTTGTGTTTCCTTCAAAAATATGTTAAAAGGTCGTAGTATAAGATGCACAATTGAAATCAACAAAAAAATACAGGCTGTCCCATTTGAAAATCGAAAGTTGGTATTATTTCCGACATAACCAGAAACGAAATGTCAAATATATTCATGTTATCAAATTAAAAATATAGTCTCCTATCCGATTCCCAAATTTCATCGAAATATTTGAAATAGAAATACAGGGATGGTCTTATTTTAAGTTAAACCCGATATTGTTAAACGTCACTTATCAGACGTTCCATACTTTGGTAAAAGCCGCAATTTTTATTGTTTCATTTTTCAATTCGTTACGAAAGTTTTGATCGTCTCCTCTACCGTTGTCTCCCTAATTTACAATGTCGCCTATGAAATTGAAGAATGAGTTTTGTTACGAACAAAATTTTTGTTACAGCTTAGAGTGAAAACAAAAATGCGCGCTTGAAATAGAAATACAGGGATGGTCTTATTTTAATCAAACCCGATATTGTTAAATGTCACTTATCAGACGTTCCATACTTTGGTAAAAGCCGCAATTTTTATTGTTTCATTTTTCAATTCGTTACGAAAGTTTTGATCGTCTCCTCTACCGTTGTCTCCCTAATTTACAATGTCGCCTATGAAATTGAAGAATGAGTTTTGTTACGAACAAAATTTTTGTTACAGCTTAGAGTGAAAACAAAAATGCTTGCTCTTAACGCCTTGAAAAGTCGTTTGCATCCATATTACCTTTATTAAATGTTAACGAATCAACTATACGATACATAGAAAAAGATAGAATAAAGTCGTCTGTACCTTCAACTTCACTGTCCGAGAAAACTGTTTGTGATCAGGCAATAGAAAGGTGGATATGGAGTTTTTATTATGCATCGAAGACCGCAATCGAAAAAGAGTGCCTTGTGTGGCCCAATTATTTGGGAGGAGAGTGTCAATTTGAAGAACCCAGTGGTTATCGTTGTAGTATTGGATTTTAAGCATCGAAAGGTTGGTTCAATGAATTCAAGGTGCGATGATCATTGCATAGCATTAAAATCGTTGGAGAAGCTCCATCTCCAGACACTACTGTAGCAGAAGCAAATCCAGTAGAATTTGTACACCTAGTAACTGATGGAGAAAACAGCCCTGAGCAAGTATTTAATGCAGACGAAACTGCACTGTTTTGTGAGAGAATGCAAAATAAACCATTCATTTCCAAAAGCGAAAAGTCTGCCCTCAGATTCAAAGCAGCAAAGGATAGAGTTTCACTGCTGGTATGTTCTAATGCATCTGGATATTGTGTCATTAATCTACTGAGGTTTTACAGATCGTTAAATCTTCGTGCTTCAAAACATCATAACAAGAACGAGCTGCCAGTGCTTTGGCAAAAAGAAATCGTGGGTTACAAGCACTATTTTTGTGACTGATTCCGCAGTGGTTTTGATTTAGAAGAAGAAGCTCAGACTTTGAAGGTCTTACAGTTTCGAAAAATGCCCTAAGTTACCCTCGCGAATGTGAAACAATGCATTGAAATATAAGGGTAACGATTTTGCCTACCAACACGACATTTGCTTCAACTTATAGACCAAGGAATAAGCCAGGCCTCTAAGCTGTACGAGGTCAAACAAAGAAGTAATGCAACCGATTTTTTTTCTCGGCCTTTGGTAACACTGCAAACCTGTAACTCTGTCACTGTAATAGCAATTCTCTACTATCCCGATTGAAATCTTGACGACCCTCGTACGATTGTTCCTTCGCCAGCTGTTTAGTGTTCTGTAACAACGCACGAGTAGTGCATGTCACGAAAATGGAACAGAGAAATTTAGAGCAACGGTGCTCAAGATTGAAAGTGATCCTACTCTTCTAAATCGAGTTATTACTGGTCACGAAAGTTGGTTCTTTTAATATGACCCCAAAACAAAACGACAAAGCTAACAGTGGCTTTCCTCTGGAGCACCAAGGCCAAAAACGCGAGAATGAGCAAGTCCAAAGCGAAAACTTTGTTTATTTGCTTCTTTAACAGAAAAGGTGTCGTTCACAAAGAGTTCGTACCACCTGGACAAACTGTAAATTGAGTATTATACCGCAATGTGCTCGGAAGAAGCGTCCAGAAATTAAGAAAACTCCCAGTTTTGGCATCGGAACGTTACCACAAACGCACTATTCACCAGACATGTCACTCTGCGTCTTTTTCTTATTCCCCCATATGAAAAAATTTGTCGAAGATCGACAACTTGATTCCGTTAAAGATATCCAAGAAAATGGAAAGAGGGTACTCGTAGAGATCCAACAATAAGTGTTCCAGAATTGTTACGAAAACTGGAAAACTCTTAGCGATGTGCCTAAATTCTCAATTTTACTCGAGTTTCGAATTTGGTCTCATTACTTAATTGTCTGACCTTCTATAACATTAGATGAGTATTCAAAATCATATTGGATAATGTGAATCTTGATATAAATGTTATGGAATGATAGAAGGATTTAACTTAGCAAAATGAATCTTGAACATAAGAGAATTACTCGAAGAATTGAACTAATACACATTGAAATCATGGTAGAAGAAAATGTGGCTAGTTTTTGTTATAACGAAGTCTCCAGTATTAACACATTATTAATTAAAAAGTCAGTTCAATAAGTCGTAGTCATTCCATATATTATCCCAATTGTATGACCGTTCCAAAAGTCAGAAATATAAAATAGAATATATTTATAACATGGTGTCAAGTGTGGGGTGTTCGTGAAATATAAATACAGAAGATATCAATTTAAAAATATTGTTATCTGTTCAGAAGAAACACATTTCATGTTCACAAAATGTCCGACGATGGTGAAGCGAGAGTCGACCATGTGCCGCATTTAAAACCGATCAACGAATTGATTATTTCATCTAGTGAAAATAATGCATCGAATTGGAAAAAATGGTGGGAAAATTTTGAAATATATCTAATAGCAACAGGATTGATTGATTCTTCAGATTGTCGAAAAATTGCAGTAATGTTACATTCAATTGGTTCAAAAGGTAGGCAAATTTACAACTCATTCAACTTGAAAATCACAAACACAACACTAGAAGATGTTAAAACCAAATTCGATAAGTACTTTGAACCTCAAAAAATCTCACGATGTTACGTCATACTTTTTCACTAGAACACAAAAGTTAATGAAAGTATAGAAAATTTCATAACTGATCTCGAAAACTTAAGCATGAAATGCGAATTTAAGGACCTTCGAGAATCTCTAGTCAGAGATATATTCATTGCAAACATGAATATAATATATAATACATCTGATGAATATTCGCCAACGTCTACTTCAAGAAGTCGATATTTCTCTACAAAAAGCCGTCGAATTAGCCAAGTCTGTAGTTATGGCTCAGCAAAATTCAGATAAAATCCAGAAGGAGCATGTAGGAAGTTCTGATCAAGTCTTATACATCAATAAAAGAAGTTCTACATCAGGCTACAATAAATTTGGACAATCAAGATCCAGAAGTTTCAGTCAGTCATCCAATGGGTCCAGACGTGAATACCAAAATAGAAGACCATCGCCAAGTTACAACATTATATGTGGAAAATGTGGACAACAGCATAGATACAAGTGTCCAGCTTTAAATGTCAAATGCAGGTTATGTAAAAAACAAGGTCATTTTGCAAAATTATGTTTTAAAATACAAAGTCAGTCAAAACTTTAGAATCAGAAGATAATTCAACTTCTAATTTAGTCTTTCCTTTTGTCGGTATGATAGAAGATACTATTATAAATAAGGAAAAATATTCTTGGTCTTTGAATATTTTCGTCAATAATTTCATAATTAAGTCTATTCTTGATTCAGGTGCTGATGTTAATGTCATGTCATTTTAAACCTTCAGTAAATTAAATTTAGCAGATTCAGTCATTGATAAATGTCAATTTTCAATTAATAGCTTCGGAGGAAATCAAATACCAGTAATTGGAAAATGTGATCTCAAATTTTTTTCAATAATACATATGAAATGATTACATTTATAATAGTCGATATATCTTGTCAAACTGTCTTGGGTCTACCAACATGTCAAAAATTGGTATTTTAAAAGAGTTTTAATATCACAAATAATAATAATGATTGTAATAAAATTCTCAACGAATTTCAGGATGTCTTTCAAGGTCTTGGATGTTTACCGCCAATCTGCCATATCAAGTTACGTCCAGACGCTGTTCCTCATGTCGATCCACCTAGAAAAGTACCATTTGCTCTACATGATAAACTTCGAAAGGAATTAGAAAGATTGGAGAGCATGGATGTCATATCTAAGGTATCAAAACCTACGTCTCGGGTCAATTCTATAGTCATAACGGTAAAAAAGTCAGGTCAATTAAGAATATGCCTAGATCCAAGAAATTTAAATAAAAATATTATGAGAGAATATTTTCCTCTAAAAAACTTTGATGAAGTCAGGTCAAAATTAGTCAATGCTGCTTATTTTTCGCATTTGGATGCATTCTCCGGATTTTGGATGCTGAAATTAGATGATGAAAGCTCAGATCTATGCACATTCCAAACACCCTTCGGTAGATACAAATTCAATCATTTACCATTTGGTATATGCTCATCATCTGAAAAATTTGTTCAAGTCATGAATGATTTATTTGGTGATATTGAGGGTGTACTGATTTTTGTGGATGAATTTTTAGTATATGGTGCTACTTTAGAGATACATAATAATCGTCTTAGAAAAGTTCTACAAAGAGCTAGAGAACTCAATCTTAAATTTAATAGAAAAAAAGTAAAATAGCTGTCACTGAAGTACGTTTTTTAGGTCATATATTCAGTAAAGATGGTATTAAAGTCGATGATGAAAAAATTGAAGCTATTAAACATTTACCTTCTCCTTCTAATACTAAAGAACTTCAACGATTTTTAGGAATGATTAACTTTTTAGGCCCTTTTATCAATAATCTGTCGCAAAAAACAGAAATTCTTCGAAATTTATTGAAATCTAATAGTCACTGGATCTGGGATGAAAATTGTGAAAAGGCATTCTCCAATTTGAAAGATGTTATAACGAAGTCTCCAGTATTAACACATTATTAATTAAAAAGTCAGTTCAATAAGTCGTAGTCATTCCATATATTATCCCAATTGTATGACCGTTCCAAAAGTCAGAAATTTAAAATAGAATATATTTATAACAGTTTTGTCTCTTAAATGGAGTTTAATTTCTTGTTTATCAGACATAGGTTTACAAAATTCTAATATACAAATTTTATTAATGAAAAAGTATCTTCATAAAAGTAGCAATATTCATTATTTTCATTATGAAATGTCCGTTTTTGATAGAACTAGTTTTATAAAGTTTCCTATCAGTCTTAACTATTTCAATGTTTTTCCATTTAAGACAACTGAAACATTGTTAGAAAGTGAAATTTTTGGGAATCCCTTGTTTATAAAGGCTGATTCAGAAGGAAAATTGAACCAATAATTTGTTTCGAGCTTTCTAAAAGTTTTTCGATCTCAAACTACATGCGTGTACGTTTTGAATATCATATGAAAACAAACTTATTGCAATGTATTGAAAGAAAAGGTTCCAGAACTCAATAAGCCCTTAATAATTCTTTCAACTGAAAAAAATTCAAACCTCCTCCTCTATTTCCCCTTATGCGTCAAAAGAAAAAATTTCGTAAACACTCTTTCACACGTGAGCTCTCGCACATAATCCAACGCTCGTTTCGGTCATATCGATTTGACTTCCGGAATTTCAGGCGCGAGCACCCGTTCCGGTACCCGGATTCATAGCTCACTATTACTGGGAATATCCCTCACCCGGAGCACTTCAATGCAATACGCAAGATCTTGCGCAAAGGATACGCCGGCACAAAAGCGGTCTAATGCATCCCGAAGTCTACCCTACGAGGGTTCACCGTTTCGGGAAACAATTGACGCGGATTAGCCGAATCAGAGCTGATCTCTGGGCGATTCAATTAAGTTTTATATTCATGCTGCGACAAAAATAGCTGCATTGATCAGAAAAAATGACCTACTTCTTTTGTGAAACCCATTGATATCCTTCTCGAGGGAATTATCTACTCACAAGTTGATTCAAATACTATGTTCAATGAAACCAATTTATCAGTCATTACGAAAATTATTGAAAGTATTATGATAAGATTTTAGATAACTCAAGAGACAAATGAACATGTCATCTTTTTCGCTGTCATAACTGCATGCTTTATGTGCTTATCTATGACAGATCATGCAGGTTTCGATATAAGTAGAAAAAATTGGTGTAAATTGAATCGTCTCAAGACAGGACATGGTCGTAGTAATAGTATGTTGTTCAAATGGAATACTGTAGAAAGTCCGGCATGTGAATGTGGCGCAGCTGAAGAAACAATAAGACATTTAGTCCTCGATCGTCCTATTTACCATTTTACGGGTGGTTTTCAAGAAATTCATTCCGTTTCAGATAATTTCATTAACTGGGTAGAGAACTTCAAGTCTATTTAGGAGATTAGTTTTTGAATCTTGACGTTATTATGACTAGGACTGCTCCCCCTTAGGGCTTTATTTCCATGGTGTATGTTGATAAGGTAAAAGCTATACCCCCGTAGAGCTTCATTTCCAAGAGGTGTATGAGATGTTACCTGTTGAAAAACAGGGGAGCATTAGTTAAGTTTTTTTTTTTTTGAATTGTGGAGGCCGTTACTTGATGTAGATCCATGATATAAATGAGATAAAAAACACAAGGTTTAACTTTAATCTACACTTTATTTGAAAAAATTCGACGACGTTTCGCTGCACAGCAGCTTTATCAAGAATGACAAACAGGATGAAGAGTATGGTATTATGAACAAATCGTAGAACAAGTTGGATGAATAACAGGAAAATCCACACCGAGCCATTGTACAGTTAGTATGAAAGGTAATAAAACTAATTAAACAAGTTAAGTAGGGGTGAATAATTCACATCTACCTGCTCATTCAAAAGCCTGTCCGAATGTTTGTATCTATTTATTTCTAATGCTTCTAGGAGATCTAATTTTGAACTTTTGATTTTATATGTAATATGTCAAAGTTTTTATTGAATGAATGGTTCTCTTTTATTAAGTGGTTTGAATAATTTGAATCAGATTTATTTTTATCGACGCTACGTTTATGTTCAGATGTTCTTATGCCAAAACTCCTATAGGACCTACCGATATAAATTTTATCACAGGAACCGCAATTGAGTTTATAGATTCCTGATTTACTTGATCGGAGTTGCTTACTTTAAGAATTAAAACTCTGTTGGTATAGATATGTTTGATTAAAGGAGAAGCATATAAATCTAATTGACTATTAAGTAACCCACCTGAATTCTTTTCTTTGTTAATGTCTATAATTTCCTACAGATTGAGTTTTACCAGACCAGGATGTTGACTAATCTATTTTCTTGTTTCTTGTTTTAACCTCATACCTCAAGGGTCTCCATTCAATATGTACAATGGGGTGGATAAAACAAGAAATTTGCATGTTCTTTCGTGTGAGATATATTACTTTCCTACTATGCTGCAAATGAATCAGGAAGGGATTCATCGAGCGAGAGAGAGTCTTCCTACTTTCTGGGGAAGATAAACAGAACTGGCGTTAAGTTTCTTGTGGTACTCATACATATATCGGTGATAAATAGAACACGTATGTTAGTCAATGATAAGACCCCTACTAGTTTTTTCCAAGAAGGGCCAGAGCTTTAGATGGTTTATTGGTCACAGGGCTGATACCTCTCCCATTTATATAATAGATGTTATAGAGTATGAGGCTGAAATTTTGTATATGGATTCGAACAAGGCAAATGCTATTTGTACTGTTACTTTTTCAAATCCCTCATCTAGTGCAACCTCAATTTTTTCTGGGTTCCTTAATGGCAATATTTTGCTTCGTAGAAGGAAACCGTTTATCTAGCTTTCTTCAGAATTTCTTTTTCTTTATTAAAGTTTTGATTAAGATGATCACCTAGCTCAAAGTTTCAAGTGGGTTAGAGCAAAACTAAAAACATTTCTTCTTCAAACAAAATATGTGACTATTATTTTCATTGTGTAAAATTTTGAAATTATCATTAAAGTTATGATTTTCTTCGAGTAATTGATTAGAATAATGTGAATCTGATTTATGATAATTAAAACTACGTATGTGCTCGGATAACGTAAGAAATTTCTGAAAGTCCTAGCAATATAAATTTCTGCGTGAAATCATGTTCTCAATCATACTAGGACTGTAACCGTTATTGACTACTATTTGTTTAATTACATTTTGCTCTTTTATAAAATAATTTTGTGACATTGAGTCTATGTACTATACTGTTGTAAGCAGCTAATTTATGTGGATAAGGATGTGTAGATGAGCTGCAAATAGTAATATCTGCATGCGATGGGTTACGAAAAATAGAAAAATCATGTTTGCCGTCAATTCTAGTAATAGTTTGATACAGAAAGTTAATGGAGTTTTCTGTTTCTATCTCTAACGTCAATTTAATATTATCGTGAATTTTGTTAATGATGTTTTGAATGACTCTGATTATCTGTTTGTGCCAGTGAAACAACAAATGATATCGTCGACATATCTGAATCGATAAATAAAGTATTTGAATAACGGACGTTCTTGGATAGTTTTTTCAATATTATCCATGAAAATTTCAGCGAGCAGAGGGCTCAGAGGATTACCCATGATTAAACCTTTTTACTATTATATAATACTTCATTGAAGTTAAAATAATCTCGTTCTAAACAAATTTCTACAAGGTGTAAGATTTTTGATTGAATTTCCGGATTGACTTTATTAATTTGAAGATCGTTGTTGATGAGTTTCACTACTACATTCCATGACATAAGTTTAGCGTTCGTTGACCTCTATGTAACATGAAAATTGAATGCTTGGAACATCCTAAAGCATTCTGGATGCTACATTCACAAAATATTCGTTGAAGTCATTTACCATTTTCTTAATATCATTGGAAAAATCAAAATCGATGTATGTATGTAGTATCGTGTGCTGAATTTCTTTATTAGGACTGAAGAGTTTTTTATTGAGAATTTAGGTTCAAATTTAGCGTACTGTTGAATGATGATTATGAGAAAGCGTGAAAGTTTTGCATCTGGAGCTTGAAAATATGAAACCTGTCTAAGGGAGTAAAGTTTTGGTGATTTCGGGTTATCAATGAATGGTTCATATTTTTGGTTGGTAGGTATTATAGACTTGGTATACTCTTAAGCGTTTTTAACAATGGATTGAAGTTTATTAGTTGGATCTATCAATTTTTTCATAATTACCTGATTCAAAGAAATTTTGGGTTTTCAATAAATAATCTGCTTTATTCAAGACTATGACTGTATGACCTTTGTATGCTTTGGTTAATATGATATCTTCAGATGCGGACTTAGATTCAATGGACTATAAAGTTGTATTTTCGAATTTTTTCGGTTGAAAACTATTGAAGTCTTTTTGAAGCAGTAATGCTGAAGAGTGTTTTAGGTGTTTGGCTTGAGATTAATAATTTAGGGCTATTCCGGTTTCAATTCCTATCAGATCGAAATGGAAACGAGCGTTATTTGACTCTAAATTGTGTTTAGAACCCTTTTCTAGAAGTGAAACTTCATCTTCGGAAAAATTAGCATCTGAAAGATTACTGAACCTATGATAAAATTGGTGATCGGAAAATTTGAATTTGACTTTTGAAGTTTAATGTTTATTACTCAATAATTTATTTCATTTTCGTTTCATGAATTTCATACTTTTTGTGAATTAATAAATGAACTGTGAATCTTGTTACCGAATCTAAAATATCAAATTCTACTGAATGCAATCTATGAAGCAACCCCAAATGGATTACCTTTAAAAAGATGTTGTAGTTGTCTCGTTGGCTGTATTGAAACTCGATGTCTAACTTCAACCATTTCTTCTTGCCTTGTAGTACTCCATTTCGGGCTGCGAAGCTGATATTATGTGTCTTCAGTTTTATATATTTCGGAAATACGTCGTTCTTCAAATAACTGGATAGGAACCAGATATTTTTTTATTGGTCGCACATTTATGAATTAACTTGAATTACCAAATGACCAAAAAGCTTGTCCCAGCTTCTTTCAATAATTTGATTGGGGAAGTCGTTACTTGATGAAAATCGATATACATATTTTAAATGAAATAAAACTATGGTATTTAGATTTTCACTATATTAACGAAACTATGACCGGTTTCACCACACAGGAAAATCTTAATACCATAGTTTTATTTAAATTTGGGAGGCTTTTACTTGGTAAAATTCCATTATCAATAATTAAAAACAAGTACTGTGTTTCAAGGAATTTTACTTAACAATTGCGATTCGTAACGTGTTTCACTACACCGTAGCTTCTTCAGACGAATGAGTGTACAGAAAATAAATGAGAATAGAATATAAATATAAATGTTCTCGAGTAATTACTTATTGGGAAGTTTCTTCTTAAGTGGTTATTTATGGCAGGTATATCCAATAAAATTAAGGAATAGATTGCTCCCCGAAGAGATTCAATAGAGGTGAAGGGCTTAAATCGAGTTGTTCGTTGATGAGTCTACCTGAGTGTTTGTATTTATTAATTTCTAAAGTTTCCCAAAATCTACCTTCCAATAATTATTATCTGTATGCAAACTTTCAAACTGTGGGTCGAAAGAATGATTATTTTCTAAGAGATGATTCGCGTAATTTGAATCTGATTTTTATTTTAAAACTGCGTTTATGTTCCGATATTCTAATATTGAAATTTCTATGTGTTCTACCAATGTAGAAATTATCACAGTCATTGCAATTCAATCTATGAACACTTGATTTATTGTTTTTACCTGGTTTGGTTTTTTTTATATATTTGCCTAAATTATTATTAGTTTATAATAGTTTATAACAATAGCCAAAAATAATGGTAACAATCCCAAACTAATAAATGATATTTCAAATTAAAAACAAAGTAGAATCGCATTGAATGAAGTTCACCCCGTCGATTAATTGAAACAACAATTCAACACCTTAACCTACGTTGGCATTACAAGTGAAAAACTGAAATCATTCTTGAGTAGCAATAATTTCAACATAGCTTTCCAAACTAATAATAATTTAGGCAAATATATAAAAAATAATAAAACCAAAACCGGTGAAAACAATGAATCAGGCAACTCAAATTTTGAGAACTCATGATATTGAGGTAGCAGTTTGAAATTGTATTGCTTTGAATCATCCTGTGAGTGCAAGAAAAATTGGAAATCAGTTGAATATTTTACATGTTCTAGTTTGGAGGATTCTGCATGACTTTTTATTTTACCCGCTTCATATTCAACGAATCCAAACTCTACTTCCTCGAGATTTTTCTTTAAGGCTGAATTTCTGCCGATAGTTCTTAGATAAAATTAGAAAAAATGGTCATTTTATTAGTGAAATAATGTTCACAGACGAAGATAACTATTCGAGAACTGCTATCACCAATTTTCACAATAATCTTTATTGGGCTGAGGAAAACCCCCATTTGATAGAAAGATCTCATCATCAGGAACAATTCGCACTCAATATCGGGGTCGGAATAATAAGAAAATAATTTGATTGGGCCATTTTTTTGCTTAACAGACTAAACGGTTCCGCTTATCGGCAATTTCTTGAAGATGAGCTACCTCAAGGGGGTACCACTTTCGGTTTGAAACATAATATGGTTCATGCATGACGGGACACCAGCACATTTCAGTGGAGAAGCTAGGGAGTTCTTGAATATTTTATTCAAAAACCGAATAATAAGGTCGGGGTGGGACAGAACCCATGGCCTCGTAGGTCCCCAGACTTAAATTGCTTACACTTTTTCTTATAGGAATATCTTAAAAGTGTATTTTATAGAACCCCAATGAACACTGTAGAAGAATTGAGAAATCGAATAATAACTTTTTGTGAGATGATAAGAAATACCCCAGGAATATTTCAAAGAGTGTGTGATAATATGCGAAGAAGGACAGAGGCCTCTATTCTTGCAGGTGGAGGACACTTTCAGCAATCCATTTAGTTTTTAATTGTAGATTCTAGTTGAAATTAAGGACGTGTAATGATAGAGGCTGTGAAAAATAGCTTGCATTCCAAATTTGGCTGAATATCTCAAAAACTGCAGGAGTTTTGAAGAAAAACGTTTTCTTCCGGAAATTTCAACACCCTGTAGCTTCTGCGGACCTATGTTTATATGATTTTTTTCTTGTAATTGCACGTAGATTTACCCCCTCAAGTTAGGACATACTATTATGTAACACCCTGTATATAATATGGATACCATTTTGATTGGAACTAAATTGAAACAACTACATAGAAATTGAATAATTTTATTATCAGTACTTCAACATAACTCCAGGAAACTCTAATATCTTTATCATCAATTGAATAATCAATAAAACTTTTTAAAATAATTAATCGTATCAACGAATCATTAATATATAAAAATATATCATAATAGATGAGCTGTACATTTGTCTTCAATGAAAATCAATATCTAATTCGATCGCTATGAAGGAAATGGTGGTAATAATTAAAGTGATGAGTCTATTATACATTCTGTCGAAAAAGTAAAAATTAATTATTTGAACGGTCGTCAAAATATCTGTTATTGCTAAATTGGCACAGCTGTTTTCTATACTAATTCAGAGTTTGAAAACGATCTGATTTTTAGTTTTTTTTATGACTCGATTTTGTCAGTTCTCACTAGTGTGTTTTGCGATTTTAACAATAGATAAAAACAACATGTCCAACTGTTGGTAATATTGATGAAGCGAAGGAAATGGTAATCGAAAATCGTCATCTAAGTTTGAGAGATATAGACAATGTACACTCTGTGTCTAACGAATCAATTTGTATCAGTTCGAACAATTGTTCGGGCATGAAACGTGTTGCCACTCGACGAGTTCTCCTGAATTTCTTTCAAAAATTGAATCCTGCAAAGGTCACTGAAGACATGCTAGGACAAGTCAATTCCGACTCCACATTCATTAAGCCTATTGTAACTGTTTATGAGACATGAATTTATAAGTTTGACATACAAACCAGTGAACAAGCTTCAGAAAAATGCCTTCCAAATGAACCGATACCAAAACATCCACGTCAAAGTCGATTATCAGGGTGTTGTGCACTAGGAGTTCTTACCTGAATCCTATGCGGTATTTAAGAGAGCGAATTTGTCGAAAAATGCCGAATTTGTGAAAAGAAAACTCCCAAGGCAATCATTTTAAATGAATTTCTGACCAAAAACTCAACGAATTCCATCAAACAACCACCGTATTACCTGATATGGCTCCGTCAAATCTGTTTTTTTGAAAAACTCAAATGTATTTTTTGAAGGTAATACAATAAATTTCGATGAAAAATAAATATTTTATATTTCATTGACCAATTTTTTGACAGAATGTATTATTATAAAAAAGGGGTATGGTCCTCATGTTATCTAAGACGCTGCTCGAACTATATTTTCATCAATGAAATTCATTAGAAGTAAAGGCAATAAATTCAACGTTTCAATAATTTTCTTTCATCTAAAATCGACATCTATCTTGTCGATGAATTTCATTAAAACCAACTTTTTTTTAATTTAACATATCACATCTTTTCAAGCTTCAAGCATTTTTCAATTAGTGTCTCTTTTGAGCACCTGAAACAATCACTCAGGATCCTGAGTGCTTTCATCTATCTTATAACCATATTGCTGTTGCTCTAGAAAATATTTTTCCTCCGAAATGAGCTGAATGAACCAAGACCGATTGTCGAAATTCCCTTTGCTGCCACCATATTCCTTAGGAAGTATTTCCCCTGGAATGAATGCATGTAGAGAATTGAGATCATTTCCATGAAGATAAATCTGAAAAGAAAATCAGCTTAGTTTGATTCTAACCTATTATTTGAACATATTAATGTAATTTACCAAAAAGAGTGTGGAATTTCAAACCGATCTGTTAGATTGATAGGAATAATTATTTTTCGAATACATTTTAATAATTAAGTGTTGATATACCATCTAAAAATACCCTTTTACTACACGAATTCTTCTTTTTATGGCAAAATACTTACTCTTTTACGAATCTTCTCTTTCAAGAATGGTTTCAATACTGTCATCACTGCATCGAAATAAAAAGGTTCATTAACAACATGAAAACCTTTAAATCTCAGAGGAAACGTCTCTTGAACCAACTCAACCATTTTCTTGGCATAATATGGAGTGAAAAATTTGGCATGCTGCAAACTCAAACCAGCCATATCCAGAATTACAACGATACCGGAAACTTGCGTTTCTGGCTCTTTCACGATGTGTTCTAATGCAAGAATGTTAGTTCGAAACACATCCTCTATTGTTACTTGTGATGAATCAAAATAATCTGAAATAAAAATGTACTATTCGAGTAAACAATATATATACAGTGTGATCCAACGAAATTTTAACACCTCGATTTTCCGATTTCAAAATGAAAATATGGAGAGATTCTGATTCGAAGGGGAAGACTTTTTCCGATTAATTCATCCCCGTAACTTCATTCTCCCAACGAGGGTGGGCACAACCCTCTGATTTTGAATAGGAATGAGGGGTGTTGTGATACCTCATTTTGAAGATCTTATCGAGTACTATCTGACCCTGAATTTTCGCTCCAAAATTTTCGTCATTAACGAAATGGCATCTAAAAAAGTGGAAGACTAGATACTTTTGTGATTAGTTTATTAAGTGCTGAAAAAAGTCCAGTGGCGCCAGATCAAGTGATCTGGGTGGGGGTTATATGTCCGCTTCTTCCAATCCAGGCCTGAGGAAATTTTCATCTAAAAACTGACGCACAGGTTGAACGCAATAAGGTGGTGCGCCATCTTGTTGAAAAATGATCATTTCATGGTCTTCTTCATTCTCCAATACTTGCACGAGAGCTGGATGAATAGCGTTCCGAATTATTTTGGCCAGTGATATTACCGGGTATAAAAAAAGGGCCGATCGTGTGATGTCCATAAAATCCTCCCAAATATTTAACTTTTGGGGATACTGAGTATGCTCTTCTTGAAATAATCTTGAATTTTCTTCTGAACAGTAACGACAGTTATGTCTGTTTACAGTGCCGTTAAGGTAAAATGAACACTCATTCGAAACAGATATTGAACATGTAGTTCGGATTATTGTTGATAATTTCACTGACCACTTCACAGAACATGGCGATCAAAATCATCCTCATTCAGTTCCTGAACAAATCGTATCTTACGTTTTCCGAAAATTATCATTGGATCATTTCCTAGTACTGAGGGTCGGAACCATCGCTACCTACCGGATCCATCGTGACCTAAGATAGAAACTTCCCTCGCTTTGTCTCCTTCATACATCCTCTTTTCGTTGCCGACTGAATCAGTACCGTCAAGTTCAGCAACCAGTTTCACAACGTAAGCAGCGGGTACATTTTTGTCAGAATAACGTTCGTTGAATAAAGCCGTTGTTAATCGCGCAGAGTCGTTATTTTTAGAATATAATTTTATCATTTCCACCCTTCTTCTACGAAACAAACCACTTTAATCCTACAACAAATTTACAATCGCTTTGGCAATATTTCAACGTTCCTGAAAATTCACAATAGATTAACGAGAGACTAAGGTAAATCAAACACATAGTCAAAAACAAAAAATTAACAAATAAATAAAAACATTGCATACCTAGAGGTAAATTCAACATAAGCTAACCATACACCAGCGTTATTTACCACATGGAAGTGAATGGTGCCCATTTTCAGCACTTAATGAACTAATCACAAAAGTAAGTATTTTTCCTCTTTTTTAGCTGCTATTTCGTTAATAATAAAAAAATTGTAGCGAAAATTCAAGGTCAAATAGAACTCGGAAAGATCTTCAAAATTAAGTATTGCAACACCCATCATCCCTATTCAAAATCGGAGGGTTGTGCATACCCTCGTTAATGGATTGAAGTTACGGGGATGAAAATATCGGAAAAGTTGTTCCCCCTTGAATTAGAAATCGACGGGTCCAAGCAATTTTAGTATTTTCATTTTTAAACCGGAAAATCGAGATGTTTTTGTTAGACCAGCCTGTATTTATATATATATATATATATATATATATATATATATATATATATATATATATATATATATATATATATATATATATATATATATATATATATTGATATTGAGTTCACTTTTTGGGGTTTAAGTTAGAACATTTGAACAATATCTGAAATAGACGTTTCGGGAGTTTTTTCTTCCCTTTTTCAGTATTTAATCCACTAATTTGTCGATGATTGTTTGGTTTTTAATAGTAAGAATCTAGATTTAACTTTGTGTTTTGGAGATGTCAGGTTTTGGAGGTCACGTCCACATAACCTCCAAAACACAGAGTTAAATCTAGATTCTACCAAATAAAAACCAAACAATCATGGACAAAATTAGTGGATTAAATACAGCTTAGTTTAGTTCGAATAGCATTCAAGACAGCAACAAAAAATTTCCCTAATCGGTCATTCTTTTCTCCATTTACTTTTAATGTCCCATATCACGTGGACACCTGGTATATGTGGCGTACTTATGCATATCATACGATTACAACTTTTGAAATCGTTGTCTCTCAGAAATGATGGATCTTAGGAAGAAAGTGTTGATACTTTTTATAGGGTAACGAAAACACGATACATATTCTGCTAGGAAAAATATTGATCGAAAATCCAAGTATTTTATTCTTTCTGAATTAGTTTTGAGATCTCGATTTCAAAGTATATTATATTTAGGAAATTTATTTGAAGATTGCTGACAAAATAAAAGAAATTTGATATGGAGATGACTGAATTTCCCCACTTAATGAGACATCGATCTCTTCTGACCTTGCATAAAATAATCTTGTCTTTTATTCACCTTCAGAAACTGTGGTAGATTTCTACTAAATTAGGCCAAGAAAACTTGAATCGAATGAAAGAAGATCTAGAGAGTCAAACTTGACTTCTTTCCATCCTATATTGTCCAAGTGTTCCCATCCAATTACATTTTCTCATTCTCTTTCGCTCCTTCATTCGCACAATAGAATACAAAAGAAGACTTTGATATCAGTTGGATTAATCATTTCATTGTCAATGAAATATAAGAGTTCATCATTATATTGTTAGGTATCGTATTACTATAAGGAAAGAGATATTTCGTGATTTAAGTGAGTCGTCCCAGATCACATTCACTTTTTAAGGTTCGGTTTCCCAAAAGAATAGAAGGAGTCTTTATATCTATACCGTCTATACCGGGTGTCTCACCACATTCGTGACAAAAAAAGTAGGCGAATTTGAATGTCTCTTGCGACGTAATATGTAGTGCTGTACCGACTAAAAACTAAGAATATTTCAGACAATATACAATACAGGATGTTACATAATAAAGTTGCATACCTAAATTATAATTTTTAAAATGGGACACCCTACATTTTGTTGCAATATTGGCTTTGTGAGGAAAAATGAAGATAAGTTTGTACGAAATATGTATTCTAAATAGTTCCGGAACATTTTCTCAAATATGAGGTTATATTAGGTTAGGTTAGATTCAAAAGGGTAGAGTGCCCTCAATATTGATTTCAAAGCATCAGGTGTACAACTATTGTGATAGTACATGTTGTTGCTTGAGTATATGACATATTTAGTTGATCTATGTTGCACAGGATGTTCGAAAATGAAATTTGAAGTTGACTCATTCAAATCTCTTTTCACTGTGTTTTGGCGTACCTAATATCTAAAAGGTTGAGTACGTGGTATATTTTAATACCTTTCGAATAGTATCTAGTTTTCAAGAAATATTTCAATTTTCACAATAATTTATACCTTCATAGTTATACTGGTTTGTTCCCAGAAGAAGGTATAATATTTATTCATTTCATCTTATTCGGTGTATCAAATTCCATTATCGACTTAATTCCAGTGAATGGATGATGCTAAATACCGGTAAATCGCATTAAGATAATCAAACAATCGAGATCCCTTTGTACTCAGTGGGTACCAATCTAATCCTTATTTGTTTAATATTAGGGGCTTAATATAATATATAAAGTATATATAAGTTCCTGAAGTGGGTTGTTGGAAACTCAACTCGTGATTAATTTGAAACATAAATGCGAATGGTCAAAGATTTGCTCAAGGCAGTATTCGCAATAACATACTCATTAATGATTTTCTCAAACACTCTTTGTTGAACAAGATGTTTTAGCAACACATACTATACTTTGTTCGCAATTTTCCGTTTGAACTGGGTTGTTATGCAGTTCTGGCATTTTTCAAATTTTGAATGGTTTTAGCCGTTACTACTTGGTAGTTAATCATGGTTCAGAAAAACACGAGGTGTGGTTTACTATACTATAAACTCTATCCTATTGAATTTGATATTTTTGACGACGAAATTAGATTTTTTATTAGCAAACTCATTTACAAAAAGTTTGAGAAGCAAAAGAGAAAGCTAGAGGCGCAAACTTACTTCAACGATAAATCGACTATCAAAAAACGTTAACCAAATTCAGTCCGCGTTTAATCAATCTATGAGAAGAGAATTCTCAGATTAAGAAATTAATTTATATATATATATATATATATATATATATATATATATATATATATATATATATATATATATATATATATATATATATATATATATATATATATATATATAATTGCATTTACAATAAATGCTTATATTCATAATTTTGGTGTGTGTCAGAAAAACCACAAGTGTGAACTCAGGAAATGTAACAGGGGAACCATACTATCTCACATATGATTTAATAAACAAGTGAAAAACTCGTTTTCCTGTCGCTATTGCACTAGCAATACCTTGTCTGTTTCGAAACAAAGACAAGGGTGAAAGGAAGGGGGTTTGGGACAGGAATCTGTACCAATGGAAAAAGAAAACCAGCAGAAAAATATTTCACCAATCATACCTCTTATATGTCTAAACAAGTCTAAGAAAAGATTTTATATAACAAGCAATGTCATAAAGGACTGAGGAGATAATCAAAAAAAGGACACAAATCTTCGAATTTAAACGAAAAATCAGTTAAAGAAGTATTAGAGGTAGAAACCCACATTGCGCTCATAGATTCCAATGAAAGAAAATTCATAGCTCCTAAAATTACAAATCATACTTATATAGGCAATAGACAAACAGTAAATACAATAAAGTCCATAAAAGAAAAGTTAGGTCAGATGATCTTATTGTCACCAAAGCAGATAAATCAGAATCCATAGTTATATAGAATATATAAACAAAATGAACGGTTTTATTGAAACAGAAAAATTGAGAGAAATTAATCCAGATGCTACACACAAAATAGTAAATAGACCTTCTTATAAATTAAAAAAAGAATTATGTACAGTATACACATCATTAAGAAATTTTACCCCAAATATACCATCAAAAACTCGATCGAACTAACAATAACGTTAGATAACTTTATTATGCCAAATAATTCTTACTTGCTGAGTCTTGATGTAGATAATATGTTTTCGAATATTCCTCGGGTAGAAAATATCAACTTAACCTCAATTATTCTAGAACAGTCACACATCCCTCAATTCATTGTGTATTTTAATCCTTTCAAAACAATGTCTACAACCAAATTATTTTAAATTCTACAACAAGATTACCATTGAACCCTCCCTTGCCGATATATTCATGTCGGACATAGAAGATAAAATATTCAGTTATAGTTTACCAATCAAAATAAATTTTGGTACAGATACGTTAATGATATACTTATCTGCGTTTATGGAACATCTAGATAATTTAATAAATTCTGAGCGTCATAAATGGTAACCATCCCAGAATAAAACTCAAAGTAGAAAAAGAAAATCTTGGGTGGTTTTTTCAGATTGGAACACCACTATTTTGATGAAGATTCAAGAGCGTCTTACACTCTTCTATAATAATTTTAAGTAATGAGTTTTTTTGGTGAGTAGTTTCGTCACAATATTTTTTTCCATGAAAATTCATGCAAATAGGCTCTCACATCATCGCATCCTCCTTCGGCCAGAGAAGATGAATACTTTTTTCCTTTCGTTTTCTTATTGCCTAAGAATAGCTTTATTGATGAATTGAAATAGATTATCCTCATTTTATACAGAAGTGACTCAAGAAAATTATTGAATATTGTAAATCATATCTTGTTTCAAATGGAACACCCTGTATTTCATTATTTATGTCAACGCATAAAATATTCTGCTATATTTTTGCAGAAGTAACTTTATCTTCATCTTAGGTCATTTTCGAAATATTCGATCATTTGTAAAAATTTTTATGAAACCATTGAAACTATAGCACATAACAAAGGTTTCAATCATGAAGTCATAGACAAGATACAGCAACGAAAAAATCGATAACCCTAACACAAATATTCCAATTTCATACTACGGGCTGTAAGTGAAAATATTGCTAACATTTCGGCCTCGAAATAAATTGTCTTCTCTGTTATTCAATGAGAAAAAATTCAACCCAAAACCTAGAGCAATTAGGAGTTTATAAGTTGACGTGTCCTAATTGTAATAATTTTTACATAGGTCAGAATGGTCTTTCAAAATTAGATACAGAGAACACCTTACCTCGTTCTACTATCGCCTATCATTGTATCGAAAATAGACACTCATTTCCTAGTATAGACAGTTTAGAAAGCTTAGCAAACCTGATCTTGTGTTTTTCTGAATCATGATTAACTACTAAGAAGTAACGGCTAAAACCATCCAATATTTTCCATATCTGTATTTAAGTCTCGGAACTTTTTGATCCATATATTATTTCATTAGATTTGAAGCACAGATCTTTTGATTATCTACAATGTGCACAGAAAGTTGAAATATTTTCCTGAAGGAAGTAAAGTATGTTTTTACTTGCCTCGTGTTTTTCATTGAGGAAGAATGAGAATATTTTGAAATATTAGGTTCCCCATTTATGATTTTTAATTTAAAAATGAAAAAGGGATGAAATATTAGTAATGAATGGTAAAAATTACAAAATATAAAGAAATTTAAGACTGTATTACTATTACCAACAACAATGATTCCGTCTGGCTAGTGCTGATGAAGACATTTATGATTTGCTGAAAAATTTCACCCTATAAAAGGGGACATACTTCAGCAATGTTTCACTTATGACCACTTAAAGCTTTACTCTAGCATGTTTGATAGGATTTAGGTCTGGATAACGGACGGCGTATCATGATTCTGTGATTGATCAATTGCGACATCGAAATTCGGTAAAATAGTCTTGAGTGTACAACTGTCCAGCAATTCATTTTCTACAAACAGCTAAACCATTACTCTGACATGAAGTAATTATTTACAATAGCTATCGTTGATACATCGTGACACTAACTAATATAATCTTTTTGTGCACAGCGATATAAGTTGAGATGTTTCTTTGTTTTAACGCGCGCTCCTCAAGAACTATCTGTGGAACTTGAAATAGTTACTCTGTCAATGATTTATCAAAAAAGGCATCAGTTCGAACCACGAATCGAAATAATGAGATTCGCAGTCTTCTAAAATATGGAATTCTTAATGTATCCTGGCGCATTCGCCAAAATGCTGTATAAATCTAATCCAATTGAATTATTCCCTAGAAGGTACTAACCAAAATAAATGACAACATTACTTGATGGTCCATTCAAGAATTGTAAAATTTCTCCGAAATTTTTTCACAAAACACAAAAAAACATTCTTATAAGGGAAAAAATTAGAAAGATAGTCGATCTCTAATGGCGTTCATAAACCAAGAAACTCATGAAATTGAACGAAACAGGGTATTGAAAAAACCAAGACTCGCAAAAAAGAGTATAAAATTATGTGACTGTACGGGTTAGGTTAGATTAGTATCAATCATTTCTTATTTCATGTTGATACGTACATTACTTTTCGAAATTTATCAGGGCATTTTTGGCTGAATGCATATGTGTATTGCTACTTGAGGTAAATGTAAACTGAAGTATACCAAAAGTTGTTTCGTGATAATCTTCTTTTCGAAAAGTTATGCTATACTGAAGAGAAAGAATTGTCATTTTTATTATAAGAATGATTTTGTCATGATAAATATTTTCGGTCACTTTTTCCTTGAATATTTCCTATAGTTTTCAACTGCTATTTTCACATGAATAAATGAAATTCGCACAATCATATAAATATAGCTCTCAATTTTATCAGTATAATGGAAAGACGGACGTTCAAATTTTTCTAATTCATCAAAGAGTCGATACTTTGATATTATATAAAAAATTAGACGTTACTATCTCATATACCCTTAGTACCTATCAACTACAGATATCCGGAATGAAGGAAACACCAGTTTATAAAACAAATAAGTGACACATTATATAGATCTGCTTCCAAGGAAAATCTGATTCCTTCAACTCTAAGAGTTATACTATCGAGAAACGTTGAAACAAACCCTTTTTTGATTCTAGCACACCATTTCTTAGACTATAATTCGGAGCATATGAAATCATCCTTTGAAGAAATTATACAGGGTATTCCCCAAGTTCTTTGATAAACTTGGAGAAGTGATTCCTGAAAAAATGTAAAGTCAAATTGAAGGGATCAGCATGGATCGAATCAAATGTGATCTTCAGTGGTGTTACAATAATTGAAATGAAATACACCGACGACTCCATAATTAAATGATTATCTAGAATGTTCAGTTACTTTTGGTAGATGATTATTCATAATTTCTGAGATGGAAGTTCCCTACAAACTTACCATAGAAGATAAAAGAGCGTTTCTGTTCAGATTGTAATAATTTTACATAGGTCAGACTGGTCGATCTTTCAAGATTAGATATAAAGAACACCTAATCTCTATCACAAAAAATAAACAAGATTCAACTATCGTCAATCATTGTATCGAAAATAGACACTCATTTCGTAGTATAGGCACTTTAGAAATTTTAAACGTTGTTCCTGGAATCAGTTGAAAACTTCAAATCACTTCATAATAGTTTACCACCCCACACTACCTGTTGGGGTCTTTCCATCTACCCTTCAACTTACAAGTATAGTAAATAATCGTACTTTCTAATCAGTTTTCTTATTCTGTCTGAGAGTTAATGTGAAACATTGGAAACTGCAGTCACAGTATCACAGTATATATTTTATAATTTATTGGTAGTAAAGAATAGTAAACCTAATCTCGTATTTTTCTGAATCATGATTAACTACTAAGTACTAACGGCTGAAACCATTTAATATACTCATCAATATTATACATGAATTTTAATATTCAAATAATAGGAGAGAGCAATCGTTTTTTTCTGGAATTTTTTGCACAGTTGTCTAGAAGCTTCATTGATATTTAAAAAGAGCACTTACAAGATAGGCATTGTTATTTTTAAATAAAAAGTCGGGGTGGTTGAGGGTTAGGAGGTCAGGGATGAACTCCTCAATTTATCACGAAAAGTTAGTTATTACAAATCGACTTGTGCTTCTGATGCATTCATTATTATTACAAGAAGATATATAATATAATATTTTATGTTTCTTTCTTCAGAAGATACTATGTTCAACAGACATATGAAATATAATTATTTATGAACACGAATATTCATGAAATTTCAAACAAAGATAACTTACCTACACGAATTATGTATATCCTCCTGCCTTCCAGGTCTCTATCCGGAAGCATATTTTGAGCTTGTAGATCAAATACTTTCTCGAACTCAGATGGAAGGGAGTATCCGAATAATTCAGGGCATTTCAATTTCATGAGATAATACCTCTGCATCTAGAATAATTGATTAGGTTTGGGTTTTCGATAAATGTTCGTCGTTTTGAATAAATAATGAATATGGATAAGATATGGATGGAATAATTGAAGGGACAGAACCCGGTAGTATCATATATGTAATTAAATTCATAATCCCATTTGAAGAAACTGTTGCATAAACAATTTCGTCAGTTTGCTTGCTTTACATATTTTCTTGAATAATTTTCGTTTATTATCAACTGATACTGATCCTTGCCCTCTTTACCTGGCGACTAAACGAACAACTAGAATGGATACCTACAGATTCCATTAGCTTTCACGAAATTAAACTTTGTGTACAGTCCTTTACAGTCTGAAATCGAGAGCTACAAGATGCTGCGTATGAAGTTTGGCATAGCAATATCAAAACCCAACATGGAGTTGCAATTCAAGATCATCATTCCTAGCAGAGAGAAATGGACCAGCTTCAAGAACCGTCTAATTGAGGGCCCCTGTTGGTACACACACAGCTCCAAAACTGGAAAAGGTGTTGGTGCTGGTGTATATCGTCGTGGTGCTGCCAAGGAACAGTCGATCTGTCTTGGTAGGCGACTTGTTCTTCAAGCAAAAATAATAATAATAATACTAACATTTGAATTGTGGAGGCCGTTACTTGATGTAGATCCATGATATAAATGAGATAAAAACACAAGGTTTAACTTTGATAAAGCTGCTGTGTCAGCGAAGCGTCGTCGAATTTCAAATAAAGTGTAGATCAAAGTTAAACCTTGTGTTTTTATCTCATTTATACCTGGCTTGATAAAGCTGCTGTGTCAGCGAAACGTCGTCGAATTTTTCAAATAAAGTGTAGATCAAAGTTAAACCTGTGTGTTTTTATCTCATTTAATACTAACATCATTTACTCCTGTATTAACCTTATCTAGAGGACTCAAACAGCGTTTCCATTCAACAGATTGAGGTCTGTCTTTCATGGAACTGATACCGAGTCTTGCCCCTCTTCACCTGGTGATTAGAGGAGCACCAACAATGGATACCTACAGATTCCATTAGCTTTCCCGAAATAAATCTTCATGTCTAGCGCTTTACGGTCTAAAATCGAGAGCAACAAGATGCTGAGTATAAAGCCTGACATAGCGATACCCAAACCCAACATGAATTTGCAATTCCAGATCATCATTCCTAGCAGAGAGAAATGGACTAGCTCCAAGGACCGTCTAATTGAGGGCCCCTGTTAGTACACAGACAGCTCCAAAACTGCAAAAGGTGATGGTGCTGGTGTATATCGTCGAGGTGCTGCCAAAGAACAGTCGATCTATCTTAGCATTTTGCGACTTGTTTTTCAAGCCAAAATAATGATGATAATAATTCTATCCTCATTTACTCCTGTATTAATCTTATCTCGAGGACTCAAACAGCCTTTCCATTCAACAGATTGAGGTCTGTCTTTCATGGAACTGATACCGAGTCTTGCCCCTTTTCACCTGGTGATTAGATTAGCAGCTAGAATGGATACCTACAGATTTCATTAGCTTTCCCGAAATGAAATTTTATGCCTAGCGCTTTACGGTCTAAAATCGAGAGCAACAAGATGCTGAGTATCAAGACTGACATAGCAATACTCAAACCCATTATTTAACTTGAGGGACCCTGTTCGTACACAGACGGATCCAAAACTGCGATAGGTGTTGGTGTTGGTGCTGTTGTATATCGTCTAGGTGCTTCCAAGGAACAGTGAATCTATCTTAGGGGCTTGTGAATTGTTTTTCAAGCATAAATAATAATCATTTACTCCTGTATCAACTTTCTTTAGATGACTCAAACAGCCTTTCCATTCAACAGATTGAGGTCTGTCCTCCAGAATCTTATTTATAATACTTCTAAATCAATATTTTCTGATTATAGTGGATTTGTCTATTTATGCAATCGAAAGCCTCTCCTGGTTCATAATCTAGACTCACCTCTTTTTTTAACTACTTCTATTAAAATATTTATTATTTCTATCATTGTTGTCGTTGTAGATAACCTTTCTCAAAATCCAAGCTGTAAGTCACTAGAAATTCAATTATTGTTGACGTATGTCATAGTCCGGACTCTTAATAAACCTTCAAGTACATTCAACAAAGTGGACCCTTTCTTGTGAACTGAGATGACCTTGGCCACTTTCAGACATATTGGGAAATATCTCTGCCTTGAAACACAAACTCATGACACTGCTCAAAGGCGAGGTTATTTTATCAGAGTTTTGTTCTAGTACTGGGACACTCATTCCGTATATACCAGGTAGTTTTATTTTGCATACCTGATAACCTCGCCTGAAGTAGACACTTGATAAAACAGAGGACTGATTTGATGTTGAAAAATTCGTCATAAAGTTTTTTGAAGTCGCTGGTTACTAATACGTTAAGTGACAGGCTACTGATTGAATCAAGCAGAGACTCCATGCGAGAGATAAAAATATCGATGTCACCTTCCGGAGGACGAAAGAAAGACATTAAAATGATTTTAAGTTGAGGTATTTTAGCCGAAGCTATTCCTCATACGATGACTTTGGTTTACTTTGTAAAGAATATCATAAAATTAGGTGTGAAATATTCAATTAACAAACGTGATAGGTATTTCGATATTTCTATCATCATCTATCATGAAATAGTAGGTCTCATGTCTCACTCGACCTTAAAATATACAGAAAACCAACCTATTCGGATACCCTGATTCATAACGGTAGTTCCCAATCCCAGGGTATCAAATTGAGTGCTTTTTATTCATTCGTGCACAAATTGCTTTATATTCCTTTGTCAGCTGTCGATTTCGAGGATGAAGTTTAAGTTTTAAAATTAATCGCTTAGAACAATGGCTATGAACCAAAATAAATTGATACCTTAATAAGACACGAACTAAACTCCATATCTCCAATTAACTATATTCCTAATATTAGCAACAAGATATGTAACAGATCACACAGAAAATAATATTAACACCATCAGCAAAAATAAAAAGAATTTTGGGTTCATTGTTAGTTAATAATAAAGATAAAACAAAATTATTGGATAAAAGCGAAGTATATAAAATACACTGCAGTGAATGTGAGACATTCACTGAGACAAATTCGATAAAGAAATACAGTGTCGAAAAGGACTCTCCTCTGCTCCAGGTTTAAAATTTTGACACAAACTTAACTGATAATCATGGTTAGAACTGAAAAATCTAAAGTTGAACCTGTTGACAAACTTTCTCTGGACTCGTTCAATTCTGTTAATATACTTGTAATAGTGAGGGGACCAAACACGTACAGCATATTCAAAATTACTCCTCACGAATGAGAAACATAGCATTTTAAAAAACCTTGAATCGCTGAAACTTTTAGTTATTCTTAGAACGAAACCCTACATTTTGAAAGCCTTAGAAACAATATGATCAATATGATACCCAAAGGACAACTTAGAATCAAGATATATACCAAAATCCTCAAGTTGGTTTACCCTCCCAATTACAAGCCCATCAACAGAAAAAATAACATCGAAGACATTGACATTTTTTGTAAACCTCATATGCTTACACTTATCAATATTTAATTGAAAATACCTACTTTGACAAATAGAGAAAGGTCTGTGAAGATCACTATGAAACCGCAAAATATATTCATAGAACCGAATAGCACTGTACACTGTAAAGGGGACCCAGATGTGACCCTTGAGGAACACCAGTGATGACAATAATGAAAACGGAATGAGTGCCTACATACTGTAGTCTATCTGACAGATACAATTCTATCAATTTCAGTGAGGACCCCACCACACCAAAGTCCTCTAGAACCCACAACAAAGTTGCATGTCTCTGTAGACGGCATCAACTTGAATACCATTAGCAAAACTATTACTCTTGAAATGAACGTAAGGAGTTAAATTATTTAACACCGACCTACCTTCGAAAAACCCATGTTGAGATTGAATCAACTCGGAACCGAAAAATTTCATCAGTTACCATTGCTTCAAAAATTTTACCGAAATGACTTAGAATAGAGACAGGTCGGTAATTACTTACTTCATTTTTCTTACCAGTTTTAAAAATAGGTACGATCTTTGCCGCCTTCCACTTATCTGGAAAGACACCTTGTACTAAAGATTTGTTGAGAATAATTTGAAGTGTAGTCGCCAAACTAGCGGAACACGATTTTATAAAAATTGCTGGGATGGAGTCTGGACCTGGACCCTTCGTGATATTCAGTCCTTCGATTTTAGCTTTGACATCCATCAGATCTATCGTGTTCAATGTAATCGATGAAGAATATTTATATCTACTTTGGTAAAGAACAGGTTTATGCGGATCTTCATAAACACTAGAAAAGTACTCAGAAAAAGAATAAGATATAGCTCAACTATTTTCTAAGATTTTTGGATTGAGGTATCCTCCGGATATCTCTCAACTCGCCCACATAAGACCAAATGAGCTTAGGATTTTTCACAATTCCGCCCTCTGTAGAAGCAATATGTTTCTTATGTTCTCTTTCAATTAAGACTACATTGTCTACGCAATATACAAAAATTTTCATACAGAACACGGTCTTAGAATTCTTTAAATCTTTGACTTTGAGTATTGTAATACTTTTGATAATGGGCTAACAACCTGAACATATATCGAGTATTTTTAATAAATATTTGTGAAACCTTTGCGAAGTGATAAACTAATCATTTATTCATTAGTTTCACCAAGTGTTAAGCGAGAATTTCATACACATATTTGAACTAGTGTATTTTGAGATGTCAAACGGTGAATGTATATGTGAATAGATGGAAGTCACTCTATTTTCTCGGTAAGGTTAGAGAAAGTTCAAAATCATGGACAGCTCAGTAGGAGTGGGCCTTGGGAGATAATGTTAGATGAAATCATGAAATTCTGGTATTATTTTGTGGGAAGTTCAATAAGGTGCCGAAAGATGGCTCTCTTATTCTGGGGCACCTTGTATGGATAATAAATGATCACAAATGCAAACTCACCATATTAAAAGCCTTTTTACTATCGAACTTTCTAGCTCTGAGAAACCTCAATAAGAATTCTTCATCATCTGGTACATTCAAGTTTTCATCTTCTACGAATGGAAGAGAGTATTTTCCTTTTATATATTCTGAATTTCTTCAATATACTTACTTGTAATCATAGCTCGTAGAGCTGTAATTTCTTTCTTATAATTTTCTGGAGTTTCGTGTAATTCTTCTTCAGCTTTCTTCTGGAATTCAATATTCAAGATTTTGTTCTCATCTTCACACCTGCTATTTGACCATCCTTTGCTCGATTTTGCCATTGCTAATAAACAAAAAGATACTCATTCGTTTACGTAGTTCCCCTTATGCCTTTTCAGAAAATTTCACCGTATTAAAAAACTATAATGCTTATTCTTATTGCATCAAATGAATGTTTCTGCTTTAATAAATGTTCATAAGAAATAAATCGACTTTCCTAGTAATTTTGCAAGTTTGGATAAAAATTCAAGATGAAATCTTCATTCAAATCTCTCATAGTGAATTAATAAGTAAGTCAAACAAATCAATGTCGAACAACGTGAGTAAAAATGCCTTATTTACTCTACCTGTAAATTATATTTTCTGAAAGTATAACGCATTAATAAAACAGCAGAGAACCATTAATAATATTGTGTGCTCACCTGTAACGATATATCACAATTGCCTAATACTCCAATATATTTCTAAACCCACATGATACAAATTTTAAAATCGGAGGTGTCTTTAACATACAAACACAGAAGGGCGAATATTGACTCCGATTTCAACCCCACGAATTGGTGCGTCATGGGCTGCGCAAAACCAAAATGTCTCCCTTAGGAACCATTGATTTTCACGTTTTATTGTAAGACAGCTGATGAACTTGACCCATGAAAACGTAACTGTCATAAGATAGTTGGCTTTCTTATCTGAACTTGATGGAACTTCAACGAAGAATCGATCGATAATTGTGTGTTAAAATTTTGTGTTTCACCATTTTCACTGATGATGAAATATTCGAATGTATTTAGAAGAAGTTTAGATATATTGAATTACTTTTCCAGTAACCCAACAATTGAATTGAAAATGGTACTGATAGAAATTGAAATTTTTTTTTTTTTATAACCTTTATTGAAATTTACAATCTACTTTCTACAAGTATTGAGTAAATGTGAGCTATGTATTAAGACATGTGGAAGTTATCAAAATTTTGATACTTCTTCAAAATACTTCAATTAAAGTCGATTGGCCAAGTTTTCTGTAACCTTCTACTGCTGAACGGGTTTTCTGCTAGTTGGTCTATGTAGCTGTTCTCATGTCCTTCCAGATTTTGATGATATTTTGTATATCTTGTTTTGATTTCTTCGTTAACGAAAGGATTTTCAAATCGTTATGTATGGTCAAGTTGGAAACGTACCAGGGTGAATCTGTGATCGCACGAAGTATTTTGGATTGAAGTCTCTGTATAATTTGAATGTTTGAATTCTTCGCGCATCCCCAGAATTGAATGCCGTATGTCCATATCGGTTTAATTATGGCTTTATAAATCAGTAATTTATTTTCGAGGGACAGCTTGGATTTTCTGCCTATGAGCCAGTTCATATTTCGAATTTTCATCTGTATTTGAGTTTTCTTAGCTTGGATGTGATGTTTCCAAGTAAGGCGTTGGTCCAAATGTATTCCTAGATATTTGGCTTCAGTTTTAACTGGAATCGGATTACCATCTATTACAACAGGAGGACATATGTCTCTTTTGTTGGTGAATGTGACTTGGACTGATTTCGTTTCATTGATGATAAGGCGCCATTTTCTGTACCATTTTTCCAGCTCATTCAGGTGTTCTTGGAGATTTTTGGAAGCTGTTGCTGAATTCTGATGAGATGTTAATGTTGCTATATCGTCCGCAAACGAGGCTAATGTGGTGTTCTGACTCTCTGGAATGTCAGACGTATATATAACATATAGCAAAGGTCCCAGTATACTTCCTGTGGTACTCCGGTTTTATTTTATTTGGGCTAGATAGAGCATCACCATATTTCACTGCAAAGTATCGATCCGTCAGATATGATTTCAATATCAGATAATAAGGTTGGGGTAAAAGTTTCTTTAACTTGAAGAGCAGACCAATATGCCAAACCCTGTCAAAAGCTTGCGATGAGTCTAGGAACACAGCAGTGCAGTACTTATTGTCTTCTAGACTTGTTGATATTGTGTTTATAACACGGTGTATTTGATGGGCGGCTGAGTGGTGTTCCCTGAATCCTAGTTGGTGATTGGGTAGGATTTTGTATATGTCCATATCTTTCTTCAATCTCTTAAGAAGAAGTTTTTCAAACAGTTTTCCCATAATTGGTAATAAGCTGATAGGCCTATATGATCTCACATCGTTTTCAGGTTTGTTCGGCTTGCATATCATTATAATCTCTGCGTACTTCCAGATAGTCGGAAAATAAGAAAGGCTCATCATTCGGTTGAATATTGTATTGAGTAGAAGTATAGCTCTATGTGGGAGTTTTTCAATGTTTCGGCAGTTATCAGATCAAAACCGGGCGCTTTCTTATTTTTCAGCTTCTTAATTTCCTGAAGAACTTCCTTAGGTTTGAAAGGTTTTATGGGGAGAGACATCTGGCACGCAATATCTAGAAAAGACTCAACTTCTGTATCATTGTGTCCCGTATGGGGTTCTTCCGGGGTGAGTACTTGTGATAAGTGTGATGCGAAAATATCTAACCTCTCAGACCTAAAATCCATGATCACGCAAATGATGAACCAAAATCAGATTATACTTAATCTGCTAACCACACTTGTGAATAAACTCCACTAGATTCCACAATGACTAAACTAATACGTATAGCTTCATGGAATGCGAACGGCCTTCCAAACCACAAAATGAATTAATATCATTCCTGAATTTATATAAAATAGACATCATGTTAATATCAGAAACCCACTTTACTGAGAAAACAGTTTTCCAACTGCCACACTACAACATCTACTCTGCTGAACATCCAGATGGGAGAGCACACGGCAGTTCAGCCATACTTATTCGGAAAAGTATCAAACATCATACAATACCAAATTATATTACTGAAGAGATACAGGCAACAAATATCACAGTGTACACGGAAATATGGAGCTTTGATGTATCAGCTGTTTACTCCCCACCTCGACATAATATAGACGAAAATAAATATACTGAGTTTTTTCAGAAATTCACGGGAAGACTCATAATTGGAGGAGACTGGAATGCAAAACACACCCACTGGGGATCCAGACTAATAACTCCCAAAGGACGCAATTTAATGAAGGTAATATCAAGCAGGAATCTAGATGTAGTTTCATCCGGAACCCCAACCTACTGGCCAACTGATCCGCACAAAATCCCAGACATCCTAGACTTTTTCGTCACAAATGGTATAAATAACAACTATATACAAACAGAATCAACTCCAGATCTATCATCGGATCACTCGCCAATTTTGTTGACACTGAGTACAAACGCCAAATTTCGGAAAAAGAAAAATACACTAACAACAACCAGAACAAACTGGAACCAATTTCAGCAAATATTAACTAACGAAATTAGACTGGATGTTGAACTCAAAGAAACTGAAGATTTGGAGGCAGCTACAAGATATATTACGGAAATGATTCAGAAAGCAGCCTGGGAAAGCACGCCATCACAATTAAGAGAGGACGACACTGAAACGAAATTACCACTGCAAATTCGTGAATTGATAACATCAAAACGACAGGCAAGAGGCAGATGGCAAAGATCTCGTAACCCTGCGGACAAAACAGTGTATAATCGCCTAGGTAGAAATCTCCACAGAATTCTCCAAGAGCACTCCAACGCACAATTTCAACATCATATTCAGAATATCGACAATAACAGCGATCACAACATCTGGAAAGCTACAAAAAAATATAAAAGACCTGTAACACGTAAACTTCCGATCCGAAAGACAAATGGAGAATGGGCCAATACCGATGAGGATAGAAATTGAAATAAAGCAGAAAATGTTGTTCGAATTTGGGAGGCTTTCACTTGAATTCCATCAACAATAATAAAAACAAGAGTAATGTCCTTTTAGAAATGTAACTGAATAATTGTGATTCGTAACGCGTTTTACTTCACCGTAGCTTCTTCGGATGAATGAATGTGAAGAAATTATGACAACTATATATAGATAAGAATGAGAATATAAATACAAATGTTCTTAAGTAATTAAAAGCTTATTGCGATGCTCTTTCTTAAGTGATTATTGATGACAGCTATATCCAATAAAATTGAGGAATAGATTGCTCCCTGAAGAGATTCAATAGAGGAATGAATGAAGAGCTTAAATCGACTTGTTCATTGATGAGTCTACCTGAGTATTTGTGTTTTTTGATTTATAAAATTTTCCAAAGATCAACCTTCCAATATTTATTATCTGTATGCAAAATTTCAAACCGTGGTTCGAAAGAGTTACTATTTCCTAGGAGACGATTCGAGTAATTTGAATCTGATTTGTTATCTGAAAAACTACGTTTATGTTCCGATATTTTAGTATTGAAATTTCTATGTGTTCTACCAATGTAAAAACTATTACAGTCATTGTTATTCAACTCAAATTTAATTCCTTAACTAAACAAATAGCTAAAAATAATGGTTACAATCGCAAAATAACAAATAATATTTTGAATAAAAACATAGTAGAATCACATTGAATGAAGTTTACCCTTTCGATAAATTGAAACAAAACTTCAACGCCTTAACCTAGGTTGGCATTACAAGTGAGAATCAATCATTCTTGAGTAGCAATAATTTCAACTTAGCTGTATATAAAAAATAATAAAACCAAATCAGATAAAAATAATAAATCAGGTGTTTATAGATTGAAATTCAATGACTGTAATAATTTCTACATGATAGAACACATAGAAATTTCAATATTACCATATCGGAACATAAATGCATTTTTCAAATGAAAAATCAGATTCAAATTAACCGAATGATCTCCTAGAAAATAGTCACTCTTTCGACCAACAGTTTGAAATTTTCCATACAGATAATAGATATTGGAAGGTAGATCTTTGGGAAATAAACCCAAAGACTCAGGTAGACTCATCAATGAACAAGTCGATTTAAGCCCTTCACCTCTATATTACTGGCTTGACATCATTACAGCAGAACTAAAGTTATTGGTTAAAAGTAAAGATTATAACGAAACATCTGAAGAACAGTGGCATCAGGTCTGAAATTGATATTCCTTATGAAAATTTTATATTTTTATTTGTGGAATTGAAATTAATTTGCCAAAATTTATTACCGTCTTTTTGTGATTAAAAGGATTCCTGAAGGTTTTGCTCAATTTCCTACGAATCACTGTCAAGGCGAAAGGATCAGAAATATTACTTTATGCCAAAGTGGAGTATACTTTTCATTATAGAAATCTATCATAGATTAAGGAATGAAATCGATTAAAAAATTTATTAAAATATCTTATCACATATAAATCACCCAGATAATTACAAATAATTACAGTCACATATCAGCCTTGAAATATTTTCCATTAAAATTGTTGGCACATGATATAGACAAAATATTTTTCCATCCATATATACAGATAAAATTGTCATGCAAATATAAAATTGATCCATAGCTAGAAGGGTTCGCAGATTGCTTTTCTCGTTTCTTCGTCCAACTTCGCTTCTTCAACATCATCCGAATATCCAAGACTTTTGAGTTCTCTGAGAACTTTAACTTCTTTCCTAACAGTAACATACCAGTCGTAAAAACTGTTGTAATCTTCTAATTCTCCTCCATATCGTTTTGGGAGATATTTTGGATCGATGTGCTTGTGAAGACTTTCATAGTTATTTCCATGAATATGTAACCTTTGCCTTATTCTGTCATCGACTATCATAGGTTTGAAGATGTTGTAACCAATGTCGAAGGCCCAATTTTGATTCACTATATGGAATGCATGTACTCTCATTGGAAACGAGGTCTGAAAATAAAAGAGATTAACATCATTAATTAAAATACTTGGAAAAGCAAAATTGTATCTGATGTTACTGACAAGTTACATTAAATTCAGTAATATTTCGATTGTTCTTCGTTCGATACCTATCAGAATGAATTGAAAATACAGGAGATTAACATCATTAATTAAAAACTTGAAAAGCAAAATTGTATCTGATGTTACTGACAAGTTACATTAAATTCAGTAATATTTCGATTGTTCTTCGTTCGATACCTATCAGAATGAATTCAGAAAAATACAGGGAGAATTGAAAAATGATTGCACTAGCAATAGCGACAAGGAAACGAGTTTTTTCCACAGGTTTTTCACTCGTTTACTGAATCATATGCAAGATAGTATGGTTCCCCTGTTACATTTCCTGTGCTCACACTTTAGGGGCAATCGTAGGAGACATGATGCGAGTTTAGATGTATTTTTTTAAATCCTCTCTTTTCAAAAAAAAAATATATATATATATATATATATATATATATATATATTCAAGCAGATGTTTTTATCAGTTGGCATATCTGAGATATTTGGGAAACAGTCATCCTGGTCTTCTTCCTAATGACCCTGTTGTCCGAAATTCTGCCGCAAGATCATAGATTGTACTTCTATTGTGATAAGGGGCTGGCAAATGACGTAATATTTGCTTAGCAGTATAGCCACGCACAAATAAACATTCAGTGAAACGCTTATCCTCATTTGTTAAAACCATTGTTTATACTTTCAAACGTCAAAAACAAGAAACACCAAGATAAAATTCGACTTCAAACTAGATGTCGTCTAGAACTCGATGACATTTCCTTGTCTTCCTAGAACATCCATGAAAAACACAACAACTTCAGGAGTGCCAACGCCATGCGGTGAAAAAAATATTTCTATTTCAGCTAAAAATGAAAAAAATTCTTCACGCTACTTTTTTACCAATTCTTGGAATATTTTTAAGTTCAGGAAAGACTGAATCATCGATTAAAAGCCCCATTCGAAGTTTTAGTGAAAAAAAAATGTTTCAGCGATCTTGAAATATTTCTCACTTTCGAATGAGTTAGCCATATTGGTTTTCACCGGAAGTGAAATTTTGATACAATTTTTGAAAAAACCTAGTCCTTCGGCTTTCTAATGAAGCAAAAACGAATGATCTAGCTCTAAAATTGCTAAAGTTATATGGGAAAAAAATTGTCAGGTTTTCTCTAGCATAGCCTATAAATTGTCAGTTCAAATTATAAAGGAAAACGTTGTGTTTCCCTCTTCAATATGTCGTTATATCATTGATATGCGATAGGTTCAAGTACTTGAATTATAATCATAATCTTCTAAGAAGAATTTTCGCTTTTCTTTGGAACTGATGTTTAGTTAAAGTAGTTTTAGATGTTGTAATATTCTTGCAATATTTAGATGAGAATCTCAATTTTCTTGAAGGGAGATTTTGAATTAATTAATTTGATATCCCAAATTCAAGAATGTAATCAAAATATTTGAAATTTCATGAAACTGTTGTCAAAAATAATTAACTTCCAGAATAATTTGTCAGTGTTTGGTTTGTTCAGATCCAATAAGTATGAATTAAGTATATATGTGTACAATTGAAAATGAAATTACTTACACTATATTGAAATTTCCAAGATTTTTGCTGAGAATAATTTGAGTTATGATGTAATTCCACGATTTTAAACTAGTTAATACTAAAAAATTATCAGGCATATCGGAGATTTAGGTTCACAGTTATTTGTTAGAATAAGTTGTTTCATCTTGCAATTTTCATTGTTTTCTTGTTGCTAACTTGGGTGAAAAATCAACATTCGTGTTTTCCATTTGAATCAGGACAGTTAAGTACGGAGGGATATCAAAATGTTTGAAATTCTTGATTTGAAATAGCCGTGAATTATATAACTACTAGCAACTTATTTAAATCTTCTTGAAAATGACGAAATAATATTTTACGTCTCGACTATTTGTACTACTTATTTCACTGATTTGTTTGCTGACAATTGACAAAATATTCTGGCGATATTGAAAAACCGTCTATTATAATCGAAAAACAATTTGAGTGGTTTTGGTTCATTATTAGCGTTCTTGATAAGTAAACTTCTATACATAAAGTGTGATTAATATATTTTGAATATAACCTAAAAATTTTTTTACGTTTTATGTCTGCTCAGTTGAAGAAAGTTGAGATTTCAAAAGAAAATGTATCTCTTTGAAATAGAAGTAGGGAATAGTCGCAAAATTTGTTTGGTGAGCTAAAATTCATAAAATAATACTCAAAGCGGCTTTAACATAACAATAAATGAGCCAATATAAGAGAGGGTTCATAATAACTTACAGGGCAATCGAGTATATTAGACTATTCAGTGTTCAGGCGTTAAGTATATTAGGCGATAACGTTATCAGGCGTTTAGTTTATAAGGCGTTGAATATATAAATACAAGTTCAACGGGTGAACTAGTACAGTTGTATAACGGGTGTCCACCCGAGATGGGACATTAAAAGTATATGGAGAAAGGAATGACCGATTGGAGAAATTTTTGTTGTTATCTGGAACGTTATTCAAACTAAATATTTTCAATGCTGTGGCATAATTATTCGCACAACAATTTCTGTTTTCTGTAATGATTCAAGTAGTGATAAATGAAACCTAAACAAGATGATTCTTTCAACGAATGATCAAATCAAGATGATTAAAACGTAAATCGAGGTATGTATGTATGGACATTTTTTCTATCTGTGCATTCTGTCAGGTGTCCGGACTTATCATATTCTGCATTTTACATGGTAAAGTTATCAGTATCAGTTGATGATGGCAAAAAATCCAAATCAGTAAAAATCCCCCTATTGAATCGATGAATTCCGGTGCAATTGAACCCATTAGTCTAGATGCCTTAGTGAAAGCCGAATTGACAAAGGAAGCGATGTCAGTCTGAAATTCTCACTCCTGGATTCTGTTTCATCCACATGGCACCTGCTGAACCGAATGCAGACTTGAACGGCTTGAAAAATACCCAGTATAACGGTTGCACTTTGTTAGTTGTGTGTGGTGGTGTGCTGAGCATATGGATGTGATTAGCACGAGCAAACTCTATCACTGCCAATTCTTTATGTCTCCCATGTTTATCGAGAAATAGAAAAGCAGGGTGTTCCCTAGAAGGCTGTGCCTACAGTTTGAAGTGCTGTAGCCACTTTAGGAATACCTGACCATTCAACTATCCACTTTCATGTGGAATAGCTATGCTTTCCGGTGATGCTCCAATCATCAATCGACCATCTCTATTCATCCGTTTTGTCGGGAAGATGAAAAGAGGAGGTACAAAGTAACCAGTCTCACTCATATCAAACATCAAGGTGATGTTTCGTCCCCTCTCACCAGATGTCAACTTGCCTACTTGCTTTTTTTCTCTAACTAGATATAACTTTCCCATTTTTGTGCACCGTCGAGACTGCCGTTTCATCAGCATTGTAGATTTTCGAAGCTGGAAAACTATATTTTTCCTGAAGCTGAAACAGCTGAACATGAAAACGATTTAATTGAGTTTTATTGAACCCAACGGCTCTCGCAATAGTGGTTGACTCTGCAGTTCTGAGAGTAATATCTGGGAATCTCTTTGAAAAGCTGTAGTAAAAATCTTTGCCGGCCATTTTTTTCCTTGTTGAATCTATGAGGAATTTTCAGTTGCTCTGCGAATTGGAAAGTCAGTTCCAAAAATTACGCTTTTGTAAGTGGCATCAGCCGATTATCTAGATCGATAACATGTTCATGAAGTTGCAGAGCTTCATCGTTGGAAAATTTGTGTTCCAACCTCCTCAATTTCGACTTGAACTCTGTTTCTTCTCCATTACTTATAGCTTTCATTTTATTCTGGAGCTTACTTCTTGGAATACCATACCGTTCAGCAGGTCTTTTTATAGATAGATTTCTCTCCTGAACACTCCGGATCGCTCTTTTCATAGTATTTTCATCCCAACTTCCTCCAGTTGTTTTTCTCTCTCTGAATTTTGGCAATTTCTCTGAAGAAAACATCAGATTTTCACTCTTTTCTTTCCTATTGCAGTAAAAAAGCGACTTTAACATAGATATAAGCAGACGACTTGACATGACAGAGCAACTGGGATTCATAATTTCAGTATTTCATTCATAAAATCCAAAAGTTTACCTTTCATAAAATGACCGGTATACACGATTATCAAAAAAGAAAAACGTCATGCGACTAGCATGCTGGAACACTACATCGTGGAACACAAAAGACCAGGAAGTAATATTGGAAATAGAGAAACACAAAATAGACGTATGTACAATTGCAGAGACAAAGAAGAAGGGCAAAGGCAGCATGAAATACCAAAACTACACACTATTCTACAGTGGAGTAGACAAGGACCTAAGAGCTCAAGCGGGTGTTCCTATACTAATGCATAGGAAATTTGAAAACGCAGTCAAAGAGGTAAACTACATCAATAAAATATACTTTACCTATCCATGAAGCTAGCGGAAAAAAACCCATGTTATCAGCATTTACACGCCAGATATAAGTAAACCAAAGAATGAAAGGGAAGAATTTTTCGAAACACTTCAAGACACACTAGATAGAATACCACAAACAGAAAAAATATTTATAATGGGAGATTTTAACTCGAGAATAGGGAATACTCCCCTCCCGGGAATTATGCAGAAGTTTAATGAAGCGGCGAAAATGGAGACATACTTCTCGAGATATGTGCACATAATGAACTCCGAATAAATAACACGTACTTTGACCACAAAGAACAACACAAATACACATTCACCAACTCAAGAGGACAAAAATCTATGATTGACTTTGTGATCAGCAATAGGGAAATTCACCCACGAGAAATACTTGACGTACGAACACTGACATCAGCGAATGTTGGAACACAGCACAGAATGGTTATCTGCAAGTACCGCCTGTCATATAGAATAGAGAAAAAAAATCGCCTAACTACATCACTAAATTCAACATTGAATCTTTACAAAACGAAAGTACTAAGAATCTATACCAAACACGACTCGAGGAAAACATCAACCTTAACCCTATAGTAGACACAGACAACATAAACGCCGCATGGAATAAAGTGAAAAACAACATAATTAACAGCGCAAAAGAAGCCATTGGGGAACGAAGAATCAATATAAACAGTCATAGAAGAGATAAACCATGGTTCACACAGGAAATCAAAGATTTATCAAAAGAAAAGAAGAACGCATATATCAGATATGTCAATCACAGAACACCAGAAGAGTACCAAAGATATAGAACAGAAAGAAATAGAACAGAGAACAAAATTAAAGAATTAAAAAAATATATTGGGAAAGATTTAGAGAAACAGGAAAAAACCAATCACCGAAGAACTGCAGATCAATGTAATAGAGCCAGAAGAGTGGGTGAAATATTTCCAGAACTTGTACCTGGGAGATACTGATAACGGTAACAATGAGAAATCGAACAACAAAACACACTCTACGAAGAAACAGAAAATGATATTATCAGCCTAGAAGAAGTACAACAAATACTAAATTAAAAAATAGAAAATCATCCGGTCCGGACAACATAAATAACGAACTAATTAAATATGGGGGCGCAGAAATAACAAAAGAAATAACTAAACTATTCCAAAAAATTGAAAACAACAAGGAGATACCAGAAGAATGGAGAGAGCATAACAATACCCATATACAAAAAAGGCGTGAAGACAAACCCAGCAAATTATAGAGGCATCACACTCCTTAACTCTGCATCGAAACCACTCACTAAAATTCTATCGCAAAAGATATATGACAAAGTAGGTGTGTCTGAAGAACAACAGGGATTCCGACCAAATAGATCAACAACGGATGCAATTTTTATATTGCGGCAACTGGTGGAGAAGTCCATAGAGTTTGACAAACCGATGTTTATATGTTTTATAGATTTGGAAAAGGCATTCGGCAGAATTCGAATGAACGATGTAATCACTATGCTTAGAAATAAGAACTTATTTAATTTAATGATGGATGAAATAATAGCAGGTGTTAACCAAATGAACCAAGGCTATAGGATGGGTAACAAAACTATGAGAATACTGTGCTACGCAGATGATGCTTTACTAATAGCCGAGAATAAGGACGACCTACAACGCCTACTACAAAAGTTCAAAGTAACAGCAGAAAAATATAACATGGTAATATCAACACAGAAAACCAAATCGATGGTAATAGCGAAAGATCCAATTAGATGCAAACTAGTAGTGAACGACCATATAATAAAGTAAGTTTCACACTTCAAATACCTAGGAGTAGAAGTATCGAGCGATAGGCAACTATTACAAGAAGCAAAACAGCAGACAATGAAAGCATCGAGAATATCTGGCTTCCTGAGAGATGTAATCTGGCGGAATAAGTACATAAGCAAAGTCCGAATCTATAAAACCTGTGTGAGACCCGTGATGACATATGCGGTTGAGATAAGAGATGAGACAACAAAAACAAAACAACAGAGATGAGAACACTAAGAGCTATAAGAGGTATTACACGCAGAGATATAATAAGGAATGAGGATACGCTAAGGGAGCTAGGTGTCCAGGATGTGGTGAGGTGGACAAGAGCACGTCGACGCCTATGGAGAGATCACGTAGACAGAATGGGCCCCGAAGTGGGCAAAAACACCAAAACCCAACACTAGAAGACCCATAGGAAGGCCGAAAAAGCGACGGCATGAGTGCTGGAGCTCCGGTTCGCAGCAGGGGCTGTAACAGAAAAACAGGACATCGTCCTACTTAAAAAAGAAGAAGAAGAAGAAGAAAATGACCGGAGCTACCCGACAAACAAGTGTCCGAATCTACCCGACCGATTCGATCCTATGATGTCATATCTATCGTGAATATCAATATGAACAGCTTCAAATATTCAACATATTCTTGAACTATAATGACAACCTTTTTGAATTAGTGAAAGGCCATGGTAAGATACTTACATGATACAGAAAAAACTGAGTTTGAGAAGTGTGCGGCATAGACAAAAGAACAGACACTAGTATATGATCGACGCGTTGTTCACTGAACTGACACGCCTCAGAGACTTGTACCAATGGCTATATGTTGCTGCCGTTATTTTGACGTGGCGCCTGTTATGTTATACCTGCGGAATTTTCTGGAACTAACTTTGGCCTGGGGTTCCCACCGGCCGGTGCTACCCGACTCTCCCCTAGTCTAATTTGAAACAACGGACTTTTGTACCTTTGAATGTACTACGATTTGCCACATGCTTTAAAAACTCTAAATGCATGAAATTCTGCTTAATTTTTATGATGCGTTCTAAGGAACAACCAAAATTCGAAGAATTGTATATGAAAAATTCATAACTCTCGGTTGATTTCAGGTGACAATGATATGAGAAACAATTGTTCAGAATTTTCCAATATAAAAAAATTATAAACGTACATTATTCTATTTGAGATAACAAAGATTGTGTCAGCATTGAAAATATTTCAGAAACTTAGTTCAAATAACATTCAAGACAAGAACAAAAATACCCCACTTGGTCATTCCTTTCTCCAAATACTGTCAATGTCTCATCTTAGTCTGATATTCAATATATTTTGAACACACCTACCGTAAGAAGCTGCATCATATTATAAGCGATACTTGGTGTCATGTGCCAAGCTTGGGAAAGTGATAGTCCTTCCAAATCCCATATACATATACCTCCAAGAATCTGATTAATGGGTTCGAGTGTTCCCACCTCGGCAATTACAATGCTGGCCTGAAAGAGTTCTGTAATTGTAACGTTTTCTGGATCCCAATTTCCTGTAAAAATAATAATGAGAAACAATTCAAGAGAAATACAGAAATTCACACTATTGATGAAGTAAATGGACTGAGACGGATGATAGGTGAAATGAATGAATGAATGAATGAATTGAGAATTTTGATTTTTACTTACACTACTTTCTGGGATAATGGAGAGGATGTGAGTGACTTAAGTCTATTCGAGCTCAAATTAACCTGTTATACATAAACTGCGTTGTTCATTTATACAACTAGTATTGAGTAAATACGAAAATATTTTATTAAAAAACCAAACCAAATGATTCGAAAGTAAGCTTAATGGTAACTTCAGAAAGTACAAAAATATATGCTAGAACTATTTTACAATGGTATCACAATGGTAACTGCGTAACAAAGAGAATTAATTGATTAAAGTTCGTGTTTAACATCTTTTGATTCATCAGTTTCGTATCCCTGCATCTTTAGTTCCCAAACGATCTTCTTATCTCCTCTGAACCAATCGAACCATTCGCGTTGAGGATAGTCTGGGTGAACGCCTCCGTATCTTGCTGGGAGATACTTTGGGTCGATATGTTTATGAAGACTGTCCCGATCTTCGCCGTGGAAGAAAATTCTTGATTTCATTCTTTCGTTCATGAAGGGTTTGAAGAGGTTGTACACCATATCGAAGACCCAAGATTGGTTCACTATATGAATTGCGTGAATTTTGACGGGGAATGAAGTCTGAAACAAACAAATGCATATTTTATTTATTTTCAATTAAATAAAACTAAAGTATTTAGATTTTCACTATATTAACGAAACTATGACCGGTTTCACCACACTGTGGCTTCATCAGATAGATACAAACTAATGAACAGAGTTATTCCTTATATATTAGTCTTAATTCCTACTTAATATTACAATAGGTACAAGAGGTATGTTGGAAAACCCATCGGAGTTGCCTATTTTATGAATTGAAAAGATTGAGTAAAGGAGAAGGATTTAGATCTAATTGACTATTAAGTAACCTACCTGAATTCTTTTCTTTGTTGATCTCTAAAATTTCACATAGATTGAGTTTTCGTCTGTTATTTTCATTGTGTAAAATTTTGAAATTATCATTAAAGTTATGGTTTTCTTCGAGTAAGTGATTAGAATAATGGGAATCTGATTTATGATAATTAGAACTACGTTTGTGCTCGGATAATCTAACTTTGAAATTTCTGAAAGTTCTACCAGTATAAAGTTTATAAACACCGGATTTATTACTTTCATCAATTCTAGATTTGCAGTTTTGATATGTCGGCCAATAGAATTATCAGTTCGGAATGCTATATTAAAATTATAATGCGAGAGGAATGATTTTAATTTTAGACTAGGATTACCAATATAAGTTAAGCTGTTGTATTTTGTGTTTGAACTTTTATATTTGGAAATACTTCCTGGATTGCTTTTTGAAATTTTTTGCGTGAAATCATGTTCTCAATCATAGTTGGACTGTAACCGTTATGGACTGCTATTTGTTTAATTATATTCAGCTCTTTTTCATTTTTTTTATTGATTTGTATTTCGTTGATCATAGCATACCTTTTGTGTTTCTCTGTTTGTAGTTGCGTACCCACGCACTGGCTTAGCCTTAGTGGGTAATCCTTGATGTGTTTTGTTCATTCGTCATGGTCATAATTTGTGTTTTTTTTTATAGTTTGTACTGGGAGGGGGGTTTTCACATTGTGATTATGATTGAGTAAATAAAAATTATTAAAATTATTATTATTCTTTTATGAAATTATTTTGTGACATTGGGATATTAATGAGTCTATGTACCATACTATTGTAAGCTGCTAATTTATGTGGATAAGGATGTGTACATGAGTTGTGAATAGTAATATCTGTATGCGATGGCTTATAAAAATAGAAAAATCATGTTTGCCGTTAATTTTAGTAATAGTTAAATCCAGAAAGTTAATGGAGTTTTCGGTTTCTATCTCTAAAGTGAATTTAATATTATCGTGAATTTTGTTAATGAATGTTTTAAATGACTCTAATTGTCTGTTTGGGCCAGTGAAACAACAAATGATATCGTCGACATATCTAAACCAATAAATAAAGTGTTTGAATAACGGATATTTTTGGATAGTTTTTTCAATATTATCCATGAAAATTTCAGCGAGCAGAGCGCTCATAGGATTACCCATGATTAAACCTTTTTTACTATAATAGAATACTCCATTGAAGTTAAAATAATTTTGTTCTAAACAAATTTCTAAAAGGTGTGAGATTTCTGATTGAATAATCGGATTGACTTTATTAATTTGAAGGGCGTTCTTGATGAGTTCCACTGTATCACTAGGTGGAAATCTAGGGAGGAGATTTACTACATCCCATGACATAAGTTCAGCGTTCGGTGGTGGTATCGTGTGCTGAATTTTATTTATTAGGACTGTAGAGTTTTTTATTGAGAATTCAGGTTCGAAATTAGCGTACTGTCGAATGATGTCTATGAGAAAGCGTGAAAGTTTTGCAGCTGGAGCTTGAGAATATGAAACTACTGGTCTAATGGGATACCCTGTTTTATGGAGTTTGACGAGAGAGTAAAGTTTTGGTGTTTGCTGGTTTTCAATGAAAAGTTTATATTTTTGGTTGGTAGGAATTATAGACTTGGCATACTCTAAAGCGGTTTTTACTATGGATTGAAATTTATTAGTTGGATCTTTATCAATTTCTTGATAACAACCTGATTCAATGAAATTTTGGGTTTTCAATGAATAATCTGCTTTATTTAAGGCTGTGACTGTATGACCTTTGTCTGCTTTGGTGAATATGATATCTTCAGATGCGGACTTAGATTTAGTGGACTTTAAAGTTGTATTTTCGAATTTCTTAGAATGAAAACTAGTAAACTCTTTTTGAAGAAGTAACGCTGAATTACATATTTTATTCATATAACGTTGGTAATTTTTTAAACAATAGACACAGAAGCAAGTCGAGAAAACGGTTCGATACTACTAGGCACCATTAGAGGCAGATTTGACAGAATAGTGTATGGCAAGTTGGTTCTGAAACGATACATTAACGTTTCAGAGAATTTGGATTGAGGAATTGCATCTCATCTGGGCGGCAGTTGAATGGACTGTACTACTTATATGCACGTATTTTTGATAAAGTAGTTTCACCGTAAGTCTTCTGTAACTTTTTCACTGATTCGGCACACAAAATTCTATTTGCCACGCGGAATTTGTTTAATAATACACACACTACAAAAATTGTCGCATCACCTGGTATTCTGAATTCCACAATCGATTACGCAGCCTCATCTTATCTATGTAGTAACATTTGTTTACATACGATCTCAAACACGTCTGAAACAAGAATGAGTTTATTTGACTATGAGTATTCATTCAATTTTTCTTCAGTTTTCCCGCTAAATTAATGAAAGTTTTCTGTGTTTCTTGTTGATTTTCGAATCTTTGAATTTATTGTAATGGCTGCTGAACGTCTTGGACGCTATTTGAGTGGTCATGAAGTGGTAACAATTGTAACACTTCTAGAGGAGCGGCGAAGCCAACTTTACGTGGCTAACTTGTTCAGTGTTAACCAAAGCAATATTTCAAGAGCAATTAATCCTTACCATGAAACAGGGGAATATGGAAGAAGGGCCGGACAGGGAAGAAATCGGATAACAACACCAGTTGATGATCGTTGGCTTCGTTTAACTGCACTAAGATCTCGGCACTGTATGGGTAGAATTCCACAAAATGAACTTGCACTTTCCAGAAATGTGCATATTCCATTGCAAACTGTTAGAAACAGGCGCAAAGAAGACGATATCAGACCAAGGGTGGCTTTTACCGGCCCGCGGGTCACCAGAGAGCATCGAGTTGCAAGACTTCAGGTTGCGAGGAAACATGCAAATTGGGGTATTCCAGAATGATCGAATGTTATCTTTTCCGACGAGTCCAGATTTTGTCTTGTATCAAATGATAGATGCATACCTGTATACAGACGACCAGGAGAATAGTATCAGCAATACAATATCCGGCAAACCGAAAACTTCGGAGGGGGCTCAGTAATGGTATGGGGAGGTATTTCTTTCCATGGTCGAACTGAGTTAGTCCTAGCGAATAATGAAATAATGACAGCGGCCAGATATCGTTGAACCCCATGTTGTACCTTTTGGCCCATTGATTGGCGAAAACTTCATTTATATGCATGATAATGTTCGGCATCATGCAGCTAGAGTAGTTACAGAATTTCTGCAAAATGCCGAAATAGATATTTTAAGATGGCCAGCCAAGAGTCCTGACTTGAATCCCAGCAAATTCAGCAATGTAGGATGCCTTGCAGAACACTCCAACAACTAGAACATATGCTTCCTGAAATTTGGAACTCAGTGACTCAAGCGTACATCCAAAATTTGTGTGAGGGGCTTTCGAGACGTATACTGGCAGTAATTAGGGCCCGGGGAGGAAACACTCGATTTTGAAAATGATTAGTAACCATTCGATGCTAGTTGATTGGTCTCTTCGCGAATGTTTGAAGAAGATAGCATTTTTTGATTTTTCATAAGCTCGAAAATTGTTGATATTTTCCATCATAAACTCATCTCTTTTGAATGATATCTTCTTATTTTACACTTCTGAAAGTTACCAAGCAACTCTTGAATGACCAACCTGAAAGTTTATATAGTATTGTCGTAAAAGTATGGTGATGCTACAATTTTTTTGGGGACTGCATTAACCATTGTAATTGACAAAATCGAGCACTGTGATCAAACTAAATGACAGATCGCGTTCAATCTCTGCGTCAGTATAGAAAACAATTGTGCCAACTTAGAAACAACAAAAGTTTTGATAATCGTTACAAGCAGATTTTTTAGATAATCAATTCGTGGTATTTCCTTGGCAGAATGTATATTAAATATATTCATCTGGATTGAAGCTATGAACCGATTACTCAATAAATGCACACTCGGTATAACTCTCATCATATGAGATGCAGCAGCCAAAGAACATCTATGCCGGTGATATAGCCCCTCCCCTTGTTGCGCGTTAACTTGGCCGGTTACGTGGCTAAGAGCTCAGTTCTCAATGAACCTTTGAAACTCTAAGAGGAGCAAAGATAACAGGACCGAATCTTGCAAATTTCATTTCAATATTTCAAAGTTTTCGTGAGGTTCGTTTCCAATTGGAAAAGAACAAAATTGAAAGGGATATCCAGGAAAATAATTGCGAATGTAATTCATTTCATGAAACGAGAGGGGATGCAGAACGAACTTGTAATTTCTTTGAAAAAGGTTCAAGAACGTGTAGCTGTCACAAATGGTGTAGGTTTGCGAACTGTGCAAAATATTTCGTCGAAATGAAGACGATTAAAGATAGTTTTTCAACTCCCGGTAAAAAGAGAAGAAAATCAGCGAAGAAAACAGATGTGGATAACTTCGATAGAGCTCTGCTTCGTAGCTTCGTCGTTAATTCTTATGTCGTCGATGAAATCGAACCCACATTAAAGCGAATCCACCAAAAGTTCGTGGATGAGAATAGATATGCAGGATCACGAGAGAGCATTCAAAAAGTTTTAAGAGGAATGGGGTTCCGTTGGATTAGAACGAAAGCGAATAGAAAGCTACTTATGGATAAACCTGAAATACAGCAACTACATTTGAATTATTTGAGAATCATCAAACGATACCGTCAAGAAAAGCGACCAATAATTTACATGAACGAAACATATATTCATTCCTTCCATACACACAAGAAGGCTTGGAGTGACGAGACAAACGATGGCCTACGTCAGCTTGTTTCAGAAGGACCAATACTGATAATTTTGAACGCCGGTAGTGAATGTGGATTCGTACGAAACGCATATCTGGCCTTCAATTCCAATTGTAAAACCGGTGGTTATCACGATGATATGAATTTCTCAAACTACGAAAATTGTTTGAGAGACAAACTTATTCCAAATTTACTAACGAAAAGTGTGTTAGTGGTCGATAGCGACCCATATCACAACGTGCAAACAGAAAAACACCCGAACATGGCTTCCCGAAAAGAAGAAAAGAAATAGCGGCTGCAACGTCGAAATATTGCCTTTGCAGATGAGATTCTCAAGCAAAACTTTATAATCTAATTAAATTGCACAAACCCAGATGTGAAACGTATGCTATTGACAAACTCCTGAATGATCAAGGTCACGATGTACTTAGACTTTCCCCATATCATCCTGACTTAAACCCGATTGAAAAAGTTTGGGCAGCCATAAAAATTCATGTATCTGACACTAAGTTGATTTCCCAATGAAAAATGTTGAAAAACTGTGTGGTGATTTATATTCTTCGTTTTCTCCAAATCAGTGGGAATCATTATGCGGCAATACGCAGAAAATTGAAGAATCTTTTATGGAGTAGGAAACTATGCAGGATGATAAAATGTTCAATTTTTCGTTATCTAACTAATTTTGTGTTTCATATTTGAATTGTTCGCAGAAATTATCTAGATAAATAGAGTTTTTACCATTTTTAATGAATTTGTATTATTAAACTGACAACCAGGTAAATCTGAATCATTCTTCTTCATGAAAGTGCAATATTATTGTACTTTTAAAGTTTTCCATTTTCATTTTTATGTCGTTAATCATATATAAACCCATCGAGGTATCACAAAGATACTAGTTACTCAGGAAAAACATAGTTACTAATCCTTTGCCTCAAATCCCTATATTTCATCCTATTATACATATTCCAGTTATTATTGAAAATTTAAGTTATAAGGAGAAAACAATAGTATGAAGGCTCAGTCAGAAAAACCACTGCCTCGAAAATGTTCTGTTTAAATGATCTCTCTCTCTCTCTCTCTCTCTTCAGCCTGTGGATATCCACTCTTGGACGAAGGCCTCCTCCAAATCTTTCCATCTCTGTCTATTTATGGCAATCAGAAACCAATTTGTTCCTGCTGTTTTCTGGATATCATCCCGCCATCGTTTCGGAGATCTACCAACACTCCTCATGTTTGGTTCTTGGCGGGCTACATGTTCTGCCCAGCGCATTTTAGTTCCGCTATTCTTCTCAAAAAGTCCGTTACGCGTGTTCTTCGTCTTATTCCCTCATTTTTGATCTTATCTCGCAAACTAACGCCAAGCATCGATCTCTCCATTGCTCGTTGTGTCACCTGCAGTTTGTTGGCGTAAGCGCGGGTAAGAGTCATTGTCTCAAGACCGTTTGTGAGGAATGGCATAATACATGTCTCAAACGTTTTCCTTTTGAGGTTTATTGGGATTTCTCCAGATTTCAACACATGACCCAGTCTTCCAAATGCATCCCAACCTAGTCCAATTCTTCTGGGTATTTAAGAGGTTTGATTTTTCCTGCATTGTACGATTTTATGCCCTAGATAAGTGTATTCTGTAACATTTTCGATCTCCTGGTTACCGATACTGATTCTTAAATTTTCAAGACTCATAACTTTCGTTTTATCCAGGTTCATCTTGAGTCCATAGGTCAAGGCAACCTCATATAGTTCTTCCAGCATCGTGTAAAGATCTTCGGCATCATCACTCGTAAGAACTATGTCGTTCGCAAATCGAAGATGGTTCAGACGTACACCATCTATATTTATGCCTCTCGTTTCCCACTTCAAAGCCTTGAACACGTCCTCCAGAGCCAATGTAAATAATTTTGGAGAGATCGTGTCTCCCTGTCGTATGCCTCTTTTCACGGGGATTTCTTTTGATGTTGTTTCTTTGTCTATCGTTATTTGGGATTGTGGCGTTTCCGTATAATAATAATAATAATAATAATAATAATAACAATAATAATAATCACCATGAGATTAATCAACCACACATCGACAAAGAAGCCTCCAATAAATGGTTGATGAAAGGAGAATTATTCACAGAAACAGAGGGATTCCTTATGGCCATCCAAGACCAAGTGATCGCTACAAACAATTACAAAAAATTTATAATGAAGGACGGAAAATTACAAACAGATAAATGCAGAAAATGCCATATAAGATCGGAGACTATACAGCATATTACGTCCGGATGCGAACAACTGGCCAACACGGACTATCTTCACAGGCATAATCAAGTGTGCAACATTATCCACCAGAAACTTGCACACAAGTACGGACTTCTGAACACCTTCCAGCCATATTACAAGTATCAGCCGGCGCCCGTATTGGAAAATGACTCTATCAGATTATACTACGATAGGCCTGTTATCACTGACAGAATGGTGACGAATAATAGGCCGGACATAGTGGTGTATGATAAGAGAGCCAGAACAGCAATGCTGGTGAATGTCGCCATACCGAATAATAACAACGTGCTGAACAAGTTCCAGGAGAAAAAGTCCAAATACACAGACCTTGCTATTGAGATCAAGCAGATGTGGTACCTCGATAAAATAGATATTGTTCCTGGCATCGTATCCTCGACTGGTTTAATACCCAAAACTTTGCATGATAGCCTTAAGAAATTAGAATTGCATAACAATACCTATATAGAAATGCAAAAAGCTGTAATTCTTAACACATGTAGGATAGTTAGGAAATTTATGTCAAGTATATTGTAATCGAGCCTATTCCCTTTGATTGCTGAATCTGGGAAAGGTAAATTATACCCAGCTACTAGCTGAGATAGTGCATAAGTCCACGATAATAAATAATAATAATATATATAAAAATAATATATAAATAATAATATTTATTTATCCAACAAGATACATCAGTATATAGGACATGTCATGAGAGAGTATCATCCTCCATAAATTCTTTAATAGAATAATATGCCTTTCTCAGAAGAAAAGACTTAAGAACAGATTTGAACACTTTTGTAGGCTTAACTCTCAGATGGTGAGGTAAAGTATTGAAAAATTTGATACTCTGGTATGTTGGAGAGTTCTCAAATTTTGAAGTACGATGTTTCGGCAAGAGAAGAGTTGACTGACTTCTAGTTGCATAATCGTGATACATAGAGAGTTTCGAAAAGTTAGCCTCATTATCCTTTAAATACACTTAACATCTATAAATATACACACATGGAAATGTCAAAATGGCATTCTCAATGAAAACAGGTTTACATGACATTCTGGAGTTTATATTGAACATCATTCTCAGAATTCGTTTCTGGAGAATGAGAACCCTATTTACATCCACTGAATTCCCCCATAATACAACATTATAAGACAAATGACTATGAACAAGACTGTAATACACTGTCATCAGGGACGTAACTGGCAGCGAATCTTTTATTTTACATAAAGCAAAATAAGCTTTATTCAATTTCCTACACACATGCTCAACCTGTTCTGACCATATCAGTCCACTGTCGACATGAATACCAAGAAATTTTGTGCATGATTTAGATGTTAAAGCACTGTCCACAATCAGATGTCTCTCACCAGCTTTTCTCAAACCAAAGAACAAACGTTCAGTTTTACCAACATTTAAAATTAGAGCATTATCACCAACAGTTGAAAGAGTTAACAATTTTTTTACAAGGACTTGCCAGCTCCTCAGGACTCCGCGCTGTGACACCAAATGAAGTGTCATCAACAAAAATAATGATTAGCATTAATATCTCTACTATAATATGATCTGGTAGATCATTAATGAAAAGAAGAAACAACAAAGGTCCCAGCACGGACCCCTCAGGATCCCCCAAGTTTACATTATAATCACTGGACCAACTGTCCTGTACCTTAACCCGAAAAACTCTATCTGACAGGTAACTTTTTATCCAATTCAGAAAAGCACCTCTAAATCCTAAGTTGTACAGTTTATTCAGAATGAAATTTATGTTGAGGGTATCAAACGCTCTGGAAAGATCAAAAAACAGGCCTGCTACATATAGCCCCTCATCCAGGCTTTTATAAACATGATCTACGAAAGAAATCGCAGCTGACTGCGTAGATTTGCCTTGCCTGTAACCATGTTGACAGTCTGTCACAAGCTTGAACTTATTTATGAAGTCCATCATCCGATCAAGAACAATCCTCTCAAACACTTTAGAGAACACACTCAAAATAGATATAGGTCTATAATTGGCAATATTACTGGTGTCGTTCCTTTTGAATACTGGAATAACAGTTGATACCTTAAGTGCAGTTGGAAACTTACTTGTAGAGATAGAGATTTAGAATGAAAGACAAATGGGGAGCAATCTGCTCAGCTATACACTTCAAAATTTTTGAAGAAATACAATCAATACCAGTACTTTTTTGATTTAAGTAGTCTAATGGTTGATATAATCTCACCTTCCATAACCGGAAAAAAAAGAAATTGCAACTTTTCATTATTGACGATGTGCAGCATTGTGAAATGTTATTCCCGAAATGCTGATGAAGACATTTGTTATTTACTGATGAGAAGTATTCTTGAAACGCTGATACAATCATTCTAGGTTCTGAACAGATTACACCATCAATACATAATGAAAATTGGTTTTTATATGACGACGATTTACCTAATTCTTCATTAACAATGCTCCATACAGTTTTATTCTTGTTGTGAGCTGTATTCAAACGGTTTTCCATGTACTCATATTTGGTTTCCCTTAATAAACATCTATAATTTTTCTTTGCCTGCCTGTACTCTAGATCTAAGCTCGTGGAATTTAAGTTCACCTTTAACCAGTATAAATTTTTCAAGTCCATACTTGCTCGCTTAACTACATCAGATACCCAAGTTTTTTTACAGTTACCAATCGTGAGACGTTTTAAGGGGGAACATTGATCCAGTGAATCCTGTATAATGAGCAAAAATTCCCTGAAGCACGCATCCACGTCAGAAAAACAATAAATTTCACTGAAACTCAAGTTGGAAATCAGAGTCGTGAAATCTACAAGATTTCGTTCATGAATATAACGAACAATTTTTTGTTGCGGTTTATTATCAACCATATGTATTTGATGAGATTTTAATATCTATTGCCTACTCTTGCGTTATCTAGTGCTCTTAGTGTTGCCCAAGTTTTAATCAAGTCAAATGCTTTCTTGAAATCTATAAATACCATGTGCAATATCACATTGTACTCTGAGGTTTTTTCGATGAGAGTCCGTATCATTTGCAAATGGTCTACTATACTGAAGCCTTTCCGAAAGCTGGATTGATAAGCGTCCATTTTGTTGGTTAATCTATTTGTCATTATTTTCGTCAGTAATTTGTACAAGTTCGATAAAAGGCATTCGTATTCTTCCTTCATTTAGGCTTTTGTTGAAAAGGATCCGTACGTTATCCAACAGATATTCTCCTCCCATCTTCAACATTTCGATGGTGGTCTTATCTACACCGGGGCATTTTTGGTTCTTCATCTGATTGAGCGCAATTTTCAGTTCATTTGTATCAATTTCAGGAATGTCTTCAGAACCGGTATTAAGAATATGTCTTTTAATATATTTCTGTTCTTGATTTTCAGAACTATAAAGTTTTTTGTAAAATTCTTCAATGACAACTACGATTTCTTCCCTCTTGCTGACCAAGATACCTTCAGAGATCTTTATTTTCGTCATTTTAGTTCTTCCATTTGACAGTTTCAGTCTGAGGACTTTCATGTTTTTGTTGTTTTCAATAGTTTCTTTAACTAGCTGTGTCTTCCAATCTCGCAGGTCTTTTCGAACACTTCTGTTTATTTCCCTATTCAATGTTTGATAGCTGTCATCTTCCCGAATTGTTTTTCTCCTTTTTTCAATTAGATGTCTAGTGTTTTGACTGATTTTCCTTGTGTTTTTCTGAGTAATCCACGCCTTCTTTGTAAACAACTTGTTATCTCTGAGTAAGATCATCAATTTCTCTACCTCCTAAATAGTCTGAGTGTTGTAGTTTCGTCGTGACAGCTTTTTCGAACTTTTCTCAATTTCTAGTGAGGATAGTTCTGTTTCTTCAGTATCATTTTGGTTCGTTCAAATTTGGTGTCGAGGTGATCGGGTACCTTGATATGCCATATTCCTAAGAGCGATAATTTTCTCAAAAAGCCCTCACGTCGACCCTGATAGCTATTTGACATTACATTGCAGAACGTATTATTCATCTCTCTTCCTCTGCTTGCTATCTCTCTTGTTCTTCGCGTATCTTATAAGAATCTCAACCGCACAGATATTCTTAACGACTTGTACTTCTTAAATTCTCAAACAATTAATATCAGCACGAATATTATGCATTATCATAATTATCCGCCAAACTCCCATTCCCCAGTCATTAATTATCTGCCTCATTTCCTGAATGAATTGAATCATATCATAAAATCTAGCAAATTGTAGAAGAAATTATAGACATAATTATTTCCAATCATTAGATTTGAAACGATGTAATTGTATTTCGACGGGGAAATGATTGTTACATTGAATTAAGGATTGTAATTTACAACTACTTAACTATCTCTTTTTCGTTCTTCATAAATTATTACTCTTCAGAGCTGAGAAGCGTATTTCTAGGCAATTAAGATCGAGTAGTTGATGTTTCCACGCCTAATGCGGAAATAACAGATGATATTTTGAGTTCTATAACTTTATATTTCATAAGTGAATGGAACTACTTATGTGCTTGTATTATTTTTCAAAAATATAATTTATTGAGCACAGTGAAAGTCACTTTTTAATCCAGAACGATTGCATGGCTTGTACCATTTGTGGTTAAAAGTTTTTGTGATATATTTAACGCTCAAGTGAAGTAATCGTTCAGTGTCCTAGGTTTAAACATTTCAAAATAATATAATAATGAGTTAATCAGCCAAAACACTTTCGGCTGTCATACGTGTTAATGACAGGAAATGGTGTTATGAAAAGGTTACGCTGTGTAATTTGTGTTAATCTTGAAACTACGATTACTAAATATGTTGGTAAATATGGATGAGTGAAATAAAATAATAGTAATAATGAGTCTTCTATATTCTGCAAATCGATTTAAACGATGACAAGCATTTTACACAGCAATGTTCTCAAATGTAACAAATTATTTGAATTCTGTTGAAATGTAGTAATTTGTTGTTATAAAATTGGTAAAACGTCATTCATCATTGTAGATTATGATCGTAACGAAATGTTGGGTATAGTTAAAATAAGGAAATACCAAGGGATTCGTCAGATTTTCAGAGATAATCCACTGAAATTGTTTGTCAAATGTTAGATTTCAATTGCAACTTTCTGTTAATGCAATCTGTCTCTTTTATGATAGTGAACTATCTCGATTATAGTATTCATCTTGAGAAAATGTGGTACTGGTTGAAATAAGTTTCAAAGTAATGAAGTTTATTTGCTGTTCATCGATTATAATATTAACAGAGAGAGTATTTCTTACACTCATAAGAAATCGCTTCTAACCAATAAACAAATGAGAAGCAGAGGCTAGAACATCAAAGATGCCTTTCGTATACACTTCTATATAAACTTAAAATATGTTTATCACCTTAATTTGAAAACTAAAACAATGAAATAAAATAAGAAAATACTTCCAATGAGTATTTGAGGCACAGATATCTCGCATTGTCGACTGGTACAATATAATATATATATATATATATATATATATATATATATATATATATATATATATATATATATATATATATATATATATATATATATATATATATATATATATATATATATATATATATATATATATATATATATAAGTATTTTAATAGATCAGTTAAAAGTAAAATTGTTAGATTAAAATACTGGAGTACGACGCTGGATTGATAAGTCTCCGGCTTGAACAAGAGATGGCACCACTAGACCTACTTCGGAGGTGGCTTTCTACAGTACCATCTTTAGATAGCTTGTAGGTATAGTTTCATCCCGATCGCCATGTTTGTTTACGTTTGAGAGCACGCAGAACAAGACGCATCTGTGTTGTTTGTGAAAATGAAAAAAATTGGAAAAGCGTGCTGTCATCAAATACTTTCATTTGAAGGAGTTAACTCCGAAGGAAATTCGAAATTCAAAGACAGATCAATCAACACTGGGGACATCCTCCACATCATACTGAACCGTTAAGCAGTGGGTTTCCTAGTTTAAAATGGGTCGTGGGAGCATTTCTGATGAGCCACGCTCAGTACACCCTGCTGAGATCACAACTCCAGATATGATCGAAAAAATTCATAAAATACTGCCGCGTGAGATATCTGAGACCTGTAAGATGTCATATGAATGTATGCAAAATATATTGAACTAACATTTGCATATAGAAAAGCTATGTGCAAGGTGGGTGCCGCTTTTACTAACAGTCGACGAAAAATTGATTCGAAAGACCATTTCTACCGCCAAGTTGGCGCTGTATAATCATAATCCAAGCAAAATTTTGCGTCGATTCGTTACTGTTGACGAAACTTGGGTCTACCACTACACTCCTGAAACCAAACAACAGTCTAAACAGTGGACTGGAACAGGGGAACCAACTCCAAAGAAGAAAAAACAATTTTATCGGCAAACAAGGTTATGGCTATTGTTTTTTGGGATGCAAAAGGTATTATATACATTGATTACCTTGAAAAGGGTAAAACTATCACTGGTCAATACTACGCAGACTTATTGCAACGTTTTAGCCTCGAGGTGCAAATTTAACGACCTCATTTGGCGAAGAAAAAAGTTTGTTTCATCAACGATAACGCACCAGCGCATTCTTTGTACGTTGCCATTGCTAGAATCTAAGATCTGAAGTTCGAATTGATGCCGCACACTCCCTACTCTCCAGACCTAGAGCCTAGTGACTATTTTCTGTTTCCTAACCTCAAAACATGGCTTGGCGAAAAGAGAATTTTGGGCAATGAAGAAGTATTCGAAGCTGTAAATGGGTATTTTGAGGAACTTGACGAATCAGCCTATACAGATGGCATTACTAGACTAGAACACCGCTATGAGAAATGTATCAGCCTTAAAGTAGATTATGTTGAGAAATAAAATTTTTTATAAAAACGTTGTTTTTATTGGTCAGGCCGAAAACTTATCAATTCATCCTCGTATTTGTTCAAAATTTTTCATTCTGTCAAACAAGTACCAGAAATTAGGACTCCTCCGAAATAATACCTTCACGACAACGAATAATCCAATCATCAAAACATTTTACAAACGCTTTTTCTGAAATCAACTTCTGTTCTTGCCGCGAATTCTCCTTTATGTCTTCTATTGTTACAAAACGGGTACCTCGAATTAGTAATTTGGGGCTTTTGGGATTCGTTCAGTTGGAAGGCGCCATTTCATAGCCTACTGGCTGGTTTGCATATCAAACTCATATACCTTGCCTCATCACCAGTTACAATGCGTTTCATGAATGTGGGGTCGAAATTGATTGGTTTTAGTATGTCTTCAGCGATCTTTACGCGATTTATTCAATCAATCAATATTTGGTACATTTTTGACAGAATGTGTAATAAGTCGAAGAAGTGTAGCACAGAAATAGATTTTACTATCGACTTGCGCTGTAAGACGGATTTAGAAACATTCTGAATTAATCAAATTTTTGAGAAATCTTATAATAAAAATGCATTTCAGAATTGCATCTTGAAGTAGAGAATTAAGAATTTTTTAAAATTGATGAATAATCGAGAGCTTACGGAGTACCTGGTGCCCTCATGGGGTGTTTTAAAGTCTTCTTCTGGAGTATTATGATAATTTGTCATAAAATTAGCACAAGCTTGTTACTTGGGGGTTTTTGAGGTCGCTGAATAAGAATACCAGATCACCAAGAACCTGTGGAGTACCTAGTGCCCGAGAGTTGAGGGAGCTAACCCTACTACCAAACACAGTTATTAAGTGTACCCAGGAAATAATAACCCCAGTACACCAAAAGCCTACATATTAATATAAACCTAGAGCCGGCCGTGACACATGCCTGAAGCCGGACCTGCCACTAAGAGTTCTCTAAACGATAACGCTTCTGGGTTTTACCGTGTCAAGAAAAATCCGTGACAAAAACATTTTGTCTTTCGCTCACTTCCAGTTGAAACCGATATAAGTTAATAAGAAAAAGGTATGTATTCTAGGTTATCATTTTCATTAATCATTTGATGACTTTTAAAAGTAGCATCTGTTTATTAATAGAGTCTTTGTAAATGTTAATTAATTCTTCGAGCTATTGTGTATCTATTTGTCATTTCTAAGAAATAAATATCAACGGCTTGGTGGTGCATAGGTTTGGTCACTCGTCCTCTGCGCAGAGTTATCTGAGTTCAATCCCAACAAGTCGGTGCGATTTTTCGGATTTTGGGATAGTTTCAGCGCCCATCTGCCGAAAGAGATGTGTAGCCGTCGATCCTTCTAACAGAGATGTATTGGACATTAAAGATTCCGCCACTTGGCACGAAAGGAGTCGATAAAATTTCCGGGTTAGATAAGATATAAGATAAGATTTTCATTCAGTCCAGTGATCACAATATGGATATAAGACACGTCAAGGCAAAATAGGAAACAAACACTTTCCCAACAATAGTTGGTACATGTGTAAAATCAAAATGATATAGAAAAAAATCTAACCTATTCAGACAAATTTTAAAATTGGAAACCCGACATTGGAAAATGTCGAACACGTGATTGTCCCTTAAAAGAAATATTTAAGAAACTCATTCGCAGAGTATAAAGCATTTATCACCAGTATATCTCTTACATCGATCAAAAACTCTCTTATACTCTTAAGTTTCATAGTTTTTGGTAATACTTTGTACAAAAGTGTACCCTGATAGTGAGGATTTAATGCGAAGAGTGAAAGTCTAAGCTGCTGGTATTGTAGAGTTGTTGATCCATGCCTTGTGTGGTAGTTATTATAGTATAGTTTGTTGAGTTTTATCAGTTGACTTTTGTTCTATTTATGCACACAAGCCTCAAACTGCACTGAATGTGTATTTTCTAGTGAGGTGAGAGAATTCCCTTGGCGTGTTATTAGACGAAACGCAAGAATGGATCACGTTAAAGTAACAAATATAAACTTTCTTAAAAAGAACCCGAGCCTATTTCACATAACCAACTTTCGCAGCGAGTGTTTCAAACGTCTTCCTCTACGGTATTATTACAATTTATTTGACCCAAACTTGTTACTTGGTGGTTTTCGAGATCGCTGAATATAAATATCGTCACGAATTAAGCATCAAGTAACAAGTGTTGGCCACTTCAAAGATAAATTGTCATAATACTCCAGAGGAAGACGTCTGCTGCGTGCACCAGGTATTCCGCTTGCACTTACCGACCTCGTTATCATATTTGGTGACCTCAAAAACACCTCAGGTAACAAGTTTGGGCCAATTTCATGATGAATTGTCACAATACTCCGCAGGCTCTCCCCGTTCCCGTGTTTGTGTTTGGCGTCCTTCAAAACTCCCGAGAAACAAGTTTAGGCCATTTTGAAATAAATTGTCATAATACTCCAGAGGAAGACGTTTGAAACTCCTGCTACGTGCACCAGGTACTCCGCAGACTCTTGGCGACCTCGTATTTGTGTTCAGCGACTTGAGATACCCCCCAATTAGCGAATCTTGGCTAGTTCTATGATGAATTGTCATAATACTCTAGAGGAAGACCATTGAAACGCCTGCTACGTGCACCAGGTATTCTGCAGGCACTGGCTGACATTGTTTTCATATTTGGCGATCTCGAAAACACCCCAAATAACAAGATTGGACCAATTCTATGTTAAGTTATCATAATACTCCAGGGGAAGACGTTTAAAACACCTGCTTCGTGCACCAGGTACTACGAAGGCTCCCCCCGATCTCGTGTTCGTGTTGGCGTCCTTGAAACCCCCGAGAAACAAGTTTATGCGAGTCTTGGCTAGTTCTATGATAAATTGTCATAATACTCCCGGGGAAGACGTATAGAACATCTGCTGCAGGCGTCAGGTACTCCGCAGGCCTCTGCCGACCTCGTATTCGTGTTCGAAGACTTCAAAAATCTCCGAGTAACAAGTTTGGGCCAATTCTATGACAAATTGTCATAATACTTAAGAGGAAGACAGTTGAAACGCCTGCTGCGTGAACCAGGTATTCCGCAAGCATTTACCGACCTCGTTATCGTATTTGGCGACCTCGAAAACCCCACGGGTAACAAGTTTGGAACAATTTTATGATGAATTGTCATAATACTCCAGAGGAAGACTATTGAAATGCCTGCTGCGTGCACCAGGTATTCCGCAGGCACTTTCTGACCTCGTTATCGCATATGGCGACGTCGAAAACCCCCTGGGTAATAGGTTTGGGCCAATTCTATGATAAATTGTCATAATCCTCCAGAGAAAGACGTTTGAAACTTTGTGCACCAGTTACTCCGCAGACTCTTGGCGACCTCATATTCAAGTTCAGCGATTTAAGATACCCCTAATTAGCGAATCTTGGCTAGTTCTATATTGAATTGTCATAATACTCTAGAGGAAGACCACTGAAACGCCTGCTGCGTTCACCATGTGTTCCGGAGGCTTTTGCTGACCTCATAATCGTATTTGGCGACCTCGAAAACCCCCCGGGTAATAAGTTTGGGCCAATTCTATGCTAAATTGTCATGATACTCCAGAGGAAGACAATCGAAACGCCTGCTACGTGCACCAGGTATTCCGCAGGCACTTGCCGACCTTGTTTTCATATTTGGCGATCTCGAAAACACCCCAAATAACAAGTTTGGGACAATTCTATGATAAATTGTCATAATACTCCAGAGGAAGACGTTCGAAACACCTGTTGCGTGCACCAGGTACTCCGCAGGCTCTCCCCGATCTCGTGTTTGTGTTTGGCGTCCTTAAAAACTGCCGAGTAACAAATTTGGGCCAATTCTATAATAAATTGTCATAATACTCCAGAGGAAGACGTTCGAAACTCCTGCTGCGTGCACCAGGTAACCCGCAGACTCTTGGCGACCTCGTATTCGTGTTCAGCGACTTAATAAACTCCCCAATTAGCGAATCTGGGCTAGTTCTATGATGGATTGTCATAATACTCCAGAGGAAGACCTATGAAACGCCTGCTACGTGCACCAGGTATTCCTCAGGCACTTGCTGACCTCGTTGTCGTATCTGGCGACCTCGAAAACCCCCTGGGTAATAGGTTTGGACCAATTCTATGATAAATTGTCATAATACTCCAAAGGAAGACGTTCGGTTAGATTACCTACACCTGCTGCGTGCACCAGGTACTCCGCAGGCTCTCGCTGGTTCCGTATTCGTGTTTGGCGAACTCGAAAAACCCCGAGTAACGAATTTGGGCCAATTCTATGATAAATTGTCGTAATACTCAAGAAGAAGACGTTTAAACACCCGGTGCGAGCACCAGGTTCTCCGCAGTCTCTCGCGGACAACGTATTCGAAGAAAGACGACGAAGAGGTAAGCCGACGATAACAACAATGGCTCAAGACATCATATGCGTCGAGTTCTTCTTACTGAAAGCACATATCCGTTGAGAACACGAGTACTAACGGAAGTACTCGAATATACTATCAATTTGCAAAAAACAATTCACAACAACAAAGTTACAACAAAATTTTATTCCTTATGGAAAACTAAGACTACTTCCAGAGGTGTAAAATCTTAAAGTTTTTTGACAGGAGTTAATAAAGAAACAAATAAATTGCCTGAGAAAAAAGAAAATAAATCTATTTGTTCCCACGTTTTTTAAACGACTTTTTTTCCGACAAAGATCTGAAGTAAAAAGGAAAATTATAGGACTTAAGTCATAAACCTAAAAAACTTGTAAGCAATTTGTCGTCGACACCTCCTAAATATAAATTTGAGAGAAGAATGTCTTTAGTAATTGATATGCCTATAAATCATTCAGAGCATTTTCCGTAAAAACAAAGGTAGCTAAGAGAAATATTTCAAATATCGTGACACCATAAATTATTTTCGCACATCAGACATTGTTATTCCTAATTATCATGTCGGAAATGATAGATAGCATTTTTAATGGGACATGCAATTCTTTCTATTTCAAATAATATTCCTGTCTTGTCTTCCACCATTAGTTTTTTTGTGTCAAACTTCAGCTTGTTTACTTTTAGGGACTTTATTAACTGTTGACAGCTGATAATTTATTTATTAGAAATTGTATTAGGAGGCTAATTGACATAAATTATCTCTTTTCTTCTTGACTTCCTGGGAAATTTCTGAACAAAATTTTAAATGAAGATGTCTTTGTTGACAGTTTTGTGTTTCATATATTGCTTGGAAGAATAAATATTACGTTTTGCATGTTAGTCCAGACATGAAAGAAATGAACTGTGGATTTTTTGGAGAGTAAGACGAATTTTAACGCAGTTCGGTACGTTAGAGAGTTTATGGAGTCGATCAGCACGAATACGAGGTCGGCTAGAGCCTGTGGAGAACCTGGTGCAGCGGGTGGACGTCTTCATCTGGAGTATTATGACAATTTCTAATAGAATTGACCCAAATTTGTTCCTCTGGGGTTTTCGAGGTCACTAAACACGAATACGAGGTTGGCGAAAGCATGCGAAGTACCTGGTGCCCGCATCGGGAGTTTTCAACGTCTTCCTCTGGAGTAATATGATAAACTGTTATAGAATTGGCTCAATTTTATCATACAGGAGTTTTGAAGGTAGTTGAACACGAAAGTGAGGTCGACGAGAGCCTAGTGCTCGAAGCTGGTGTTTTGAACATCTTCCTCTGGAGTATTTTGACAATTTGTCATAAAATTCGCCCAAACTAGCCACTAAGGGGTTTCAGAGCACGCTGACTTTGAATACGACGTCGGCGAGACCCTGCAAAGTACCTGGTGCTTTGAACATCTTCCTCTGGAGTATTTTGACTGTTTGTAATAGAATTCACCCAAACTAGTCACTCAGGGATTCAAGACGTCACTTAATACGAATACGACGTCGGCGAGAGCCTGCAAAGTACCTGGTGTTTTGGACGTCTTCCTCTGGAGTATTATAACAATTCACCATAAAAATGACCAAAACTTATCACTTAGGGGTTATCGACGTCGCTGAAGACGAATACAAGGTCGGCAAGAGCTTGCGGATTACCTGGTGCCGGCTGCTAGTGTTTTGAACGTCTTCCTCTGCAGTATTTTGACAATTTGACATAAAATTCACCCAAACTTATCACTAAAGGATTTTAGAGGCCGTTGAATTCAAATACAAGGTCGGCATTTGCCTGCGGATTACCTTGTGCCAGCTGTTGGTGTTTTTAACGTCTTCCTCTGGAGTATTTCAACAATTTGTCATAGAATTTTCCAAAACTAGTCACTCAGAGGTTTAAGTAGTCACTTAATACGAATACGAGGTCGGCGAGAGCCTGCGGAGTACCTGGTGTTTTGGACGTCGTCCTCTAGAGTATTATAACAATCTATCATAAAAATGGCCAAAACTTCTCATTCAGGGGTTATCGACGTCGCTGAACATGAATACGAAGTCGGCGAGAGCTTGCGGAGTATCTGCTGCCCGGACCGGGTGTCTTTAACGCCTTTCTCTGGAGTATTAAGATAATCTGTCATGAAATTGGCCCAATATTATCACTCAGGAGTTTTTAAGGTAGCTGAACACGAAGATGAGGTCGAAGAGAGCCTGCGGAGTACTAAGTGCCCGCAGCTGGTGTTTTGAACGTCTTCCTCTGGGGTATTTTGACAATTTGTCATAGAGTTGGCCCAAACTTGTCACTCAATTCTCCTTCATCCTTGGACAGTATGAAAACCAAGCATAAAGTGACATGAAATATATTAGAATACATCGTTATTTGTATTTGGAAAAACCAGATAGTCTGTTCGTTCATTATGTTAAAGTTGTCTTTAACAAGTGATTTGAAAATTTCAATTAATCCGGATAATTGAGTTTTCGACTCTTGGGGACAATATCTAGAACTTTCAATTCATCAGTACTAGGAAAGGAGGGGCCATTTTGGATATAGTGGTTATCTTATGGTGACTCTTGTTTATTTTTATCTGATTTTGAAGTTTTGTTATATATCGAAAACCGACCTTCACAGACCAAAAGAGGCCGGAGTCCCACAAGGATCGATTCTGGGACCAATTCTATTTAATATATACACCTCAGACATACCTGAATTAAACACTCGAAGAAAGCACAGTTCGCTGACGACACTTCAATCTATACATCGTACAGGAATAAGAAAACCATAACAAAGAGACTACAAGGAGATACTGACAATTTGGTAGATCACTTCGAAAAACGGAGAATCAAAGTCAACGCAACGAAGTCAGTTACAATATACTTTGACCATAAAGAAAGAAAGAAACTTGAAGAAATAAAGATAGGCAACCAGAAAGGGGAATGGAAAAACGAAGCAAAATAACTAGGAGTATTAATAGACAAAATCTTGAAATTCCACTGCCAAATGGAAGAAAACGAAAAAGGAAGCGAGGCAGCTGCAAGGAAATTTATATCCGCTCCTAAACAGGAGCACCAAACTATTACTAGAGAACAAAATGAAAATTTTGAAAACAATTATAGGACCAAGCATAACATACGTGGGAGAAATATGGTTCACGACAATAGAATCTCACAGGAAGAGAATATTAAAAAAGACACTGAACAAGATACTCAGGGCGGCAATTGGCTGCCCCTGGTACATATAAAACTAACAAAGAAGACGAGAAGTCAATATTACGACGCCAAAAGAAATGATTGTCAAGAACACAGAACACTTCTCAGAAAAGAAAAACAGATAAGCACATTTCCCTGCTTCATTGGAAAAGAGGACACGAGGACGAAGAAAAACAGAATAAAAAAATCCACAACCTGAAATAGAGGCTGGCGACCCAACACCATAAGTAGATAAGAGTAAAACTTCTGAAAATTAGACAATAAAACGAAAAAAGTAGAAAAAAGAATAACGAAGAGGCGAGAGGAAAGATTTTTCTGGACCTCGTCGAAATTGAGAGGACCGCAGTTTTTACTTTTAATTTTGGGAGGCTTTTACTTGGTAGAATTCCATTATCAGTAATAAAAACAGGAAATGTGTTTTTAGGAATTGCAATTAATAATTGTGATTCGTAACGCGTTTCACTACATTCGTCTGAAGAAGCTACGGTGTAGTAAAACGCGTTACGAATCACAATTATAAATTGTAATTCCTAGAAACGCAGTACTGGTTTTTACAGTTTTACTGATATTTGCATCTCCACAACACAATCAAAATCTCATAATTACCATCAATTCGATGACTCATAGGGTTTTCTCCTTGCCATTGTCGGAAGCGAATATGTGCATAGAAATGTTAACTATTAAAGAAATAGCTATGAATATTAGTTCAATTCCGAATAAAAAACAGAATTCTCAGAAAAAAGCAAACAATAATAGCATATCATAACATTTATCCAGGTATAGAATCAACTAATACAGATGAATACAATTCAATTACATATTTTGGCTGTATCAGTGAAAACATTCCAAATTTCATTTCAAAACAGCTTAAAGAAGTAGCTTTCAAGACCTACGTGAAATTCTCTCAAAAATTTTTAATAGTAAAGATGAAACTGATATATTTGACAATACTGGAGTTTACAGATTGTTCTGTATGGATTGTGATCGCATCTTTATAGGTCAGACTGGTCGTTCATTCAAAACTTGATACAAAGAGCATCAGTCAGATTACAATTACCAGAGAACCAAGGAATCTACTGTCGCTCTACATTGGGTGGAAAATAGTCATCATTTTCCACCCATAGATCAGTTTTAAATTAATTATAGACTACCGAAAGGACAAAGGTAGATTTCTTAGAAACCATCAAAATTTTCAAACCCCAACATATAATGATAACTGCTTTTATCCTAATTCATGTATCACCTCTTGTTTCCACTCTAATTAGTTTATGTATGTATATATTTTCAACTTCAGTTTAGTACTTGTTGTCAGCTAAGATGGTCGAGAGACCGAAATTACAATTATGATTTTTCAATTAACCTCTTGTGATAGTTAATACATAATCAAATTTATTAATATCTGATTTTCATCATGAAAACATGTTTCTATAGAGAATTTCGGGGAAAATCATTCTCCTCATAAACTTTCATACGAGGTCTGGCTATTACATAACGAGACTGGTTACGAAAAAGAGTTTTAATGTAAAAACTATTCTGCATTCGAATGCTCCCCTTCAATATACTCCCCTTCCCTCGCCACATACGTTTTTTCCATTGATCGAAGCAATGCTGGAAGTCTTTTTTGGTGAGGGCCTTTTAGAGCCCGTTTTTTGCTTAATCGCTTCCATCTACTCGAATCGAGTCCCCTTCAAAGCAGATTTTATCTTTGGAAACAAAAAAAAGTCGCATGGTGCCAAATCTGGCGAGTAAGACGCGTGTTCGAGCACTGGAGTTCAGTTACTGGCCGATAACGCGTTATGGGTAGGTTTTTCGGCACCAACTTCGCACAGACTTTTATCATGTGTAATTCCTCGTTTTAAATTTTTCTAACCGTTTCTTTATCTACGTTCACAACTTCGGCTATCATCCGGATACTCATTCGACGATCTGAAAGCACAATTTGATTGACTTTGGTCACTGTTTCCGGAGTTGAAACAGTGACAGGGCGACCTGGGCGCTGGCCATCTCTCGATTTCACGGAAGCGCTTACACCACTCAAAAACATGCACTCGAGATAGAGATTTATCCCTGTAGGCCTAATTCGGAGTTTATTCAATTTAACGAGGAATTTGAGATTAATAGGCTGCTTCTGGTTTTTGTCACACATGGTTTTCGGCACGAGGAGAAAACACGTTCGTTTCAAACTGCTACTGCACAAATACTATAAAAGTACTTACTACTCTAGGGCGCCTTCTAGGTGCACAGTCTGATTATTTAATAGCCGGACCTCGTACATTCTCTATCTAAATAATATTTCTTAAATTAAGTTCATTATTTCTGATACTTACCACCATAATTTGTATCATTTTATTAGCTAGGCTGGGAGTCATGTACCATGCTTGATTCACTGTCAATCCTCCAAGATCAAAGATGCAAATGCCACCCAGAATTTGAGCTCTAGGTTCCAAAATAGCTAACTCCAAAACCACTAGAGTAGCCTGAAATATTTCTTCGACTGTTACCTTCTCAGGATCCCATTCACCTGTTAATATCAAAAGTTCATCATAGAATGGTATATATCATTTGTCAATTGTATATATATTCGTGCAGATCAAAATTCCTTCAAAAAGTTAGATCGTGTTCACTCTTCAAATTAGTTTTGATTAACTGTACTCGTATTTCTAAATTTGCTATAAAGGAGATATTTTGAAGAGTGTACACGAGATAGCTACATCGTGCAAAAAAAAACAAACAACAGGTTAATCGGCAAGCAGATCTACAATACCAAAAAAAAATCAAACAACAAGATTACAAAAATAGTATTCGAGAAAGTAATACTTACAACATGTGTGTTTTTGGGTAAATGTTAAACATCAAAGTGGTGTTGTTTTGTGTAACTTGATTTGTTTTTATCACGTTGTATTATCTGAAAACGCTTCAAAGAAATCGTAGAAAATAAATATTTATCTTTTGTTTTCCTTTCAGATATCAAAGGAAAGATATTTAGGTTTACGATGGGATATTTTTGCATGATATGAATCAATGAAGGAACTAAGAAACTAGGGAAATCTTTAGGAGTTATGTTGGCATTATAAACTAAGGCAATTTACTCTAATGGAGGAGCTGAGGTAGTATTAGTCACGCTAGATATAAGTTGATGAATAACTTTGATAAATTTTTCCTTGAATTTTTACTGTTCAGATATTTAATTATGGAAATCATTTATTCCTTAATTTTTCACGAAATACAAGCAGACATAATTAAGAATGTAGGAATTCGATTCGTTGATTACAAATACCGCTCCAAGAAAAAATTATAATGTCCGGGTCTTTATAAAATGATTCAGTGTGTGGTATCAGTACGATAGTATAAGTGTTTGTATTATACAGGGTATCCCAAGTTGAATGGCATATTAGACGTTTATGGAGAACTAATAAAGATATCTTTCTGAAAATTTGTTAGTTGAATCAGCTGGTCCGGAACTCTTTTTATAAAATATTTTCACCTCAATGACAATTCCTGTTATATGGGAGTTGCATATCAACTTCGTTATATAGTATAAATCACCCTATATATCGATAACTGGTTCGATAACACTTATTATACCAATCGCAAAAACTCCTAACACATAAGTCTAGTTTTGTTCATGAATTATCCCAGTTTTACTTGAAAATTAATAATTTCTTGCGTTTTGAAAAAATTTATATATCTAGAGAACGGCATGAACTACCAAAATAGCGAAAGGAGTTTTGACAAAAAAATGAGAAAATTCAGAAAAGAGAAAAAGCAGGAACAAATCAAAACTGTCATTGAAAACAATAAAAGCCTCAAAAATCTAAGAAGACGAACCGGAATCGGAAGAGTGGAAATACATATGGTCAAAAATAAACATGGTAACGTTATAACAGACAAACAGCAGATACTACAAACTATAGAAGACTTCTATCAAGAACTGTATACAGGGTGCTTCAACGAAAACTAAACAGAGGCTATATCAACCAAGATATTCATTTCTGATCAAAACGCAAAAACAAGACATTTTTTGTTTCAAGGGGGACATCTTTTGGGGTACAATACTTGCCTGAAGTATCAAAATTTAATTGAAAACTGTAAGAGATACAGGGTGAGCAACTGAAAGATATTGAAGACTATTTCCCTGGGACTATTCAGGTTTAAGTAAGGTAAAATGGAACATATCCATGCTGATCAATGGCAGTCATCATCAAGTACCATCCTCATCTCGAATTTCAACCCCTGGAGCAGGGGTGACAAACCTTGAAAATTTGGAAGAGCATCGATGGGTCGAGTGATAACTCGAAAAAAAGGTATTATCTGTGTCTTCATTCCCGTGAAAGAATTTTCATTTTTGATTGAAAACTGTAGAAGATACAGAGTGAGCCACTGAAAAATAGAGAAGACTATCGCCCCAAGACTATTGGAGTATTAGTGCGAAAAACTGGAATTGATTCATTTAGATCCAAGATGACAGCCTTTGATCTGGAATGAATCTGTTCCATTTTTTTTGCACGATTACTTGAATAGCTCAGGGCGATCGATAGTCTCCTCTATTTTTCAGTGGCTCACTCTGTATCGAGGAGCTTACAAAACGAAGCGTAATGAGTATTTTGAGTTAAACCTCGGCACAAATATCAAGGACACTGTTGCCAACCTGACAATAAAAGCGCTGCCCCACATCCACTTGCGACGCTGTTTAAATTCAAATGTCACCCTACATTTTAGACACAGTAGTCCATCTACTACGAGAATTAACGAATGTAAACCAAAATTTGTCCAAACCTGCTCGATTAAAATACATAAACTGGATTCAATAGCAGAACACAAAGACAAAAATTCATCAATTGACTAGTAGACTGACTTTTCTGATATGATATGATGTAATAGATTCATTCTTGTGCGATATTTGTGAGGAACAAAGGTTTCTTCAATTGAACAAAGTATATTCACTCATTACATAGATGAAATAATTATCAAATTTCGCTTTCGAAACTAACTGTCTAATCTTTTGCATGAATAAATTGGGTAACTTGCCAATTTCGTATTGTTATACAAACTAGAAACTTTTCGGTCGGATTGTTATGGTTTTCATGGTAGATAGAGCATGAAGAACTAACTTTTATTCCCTTCTAGAATTTCACGAATGAGAATGGAATTATCTACAATTTATTTATCTTAAGTTCCGCCATAAAACAAAAAAGCGTAAAAATTTTGATACAAGAATATTTATGTGGTTTATATTCAGTAAGTAATGAGTTGTTGCACTAATATAGTGATTATTATCATTAATGTCTGCTGGATTTTAATTCAATTGAATATTTTCATTTCTTCTAGACAAAGATGATTTTTATAATATGTTTCTTCTTGTGGAAACATATTTCTGTCTCATATGCCAAAACAGACATGTAAATATTAATGTTAATTTACTACACCATGAGAGTCATAATTTGAAAGATCCTTCTCAGTTGCAGAGAACATTCTTAATTTGAAATTTAGTTGTTTTAATGACTTACTTATTGTTCTAACTGCCATTCTCATGAAAAATTTTCAATATGCAAGTTCAACTAAATCAATCATTTAAAATTAATCAAACGTTTTACTCCAAAATCGAAAATTCACAGGTGTTCCATAATTAGAATTGAAAGAATATTCTCAATATAGAAATTATATAATAGTCCTCATCATCGTACAGTTTTTGAAAATATTTACAGCTTCCTAAAAGTCCTCTTTCAACATGATTTTTCTACAAAATACGAAATCTTAAAAGGTGAAATTAATCAAATTTGGTACGAACACATTCTATTTGATCCTCGTATCGTTTTGCCGATTGAAATCTCGTTTGAACGCAAGAGAAAAATATATATCTGAAATACAGGATACCGAAATCTTCAGATTCTTCAGTGTTTTTTATAATCGCTACAGTTTTTCAGATATTCACTTCAACTTCATTCTTTTCAAAATCTACATAATCACAATCATGAAAATCTACCCCTACAACTATTTTTCTGTACCCCCCGGAAATTTAATTTTTTTCTCTAAGTTTCAATCATTTTTTCATTTTTCTTATCTGTCGCATTTTTTCCGTATCTGCTGCAGTTTTTGTGCAAAAAATGAATCAATTTTATGTGTTTCTTGAGAACAAAATGTAAGGGAAGTGATCGTAGTAAGTGTTAAAAATGGCCTCTCTCAGCACACATGACTCTAGACGTCGATATATAGATCTTCGAATCCGATTGAAGATTTCAGGAGTATCTGAAATGACTCTTAAAGAAAAGATAATGCATTTTCTGAAGTCTTCTACTTCTTGTACAAGAGTTCTGTTAACCAACGTTTTCAAATGTCCCCAAGTAGGTTGAGATCAGGTGAACGAACTGGCAAAAATTGGGGTCCACCTCAACCTATTCAGCGAGCAGGATATGTTTCGTTCGAATATTAACGTGCTCTTATACTAAAATGAGCAGAAGAGCCATCGTGCATATACCACATTGCCGCCCTATCACCTAAAGGACTAGGACTAAGTAAATCCGGTAGCTCTTTGGTTAGAAATGTGCAAGAATCTCCATCTAATCTAGGTGATCTCCAATCGATCCAATCTACAAGTTCAGAGAAACTTGTTTCTGGTGAGCTTCAACGAAAGCATGAGGATATTCTTCCGTCCTTAGGCGGTTGTTGTAGTTATTTATAATGGCATCTCTCAAAAAACTTGTTTCGTTCGTGAATAAAATATGCTCCAGAAGTTTATGTTGTTGTCTAATGATATATAACATCTAGAGCGAAAATGCAAGGTCGTAAGGAGAATCAAGAGGTAACAGTGCATGAAATAAAGACCTGTGGCAGATGAGGAAGATACACAATTGATAAAATATATCAAAATTATTTGGAAATTTATGGAAAAAATCATTATTTCACAGGATTTATTGAAAACAGATGTAGGGGTGGGAAAAACACGTGACCGAAAAAGGAGCGCCCTGTAGATTTTCATAATAGTTTCTGTGCTCTGATAATATAGATTTTGAAAGGGGACGTATGTACCAAGTTTGAATGGAATATATGAGAAACTTCTTATTCGCTAACCAAGCGTTTGAGTACATATGTTTATAGAAACTTTTCGTCATAAAATGGCTTGTGGAAATTTATCAGAAGTAACTATTGACACCCGTATATATATATATATATATATATATATATATATATATATATATATATATAACTTGACTAAGGTCCGTACACTGGATTTTTCCAGGGAAAAGCCTTCGACACTACTCGTTGGTACATTGATATCATTGTCTGATGATGCTATAGTTTGTATATATTCTGGTAGATATTTTCATATCATTTAACGTTATCCTAATATATAATTATTCCAGGATATGTTTTGATTATAATCATTGCCTGGCAATGGAATTAATTACCGGGTGGTGGATTTATATTTTTCATGAAATCAGTTTGATTGCATGAACAGATATATAGGCAATATATATATATATATATATATATATATATATATATATATATATATATATATATATATATATATATATATATATATATATATATATATATATATATATATATATATATATGTGTGTGTATATATATTGCCCATATATCTGTTCATGCAATCAATATATTTATTTATTTTAAATCATTCAAATAAGACAATAACAGATCCAAACTGTATGCCTACAAATCCTGATCCATTTCACAATAAAATAAAAGAACTGAATCAGGATAAAATGTTAATCAACATCAACCTTGTCGTTATCTTTTCCGTAGGATGAAGTAGTTATTATGTAAATATTCCTCTTGATTCATTGAGAAATCCACTACTAATGAAATAAACAATACAACAACGAAATACGTATCGATTCAATACATAGAACTGGATATGCTTGTTAATAAAACATGATATTTTTGTGTTGAGTTATACATAAATTAAGATAAGTTGTCTAAATTTTAAATCGGATGAAGATATTGATGTGACAGGAATGTGATGTATGTAAATGTGTTATGATTGTTGTGTGATAAATATATGTGCACTGAAAATTTTGTGAGAATAAATTATATGTCAAAAATCGAAGCTTTCATTCGAATTGTCAGATTTTTATAAAAAGGATCTGAAAGAGAAAAATTCGAATGATAACTTCTATACTTTGGAATATTTGACAATAATACAAATAGTATTAACAGTATTAACAGTCCTCTGTATTCCTGTACAAATTCTATTTTTTCATTCAGGAATACAAAAGATTAAAATAACGGACATACACTTAATACATACCCATTCTATAAAGAAGAATTCTTCTTCCAGTTTGTTCACGATAGGGTGGAACAGTAATGATCTCATCGTGACCTATAATTTCTAGATTTTCCAAAGTCAATCCTTCGAAGTAATCTGGATTGTTTTCTTTGAATTTGTAGTAGTTGCACAACTGTAAAGAATATTGCTTTGTAGTTTCGTTACTGAATTTTAAAATTAATAGAAATAAACGGATTTTAACTGGCTGTAATCGGGAAAAAGGTGACCCATTGTGAAAGTATTTCAACTATGTATTAAATTATCACAAGAGATTTATTGAAAATCAAGAGTTCGATTTCGGTCTCCGACAATCTTCAGCAAACAGAAATTGTTGAACGAAAGTTAAAATACATACAGATATAAACAGGTAGATACAAAAGTAATAAGGGTGTCAACAAGAAGTATCGAACTAATTATGATAAAATCAAGTATTTAACGCCAAGTAAGCTGGGCCATACTGGTCGTTCAAAAGATTATCTCTATGGTTAGTTGAAATTTGAAATTTTTGATGCATTCCAACAAATCTAACTTTTTTCATTTAGGTCTTCTGTGAATGATTTGAAGTTTATCTATGGATGGAAATGATAACCATTTTCGATACAATGTGAAGCGAAAATAAATTCGCCAGTTATCCGGTTATTGAAATCTGATTGATGCTCTCCGTATCTAGTTTTAAATGAACTACCAGTCTGATCTATATAAACGCCCTCACAATCCATACAGAACAACTTGTAAACTTCAGTATTGTCAAGATTATCAGTTTTATCTCTACTATTAACAAATTTTTGGGGGACTTTTATGTGGGTCTTGAAAGTTACTCTTTTATGCTATTTTAAAATGTAATTAGCAATCTTTTCGCTGATAGGGGCAAAATATGTGAATCAACTATATTTTTCTGTATTAGTTGATTCTATACGTTGATAAAATAATGATATGCTGTTTGTGTTTGATTTTTCTAATCATTCCGTATCAAATTTGAGGGTAACTATTGTTCTTAACTATTTCCTTAATATTCAACACTTTCTTGGACATATTTTCTTCGGATGATGGCAGAGGGAAAGCCTCATGATTCATTGAATTAATCGCAGTTTATTTAGGGATTTTGGGTGTACTGAACCATAACTAAAGGTGGAGTTTCTATATATAGGGTGTCCGTGAATTGCGTGTATATATATATATATATATATATATATATATATATATATATATATATATATATATATATATTGTCAAGAATAATAAAATGACAATCTGCCAGATGACAGAAATAAATCCAAAGCTTCTTGACTTGCTAGGTCGTTTAAAAAATGAAATCATGAAAATAAAGAGCTGTTTTTTGTAATTGAACCGCTCATCATATCAAAATTTTCATGAGACAAAAAAGTTTGATAATTAGCCTAGTTACTCAATGTCTAAAACTAATTTTTTTCAATCGCACACAGTTGAAAAATTATGGTTGATTGAAAACACGTTCGAGTTTTTAGGGACACTTGTAAAACGTCAAGGTCATTGAGTGGTTCACTAAAAAACGCGAATAACGCACCCGATTACGCATACCAATAGGGTTTCCAACGATCGAGTCGTTCTCGAATCATTTGAAAGATAAAAATTAAAATTTTTGGATTTGGCGACCTCGCGGCCAAACGAAGAAATTTTTCACTTTTCATATAGGTAAGTTGGCCTACATCGACTTATATTTCGAGCTGAAGAATCTATGGTATAAGGTTGTACACTCAATTCACGGACACCCTGTATATTAAAACTTAGTGTGTTATTTCTACGTGTGATTGTTAGGTTTACAAAGTGAATCTGATTATCGACCTTTCTCGCTATTTTGAATTCAATTTTGAGATGCATGCTACTAATGAAAGTTAAAAATTGATCTTGTTGTCTGAAGGTTCCCATGAATCATGCTAGTATATCATCTACATATCTATACCAAAAATTAGCTTATTCTCATTTGGGGGAGTAAGTATGATTTCTTCAATAAATTTCATTCAGAATTAGCTTTCAAACTTAATCCAATAGAATTTGATTCGAATGATGACAAGGTGCGAAATGGCTTTTAGCAACCATATTCACGAAATATACAAAAATCAATCCAACAAATTAGAAACCCTAGTAGCACAGATGTCGAGTTTTAAAAAAAATTTAGATAACATTCGAAATACCGTATCAGTGAGATTATTCGGTTAGATGGTATCGATAGGGTACCCTAATGTAACTTGATAGGAGGCTGAGAAGCGATATGCGACACTGATGAGCTCCTAATGAGGGCAAAACTGCAGTCTGCCGCTTCGTTTCTCGGCATCCAGCTTAGTATATATATATATATATATATATATATATATATATATATATATATATGAAAGTTTGCCAATGTCATTGCAAAATAGCTTAAAAAGTATCTTTAAATATATTTGACAATACTGGAGTTATACGTCCGTATAGGTCAGAGTGGTCGTTCATTTAATTCAAAACTAAATTTAAAGAACATCAATCCGAGTACAATAACCAGAGAACCAACGAATCTAGTTTCAGTTATCGTTGTATCGAAAATGACCAACATTTTCCGCCTAAAGCTCAACCTCAAATTATTCACTGAAAACCTGAAGGACTAAAGTTAGATATCTAAGAATCCATTGAAATTTTCTTCAGCAAAGAAGATAATCTTCTGAACGACTAGTATGACCCTATTTGATGTCTTCAAATAATACCCTGCTTTTATTATAATTAGTTCATTACATCTTGTTTGGACGCTTATAAATTTTGTATCTATCTGTTTATAAATGTATGTATTTTCAACTTGCAGTCAGCTGAAGATGGTCGACAGACCAAAATTATTATCCTGATTTTCAATGAATCCCTTGTGATAATTTAATTTTAATTATCATCATGATTAATTATCTGGTAGTAACGGCGGAATCAATTAACTATTTGATCGTTCATAATTCCAGTAACTTGTGCTGAACGAATTGGTGGATGGACTGGTTAAATTAGGATATGAAGTCTGCACTCAAGGATTCGGTTTGAGAAGACGATACGCTTTCCTTACGTATAGTTTAAGCGACAAGAATTGGTCATCAAACCTCGCAATAAAGAACTTAAATTGTTTGCTACAAATACAGAAGGTCCTATTTTATGAAAATGAACTTCAGGGTAAGTTCAGGTACTAGACTATTACATGGTTTTCATTTGACCGATCTCATTCGGTCTTAGGTATATAACATGGGAAAGAAATTAAGATAATTCAAGTACTGCAATTTACATAAACGCAAGGTATTTTTCGTCGTCTTTTATAGACCGGAGTTAGGGTTGCTCGAATACATATCGAGAAAAATATTTCAGAAAATTTGATGTTCTTTCATATACCTTTCAGAATGACTTCATTATTCATCTTTAAGGTATGAAAATTAAGACTGAGGTACCTATCATTTATGAAATGGTTGCAAATGTTAAGTTGAAATTTTGTAATGAGAAACTTTTCATAAACGTAAATATGTTGAGTGATAATCCTTCAATTATGTGTTGAAATGAGAACTTACCAATCTATGTGCTCCTTCCAAGCTGAAATTTCGACATCTCAAAAAACGAAGAAGGTATTCATCATCTGTCCGATGCGGAGTACATTCACCTCTTTCTGTAATAAAATAATTAGACTCAACAAATTGTTCACAACGAGTGATTAGTGTATGCATAATTATATACCGACTATTTATCATTTTGATATTGTAAAATAGACGTGAAATGAATTGCTATGCAGAAAGTCAAATCAATATAATGGAAGTTGTAGAATGCTTCATTGACAATAATTTCATTGAAATGGACAGTTTGTTAATGACTTGGCTGATCATGGTTATAGTGTTGAGCAAGTAATGACTGGAAATAATATTCGTAACATTTTTATAGATTGCTTAGAATATAAGTATTTAGCGAAAAGTTTCTTGTACATGTTTATATACAGTTTGTTTCAACGAAAATTTGCCACCTCCTTCGTGTCAAGAAAGACTACTTGTAGCGGAAAAACCTGAAATATTTCGACTTTCAAGGAAGGGGACCAATTTCTGAGTTAGTTCAGAACATGTAAAATTGACTCCCCACCCTCAGCAACACCTAAGTCAAAATTCAAATCGAATTTGAACTCGAAACACAAAACGTAAATGCTCGCGTGGTCTACAATCGTAGACCAGTCATACTCAGAAGCAAATATCTTCGAAAACCAATCGCTAACACTGTCGATAATATACTGATTCATTAAATACTTAAGGTTTCTACAGCTACTGAAAATTAAGCGCACACAATAAAAATAGTCTTCCAATGAACGTCATTCAAAATGGCGTGGTCTACGATCGTAGACTACTCGAGCAATGGAGGGTTAAAATTATCACTATATAATTCTAGTAAAAGTGATAAAATCAAGAAATGGCAACGTAATATGTGGAAGTAAAGAATTCTTCTCTTCTCATAGATAAAATTGCGGCAATTAATGCTTATTGCGAGGAGTTGGGAAGCTGAATTTTCTGAAATATCAACAGAAGAAAGCAATCCTTAAATAGATTACAGCGTGCCCCATGTTCAATTTTCAATACGGCAGCTTTCTGAAATATTGTAAATTGAGAAATGTGAACCCCCCAATTGCATCCTCGATTTTAGAGAACAATTTATTGAAGAATTGCAGCAATCTTAGTTTTCCAGTAATTCTGGATTTTTGTAAAAATCAAAAGATAGCTTGTTTCCTCAAAATTGTGTGGACAATCGACAGAACAGAATTTTTCCTCTAAAACTAAGTCGTTTGGCAACTAATGAATTTGATTTCTTTTCACCAAACACCCTGTATTTCTTCACCGAAACATTTTGCGAATAAAGTTTATAAAGCAAAGTCATATTGTTTTTCGAGTCTCTATTGGTCTCTAAATTCATATTTCGAAGAAGAGAGAAATACTATACCTATTCCATCCAAACTCACCTATGGTTCATATTTAAAAAAACACAGTTTAGATTCTAATTCATTAACCATTCAACAGAAAAAATTTTGAATACGTCCCTACATTCTACTCCAAAGTGCCCCTAGAATGTCGAAAAAGTTTTAACCTAATTTTGATAGCAACTGAGATATAGACAAATGACAATCTGGAAATTCAGAATGACAAGAAAACAAAACAAGATAGCTATGATCTGTTTTTACCAATGAATTTGCGTCGAATATCGAGAAATCTAACAAAATTCAGTGAACTTTAACAAGTGTTCACAAGATGCCTATAATCAAAAGTTCACAATGAAAACGTGGTGTTTCAAATTTTTTTTCCTCCAATTGTATCCTCATCTATTTTCAAGGATTATTTTAGTCCTCCTTTCAAAGTATTCCATTATTCACTAATAAATATAATCTGCACTCAAGAATGTGGTTCTCAAATAGCAATTAACTTAATATTCCTAGAAAAACAGGTTTCATCTAATAGTTATCTTTCCGGAAGACGTCTGTTAATCGTTTTCATTACAATTTGAAATTATAAGCAACAAAGAATGAATCTTGTTAATAAACAGTCTTCTTGACCGCCAGAGTTGGTTTACAAAATTTGCGTAACAATATACGTTCTTAGAAAATATTTTACACAGCCCATTTAAATTCAAGATCACAGTGAGAAGACTGTCATTTGTCATAATCATTCAATAAGTCTATTTCTAAATCTCAATATAGTGGAATATGACGTAGCTCATATCATCCAAAAGCATCAAAATTGTGTCATGGGAATGCAGCCATTTTCAGACAAACAAAATTTGACCCGATAGTTATTAAACACACTTTCGCGACCACGATCGCAGACACCATCTGGTCTTTTCTCAGATAGCAATTCTCGCGTTGCGACTAAGTAATGCGTTTCGAAAACGCCTTAAATACCATGTAATTAAAAACCAAAGGCGTACGGGTGTAAGGACTTCTGGGCAATACATATATGAAGGCTATGATGGCGACGTTAGGATTATTCAGATTCGAATCTCAGTGAATTTACTAAGTAAGTGATGTTGATTCGATTCTGAACATTCAGGTTCCTCCTTTTGGTTCGAGGTGGTCCTACTCTTTCGTCCCCTGGGAGAGAGCACTCGGAGTGCTCGAAGTGTTCCAACCCGCCGATTATTGTATTTGTCGACTTCTCTCCGTACGTTTTTCTCTTCTGAGACTCGAAGTGGTTCAACCCACTCGCCTACGGAGGACAAAATCTGATTAACCAGGAAATGTCGAAAACCCTTTCTCATTACCAGGAAAAGTGTGGTCCACGTACGCCAGAGGTTTGAGGTGGTCCAATCCACTCGTTTTCGGAGAATAAGGTATTCCCAAGATTGATCGGGGTGGGACTTAAAGTGCTCCAAGTGGTCCAACTCACTAGCATAAAGAGACGTGCTCCCAGTAGTAATGATACTGATGTTCGCATAAAGCATACAGATCTCACAAACTGTACGAGGACTTCCTTTTGGTCTCGGAGGCTCCAAGTCCTCCAACACAATCGTCCTCTATACCAGGACGGGATTTCCTCGGGAGCATCTATATTTTTTCGTTTGTTAAGTGAGTAAAAGAATTTAAGTTAAGACTGTTCTTCTTCGAGAAGCTCAAAGGGGAAGAAGAATAACATTCCGGTTGTGTCCCACACATTATTGTTTTCTGATTCTTCCTTCAGGATGTTGGTCCAATATTTAAATTTCATAAATTTTACTGAGATATACGCTGAATGCATTCGAGGACAGTTAAAATAATCACTTCTTAAGCTCTAAATTATTTTTAAACATTTTTACTTGGCAAATAATCTATAGGGTTGTTCGGAAAGTAATTTCGTTTTTCTGTGGAAATAAAAGACAGTTGTTGTATAATAAACAAATACTTTATTGAATTATTTATTGGCCGTTTTGGTCCAACACCTCTTGCCATCTTTCTGGTAGTAGCATAATTCCACGCTCATTGGCCGTTGCTAGCAAAAAACTGATCGAGGTGGTTTTGGACCTTCTCATTTGAGATGAAGGTTTTACCGTCTGAAACAATTTTGGAGTGACAACAAATAATTATCCGATGATGCCGGGTCTGGAGAATATGGTGGGTGTGGCATTGTATCCCATTCAAGCTGTAGAAGCTTTTGGCGAGTGACCAAACTTGTGCGAGATCTCAAGTTGTCTTAGTGAAACACTACACCTTTCCTGTTGATTAGTTCTGGCCTTTTCTGTTTAAGTGCATCACTCAAATTGTCCTGATGATGACAGTAGACTTCCAAATTAATCGTTGTGTTATTCGGTTAAAACTCAAAATAATTGATTTTGGCTTGAGCAGCATTTTACCCTTTCTGTTATAAAACAGTAAGATATGTCGAGAATACTGCTTATCGTTCTCCATATTCGAAAGAGCACCAACCAAAAACTACTGCGTAGAATTGATTGGAATTTTTCACACACAAGCCTAGCTTTATGAGCTCTCAAAGCATATAACAATTATACAGCTTAAATGGGAAGTTGGGAGCAAAAAAACAGTTGAATCCTCTGTCAGGAAAAAACGAAATTAGTTTCCGAACAACACAATATTTGAAGTGCACTCAAATTTTCTGATATTCATTTCGAAAATTCATTTACAAATATCGAATTATAACATTTTTTTCATAACTGAGTTAAATTTGGAATATTCTGAAATAACCATATATTGATTTTCACATTTATTCTCCTAACTTGACAAATTATTTGTAATGTATTCAAATTATTCAATATCGACTATGAATTGGTCTGATTGAAATGTTACGTTACTATTTTATATCAATTCAAATCTTTTCTTTTGAAATTTGCTGAATGATACATGAATGTTAGAAACATTCAAAATTGATTATCTTCGCTTCTATAAATAGAAATCTATTTGAAAGATATTAATACAATATCAGTATTTATATTTCTCACTTTCATAACTTGGCCGAAGATTTACTTGAAGTGATACCAAGATATTAATTCATTGTAATCAAGTAGTAAATTGTCCATATATGGGGAAAGTTTTTGATTTGACGTCTGATACTGCTGAGCTCTTGAAGGGAAACTTTCCCTGCATTAAGCTGTAATAATCACCTGTGAATTATTACCCGTTTCATTGGTAAGAAAAAATTGATTTAAGAACGATGCGCATTTATGAATCCACATACATTAAAGCTTTAGTTGTGGAAGGTTTCGAAGAATATCTGAGTGGGTGGCATGTATGTGATGTTTGTGGTAGATACAGGTGTATGACAAATGCTCGAATATGGGAGTGTTCTTCAGAGTCAGTGTCGTATTATGACCTATTGGTGTTCAGTTGAGCAAAAGAACACGTTCAGTCTTTGTGAACCCATAAAACATATTAATACTGTAATGAATCGCAGTTCTTGATTTAATTGGTGGGTTTAAATTAAACAATTCAACGTTACAAAAACACTTACTGATTTATTCATACGTAGACTGAACAATTGAAACTAAACTAAATGATTAACTCCTATAACGAATTTATATAATACAATCGATAACTAAGCAAATTCATCTCTAACACTTTGTCGGCTCATTCGCGCTCTGTATTCAAACTTAATTCTCTGCGCTCCGCGCTCTCTTCTTATATACAAGTACGAATTGTTCTAGAACATTTGCGTCACTTCGGCTCTGTTCCAGATGTCGTTCGAGAACCTTCCGGAAACAGCAACACTGATTTTATCGTAAAACGGCGCGCTGAAACCATTAGATCTTTCTCGAAGTCTTCCGAAAGTGCCGCGTACTCGTCAGTCCGTCTTGTGGTGACAGGGTTGGCTTCAGGGACGATTGGATATCGTTACACTGCCCCCCGTCTTAGAACTGTTCAGTCTCAGAATAGACTGAGTCTTTGGTCACTATGACGGTATCGGCATTTATTTTCATCTTTACATCTCCCTTGTTGATGGAAATAACATTCAACTGTCTTCCCAACCTGTCTCGAAGGTGTAGGATTGAAACAGCACCCGAGAACTTCCATTTTGATGCCTTGGAAGATAACTTCGTTATGCTCCGTACTGTTCTCCAATCCACAACCAAGTTTCTTTATGGCGAGTTTCTTCACACCCTGCTTGACCAAGTGCTCTTTCAAGTCTAGTAAGGCTGACCATAAATCTTCTTAGCGGGGTTCTGGGTGAATATTCTTTAGTCACCAAGTAGTAGAGTGTTCTTCCTTCAGCATCAAGTTTCAGGGTTGTGCCTCCTGTAGACAGTTGCTGCCTTAGTTCAAAAGGTCTTCCATATTTAGCCTTGAAACTTTCACGATGCCCTTATCCATTCGAAGATCTTGAGCGACACAGTGTGCAATGGCGTATTCCCTGCCTACTTGGAAAATATCTTGTAATATTTCTCTGGTAATTCCAAATCTAGCTTTTGCAGTGCCGCTATAGTTAGCCATAAAATGATCGTAGTCCCAAGCTTCAGTCCCTTGATGATCTTTTCGACTTCTCTGTGATAAAACGTGTCTCCTCGTTATTTTTGTTTTTTATGGCAAAAGGAGCCAATCGATTGGAGTGGACTTCTCTAGGTTTCCCCCTCGGCACGATGTCGTTTATTCTATTCATGACTTCATGAGGGCCTTACCAATGTCGCTGTAGTTTTGGAGGCAAGCCACGTTTTCTCTGTGGGTTTTAAAGCCATACGAAATCTCCTACAGAAAATCCACGTTCAGAAACTTTGAGGTCATAGCGGTTTTTCATTCTATCACTGGCAATCTGCATGTGCTGTCTGACCTTATTATGAATATAATCCATTCTTTGCTCCATCTTAGTGACATAATCTTCTCCAGAAAAATCTTCTTCAAGCTCACACCCAAATTTCAGAATACATGGCAACCTCATCTCACGACCTAACATAAACCGAGCTGGCGTTTCTCCCGGCTTCAGGGACGATTGCATATCGTTACAATACTATACGAATCATAGAACTCGATTGAAAATACGCGAGCGAACTAAGGCTTGAGATACTGATTTACTTTGTAAAGAATATCACAAGATTAGGTGAAAAATATTCAATTAACAAACGTCATAGCTATTTCAATATTTCCATCATCATCAGATGTTACAAATTGTGAGATTTGCATTCCTCATGACACCTACCACCCTTTTCAATATAAACTATCCAATAATAACGGTTACTCCATTGTTACTAGTAGACAAAATAGTGTGAAAACAAACACAGTTAGCTTACAATATTATACACAACCATGTTGAACCAAATATAAACAGCATCAAAATTGCTTTCAAACCTACATGTAAATTATCACAATTATTTTTTAATGCTATAGACAAAACCCATAAATTAGACGTACTGTGTTGTCCTGATTGAAACGGTCTATTATTGAAAGATTTTTTCGAATTGGATACAAGGAATATCACTCTTCCTTTTGTAAAAATATAAGTGAATCCACTATCACACAGTATTGCCTAGATAGCAACCACCGCTTCCCTAGTATAAATAATCTTAACATTATTCATCGTGCCCCCAAAAGCAATAAACTCAATTATCTAGAATCTGTGGAAATTTTCAAAAATAAACACAATAGAAACAATCTTACCCTTCTTAACGACAACACAGACCTATGTTATTCCCCAATATTTGGGCCTTTCAAGTGATTATGAATATACCTTCGAATACCTATCTATATTCCAATAGTAGAAAACTTGTTTTTCTCCTCTTTTAATTCATACCTGTGTTCTATATTTAAGGCAAATTGTACAACTGTTCCTTTGTTTTAACAATTTGTAAACGTCCGATAATGATACAAATATCGAAATAGCTATTACGTTTGTTAATTAAATATTTTCCACCTATTTTTGTGATATTCTTTACAAAGTAATTGATGATTAAATATCCCTTAGAAACGGCCGACTCATTATCATTTTAAAGGATTGTGAATTGTCAGGTTGGCATGTGTTTCTTGGAATTTTGGAATAAAATCTGTGAGTTTTGAGTATCAGGATAATGACCCACTGATAAAACATTTCATCATATAACCAAAACATCTCAGAGGCTATCAGTTATAATATGGGTAAGGGCCAATTGGGCCTGTCTAAGTGTTCTAATGTTCCTATAAATTGATTTTAAGATGCCAAGGATCGCAAAGAAAAGAATTCAATATGAATTTTGCAAAGATCGAATTGAAATTGCTATCAAATCTATTCTTGATTTTCAAATTTCTTTACCTATGGTTTAAACGACGAAGAATTGAATTCTTTCGACCCACAGTTTGAAATTTTGCATACAGATAATAAATATTGGAAGGAAGATCTTTGGGAAACTTTAGAAATAAATAAATATAAACACTCAGGTAGACTCATCAATGAACAAGTCGATTTAAGCCCTTCACCTCTATTGAATCTTTTCGGGGAGCAATCTATTCCTTAATTTTATTGGATATACCTGTCATAAATAACCACTTAGGAGGAGGCGACCAATAAGCTTTTAATTACTCAAGAACATTTATAGTTATATTCTCATTTACATTTTTCTGCATAATCATTCGTCTGAAGAAGCTACGGTGTAGTGAAACGCGTTACGAATCGCAATTATTAAGTAAAATTCCTTAAAACACAGTACTTGTTTTTTATTATTGATAATGGAATTTTACCAAGTAAAAGCCTCCCAAATTCAAATGTTAAAGAAAGCTGATACCGGCTTTTTGGCTTTGTGGTATTTCAAAATACTACTAAGATGTGCAGTTCACACGCAGAATATATGGTTCTACTCAATGTGCTTGAAAAACAGGTTGATTCCCAATAACATACGGTTGAAGACACATAACAACAGTGGACCAGCAAGAAGAGCAATTGAGAAAGGCCAACGCATATGGCTCAAAGAGGATATGAAGATCCAATACAACAGGAGGGACGTTGCGAACATATATTTGAAGGTAATCCATACGGAATTATTGTTTAGATTGCACCCTGTTGAGTTTGATATTTTAGACTCTGAATCCAGATACGATGTCAAAATTTTAATTCATAAAAGTTTCAGCAACAACAGAAAAAGTTGAATTCACTTAAATTCAAAATTTCTCCACCCAAACCTTCAACTGACAAATTTTCAGACCATAAATTTTTGAAAGATTCACTAATTTAACTGATACCGATTTTACACAACCACAAAAGATCTATTAGAAAAAGGATTCAAACATAATTTACATCCAACACATAATAAAACTAATTTTGAACAGTTAGGCATAGACTCCGAAATTATTCTCAAAAACTCCAAAGATAATATTTTAGCCAAACATCAAACAGCAAAAATCATCAAAGAAGACTTTTCGAAATTATCACCTCATTGCAATTCCGATTATAAGATAATAAAAACAATTCGTGAAAATAGTACCAAGAACGATTTAGTATTCACTAAAGCAGATAAAGGTAACACCGTCATTGCGATTAGTAAAACCGATTATATTTCTAAAACTGAAGAATTGTTAACAGCCGGAAACTATATAACATCAACTAAAGATCCTACCGCAAAATTTCAGAAAGTTGTTAAAAACATAATTTCGACAGCAAAATCATTAATTACAGACCAAGAAAAATATAAATTCATTAACTCCAATCCACAATCCCCCGAATTATATTCGTTGATAAAACTTCATAAACCTAATTACCCTATTAGACCTGTTGTTTCTTATGTAACGGCACCTTTGTTCAAACTTTCGAAATTCCTCAACGACTTGCTAATAAAACATTGCAATTTTAAATCTGAATTTTCGGTCAAAAATTCATACGAACTTATTGCCAATATCAAAGATACCACTATACCACCTAATTCCAAACTTATTTCTTTCGATGTTAAGAATCTATTTCCCAACATTCCTCCAAAAGATACGTATTACTTAGTTGAAGAATTATCAGAAAGGAATCATGTCAATACTATCATTAAATCAGATATTCTTTCATTATTAAAAATTTGTTTAGATCAAAATTATTTCCATTTCAATTACAAATATTATACTATTGAAGACGGCTTGATTATGGGCAATCCGTTGAGTCCTTTGTTAGCAGAAATTTTCATGAATAACTTAGAGAAATTAATTCATAATCATCCACTCAGTAAATATTGTTTATACTGGTATCGCTATGTAGACGATATCATTATTTGCTTCACAGGAACAGATAGACAGTTGAAAATTTTCGAAAATCATATAAATTCATTACATCCAAAAATTGCATTCACAACCGAAATAGAAAGCAATAATTCGATAAATTTCTTAGACGTAACAATTTCGAATGAAAATGGAAAACATGTTTTCGCAATTTACCATAAGCCGTCACATACAGATATTATAATACATAACTCGTCGTGTCATCCATATCAACATAAAATGTCAGCATTCAATAGTTTTATTCATAGATTGATTAACATCCCGCTATCACCAGAAAATTTCAACAAAGAACTAAATTTGATTAAACAAATAGCCAAAAATAATGGTTACAATCCCAAACTAATAAATAATATTTTAAATAAAAAACAAAGTAGAATCGCATTGAATGAAGTTTACGCTGTCGATAAATTGAAACAAAAATTCAACACCTTAACCTACGTTGGCATTACAAGTGAGAAACTGAAATCATTCTTAAGTAGCAATAATTTCAACATAGCTTTCCAAACTAATAATAATTTAGGCGAATATATAAAAATAATAAAACCAAACCAGGTAAAAACAATAAATCAGGTGTTTATAGATTGAATTACAATGACTGTGATAATTTCTACATTGGTAGAACACATAGAAATTTTAATATTAGAATATCGGAACATAAACGCAGTTTTTCAAATAAAAATCAGATTCAAATTACGCGAATCATCTCTTAGAAAATAATCATTCTTTCGACCCACAGTTTGAAATTTTGCATACAGATAATAAATATTGGAAGGTAGATCTTTGGGAAACTTTAGAAATCAATAAATACAAACACTCAGGTAGACTCATCAATGAACAAGTCGATTTAAGCCCTTCACCTCTATTGAATCTTTTCGGGAGCAATCTATTCCTTAATTTTATTGGATATACCTGTCATAAATAACCACTTAGGAGGAGGCGACCAATAAGCTTTTAATTACTCAAGAACATTTATAGTAATATTCTCATTTACATTTTCTGCATAATCATTCGTCTGAAGAAGCTACGGTGTAGTGAAACGCGTTACGAATCGCAATTATTAAGTAAAATTCCTTAAAACACAGTACTTGTTTTTTATTATTGAAGAATTGAATGTATATTATCAAACCTCACATAAAAGAACTTGAACTGGTTTCAACTGGTTCAGAAAGCAAAAGAAGGTCCTATTTCATAAAAACGAAGTTCATGGCGACTTCAGGTACTAAACGATCACATAGATTCTAATTTTCAACATTTTAAAATTTATATAAAAGAATGGTATTTTACATAGTCTTTTATAGACCAGGGTATAAGTTATTCAGTACAATTTCCTGTTATTTTCGACCAGACCTGTTATTCATTCATTTTGTATGAAATAATTTCTAGAATAACACCATGACATTAAACACACGTTACAACATTAATTTACGAAATTTTCATAACAGATTTCTATCTGTTCGCTTCATCTCCGATATATTTAATAGCGAATTGTGCAATGCATAATCCATAATTCGGTAATCTAATCTAATTTTGGACTAGTGAAAGCAAACGCTCGCAACGAATTCCTGAACGCTTTTTTTCTACATCGTTGAGTAATTGGTTCGTAGTTACTCGATATCTAGAAAGAATCGAAAAAGTTACACTTAACACAAGTAAACATTGAAATTTCGACATTCAAGTTCGAAAGTAGTTTTTAATCGAAAGACTATTTTAACGGTACTGAGAAACTTGTATTTAGATCCACTTTAAAGCGTTCATAGAATATATTTTATGATATTAACCAGTGAAGAGAATAATGGTGACAATAGCGTAATTCTACATTTTCAATTAGATTTTCGAAAAAAATTAAACTCTTTTTTACACGATATGCTAATTGATTGTAACAGACACTTCAAATTAGTCACATTATGAGTGTTATCAGAGTTTTTCTCAGGAAGTTTATGTAATTTGTCATTAGATCTTTGAACTTTGAGATTATGATTAATCAATTAAAAACTATTTTAAGTCCCTACTGTAATATGATGATGGTATGCGTTTTATTATATTTGATTGATCTATTTCATGAAATGCACATACACAAAAAATAATCAATGTTCTAAGCTAGCTATTGATGGTCAATTAATTTAGTTTGTTGAGAAAATGTAGCTCTACGTGATTGAAGTTTATAGTTCTGGAAAACAAAAGCTATAATTATTTTTATGACTGAAAATACCATTTGAAAAAATTATTTTGATCAAGAAGGTATGACATATGATGAAAACTAATTACCGCAGTTTGAATAAAAAATTTTGTTCAGTACTTTTGTTATATATTCAAATGAACTATTGCATTTCAATTTGAAATCTTTGAAGTCTGTATATACTTAATGCTTAATGATTATCTTTTTTATTGGCTGACAACTTTACAGGGTGGGTGTTTAAAAAAGACACTGCAATGTTCAAGGAGGTGATTTCTGAGGTCATTTCATGAAGAAAATTCCTATAAACATAGGTCTTGGGTGTTTTTTTCAGATTGGAAGACCACTTTTTCGTTCAAAATTCAAGATCGTGCTAAACTTTGCTATAATGTCTTTAAGTTTTTCTGGTGAGTAATTTCGTCACAATATTTTTCTTCCGTAAAAATTCATGAAAATAGGCTCTAACTTCATCTCATGCTCCTTCGGCCAAAGAGGATGAATACTTTTTTCCTTTCGTTTTCTCATTGCCTAAGGATAGCTTCATTGATGAATTGAAATAAATTACCCTCATTTTATACAGGAATGACTCAAAAAAATTATTGAATATTGTAATTTAAAAATATCATATCTTGTTTTTCAAAAGGAACACCCTGTATTTTATTATTCATGTCAACGCATAGGATATTGTTCTATATTTTTGCAGAAGCAACCTTATCTTTATCTTCGATCATTTTCCAAATATTCGATTATTTGTAAAAATTTTGATGAAAATACTACAAACCGTATCAAAACATGCATCACTATTCGACCAGAAGTTTTTTCTTCTGTAATGTTTCAAGTAGTGAAAAATGAAACCTAAACAAGATAATTCTTTTAACGAATGATAAAATCAAGATATGTGTTGACATTTTTTTTTATTTGTGCCTTCTGTCAGGTGTCCGGACATATCATATTCTGCATTTCACATGGTAAACTTATCAGTGTTTCGTTATTAAACATTGTTAAAGTGAGGTTTGAACCCAATTTTGTCAATTGACTGCTATAAAGCTCTCCAAAGAAGAAATGGTTGATATGATTTTTATTCTGGGCGAGTGTGATAAAAATTCGTTGTTGGCAAGTAGAGTTTATGCACAAAGGTTTCCTGATAAGAGGCATCCTGATGCAAGATGCTTGGAAAAACTTCCAATTAGATTCATCGTAAAGGGTACTATCGCCTACAAAAAACAAGAAAAACCAAAAATTGCTACAGCTGAAATCAACCAATTTTTAGTTTTTTTGACAATGGCATAGGACCCATATAAAAGCCAAAGAGAGATTTCTCAGTTAACAGATACAAGTCAAACTTCCGTCCAGAGAATCTTTAAAGTGAATAAATTTCATGCATATAATGTACAGCTGCACCAGGAACTGAACAATCAAGACAATGAAAATCGAATCAATTTTTGCAATGGGGCAAATGACAAAGTAGTGGAAAATCCAAATATATTTAGCAGAGTTCTTTTCTCGGATGAGGCAACTTTCCACAAGAATGGGCTTGTTAACAGGCATAACTTTCTTCATTACGCCACGGAAATTCCACACCTCATGAGACAAATAGATCACCAGCATCGTTGGTCCTTGAATATATGGGCCACTATAGTAAATAGATATCTAATTGGGCCGCACTTTTTCGACGAGAATTGAAATGTATTTAGATTTTCTGCAAAATTATCTACCAATGCCGATATACCAGAGCATATGAGACAAAATTTGTGGTTTCAATAGGATGGAGCACCGGCACGTTACTCACATTAGGTTAGGGAGCATTTGAATCATGTATTTCCAAACAAATGGATAGGACGTGGTGGTCCTGTTAGATGGCCAGCTAGGTTCCTGGATCTTACAAGTCTAGTTTTTTCTTCTGGGGTTATATTGAGAGCATCGTTTACCAGATTCCTTCTACAACACAGTTGGATATGAGACAGAGAATAGTCGACGCCTTTCAGTCAGTTGATCCGCAAATGTTGTCGAGAGTTCAACGGTTTCGCTTCAGAAGGATTGAGTTGTGTCTACGAAGAAACGGGCAACATTTCGACCACTTATTAAAGTAGTTCAACACCTTGTAAATCATCTCACGAAAAATCAATGTATTACGTATTCCATACACGACTACCTTAAAATATCTCAATTTCTCTGATCAAGCATAATGAAAAAACTCTTCTTTCTCAACCTCTGATTTTATTATTTGAGTTTATTTTTTAGTTCGAAAATGGTCGAAGATAAAGATAGAGTTACTTCCGCAAAAATATGGCACAATATTTTATGCTTTGACATGAATAATAAAATACAGGGTGTTCCATTTGAAAGAATCAAGATATGATATTTTTAAAATTACAATATTCAATATTTTTTTTGAGTCACTCCTGTATAAAATGAGGATAATTTATTTCAATTCATCAATAAGGCTATCCTTGGGAAATAAGAAAACGAAAGGATAAAAGTATTCATCCTCTCTGGCCGAAGGAGCATGCGATGATGTGAGAGCCTATTCTCATGAATTTTTACGGAAAAAAAATATTGTGACGAAACTACCCACCAAAAAACTTATTACTCAAAGACATTATAGAAGAGTTTAAGACGCTTTTGAATCTTCAACAAAAAAGTGATCTTCCAATCTGTAAAAACCTCCAAGATTTTTTTATAGAAAATTGGAACACCCTGTTTACTTCAAAATAAATTGCTGAAGTAGAATGTTTTTTCTGAATACAATACCGTTCGAACGAAAATGAAATCCTCAAGATTGCACGAACTACAGAGCACCGTGCCACTGGTGAATCATCCAGTATTTTGCAATGTTTTCTTGAAACACCATGTATGAGTCAAACTGTCTGTTATTGGCACTGCTAAGAAATGTTTTCAATTCAATCCGCTGTTTTAGTTTTGAGGGTGTAATGTTCTACTCAATATTTTCTCATGAGAATTAATTTTACTCTACAGTAATTGGCACACTTCTATCAGTTATTGTTATTCATTTACCTATTTATTGTCATTATGTGACTTTATAACGAAAGAAGGTTGACAGAACACCGTTTTCAGAAATATCATCTGTATATTGCTACAGTTAAAAATGTGAATAACAATACAAGATAGATAAGGCAAAATCTTAATAATTATAGCTACTCAATTTCGAAATATCTTTACTTAGCCAGGACTGCAAACCAACATCTTAAAGTACTTCACGTGTTTCTGTAAACAAATTTCATGGTATTCTCTAACACTATGCATACATTTTATGCCTGTGTTCACTAAGTTAATACTAAAGGCACAAATGTGGCAGAATCCAGTTATTATTTTCTGCTTATTTGAGTTCAGGCTATCCGCTGATTCCTTGTAACTCGAACACAAATTGCAAACATGTGACGGCTTTTCAAAACTATTGACAGAACTGTAATGTTCAATTTTGGACGTCTAAAGTAAACATGCTTACATGAGGACAGTAATATTCGAAAGCAACAAAGAACGGAGAAGGTTGTAGTCAGGTATTTGGGTTCTTCCTGAAAACTTGTACGAGAGTTTATATCAAAAATCCATCAATAAATTGGAGCCGGCTCTGTAACTTTATAAAGTGAGTTTGCTTTTCTTGCATATTATCCTTCAGTGACCAACCAAAGATCAGCTTACAATAGCTCAACGTGAGAAAGGGTCGTAGGTGAATAAAAGCTTAATTTGCCGGTAAAAGAAATATTACCGGCACTCAAGAGCAGGCAACAAGTTCACAAAAAAACACACACTAAAATTGAATGAATATATTTAATCTATTTCCTTCCCACAAAAGCTGAATGAAAATTTAATACAAATTGGAGCAAAAACTGACGAGTTCACTCTCTGAAATCAATTCCAAATGATTAATTTATAATGATATATGTACGAAATAATTTTAAAGGTTACAAGGCCGAAAGTTATTTTACAGAAGAATTTTCAAGTTGAAAATCAATCATAAAAGAACATGTAAAGTACTAGAATCTCTTATCTTGAGAGTGGAGATGCTGCTAACGGTCATATGGGGCTCTAGAAAGCAGAAGTTTTCAAGAAATTCACTTGTCAAGATAGGACGTTGTTCGTGAATGTATGTTGTGTCCAGAAAAGTATTTATGCTCGTTGAAAAACACAGCCCTAAAAGTATTTATGTTCGTTAAAACACAGCTTCTCCCAAAAAGCTCATATATATTGAGGGAATACGACCCTTAGTTTCACAAAAGTCCAAATTCCCGAACATTAATTCCAAAGGTATGAAACTCAAAATCTTCACAGAAAAGTAAGTTGTAGTTGAAAGGTAGCAACCAGAGAATGAATGAATCTATACCATGCGCAGGAGGGGCACGGAGCACAATACCATAAGAAATAATGTTAGTACACGAAAAAATAAGTTGCGACTCACACCCCATGTAATACCAGTTTTACACTGTCCGAATTGCATTGCTCAAATGCGAAATGGTAAAGGCGTAGCATGTTGAATCGAAAGTAACATTGCACACGCTAAAACTCCAAGACAAAATCATAGAAACTACATTCATTTTTTAATGTGGCCGCGTACCACATTTCTAAGAGATTTGCATACTAAATGAGTTTTTATTATTCTACGTCTTCAATGAATATATTATAGTCAAGCAAGTAACGTTATTATGTCATATCTCTAGACTATTTTATATGTTTTTACTCACCGAAAATCATATCCCTGAGATCAGAAATAATTTGATCCCTTGTATCTGGATTTTCCTTGATATTCTCCTTAGCCCAGTTCAACACATGTTGAGGAGGTTCCCCAAGGTCCAGTTCTGATTTGACATCATTGTCGCTACCAGATGGCATAATTAAACTCTGAAAAAAATGCTCGAGTGAGTAATAAATTCGAAATGTAAGTAGTCTTTTAAATTGAAAACCGATTCATCTTTCAATGGGCGAAACCACTCATGTGGTATTAATTCTGTTTCAATCAATTTCATAAAATTGCTCTAGGGTAACCCTGGGAGCGAGAAGTTTGCCAACATCTGTAGAAAGGATTTTATCGGGGAGAAAGTATCTGACACTACTTGTTGGTATATTGCTGTCATTGATTTATAGCAATATGGTTTACATACAGGGTGAATCTCTCAAGTAGACCATTAGAATGTTTTCGACTTCAAATAGTCGTAGAACTCTAACATTTGCGGTCTCAAATTTTACTAGAAATTGCAGAAATTATTCACACAAGGAGGCACTTCCGATTACACTAGAACCCGATTCCAGCTTTCTTTTCTTAATTCGAATGGTGTAATTTCCTATTTTTTCTCTTTGAGAGGATCGTTCTTCGAAAAACTGCATCTATTATTTATACACTTTTAAATTCACCAAAATCAAAACAAAATTTTTTCGAATTTTAGTATTCATCCAGAAACCTCAAAACAAGTTACTTGAATTCTTTCGAAATGATTTCATTCATGGATTTTTCAAAGGCTTTTGACTGTGTTCAACATGCTGAATTGTTAAAAAGACCATGACAACCAACTGCTTCCCGTGAAAAGTTATTTTGATAACCGGAAACAGAAACTTGTAACATCTTCAGGTGATCGAATTTTTGCGTCCTCCGAACAGAAATTAGTAATGGGTGTCCCTCAAGGGAGTATTCTTGGACCATTTCTCTTTATATATATATATATATATATATATATATATATATATATATATATATATATATATATATATATATATATATATGCTTTATTTATCATCAACAACCTTACGTTTTATGACAAGTCAATACTTAGGATTAATTAAACTTAGACCTTTCTAGACGGTCGGGAGATCGTCGAAGATTTGCCTCGTACCGAACGACCTTCAACCGACGATAACGTTCAAAAAATCAAGGAAATGGTGCTCGAAAATCGTCAAGATAGTGAGGATAGCTCGTGATCTCAACATCCCTTGTGAAGCCGATCGTTTAATTTTGGTGCACCAATTGGGCATATGGCGCGAATTTTCTACAATTTAAGTTTTTGCGTTTTATTTCTAATCTTCGGATATTTTTTGTCACAGTGTTTATTGAAATCTTTTATAGTAATACTTAATATTACAAACAATAGTTTTCAAACTATTTTCGAACATCAATTTCCTACGTAAGTTTGATTGCAATTATAATTCTAACTAATTAATTATAATTGTATTACTCACAAGATCAAACACTGACTTGAATCCAAAAGAAGTTATCACTTGTTCTAGACGAAAGCGAAAGTGCCTCAGTGTACTATCAGTCTATTTGTTCGAGGGAATGCAACTTGCTTTCCAAGAGAAAAAACGATGAAAACAAACTATACAAATAATTTTCGTTTCATAAACGTAAAAAAACATTTATTTACTTCAATTTATTACCTATACTGTGGGAAGGCAATGTATTCTCAAGGTGTTACATCGATATTATCTCAATAATAATACCAATAAGTGTATCGATACTGGTAGATAATAAAGTACAATAGATTAATTGTAGATTTATTCTAGAAAAACGTGATAGCTGAACTATGTCAAGTAGGATAATTGCAAATACGGGCTGTTGTTAAATTGATTAATATACTTAAGAGGCTTTTCGATTTGCAATATTAATGAAATCGTTATAGGAATATAATGATTTATTTAATTCTATATTTTGAATTGTTTATCGAATCAGTTTTGCCTAGAGATGTTAAATGGTGTTGAGATAATTATATTTTCAATAATCTTCTACGAAAATGATAGAAGGAACCTTGAGAATTTTCTATTATTGGACTCGTTTTATTGTTTTGTAGATCGTCATGATTTTGTTCACTTACGCTCAAAACTAAAGCGGAAGTGAAAGACTTCAATAGGTCTATAAGTTATCAAAATTTTTCAGTTATGTAAATACTATAACTAGAAGGTTAAATTTTCATTCTAAATGACTTCATATCGGGTGTTCCGTGAAAAACGCCATAAACTCCAATAATTCTTGATCGATTTGGAGGAATCAAAAAGAGTAATAAAGAAATTTTGTTTCATTGTTGTTTGAAAAACTGGAGAATTGTCTTCTGTATCACAATTTCACTTGCAAGTAGTAGATTATCGAAAAACATTTACCGAAAGCATCACGTTTCAAAATATTTTATAATGAAGCGAGATCTTGTGTGGATAACTATAAAAATAAGTATCTTGTTTGGCAGGTCACTAATTATTCACACATGTTGTTTTGGAACCGTCCATATAATTACTGATATTGTAGAAATCCATTTAAAAGTATGAAAGAAAAAACACACTTTTGTCACTTTTCCACGTTTATTCGTTAACAAACGTCCGGTTCCGACCGTTCGATCATTTCCAACTTCTGAATACTAACCTAGTTACAAAGATGATTACAATATATATTTTTTAGTTAAATGGTGAGTAGGGGGGCATTATTGATTTCAAGTTGGCTTTCCCGAATTTATTATATTCCAAACTTTCTAACAGATTCGTTCTATTTCCGTTATTGCATTTGTGAAGGACTATGGAATGTCAAAAACTATTGTATGGTTCTTTGATTGAATGTGCTGAAATATTGGTAATTCCTTGTCTGAAGATATATGTTCTTTGAACCTGCATTCAAAATATCCACCTGTTTGACCTACATAAGCTGAAGGGAATTTTATAAACACCTATTTGTTTGAGTTTATCTTTTTCTGTTTAGCATTCGAAAGTAGTTTGCTAAAATTAGGACCGTTTAAGAATGAAGTGGTAATTTTGAATTTTGAAAAATAATGTTTTATTGTATGAATTGATTGACTGACATAATAAATCATAAGCTATCTCTCTTCAGGTTTTACTAGAATGCAATAAAATAATTATGATGTTCGATTGTGTTCTAATAATTCAATTTATGAAAGAGGCTGGTATATTATTGTTTGAGGCTATTTTTTCATGATATTTATTTCCGTTTCAAATTGAATTGAGAGGGTGATAATAAAATCTCTGTGAAGACATAGTAGCTGGTATAACAGAAAGACAGTCTAAACTATGTTTGAGTGATTTTATCCGAGGACTTTGCATGAAGGGTTTCAAAGCAACGAATGGAGTAACCTGGATCCTAGGGAAGCCTTCATCAAAGAGTTTCTTATACTTATTGAAAAAACACCACCAAACCTGATTTATATCAGTCTTCATCTCATAGATATCACTCCACTCCACTTCTGATAGTTTTTTAAGAAAAGCCAACAAAGATCTGTCATTTATGCTTCTTTTGAGGATCTTTTCTGGCGGGTCGGGTATTAACAAGTAAACAAGGAAAAATAACAAAACTGTCTTTTCTCTTTCATATTTTCGACGTGTTCATACCTAATCTTTCTTAATTTTCACTGCTTGAAAATGAAATTACATCGTGAATCAATGAAAACTACTTTGTACTTTTCGAAGTTCTCAGGATACAAAATTTACTTCACAATTTATCAGGTCTTGTTTTTAGTCGAATTAACTACGAAAAAAATTGTGTTCGCTGAACTGAAATAAGCATCAACTCAAGCTCAAATACTCGTCCATTATGCGAACTACATTGATTAATTTTAAGTGGGTGTTTTCTTCGAATATTTTCAAGGAATCTCTTTGTTCTCGGAAAATACAGCGTCTTGACTAATAATTTTTCAGCAGGATGTTCTATAGAATAAGATGAGTGATGTTTAAAAAAACCAAAAATGTGACTGTACTATTGAAAAAGTTCTTCTCGGTTCACCCGATATATTCCATAACCAAATATCCTAAAAAAAGCATCAAGATGAAATGAATCATTGGGAGAAGTCGTTTCCTTGAATTGAAAGCGATGTACTATAATTTATATGGCTATAAACTAAAAAAACAAACATTTACTTTTTTTCCAGCAATTAGTTGAATTGGTTGGGAATGTCCTCGTTTGATAGAATGAGTTCTAAGTGTCCTTGTTTTTTCATTCAAATTACCCAGAAACATTTCGTCTTCGATTATTCTGTGTATAAAATATGGGAAACAACAAACAAGGACATCCAGTTGACGTACAATCATAATACAATTAAAGTAAACAAATTCTAAATGAGACTTTTATACCTGTAGTCTCAATTATCATTCAGCTTAATCTTTTTCAGTGGTTCCATAAATATTGAAAATATTCTGCAAGAAACCAAGAGGAAGTTGACAATGACATTGATAATTATTCAAAGATATTATTTATTCAAATGGTTTCCTAATGATCTAGGTATTTTAAGTCGGCATAATTCATATTGATAAAAACCTTTTCAGGATGGAAATTATGACAATGAAATTTAGCTACCGAACTACTGTTCTACATCCATAGTTGACACATAATAAGCCAAAACATTCATATACACTACTCTGACAAATTATCGTACCACTTTAAATATAATTTTTTTTCGTAATTTTCTAGTATAATCTGTTTCGAGAATAAAATAAAAAGCGGTAGGAAAAAAATAATGCATGTATGAAAAAACTAATTGTTAGATATGAGAAAATAAATTTTAGAAAGGATCTGATCAAAAAAACAACATGTCAAGCTATCAATATAAGATATTTTCGCTCTCAGGTATTCATAAACGTCTCACATCTTAGTTTCTTTCTCAATATGGTTCATTTTATTTAGGACTGTCTCTGGAAGTCTTTATTCAGCTAACATCGAGAAGTTGAAAGATTTATTTCAGACGAATTGATTTCACACATCTGGACCTACAGTTTATAGAGGAATCCCAACGATTCTCCACAAGGATTCTTTAGTCAATAAGGTCTTTGACAAAACAATAACAAAGAGAACTTATACTGAGTGTGAAAGTGCATATTTTTCGACTCTACTTGCAAATGAGTCATGGGAGGGGAATCATTCGGGCTCGATTTTGGATGAGAAGTTTGACTATTTTCTTAAAGTTTTCACCTACTTGTTTGAAAGATCTTTTCCACTTAAAGCTTTTCATGTCAACTCTGAGTAGAGAAGGAATGGTTGAATCACACGAGATAGTATAGAACAGGTGACTAAACTTAGAGAACTTTTTTACTCAAAAATCAGTGAACAGAATGAAATAACCAACAAAAATCTCAAGAAAAACCACGAAAGTGATAAACTGAGCGCAAAAAAACATGAGAATGACTATTTCATACAAAAATCGCATAATTTGTCGCGAACAAGCTGGCACGTAATAAATCAGAACTTAAATCTTAAGTCTGATACCAGGCAAGCTATATCTTGTTTGATCTCAGAATCGGCAGAACAGGTGACTACCTCTTCTGGTATAGCTGAAGCCATAAGTATTTCATTGAGTCGGTTGAGGAATTGTGTGGCTTGTCTAGGTCAGCTCAAAATTTCTGTGTTCCCTAGACGTTTTTCTCGAATCGGGATTCCATGTTTCTCGAGGATATCGATTTCTCTTGAAGTTTTCAGCATTATTAATTCTATGAAAAATAAAAGATCGGGCGGATCGGACGGTTTTCTATGTTTTATAGTAAAAATGTCGTCAAGCATCTGATTGGTCCATTCAAGTATTTGAGATGTAAGTCTTTCGAGACAGGACTCTTTCCGACTTCACTGAAGGTTGCTATAGCTGTTACTGTTTTTAGAAAGAACGACCATCGTTTAGTCAAAAATTATCGCTCCGTTGCCCTACTATCGGTTTTCTCAAAAATTTTTGAAGAAGTTTTTTGCCATAGACTTGTTTCTTTCATACTAAAACAAGGTATTCTGAATGGAAATCAATTCAGTTTTCGCATGGGACGCTGTACAGTTGATGCAGTTCTCTCAGTCTACAACAAGATTGTTGATGCTATAGATCAAAATGTTGTTTCGTTCGACACTATTAATCATAAACTATTGCTAGAAGAAATTTTTGAAAATGGTATAAGAGGCCGATCCTGGTCCTGGTCACAATCATACCTAGGAGGTAGAACCCAGGCGGTAAAGGTGGAGGTGGATGTCAACATTTCTACTTCTGGTTTCTTGGCTGTTTCATCTGGAATGCCACAGGGAAGTATCCTTGGTCCGATTATATTCAATTTATTCTTTAATGACATTGTCGATTCGAAGATTGATAAAACAGATCCGTATTTTATATGCAGATGACTCATCCGCGATGCTGAGTGGAAGCTCGGTTTCGGAGTTATCTAAGTCGGAAAATGTATGTGTTAAGGAGATTTCGGACAGGTGTTCGATGAATGGAGTGGTTCTCAATCATTCCAAGACAGAACTTACGTATTTTTCACAAAGAAAGACTGATTTCAGTCAGTTCGCGTGAACTCTGAAAGTTTGAGACGAAAAAATGATTTGAAATGTCTTGGGTTGTAGCTGGATGGTTCCATGTGCTGGCTATCTCACATCGATAATGTGTGTAAACAACTGTCAACTAGATAGATTTTTTCTGATGCGAAGCCTTCGAGGGGTTCTTTCCCAACTTTGTTCTACTACGGCTGTGTCGAGTCATTACTATCATAGGGCACAATATGCTTGGGAAACTCTGTACACGTTGAGAGGGTATTATTCAATCAAAAAAGGTTGTATCGGCTATACTCGGACTGTCAGAGAGAACATCGTGTCGCGATCATTTCAGAAATAAGAGTCTACTAACAGTAGTAAGTATATATATTTTACAATGTGCTATCCATGTGAAAAAGAATTTTAACGATTATAGAACTTGTGGCGAGGTCCTTCACAGTAAATAGTCCCCAATTGATGTGCATTAAGATCTTTAATAAACTGCCGAGATCAATTTTTCTAGAACTCTTGCCGTGTTTCAGGAAGTTGGTCAAGGAATTACTTATTGAAAGAGCCTTATACTCTGTAAGCGATTTCCTATGATTTTTAATTCTATGTTCTTTTATAAATGTGTTTTTGACAATATCCTATACTTTTTGTAACTAAGTCTATGGAAATAAACTACTCTACTCTACTCTACTCTACTCTACTCTACAAGTTATCAGGCCTTTCAGAATTATATGCCCGCTTCAGGTGACTCCTTCAAACTCAACACTTTTTTATTCCAGGACGACATCTATAACTCGAACCCGTATTCGAATCAGGCCCTCAGGCGTACCATATTTCTACAAGCCCTGGCGGTTATATGAAGGTTATATTCTACGAGAACTTTTTTACCCGAGTCTGTACAAACAAGAAGGTTATGCGTTATGAAGTGTTGACTTTGTTAGTTTCAAAATCGTTCTCTCAAGGCAGGTAGTCAAATAAAGCAAATTTGCAATTAAAACCAAACTACAGCATTCAACATATAACAGAGAAAGAAGGTCAGCTCTGCAATTTCATATAGATCTTTGGGGTCTAGTGTATCTTCCACCGACGTAGGCTTAGAGTATGCTTTCTTGCTGGAATATGATTAGTCCTCTGTTCCTCTATATAGAATCCCATAGCTCATGTTCGTAGGAAAAGCAGAACATGTCGTCAGTAAGTTGAGTTGCTTCTATTTATGAAATCAGCATCTTCTTTAGGGAATATAAGCTACCCATTTATATTTTTACGTCTTGTTAGTATTGAGGGCTTTTTCTGGCCTTTTTGCGTTGAAATCTAATACAGTACAGTACAGACTGTCTCTATCCGTCGATTTTTATTATTAATTGTACCTCATGCGCGTGTTTAAATGAAATGAAATACAGCCATTTCGTCACAATGAAAAATTTCATTCAAGAAACAATATTCAACCTGCAGTAGAATGTTAAATATCCTTCTCTGAAGGAGCTGATTTTCCGATACACCCTTCATAATCATTGTCAATCAGAGCACAAAGCAGTGGCACAGTCCAGACGGATGTCATGAATAGGAGCTATAGACTGAAGTTTTGGTCTGGTTCGACCTCGTGAGTACTGCACAGCCATTCACAATACCAGGTCAGACTACCACCTATTCATCTCAATCCCTTGGAGATTTATTGGCGCCTTCCAACGAACTCAGTTAGGTGACAGTCTGGCATTGTGTTGTGAATATGAATGTGCAATACTGACGAGGTCAAATGAGAACAAAACTGCGGTCTATTGTTGCTACATCCGACCGGACTGTATCACTACTCTGTGGCCCTGGTTGATGAGGATTACGAGGTATTATTATATTAAATTTTGATTGACGACCAGAAATTCTTAGACATGAAGCGGTCAAAAAAATATTTCAGAACACTGTGACTGTAAGCAATGTTTGAAATTTCAAGTACTATTCAGAAACCATGGACTAGAGTGGAAGTTAGCAAAGCAAAATTCTGAACAATTATGTTTAGAGGAGACAAATGTAAAAATGTCGATTTGTTGTTATGACTCTAAGGCTAATGTTCACAGAAAATTATTCAACTAAGCTAATTCCTTAATCCACTATTTCATCCTGGTAATGGGTTCCTTTTTTCGTCATATTCTTTCAAAATATCACGAAAATTGAAGTTAGCTGCACGATAATGCTCCTTGTCAGCGATCTACACTTGTGACCAAGCTTTTGACAAAAACTTTCATTTCAGCCAACTACTCGTTATGTTGGCCTGATTTGTCACAAAGCGACTTCAGCTTTTGAAAAAGAAACATCTCCATTTGGAAGACATAAAGAGGGTTTGTATCTCTATCCTATTTAATGCAATAACTGGGTTTTCTAATAATGTTAGATACGCTTGCTGTCATTTTGGAATATCATACCAGAATAAAAAAATCGAATAATTCATTCTTGTCACTATTCTGACCGTCGGTATCTCAAAGAGAGCACACTCATTGCCAACAATTTCTCCTTCATTGAATTCATGAACTCCTAACTCCATATTATCGAGTTTCACAGTTGCTTGATATATTTGTGAATATTGAATGTTTATGGAAGATGTCTGTTATTTTTTCGCACTTACGCTAATTGAAGCATAATACTTTGTATCGTAAATTCAAATTGCGTATTATCTTTATCCCAAGTATACTGCCATTCAAATTACCCAAAATCAATGAATTTATTGCTGATAGTTTCATAAAAATGATGGCGTTTAAAATTAAGAAATTAAATACATGAAATATAGCACATAAGTGCCAAAAAGTAACGATAGGAGATATGCCATAGTATAACTTATTCCAGTGATATTTCAACAGGGAAATTCCATGGTTACGAGATAAGCACTAACTGTCTATTGAATATTTTGTTACCTAACCCAACTTTAAACCTTTCTGCAATGTGCGAGAAACAAGGTTTTTCAAAATGTAATAAAATATTGTCATGAGAGTTATTATTGTAAACGCGAAGGAAAGTAGTCAAAATATGAATCACTTACCATCTTTCAACTAATTACAGAGTGACTAACGTTTGCATAGTTGAGATGTTTCGTTACTGTATAAAATAGAAATAAACTCATCATTATCTCATTGATAATAAAGTTCAAGTATCAGCAATCCATGTATGCTTATTTATATCTTGAATTACTGCATACTTCCCATAATATTAGGAATTATCTGAGGGTCATTTAGCACAATATTACTGTTAGTGAAACTCGAAATTATATATAGTTTGTAAAAAATCTAGACTAGCCTAATATTTAAATTTCCTGATAATAATAATAATAACACACTTTATTGAGAAAATCTACAAATCAGATGCCTCTCGAAAAATTATTTCTGCAAGGACGTCATCGCCACACGTTAAACATGAAAGTTTTGATTCGAACGAAAATTGAAATCCAGCTAACTTTCCCTTTTTTTCAGAAACTTCTTTAGATAAATCAGTATCTGATCAAGTTTGCTGTCTGTATCATCTGCCGAATATGAAGCCAATTCAGATACATTTGAATTTGGGAGGCTTTTACTTGGTAAAATTCCATTATCAATAATAAAAACAAGTACTGAGTTTTAAGAATTTTACTTAATAATGGCGATTCGATAACACCATTATTAAGTGAAATTCCTTAAAACACAGTACTTGTTTTTAATACCAATTCAGATAATCAGACATAGTTTTTATTGAAGTATATTTACTGGAGTTCAGGATTACTCTCATTGATTTATTTTGTATGGGACCTCCAAGCCTATTTTCATGTGAATCCAACCTGAATCATCTAACACTACTACTTCAGCATATTCTGCCATTGTCAAATTTTGTGATTTGCGTTGAATTGTTACCGAAAATTGAAATTTTCACTTAAAACAAGCAATATTTGTTGGAATATATATCTGGACATATCAGAAAAACAACATGTGGTAATAATATTCTGCCTATCAAAATATAAATTTGAAATATTGAAATTATTCATTGATTTTTTGGCGTAGCGTATTCGAAGATTTTCAAATTCTAGTTTAACAAGAACACTTTCTGAATTAATCCAACTAAAATGCCTTAAGCTTATTCCCAAAAGTAGGGTGATTTTTATCCTTCTTCATTAGTTCAACTCAGGTTAACTGGAAGAATTAAGAATATGATTAACTAGAATGCTTGAATAACAAATTTGGTAACGCTTCTTTCAGCAATTACCTAGATATAATAGAGAAGCCAATTTGGGGCAGTTCTGGTTAAGGGATCTTCATCCCTCCAAAGATCGAACTCTATGTCGAGAACTTGTTTAGTATATCGATGAGTACAATATCTTCCCGAATATTGAACGTATAGATTAGATGCAGGATAGGTAGATAGACAGTTCTGCCCCTTTGACCCAGTGGTCTATTGTACACACTCTATCCCAAATTTCCTGTTAAGGTTATAAGCGATGGGTGAAAGCTTGATACGTTCAGGCAGCTCCAGTTTATTGAATCCAAGTTCCTGAATCTTTATTCTATCCACAGTCATGCATTCGTTCATGAAGGGCTCTGTTGTACTCATCCTTTTTCCAGCCAAGCTTTGACTCTCGCAGTGGTCCACTGATAAGCCGAGAGTATCTGAGACATATAAGTTTCAACTTTAAGGTCCACCCACAAGTTATTTTCTATCCTTGAGGTCTCCAAAGGAATTTCAAGCCTAGGCTCTTGCCCGGTAAATTCCAAGGCTGTTCCTCGAACGGCCAATGAGTCTGCTTTCTCATTGCCCTTAACGCCTGAGTGTTCCGGTATCCACATCAGATGGAGCATATTTTTTTCCCCCAGTATGGAGAGGTTTGTACGACTTACTTGCACAATAAGTGACGTGCACATGTTAGATGCTGATTGATGCTTTCAGTACATCTTGGCTATCAGTGATGGTTTTCATTTCTGCGAATATTCCTGCTTAGAAACCAATCGCCAAGACAGGAAGACTGTTCTTTGGCAGCACTTCAACTATATATATACCACCAATACCTTGGGCAGTTTTGGAATCATCTGTGAACAAACAGGGACCCTTTGGTAGCCCAATCCTAGATTATATTTTATGGAACTATCATTTGGTTATGATCAGTTTGTATTAATTTATTAATAATAATTAATTAATATTTATAACTCAAGATGGTTGAGCAATTGGCTGAAAATTGGTAGTTTAGCTTCAGTAAAGAGACATAGGATAGTTTTTATTCGGTTCCTGTGAGATGTCACCTGAAACTTGGTATGAAAAACGCAACTAACAAAGCATAACAAAGAAAAGCAACTGACATGGAAAAACAAAACGCTACTGACATCTAAACGAAATGTTGTCTATGATTAATTATGGTTTAAAATCTGCCAATTTGAAGTTTCAAAGTTGACTGGTTGATGTGTTAGTTTCGTGTTTCTAATAGTGCATATAATACGATATTATTATTAACGCCATGCCGTGACCAAGAAGATCAAATATTTTCGACAAAGCAGAAATGCAACTAGAATTTGAAATATTGCGAATGAAAGGATAGAAGAAGAAATCGCACGTGAAGAACGCCGCGTTACTATGGCTCGAGTTCGTGCTTCCCATTCACAAGAAAAGATGGAGGTCGACCGTGAAACAGCTCGGCTGGCAATGCGACATCGTCGAGAGAACCACAGGGATGAACAACAGCAGCGTTTCGATATATATGTTTATGTTGTGTTAGTGTCGTGTGTACATAAAGAGTACCAAAGATTTTTCTGCTTAGCCGCTTCATTCTCTCTTGCATTCCATGATTTCCAAACGAAGACAAGGGTGAAAGGTTAGCGTTTCGATACGATTGCAGCACTGATTTAAGCTAGCATACTAACGCTCGTATTGGGCCAATGGACGTTGTTTTCACAGTATTGTGACGCATTGAAATTTTCTGTGGAAACAATGGGATTGTACTGTCTTAGTGGGAAAGTGAAATTGTCATTATCATGCTTCGAAATATAAACCAAACAAAACTGTGAAACGGAACGCGTTTGGTGGTAAGTAAATTGATGAACCAAGTGATTTACGCGACGATACTCGTAGGAGAGAAAGAAAGAAGAAGGAAAGAAAGAAATTTATTCGCACACCAGATACAACGAAGTGCAATGTAATAAGGACAAATCTGTGAATCAAAGTGGTGAGGTACTGTGGACTTGTTTTCTAAAATGAAATTTTGTGTATGACTCGATCACATCGACCCCCCCATATACATTGTCGAAATTTGGAAATAAAAAGACATATAGAAAACCCTGGGAAGACTGACCAGGAAGAAACTTCATTTTTAACATATACTTTTTTAATTTAAACATCATCACTGCGACAAAACGCGAGCAAATCTCTCTTCATTTTGGTTATTGTAGAGTTTGGTTTCAGTTTTGAATCTCGACGGACTTTTAAGTTGGGTTATTTCGCGAGGTAATATATAATGAAGTTTGGCGAGATAGTACAAAATATCTCTTTGTGCAAAAGAAGTTTTGAACAGAAGAAGCTGCACTTGATCGACTTGTCTAGTGCCATAATCGTGAACTCTTTGAGGGTTGATCAGGTATTTTCTGGCCCACAAAGTGCTCTGAAAATAATATAACCTCCTCGCGCTCATCACACTGGCTTCATTGTAAAGCATTGCAATCGGAAACAATTTTGGGTTTTTAGGATGACTTTCAAGACGTAGTTTTGAGCTTTGTCAAGAGAGTTAGAAACGTTTTTATAGCAGCCACCCCATACACCAATGCAATACCTCAACACTGACTCTACAAGTCCGTTATAAGTTATGATCAAATTTGTTTCATTCAAGACATCTCTTAACCTATAGAATCTACCTGTCAGAGCTCTCAGCTTCAGCGCTAACTTATTCGCGTGATTTTATCATCTTAGGTGTTGGTCGACCCCGACTTCCAGATATTTGATCGATTCTACTCTGATTACTGACTGACAGGGACAGTTGTATTGTAGTTCGCAATCCTCATCGTGTATTTTGAGCGAGTTTTGACTCGGATGACTCACAACTGTTGCAGAATATGTGATGAACTTTGTTTGATCAGTAGGCTTCTATTTAGAAAGGAATAAATTTTTCAAAGAACAAGTTCCGTTTTCTCGAAAACACCATCCCAAGACACGTACGCATCTATAACGACCGTATCATCAGCCTATTATATAGTATCAGCATCGATAACCAAACTATATAATCATAAGTGGGCCAACACGGTTCCCTGAGGGACACCCATAAGTAAGGGAAAAGGATCACTCAGTTGGTTACCAATTTTCAGTCTTGGTGAACGATTTTCCAGATAGCTACGGAAGTCGTTCAAAGGAATTACCACGAATACCGATAGCTTCCATTCTGTGCAATAAGATCTCGAAATTGGCAGTATCAAATGCCTTAGCTTAATCTAGAACATTTGAAGATGGAGAAATTCTTATTCCAAGGATCCCGATGATCTCAACCGATATGCATTTTGAGTTTAAGAGCCTTGCATTTTCCATGAACACCAACAACGAGGTCAGTCCTGAAAAGTTTGTGATCTGAATCTAAAAAATTCATGTTTTTCCCATGGTCATTTACAGGTGGCATATTCACGGGTCGGAAGAGCATCTGCGTTATTTGTTCTTCGCTTTATAATAAAACATACAAGGTGCTTCAAAGAACCCAAGCACTGAATATATGGCCAATGATGAATCATTAATTTAACTTAATAACATCAAAAATCTTCTCATTTATTGCATCTAAGGCGGAACAAATTTCGTCGGGTCAGCTTGTTTCAGATTTTTTTTGGGAAACAGACAAAAAGGTTGCCTTTTAAATTTTGCGCCTGACAAAAAAAAACAAGTAACTTAGAGAAAAAATAGCTTAATTGTTTTTCAAAGTATTCTCCATGAAGATCGATACAGTTTTGCATGAGCTTAAACCAATTTTCGTAACAATTTTGCCACTCCGAATGAGATACCTGCATGTACGCTGGTGGAACTAATGTTTAGGGTTGTCTCAATCCCACGGTAAGTCACATGGCGATCATCGCGTATCATTTCTTGCATTGCATCAATGGTTTGTGGCAAGATAACTGATTTTGGACGATCTTCACGAAGTTCGTCACTGAGTGAAGCATGGTCCTGATAGAATTCGTTGTATCAGCGTTTCACACGGGTCAAGTAAGGATCTTCATCACCAAAAGCTGACGTAAGTTGATCGCAGTACTGTTGTTGGGTTAATCCCTGCCGAAAGTCGTGAAAAATCATGGTACGACAACGTTTACGATTCCTCGTCGTCGATTTTTTGTCCAAGTTGAATTTTTCAAATGGCTATACACAGAATATTCATACGTCAAAGTGTTGTAAGTACGTTTAGGTTAAGAAATACCAAAACACACGACGCACTTGTAGAAAGGAAGCTGTCAACAGTAAAAGTACCAGAGGCGAAAAATTTAAAAGGCGCCCTACGTATATTAACTCAACTCATGAGATTTGACACCTATATTTATTACTTTATTATACTCAGAAATTCTAGAAGTTCTAGAAAGTAATTTCAGATATCATCAATACTACTTTTCAAGATAATTTAATCGGAAACATGAATTCTCTGCACATATCTCCCTATTTTCCTTTTGTGACATCATATAAGGTATCTTTCATAATTTCTCTTTACACTTCGTTCTAACTTGAGTAATAAATGCCATTCCATGAACAGGAACGGAAAGTGAGCGTCGCTATGGATCGTAAACTTTATGAGTTATCAAATCTCTTATTGAATATGCTGTCGGAAGTAGAGATATATATATTATCAATGGTCTTATCCTCGGACAGTTGAATAAACTCACAAAGTAAATTTACTTTTAGATATTAGAATCGACGTTGTAATATTTTACACAAAGATGTATGTTTCAAAGTATTTGTAGATAAAAACATTTGATATTTTAGTCATATTATAAAGATTGGAAAATTTTAATTCAAGAGAATTGAAATAGTAATTTAGATAATTTCGATATCGGTTACTGAAAACATAATTTTACGTGTTGATTCATCTTAGTATACCAACTCAATATTGACATTGAGAATTTAAATACTTCTTGGAACACAATGGGTCAACGACATAATGTATACTCGGAGAAGCGACCTTCAAATATACATATTCACAGGTTGAAATATAGTGGAAGTTTAGGTAAGAACGGTAGTAAACACTTCCGGTAGCTCAGACCAACAAGATAGAAAAAACAATTTGCCTTGTCAGAATCTACATAAAACTACGAAGTTCTAGTAGACTTGAATCAAGTTTTTCGTCGAACTATATTTGGCTAGATTCACGAGAAAACATATTAATTCTTTTATTGGTTATTATTTCTATTGACCCATATACGCGATGAGAAATTGACGCACATATGCCAACAAAATTCGATGTTTTTCTTGGCGTGCATGTTTCTCCCATATATACAGGGTGTCCACGTGACATGGTACATCTAACGTGGACGTGGAAGGGAATGACCGATTGGATAATTGTTTTTGTTGTCTCCACCGAAGGTGGAGGTTCTATAATCGTCTGGGGAAAAACCCTGAATGCTCAGAAGTTGCAGACATTTTAGAAGAACACGTGGTTGAAGAATATGTGAATACTTTCTGTAAATACTCCACAAAAATTGTCGCATCACCCTACTTTTACGACAATACTATATAAACTTCTAGGTTGGTCATTCAAGAGTCGCTTGGTAACTTTCAGAAGTGTAAAATAAAAGAAGATATCATTCAAAAGAGATGAGTTTATGATGGAAAATATCAATTTTTGGGTAAATGAAAAATTGAAAAATTCTACCATCATCAAATATTAGCGAAGAGACCAATCAACTAGCATCGAATGGTTACTAATCATTTTCAAAATCGAGTGTTTCCTCTCCGGGCCCTAATTACTGCCAATATACGTCTTGGAAGCCCCTCAAACAAAGTTTGGATGTACTTTTGAGTCACCGAGTTCAAAATTTCAGGTAGTAGATTTTCTAGTTGTTGGAGTCTTCTACAAGGCATACCATGATGAATTTGCTATTTTGCAAAAATTCTGTAACTACTCTAGCTGCATGAGGCAGAGCATATTCATGCATATAAATGAAGTTTTCGCCAATCAATGGGCCAAAGGGTTCAAGGGTATCTGGCCGCTGTCATTCTTCCATTATTCACTAGGACTAACACAGTTCGACCATGGAAAGAAATGCCTCCCCACACCATCACTGAGCCCTCTCCGAAGTCTTCGGTTTACTGGATATTGCATTGCTGATACCGTTCCCCAGGTCGTCTGTATACAGGCATGCGCCTATCATTTGATACTAGACAGAACCTGGACTCGTCGGAAAAGAGAACATTCGATCATTCTGGAATACCTCAATTTGCATGTTCCCTCGCAAACTGAAGTTTTGCAACTCGATGCTCTCTGGTGAGATGCGGGCCGGTAGAAGCCACCCTTGGTCTGATATCGTCTTCTCTGAGCCTGTTCATAACAGTTTGCAATGAAATATGCACATTTCTGGAAAGTGCATGTAGCATTCTCGCCGTACAGTGCCGAACTCTTAGTGCAGTTAAACGAAGCCAACGATCATCAACTGGTGTTGTTATCCGATTTCTTCCCTGTCCGGCCCTTCTACCATATTCCCCTGTTTCGTGGTACCGATTAATTGCTCCTACCGCTTCATGATCACTCAAATAGCGTCCAGGATGTTCAGCAGCCATTACAATAAATTCAAAGATTCGAACGTCAACAAGAAACACAGAAAACTGCATTAATTTGCGTGAAAACTGAAGAGAAATTGAATGAATACTGATAGTCAAACAAACTCATTTTGTTCCAGACGTGTTTGAGATCATATGGAACCAAATTTTACTGTATACATAAGATTTTTTTCTTAATCAATTGTGGAATTCAGAATACCAGATGATGCGGCAATTTTTGTGGTGTGTGTATATGATAACACCAGTGAATTACCAGATTAATAATTCTTCACTATATCTGAATCAATAAGAAGTTAAAGTGCAAACCATTCTTTGAGGAAATATCTTTTATCGGTTATTTCATCAAGAAAGCCCAATTTGAAGCTTCTACAATTGTTGATCGATTTTAATGAAATGAACACCAAGATATATCCAAAATGATATTCTTACGACTTCAAACATTCTTGCAGTGTTGTCACTTCAGGAAATACTGGATGTTGATTTTCATTTGAACTGATATCCCCATATTTTTACTTCTTTGTTCGATGATTATTCATTCGATTGTAAGTACCTTCTGCAAAAAGGCTATGATAGTCAAAACGCTGTATTTTTCGAAATAAAAGTAATTCTTCAAAAATTTCCCAAGAAAAACTCACACTTTCAATCCATACACAATATTCAATAACTGGTTGATTATTTGAGTTTGCGATATTTTTTTTCAACCCTAGAAGGAATTCTGATTATTACTTCAGTTCGGGTAATTCTGTGTTTTGGGGAAAGAATAACTAGAAAAGGAACCAAAGGCTCAAGAACTGAGCTCTATGGACTCTGGAAGAGGGACGTTAGAGATTCTTGCATGAACACACATATTGTCAGTTTCAAGGTATCAGTGATAGCTGTGACACCATCGACCTGAAAGGTCTTGCTGAAACTCCGCAAAATGTACGATTAAAAGAACGCAATAACGATAATCAAGCAAGGAGTAGTTAGGTGGGCTAATTCAAGTCATTTGAGGCTCCTGGAATCATGCTTGCCTTGCTACAGCAAGGGGTGGACGTCCTCCTTACCTCGTTAGGCTCTTCCAGTCGAGTCTGGTCTGAAATGTTGTCCCGTCCAGCTAGCGGAAGGTTAGGTTAGTAAACATCTCTGAGGTGAGTGAATCGAACTAACAACGTAAACCATTCAGACCTATAAAGAGTCTCTGGATCTGAAGGACCTGCAGCTGCAGCTTTATGGATATGGAAGGTGAATTTATTGCGACTCCAACCAAATTATTTTGAGGGGCTGAGAAAGCCAGAGGAGTACCAAATATTATTGCGGAATGGATTAGAAACATGCTAAATACCAGAGTGACCAGGTTCTTCTCTGAAAGGGGAAATAGTCAGTTATGTGGCTGGCAGAGTCTGGTTTTTCAGGGAATAGTATTATTGTGGTCCTGCTGGTTTTTAACTTTCTGGCAATAAGCGACGCTTTAAATGTTTATATTCAAGCGTACGCTGTAAATATAATCATTCTGGCTGTCAGAGATAGCGACGATAACTCCGATAGACATCAGGGGGCGAGGAAAAAGAGGATATTTGTTTTTCTTCCGATCTTGGAATACATTGGAGTTCGTAGCTGAAAAACATAATACACAAGGCTAGATAATTCTTATGGCATGTCAAATGGTCTATGGAAAAAGAAATGGGGTCTTGCATCAAAGCAACTTCAGTGGCTATATGTAATGGTGGTGAGACTATGAATCACATACGGCTGCATTGCTTGGTGGGAGTGTAGTCTTAAGAAGCAATCCCAAATGAAGCTCTTTATATTGCAGTGAACGGCCTGCGTGATGATTACTGGAGTTTTCTGCTCTACACCTAATGTGGTCATTGAAGTGATAATGGACCTTGCTCATAGATATCTAGTCTCTCGCCCAAGGGCAGGTTCGCGAAAAACTGTCATCAACTTAGGGTCCAACTAGCTACGCCACATACCTTTCTATATAAAAATGTTTTTGTTTGCAGGGCTAATATATTGTGGAACTAGGTTTCATAGAAGTTTTTTCCGTTAATTTGAACTTGGCGTTAATTTGACTTAATTTGAAAAAGCGAGTGAACACACAAACATTAAACAATCTTGGTCGGCCACACCTGTGATATGATAGCGTCGCTTCTTCCCAAGAGTTTACATTAAGAAAAACTGAAATTGTGGTATTCGAACGTAGGGGGTAGATCCCTACATTTTTAAATCATGTTGATACATCATTTTCACTACTGATATAAAATTATATGACCATTTGAACACTGGGTTCCGAGGTTTGTTGTATTATATGATAATATATTTTTGTATATGAAACACCCGGTAACAAAAATTATAGATGAAGACAGAGATAGATAGAGGATGCACGAGTTAGGGAGTTGATCTCACATGCTCCAAGTCAGCATAAGCAATGGCCCCTTTCAACCTGACCTGATTCCGCGTTTTCTGTAGAAAATGAATTCTACTCAGTTATAAGAAGAGGGGGTCAAATTTTTGTTGGAACACTCTGTATAAAATTCAATGATTAATGACGAATGCAAAGGAAAAGAAAACGACTATTTTGTTTACTTCGAATTACATGTCAATCATCAATATAGAATACAATTTGAATGGTTCAAGGTGCCGATATACTGGTATATCGACATGCAGACTTGATGTCCTTCGAATTATCTCCGATCAAAATCATTTTTCTCAAGCCGATGGTATTCCCAAGCGGTATAGTACGCACGATGCAAACCAGTTTTCCTGCCGTAAAATAACACTGAAACGTAATTCGCAAGCGAGACTCAGGTATACGAGTATATCATTTATTTCACCAAACTTTCATTATTTACACTTTATTGATGTTAATTGATGGTTTGTTTTGTCATTTTCAGAGAATTCACTCTCATCTTATCTGGACTCCTACCAAATCATCGGTAATGATTAAAATCTTATTGTCTGAGATTTGAAAAGATAAATGAGGTTTTTAGTGTATTAAACGTTTACAATATGTTTGTTCTATATCAAAAACTATACTGGACATCAATTTTAATGATTGGAAGAGATTTGAGCTACAATGTAAGCTATTTATTCGCGGGGTATATGTTCCATAAACATGCCACCAATACAGAAACCGTGAATATGGAATATTTATTCATAGGTGATTCGTTCTTACGTGATAAAATAAAAAATAAATACACAAACCACAAAAATTGTGGCATCACCTGGTATTCTGAATTCCACAATCGATTAAGCAGCTCGATCGCAGTTTCTTTGTCAACATATGTTTTTGGACATAGGGGAAAAAATCTTATCTATGTAGTAACATTAGTTTCCACATGAACTCAAACACGCCAGAAACAAGAATGTTTTTATTTGACTATCAGTATTCATTCAATTTCTCTTCAGTTTTCACGCTAAATAAATACAAATTCTCTGTGTTTCTTGTTGATTTTTGAATCTTTGAATTTATTGCAATGGCTGTTGAACGTCCTGGGCGCTATTTGAGTGATCATGAAGTGGTAAGAATTGTAACACTTGTAGAGGAGGGGCGAAGCCAACGTTACGTGGCTAACTTGTTGAATGTTAACCAAAGCACTATTTCGAGAGCAATTAATCGGTACCACGAAACAGAGGAATATGGAAGAAGGACCGGACAGGGAAGAAATCGGATAACAACACCAGTTGATAATCGTTGGCTTCGTTTAACTGCAATAAGAGTTTGGCACTGTACGGTTAGAATGCTACAAAATGAACTTGCACTTTCTAGAAATGTGCATATTTCATTGCAAACTGTTAGGAACAGGCTCAGAGAAGACGATATCAGACTAAGGGTGGCTTCTACCGGCCTGCGTCTCATTAGAGAGCATCGAGTTGCAAGACTTCAGTTTGCGAGGGAACAAGCGGATTGGGGTATTCCACAATGGTCGAATGTTCTCTTTTCCGACGAGTCCAGTCTAGTATCAAATGATACACGCTGTATATAGACGACCTGGGAAAAGGTATTAGCAATGCAATATTCATGGTCAAACTGAGTTAGTCCTAGTGAATAACGGAAAAATGATATCGGCCAGATACATCGCAGATATCCTTGAACCCCATGTTGTATCTTTTGGCCCATTGATTGGCGAAAACTTCATTTATATGCATGATAATGCTCGGCCTCATGCAGCTAGAGTAGTTACAGAATTTCTGCAAATTGCCGAAATTGATATTTTAAGAAAGCCATCCAGAAGTCCCGACTTGAATCCCATAGGACATGTTTGGTACTACATGGGGTGACAAATTCAGCAACGTAGGATGCCTTGTAGAACACTTCAACAACTAGAAAATCTGCTTTCTGAAATTTTGAACTCAGTGACTCAAGAGTACATCCAAAATTTGTTTGAGGGCTTCCGAGACGTATACTGGCATATATTTAGAAAATGATTAGTAACCATTCGATGCTAGTTGGTTGAACTCTTCGCGAATGTTTCAAGATGGTAGAATTTTTTTATTTTTCATCAACTCGAAAATTGTTGATATTTTTCATCATAAACTCATCTCTTTTGAATGATATCTTCTTATCTTACACTTCTGAAAGCTACCATGCGACTCTTGAATGACCAACCTAAAAGTTTATATAGTATTGTCGTAAAAGTAGGGTGATGCGACAATTTGCCTGTGTAGTATATAGAGAAATCAACTGAATTGAAGTTCTTGACCATATTGATTAATTATTATCTTCACGCTTAGGCTTCATATCAAGATCAAATTCTTTATGTAATGGATCGGGTTTGAATCAGTCCAATTCTTTTTGTTAAACACAAAAGTTTAATACATATAAACACTTACATTTTACGCTACACTACTTTTGATCACAGGAGAATATGTATATTTGTAAGTCGTGGTTATGACAACTACCCTGAACTTGAACTGAACTTGAACTGAACTTGAACTGAACTTGAACTGAACTTGAACTGAACTTGAACTGAACTTGAACTGAACTTGAACTGAACTTGAACTGAACTTGAACTGAACTTGAACTGAACTTGAACTGAACTTGAACTGAACTTGAACTGAACTTGAACTGAACTTGAACTGTAGAATTAATGTTTAAAGAATGAGAACTGAATGAATGAATCTTTTGGATCAATGTAACTGATAGATAGGTAGTTGTTCATTCAAAAAATATTGTTGATAACAATAAACATGAACAGGTCATTAAAAACTCTGTAAAACCCCAAGAACAACAGAAGATTTTACAGAGATTGCTCAAACATGGTGCTCGCAGATACAAAAAAGTCAATTGCTATACAATTATGTAGGAACCATTAAAACACGAAATACTATATACACCAACATGTTAAAAGAGATGATCAAGAGAAATCACATATGGAGTACACTTCACGATCTAAAAGATATTTGTATAAAGATTTTCTGAAAGAATTATAATCACTTACAGCTCTCATCTCTTTAGGAAGCGCATTAAAAGCTCTCACTTCAGAAGACAAAACCGATCTTTCAAACACGAACAGTCTATGTGTTGGATAATTGAAATGAATAATTTGTCTAGTTCGTGAATTTGCGTTTCTGTGAGAAACAAAGTGATGTTCAGCTTTATGTACAAACAAAAGAATTCTAAACAAATAAAGACCTGGCAAGGTTAACAGATTATTCTCCTTAAAATGTCCACGGCATGACTTCCTATAGTTCAAATCCAGCAATATTCTCACAGCCAGCTTCTGTGTTACAAAAATCTGACTCGCCTCAGTACTGTTGCCTCAGAAAACAATTCCATAGCTCAGTAAACATTAAAAGCCCGCATAGTAGACAGACAACAATACAGATTTCGCAACATTATCTTGCAAGATTCTTATAGAATAAACCACCGAATTCAGTCTTTTCTTCAGAGACTGAACGTGATCCAACCAATTCAGTTAACCGTCAATATGCAACCCTAAAATTTAGCTGTTTTGCTGACTCGTTCACGCCCACCATCATAGGAGATGGTGTTAGTTATTTGGATATTAGACCTATTTGTAATATTTTTTCACATTTAATTTCAAACCATTTTTGCTACACCAGTTTTCAGTAGTTTCTAAATTTCGCCGAACAACGTCTTCGAAGACAGTGTGGAAATGAATAAGTTTGTATCATCAGCATATAAAATGGGACTGCAGGAGCCAACAGCATTGATATATATGAGAAAACATAAGAGGACCTATGATACTAGCTCGAGGTACTCCTCTTAAGGTTGTTCCGACGATGAATAGGTTGAGCCACTACTAGACTGTATTTGTACTGTCTAGTATCAGTCTGTCAAATACGACCTAAGAAGTTGTAGTTGTTTAACCCTGATGCCACTTCTCTCCACTTTATGTAATAAAAGGTCATGACAAACACAGTCGAAAGCTTTTGATAAATCTAAGAAAAGCGCAAGTGAGATATCCCCTTTCTCCAGTGCGGTGCGGTGACTATCAAGGTGGTCAGCTTGTAATCTGCTGTTTCAGTTTTCCCAAAACCGTGCTGTTCATTTGTAAAGATACCGAATTTATTCAAGAAGTTCAAAAGTCGGTCAGCTAAAACTCTTTCAAAAATTTTAGCAAATGACGAAAGCAGACTGATCGGACGGTAGTTTGATAGATCCTCCTTGTCACCACCCTTATACAAGGGCTTTACAGCAACTATTTTCAATACATCCGGAAGGACACCAGACTTGAAAGCTAAGTTCATTATACGACAAAGATGCTCTATAATTGACCCAATACATTTCTTCTGAACAGAAACTGGGACGTTATCATATCCACTTGAATTTTTATTTCTCAGCTTTCTATCAGCCTTCATTATCTCCTATTGCGTAATATCAAACATAAAGAAAGAATTTTTACAGGTCTTCAACCCATCTTCAATCTCCACCAAAGATCTATCAATCTTACCAGCAATACCAATAAAATGATGATTGAATCTTTCTGCTGAAATGATTTTGGTCATGCTTGAGGCGACCACATATATTATTCACCACCTGTCAGGCAGTTTAAGCCCTATTGCTAGATTCCGAAATTCTCTTTTCTTGCCTCCTTCAGTGAACGGTCATACCTCTTTAACCTTTTTATATGCATCCCGAAGGCCCGGTCTAAAATTTATTACTGTGTCAACCTTATCTAGAAGATTTTTCAGAAATTTTGTTTCATCCGTAACATTTGCGCGAGCTCCCCCTTCCCATTGAGTCTTCACTTCAACCTCAGGATATCAAGAGTCAAACATAACACCAAAACGAGAACCAAAAGAATTCCAGAAAGCATTAAAATCGTCAGTCTCCACGGCAAAGAGATCATTCCAGACTTCCTTCTTCAACATAGTGACCCTTGACTGGATTGACCTGAACAAAGTATCTTTTGAAATACATATGGTTCTCGAAAAGTGTGGGGTTAACAGGCGTCACATAATTCATGGTTGAGTTGACAAGAATTCTCTAGTTTTTGAAAGTTCTGGATTTTATGTTTCGCTTATTCTATGCAGTGATCATTAAAATATTCTGAGTGGCTCGATTTCACATGTTATGCCACAGGTCGTTCTTGTTTTGATTTTTCAACGCTAGTTTTTCGATGAGGAATCTCTTACATAAATTAATGACTTCATACCTGAAATACCCCATATAATCATACAAACCTTTTCTGATCCTCATATAACAGATAAACGGCTACATTATATTAACAAACGTGAACATAGTTGAATTCAATCTTATCTGCAAAATGTAAAAGGTATGAAAACAAGAGTTCAGATTATTCAGTGAGATCAAAAATCAATACGGAAATAACAAGTGCAGATAAATTGAAAATGATAAACAGTGATCTGAAAGATAAATTATTTACTAGGAAATAATTTCTATTAGAAGCTAATCGTTCATTTGCCCTCTAGTATTATACGCGGCAAGCGGCAATATTTATGAGAATGTTGGCATGACTGGTGTCAAAGAACTCCCATAACGGAGTAGGATACACGGTCTTGAAAATTTCACTCTCTACAAATAGACATGAAAAATATGTGAACACGAGATGGATCATAATAATAGTTTATTCTAATTAAATACCGAAACCGGATTATACGAACACAGAATAAAATATATATGACTATAACTAACTCTAAATACATTTTTTTCTAGAAATACCTGATTTAATTTGGTATGAAAATTTCAAGAAATACATTCTGAAGAAAAAGTACAGGTAATTGATTATTTGAGAAATCTGCTTGAAAAGATAGTCAAAATTTTTGTTGTTATAAGTTGGCACGAATGTTTTCAGAGGGAATCGCTATTTTGGACTCGCCAGCTTGCTCTCCAGACCTAAATTCTATTGAACATTTATGGGATAATCTCAAAAGGAAGATCAGATCGCGCCAGGATAATCAAAGAACTCCACAACAGCTCTTCGAAGCCGGTCTAAAACCTAATCCGAAGCATTCCCAGACGGATTCAGGCTTGTATCAGGGCTAGAGGAGGTAATACAAGCTACTGGAGTCGAGTAAAAACACCTACGCCGTGAGAAAACAATTTTCAATTTTCTTTTACTACACTCGGAGGCAAAATTAGCGGAACACTCGAAAATTTAACCAAATTCGAAGTCCGATATTTTTCCTAATTCTCAACCGATTTAGATGATTTGTTCGGCAAATTATAGATCAACTCTTCTGCTTTGTAGAAATTATAAGAGAAAACAAAAAAAAATTGAGAAAAATTTTATACGGGGGCAAAACTAAAAGTGTTTTTTTTGTCAAAAATTCGTAACACCCTGTGGAATTTCGTGGTCCGAGTTGAAACGTACAATATCATGGTCTGTCAAGACACATCTTCTTACAGTAACGCCCTTCTTGTTTCATGCGTTTATCTCTATTTTTGCAAAATATATTTAATTTCAAGTGGAAAATCACCATTTTGGAGAAATTCCATTGAATCAAGAAATTGTCATTAAAATTCGTCTATCAATTTGGAATTTTCTTATTATCACTCAGGCGTGTCAAAATTGTCGTTTGCGATTTTTATGTTCGAATTGCATTAGTTATTGATGACAATTTGGTTAATTTGGTGAAAATTAGGAATTCATAGGAGATAACAGTCGGTAGGTATTAAAATACACAACCGAATTCTGGGACCATTGATAAAACTTTTCATTTACACATGTGCACACCTTTTCTCATCAAATATAAAATACAACACACGTTTTTTTGTATATGACCACATTTGCACTTGTTTAAAGAATGAGAGTTTTCCATTCTTTGATTTGATACAAATTCGATCGGTTGCGGTGTTTTGTGATTCTTTTACTATTTACGATTCGAAACGGTATTTTTCATTCAGAGTGAGAGATTTACCACCAACCTCAGTAGCAAGGGCAGTTACATTGATCGAGGAAGGGCGCACCTACCGCTCAGTCGGTACCATGTTGGGTGTCTCGACGTCGGTTATCCATCGAATCTACCGACGTTACAGGGAAACTGGATTGTACGTGAGGTGGCGAGGACAAGGAAGAAATCGGGCAACCCGCGCTATACATGACCGTTTCATCGTCAATCAAACCATAAGAAATCCTCGTCTTACTGCTATTCAGGCACGTAACCTTTTACAAGCAGTGGATAACATTAACGTCAGTGTGAGGACGATTAAATGAAGTTGGTCTGAGATCAAACGCGCAAGCAAGAGCACCAAGACTCGATAGAGCCCATCGGGTAGCAAGATTGGCGTTTGCTAGGGAGCATGTAGCATGGACAATCAATCAGTGGAGACGAGTTTTATTTGGTGATGAGAGCCGATATTGTGTGAATTTCGTGGATGGTAGAGATAGAATATGGAGGCATCGAGGGAAACGGTACAATCAAGCGAACTTCGCAGGAACTGAGCAATACAGTGGAGGGTCAGTTATGATATGGGGTGGCATATGCTTGGGAGAACGAACAGAACTGCAGATTATTGGCAATGGATCACTCAATGCCCATCAGTATATAACAGAAATCTTGGAGCCCCATGTTGTGCCTTTTTCTCCTTACATAGGTGAAAATTCCCTTTTTATGCACGATAACGCGCGCCCTCATACTGCGCGCATAGTGATAGAATATCTCCAGTGTACTTCGAGTTCTCCCGGAGCGTGAAATTGGCCAGTGAATTTCAAAAATTTTCATTTCGTTAGATTTCCGCTTCTCTAATTTTGATTTTATTTTTTGGCTAACCTCCGATGTTATGCACCTACGCAAGATTAAAAATAAATTCTTGAAATTTGTGACTTTTCGCTTCAAATTGGATATCTCTTGTAAAAATAGAGATAAATGCATAAAACAAGAAGGGCGTTACTGTAAGCAGATGTGTCTTGACAGACCATGATATTGTACGTTTCAACTCGGACCACGAAATTCCACAGGGTGTTATGAAATTTTGACAAAAAAACACTTTTAGTTTTTCCCCGTATAAATTTTTTCAATTTTTTTGTTTTCTCTTATAATTCTACAAAGCAGAAGAATTGATCTATAAGTAAAGAAATTAGGAAAATTCGGACTTCTATAACGAGTGTACATGCGGAAAGAGCCGTAATATTCAAAAATCGGGTGATTCATATAAATTTGGTTGTGTGTATATCTCAAGACTTCGGTCATTCTTTTGAGACATTATTGAGTGACATAAATGAGATAACAAGTCTGGCGTCTGGTTACACAGAGAATATGTGTGTCTGTATGATAGTCTATTATCTAGAAAACAATAATGTTCAACACTTTTAAAAGAAGTTCTTGTAGAATACGCTTCGTGAAAAGACGGACCTTCTTGTGGTGTTTCATTTACTAATGAAAATCTATGGTACCTGCTCCTAATTTCCAACAGAAACCCTGTCTTTGTCATTATTGGAGATAACACATTGAAATTCAAAAGAACCATTTTTCGAGATTTGATAAAAATTCAGATATTAGAATCTAAGATTTCCACATTTTAAATGTGACATCTGGACGACCTTGTATACAGCGTTCTTCTGAGCGAATAAAATATATTACTCTTATCATTTTCATTTATTTTTATATACCTGCTGTAATGTGATATATTAAACTGTTTTGAAAACGAATATAGAAATAAAATTGATCGATTCAAATACGATTACAACGTTCGATAATAATTTACTTGATGACTAACCATACTTGTTGAATGACCCAGATTCTACTTTATTGCTATGTGTTTTATGTCGAACAATCAGTGCGTTTCATTGTCAGCAACCATTTGAAATAAACAAAAACGCTATCATTATCATAGATTCGTTCCAGAGAAAATAGTACGCAAGCGAAATTATGATAATTTCACTATAAATATAATATAAGTCTGTTGAAGATTTTGTAATGATCCATTATAACAATTAAGTAAACCTATATCACATATATGAGTTAAAATTTAGACGTACTTAGAATTCGAAAAACTACACTGTCATGGATGAAAAACGAATTGTGACTAAGAAATCATAAAGATGTTGAAACTTTTACATTTGCAAATAAACAGCAAGCATTGGACGAGACCTTGAGATTGAAGTATCAGAAAAAATACTGACTTACAAGACGTTATAATTCCTCTGAATGCATATGAGAATAATCTTCCAAACTAAGTGAGACAACCCAGAACTGGGGTCTAGGCGAAAACTATCCATATATTTCTTGATTTTTATCTAATTGAATTTTATTATCGAATGTGAATAATGTATTATGTAGATCTACCAGCATACCATTGTATATAGTTTATCTGAATTCAAAATTACAGTGAAAAGACGGCCGTTTTCCGGAATGATTCAATAATTTCATTTTAAATTCTCAATGTAGTAAAATATTGCGTATTCTAAAAGCAGCTTAAAATCACATTTCGAGACGAAGAAATTCATTTAAACTCAGATAAGAAATCAAGCGTTGACGATATTCGACGTTATTAGCGATAGTTATTAAAACAGCCTTTCGTATCCACGATTCCAGACATCTGGTAATTTCTCAAACAGCAATTCCTACGTCGCGACGAAGAAACGTGTTTCTAAATCACTATGTAACAGGTACTTGAGTACCAAGGGCAGAGGAAGTGCGGGTGTAAGGGCTTCAGGGCCACCCATATAAACGCCGCGATCGTGACGTTAGGATTATTATTCAATTATTTATTCTTTCTTCAGATATGCAGTTATTTCGTAATTCAGTTTTAAAAGATCAGTGAATTTACTCACTCGTGTGAATCAGAATTGAGTTTGAAGTTCATGAATCGTGCGTAACATAACTCCAGAAGTATGGAAGACGCGAATTGTTCCTCTCCGAGGAGTCGGACAAGGGAAGAGGAATTGCAGTTTCCGTTGTGTCCCAGAGGTAATTATTTTTCGAATCTTCCCTCACAATTTCAGACCAATATTTAATCTTTACGAATTTCTTGATGTATATGCTCCGTAATTCTAAACTCAAATTCCAAATTCTTAGCAAATGATCTATTTGAACTGCACTGACATTTTCTCATATTCATTTTCATAGACTAATTTAAAACCTATGTTTTCGTAACTTGATGAAATTTGAAGTGTACTGAAATTATTTTGCATTGATTATTATAGTTGTTCTCTTATTTTGACAAATTATATGAAGTGTATTCAAATTCTTTAGTATTGATTTTAACATTTGTTTACCTAACTTGCAATATTATTGAAACGGAATTAACTATTGTCCATCGGTTCCACTAACTTAATCACAATTTGAAATGTTATGAACTTTAATATTGATTTGGAATTTTACTTTTATAACTCAGAAAATTGATCTTATTGAAATGTTACCAAACGTTTGTAATGTATCTGTACTCTGTTATGCACCACCTATCACTTTTTCAATTTTATGTTACGCCTATGGTTTGCTATAGGAATTAAACAAAACACAAATCTACATTATCACTTCGAAATTGGACCACCTATTCATTATGTAATGAAAGAAAATCTTTCTTTCATTGAATTTGTCCGGGTTATCATATTACGTGGCATAACTTATGAAATCGAGCCAATCAGAATATTTTAATGGTCGCTTCTTAGAATAAGAAAAACAGAATCCAGAACTTTCAAAAGCTAGAGAATTCTTTGAAATTCTTGTCAACTCAACCCTGAATTATGTGACGCCTGTTGACCCCACACTTTGCGAGAACCATATGTATTTCAGAATATACTTTGTCCAGGTCAATTCAGTCAGTGGTATATATAGGCCCCAGTTACACTCATGCAAATAAGATTAGCTCAGACTCATTCATTCAGTTCTCTTTCTGTCAACATTCATTCTACTGTGAAGTTCAGATCAAGTTCAGGGTAGTTGTCATAACCACGACTTACTAATATACATATTATCCTGTGATCCTGTAATGTAGTATGGAAATTGATGTATTTACATGTATTCAACAAAAAGAATTTGACAGATTGAAACCTGACCCATTACCATGCAGATGAAGCTTCTTCAACGATTTTAATGATATTCAATGATTGTCGCACCTCAAATTAATCAAACCAACCTTCCAATTCTTGGAATTCGCAACTATTATAACTACCAGGTTCTTTAAAATGTGCGTAAAGCCGCTTTGCCTCCTCCCGGATAATGCAGCACTCAGAGGCACTCTTTTTTGGTTGCGGTCTTCGAACCATAATAACATCACAACCATTTTTGCTGTTTCTGGATCACGAAAAATTCTCGCAGACAATGAGGTTGAAGCTAAAAACGACCTTATTTAATCTTCGGAATTCTAATCGATCGAACAGTTTATTCTTTAACATTCAATGAGCGTGATATGAATGCAAACATCTCTCCAAGGCAAAAACAATTAAGCATTTCTATTTAAACTCTAAGCGTTAACACTGATTTTTTTCTTATTGAAACTCGTTTGACAATTTTTTTAGGCGACATTATAAATTTGGAAGACAACGGTAGAAACGTATTACTTGATCACATATTTTATAACAAATGGAAAAATGATACAATAAGAAGCGCAAGGCAGCTTTATGCATTGAGTAATGAGGTTAGGTTACTTGATCGTTTTATATGACATTTGTCATATTTTCAAAACGACTGTCAAAATTTTTTCGCAAATTGTTCTTCAAATTAAACAAGAACCAGGAAGAAATAATATAAGGGAGATGTCAACTCAAATTATTGGGTTCATAATGATTCTAGAACATCTTTAGATCATATTCGGCATCACTTAGAAGACCCAACCTAGCCATCAGGGCTCTCTCGGTCAAACAGAGAGGAAATTGTTTTGTTGAGTTCGAATATTGAAGGGATTTTGCGATTATACTTCAAAATTGGCAAGCAAGAACAAGGAAGTGATTATTTTTCCGGAGACTCACACTGCGACAGAAGAACATCTCCGCGAAAGAGGATATATTGCAGGTTAAGTACTTTTTTATTGCCTCCTTAGTCCTTTTTATGGCCTTGCTTGCTACGTTAAATCTTTTCATGAGTTCAAGTGTGTTTAGACATATAAGAGTCAGGAATGATTGTTGAAATATTTTTTTGCTGGTTTTATTTTTCCATTGTTACAGATTCCTGTTCCAAACCCCCTTCCTTTTACCCTTGTCTTCGTCTGAAAATCATGGAGTGCAAGATGAGGATTGAAGCTGCTAAGCAGCTTCAATCAATGGTACTCTTTATGTACACACGACACTAACACAACATAAACAGATAAACTATTGCTAGTGCAATAGCGACAGGGAAATGAGTTTTTTTCTCAGGTTTTTTCACTCGTTTATTGAATCATACGCAAGATAGTATGTTTCACCTGTTACATTTTCCTGAGCTCACACTTGTGTTTTTCTGACACACACCAAAATTATAGATATAAGCATTTATTGTAAATACATTTATTTGAATTTTTGTAAATCCTATTTTTTCAAGAGAATATATATATATATATATATATATATATATATATATATATATATATATATATATATATATATATATATATATATATATATATATATCGAAATGAGCAATTAAATTTTAAGATACAATCATGTTTTTTCATGAAAGGAGTGAGCTAAGCCATTTGTCACTGTTCATGGCCTTCTAGAATGAAAGATGAAAATTGCGAAAACAAAGATTGTGTTTTATTTTTCTTTCAGAAATATGTCAAAACGTCAAAAGGATGTGATGAACAATTAAAATAAGCAAAAAAATACAGGGTGTTGCGTTTTGTTTTCTTTCAAAAATATGTCAAAAGGTCAAAAAGATGAAATGAACAATTGAGCAAAAAATAAAGGGTGTTCCATTTGAAAATCGGAAGCTGGTATCGTTTCCGGCATTACTGGAAACGAAATGTCAAAGATATTAATGTTATCAAATTCAAATTGTTGACTTCTAATGGATTCCCTAATTTCATCAAAATATTCCAAATAGAAAAAAGTAACAGGGGTCGCCATAGTTTCAGTTATATGTGGTATAGATCAAACTGGTCGATCATTAAAACTTGATACAAAGATCATCAATCATATTACAATAAGCAGAGAACCGACGAATCTACTTTCGCTTTTCATTGTATCGAAAATGGCCACTATTGTACACACATAGATCTACTTCAAATTATTCGCAGAATAACTAGCGAAGTTAGCTTTCTTTGAATCCATTGAAATTTTCAAAACTGCAACCAACTACCCATAGAGATAATCTAAACGACCAGTATGGCTTGGCTGCTTTTATAATAATTAGTTCATCACCTCTTGTCTGCATCCTTATTAATTTTGTATCTGTTCATGTGTGTATGTATTTTCAACTTTACATCAGTACTTCTTTTCAGCTAAAGATGGTTGAGAGACCGAAGATGCAATCCCGATTTTCAATAAATTTCTTGTGATGGTATAATACATATTTTAATGTCTTATTATCATCATAAGAAAAATGTATATCAATTTTCATCTCCTCAATCAAATTAATAACATTAATATTCAAGGTGCATGTTTCTTTCAGATGTATTGATAAACTGATGAAGTCGTCGTGTACTGAAATGCGTTATAAATTTGTAAATATAGCGTAAACAGGATGAGCATTACTTCATCAAATTGATAAATAAAATATTATTGTTTCTTTATAAATATTGATATTCCATTAATTTTTATCTAGTTCATGAAAGCAAGAAATAAACCGCCACGTTCATTACTTAATTCATGAGGCGTAATTAGGATTATTTATAATTTCTTTCCACAGAAAAATACGCTACAGAAAAATAAATTACTTAAAGATGTATTTTTTTTGAGCAAGGTGGCAAATTATATTCCTAAATATTCAATATTAAAATGATAGGGGTTCAAATGTTTTTCAATCGAAACTAGCGATTCCTTTAGATAACCTTATTAATACAAATGTTTAACAAGATTCATCGTAGCATTCTAATAATTATGGTTTCGAAATACCAATTTCTTTCATGAATACTTCACAATTAAAACAAACTTATAATCAAAAGCAGTTGTTTTATTGGTATTTGTTGGCGTATATACAAAAACATTGAAATTGAATGTAAAAATGACATTTCTTGTATATTTCCAAAGAAAATATCAACAATTTACAAGAAATCCAGTTCGAAATTGATTATCGCGAATTAATGTCAAGGGATTAAGATTGCTCTGCAATTAAAGTAGACTTGACTAATATAACACAAATCTTTCACAACTCAGATTCCACACTTTGCATGTGTAGGAGTTTATTAACTCAGTTTCTTTTCTAATCGAAGAATTCTTGATTGCTTTTACTTTCTAACAAAAGAAAAACTTACGTTTGGAAATCGAAGATCCAACACAATGAAATTAATTGTTTGTAAGCAATGTACTTCCGCGTTACTATCAAGTTCGTGTTTTAAAACTGACTGAGCGCGTTGTTGTATTCGGAAGAATATCTAACCACAACTGAGTATTTTAAGCCGGTTATGCAAGCTTTGACTTTGTTGTGTTGCGTATTTTTATGGCAATGGGATGGATGGATTGGATAGTCATTCAACTGATATAGGTGTGAGGTAGGTAACGCATGCATGGAGGAGGATTAATCATTTATCTTTCTCTATTGTACTCTTTTTTTCATTTCTTATACAATCTTATTGAAGTTGATAAAGTGCATTCATCAAAGTCTTTTAAATTCATATAATGCTTTATTAATCTTTGATCGGTGTTAATAATAGTACGTAACCTTCGTGAAAGTGAAAACTGAATGCTCCTTGGGAACGAAGAAGAACTGTTTTACACAGTGTGTTCCTACAAAAATGTTTCATTCCCTTTAAATAAGCATGGACTAATTTTGGCAGAAAAAGCTTAGGTACCACAGTTTTTGATTGGATGGAAATGAATTTCTATGTCCCCTTTAAAATAAAATTGTTGCACCCTCTTAATTTTCTTACAATTTATTGTATAAATACTCAACTGATACTATATTTCATTTAATGAACTACCAAATAGTATACAACATTATGTAAAAATGAACATGAAAAATAATTATTTATTATGATGAATAATAATTTTAAATGTAATAAAAACGAATCTTACAAAGATTCAAAAATGAATATATAATTAATAACACATTATAAATATTCAATGTGATTGTTAAGATTGTTTTTCAGAAGAATTGCGATTCTCAGTTTTTTTAAATCACCGAGCGAGATCAATACTTTGTTTTTAAGACAGCCACTGTAGAAGAACACATCTCACATAGGTAAGATAGTTAATAATACCTATTTTGCTGATGTATATTTTTGACAGCTATTCGACTTATTTGATTTTTATTCGAAAATAATCTCGCGCCTCAAAATTTGGAAGCCACTGACTTGAGTCGAAATTGATTATAGGAAACGTGAGTGAAAAGAAGAAGAAAATACTGAAATAAGCACATGTTCAAAATCTTGGAATATGTAAGAATAATCGTTTTCCCAAATTATCATTCTCTCCCTTCTCAGCTTTCGTGGAAACTTATTAAGCAGAGCCTCACATAGTAAGTAAAAAAAATTACTTTCAAGTAAGTTTACTGAAATTTTATTTGATTCGAATTAGATGTATACTTATAGTGGTAATCGTTATGTTAGGTTAGATGAGAACATTGAAACGAGCGAGTGATTTTAAGACCAATGAAGAAATTTTGTTGATTCTACTGAAAGGACATTTCAAGATGTTATATTTTTCACAAAAACTCCGAAATCAAAATGGTGGACACAGGAAATGGTGAACCTTTAACTATGGTGGTGGCTATAAGGGTTTCTTGACGTTATGTGGTGATGATGAAAGGTACAGATATCTTTTAAGCTGTATGACAAACTTTGAAAGATGATTCCTAAAGTAATTCCAAGACAAATTAGTGAGAACAGCAGAAACTTTTCTTAAATTAGGAGATATTCAGCTCCAAAGATTTGATTGTCACGTGCCCTGAAATCACAGTTTTCAACATAGGAGTGCGATTCTGTGGTGTTACCTAGATAGATAGATATATATAGATAATGAGTGAGGGCTTCCTACCAGCCTAGTTCCTGCGACCCAGTGCTTCCAGCTTGACTCTGTCCCCAGCTGGGCAGTCGCACATAACGTGTTCCACCGATTCTACCTCTTCTTCATATAGTTCACAAAAATGGTCCTCAATCAAAACTTATTTATGTGATTTATGAAACGGCAATACCCTGTCAATATTGGAGTTGAATCCCTCAGACCCAGTCTGGAGAAATTAAGTCAGAGGCAAGATCGACTGTTCCTTCGCAGCACCTCGATCACATACAGCAACTCCATCGCCTTTTGCTGTTTTTGAGCTGTCTATGAAGCATTCCAGGCCCTCAAATAAACGGTTCTTGGAGCTGGTAAATTCATGTTTGCTAGGAAGGATGACCAGGAATGGCAGATCCATGTTGGTTTTAAGTATTGCTATTGATTATCGTGGACTTATGCACTATCTCATTTGTTAGCTGGTTATAATTTACCTTTCCCAGATTCAGCAATCAAAGGGAATAGGCTCGATTACAATATACTTAACATAAATTTCCCAACTATCCTACATGTATTAAGACTTACAGCTTTTTGCATTTCTGTATAGGTATTCTTATGCAATTCTAATTTCTTAAGGCTATCATGCAAAGTTTTGGGTACTAACCCAGTCGAGGATACGATGACAGGAACGATATCTATTTTCTCGAGGTGCCACATCTGCTTGATCTCTATAGCAAGGTCTGTGTATTTGGACTTTTTCTCCTGGAACTTGTTCAGCACGTTGTTATTATTCGGTATGGCGACATCCACCAGCATTGCTGTTCTAGCTCTCTTATCATATGTCCGGCCTATTATTCGTCACCATTCTGTCAGTGATAACAGGCCTATCGTAGTATAATCTGATAGAGTCATTTTACAATAAGAGCGCCGGTTGATACTTGTAATATGGCTGGAAGGTATTCAGAAGTCCGTACTTGTGTGCAAGTTTCTGATGGATAATGTTGCACACTTGATTATGCCTGTGAAGATACTCCGTATTGGCCAGTTGTTCGCATCCAGACGTAATATGCTCTATACTTTCCGATCTTATATGGCATTTTCTGCACCTATCTGTTTGTAATGTTCCGTCCTTCATAATAAATTTTTTGTAGTTGTTTGTAGCGATCACTTGGTCTTGGATGGCCATAAGGAATCCCTCTGTTTCCGCGAATAATTCTCCTTTCATCAACCATTTGTTGGAGGCTTCTTTGTCGATGTGTGGTTGATTAATCTCATGGTGATGTCGTCCATGCAATTCCTTTTTTGACCATTGCTCTTGTTTTTCAGTATCTGATATGAACGGTAGATTCATTCCCTTATCAGCCAACGATACCACTCTATGGAGGTCAGAAGTGAGAGCTTTTGCTGAGAAGAATTCTCTGAGATTTTTCTTCTGTTCAGTGTGTAAATTGACAACATCTATTAATCCGCGTCCTTCTTCTTACCGCTTCAAAGTTGTTCGTATCACAGACGATTTTGGATGATGGCTGTTGTTCTTTGTTAGCATCGTTCGGGTCTGCCTTTGAATATCATCCAGTTCTGTCTTAGTCCATCTGATTATTCCAAATGAGTAAAACAACACTGGAATGGCGTAGGTGTTAATTGCCTTGACTAGATTCCCCGAGTTCAACATTGATTTGCTATCATTATTGATATCATTATTATATTGGAATGAGAGATAGAGGTTTAAGATCTCAATTGCCTCAAATTGAAAATCATAACACTGAAATTGCAAGAGCAACTGCAAAAAGCAGAAGAAGTTACAAATAGATTTTTATAAATATATACAAGTGAAATAATGAAATGTTTCACTCTTATATCAGCTTTTGAACGCATTTACAGATGGCGCGTCGAAATATCTGAAGACAATTTATTCAAAAATCCTACTTGGTGAGAAATGCTGCCTTTGGAAGATCTGGAATTTGGATTGAATAACTCAGAGAGGTCACAATTGAACATGTGCAGGATTCTGTAGCTAACTATCAGGTCCTCTATCAAGCGTCTGAAAAAGAAGTATAGTACCTCTAAAATATTGAGTCGTTCCCATACGAGAGTCATGTGGTGCTATAGAGGATTCTTGTTGCTCTACGTTGAACCGACTCCAAAAGATCTATGTCGCGTTTCAGGATGCGATGGCACACTGTACCTTTCAACTCAATGTTTGGCCTGACATCTGTTTTGTAGAGCAGAATGCAAGTCCATTTAGTTATCAAAAGCTTTACAGAGCATGGACACGCTTTTGGATGTTTTAGTCACCACATCGTGGATGTGATCGGACAACGTTCAAGTATTCTCAATCAAAATCCCAAGGTTGCGATAATTATAGTTCTACCATCGAAAGTAAATCAAGGGGAAGGTCGCTCTTACCCATGTAAAGAACCCTACATTCATCCAAATTCAAAGATAAGAATCAGTCGATACACCACTGCCTGATAGAGTCAATATCCCGTAGGAGAGTGTCTGCATTGAGCAATTAGACTGAACTGAAACAGAAAGATCGGCAGTATATAAAAGAAACAGCAGTAGAGCTAAGTTACAACAGACCCCTGTGGAACACCACTGATGATAGGTCGCTGAGAAGATCGTTAGCTTTCGATTCTAACATAAAATTGCATTGCAGACAAAAAACTTTCTATCAAATTTAAGAGGTTACTTCTGATATCAATATGCTCAAGTTTAGCCAAAAAGTGTGTTACAGGTACACGATTAGAGCAAGGGAAATAACCAAATAAGAGATGTAAACTGGAATACCGAGATCAAACGTCTTCGAGAGGAGAAGATTCGTGAGTAGCGACCGCACTGATAGAAATCCATAGGAACTTCGCATCATAGGAACTTCATCAGTGTTTCGAAAATAATTTTTCTAACTAAACTGTTCGGACGATAATTGAAGAGAGATAATTTGTCACCTTTTCTGTAGACGGGTGTTGTAGATGCTAGTAACCAATTGCTTGGAAGGAAGTGAAAACGAAGTGATTCAGAAAAGATTATAGAAAGTGGAACAGCTAGACTGTGTGTACAATGTTTATTGCACTAACCTATCTGTTTTTCAACAACATTAGGACTGAAGGTAATATTAGTGGGAGGCCACTACGGTCGTCGTACCTCGACCAGTTAGATATCGAGGTATGGGGATATATGAAACAACTCGTCTTCAGTGTGGAGATGATACTTTTGGAGAAGTTACAAGAATGGATGAACAATATCGTTGAAAGAATTAGAAATGAACATATTGTTCTGCAGTTCCTTCTTCGTAGATGTGAGCTATGCATTCGCGTTGAGGACGATCATTTTGAGCAACCCTTGTTATGGTAATAAACTTCACTTCATTCCAACCTACAATTCAAAAATGCTCGGAAAATGGAGATAATCCAAAAAATGTAAGAACTATCTTATCTATTATATTAAATGAAACACAAATTATTTATTTTTCATCCAAATTTATTGTATCGCCTTCAAAGTAGGCATCTTCCGAAATAAAACATTTACGTCGAATAACCTAATCATCAAAACAATTTTCAAACGCTTTTTCCGGGATCAACTCCACTTCTCACCACAAATTCTCTTTTATGTCTTTTATTGATTCAAAATGAGTACCTCGAAGCGGTAATTTGAGCCCTGGAAAGAAAAAATGAGTCGACCGAAGTCATATAAAGTGAATAAGTTGGTTTTTCGATGGTATTTCTTGAGTTGATAGCCTCGTGAGATGCTGGCGCTTGTCATTTGGAACTTGTCGAGCTTCAACGCGTTTCATGCCCAAATAATCGTCTAAAATGGCACAAATTGATTCGAGAGACATAGAAAGTCCGTTGCTTCTCTCTATCAAACTTAAATGGCGATTTTCAATGACCATTTCCTTCACTTTATATATGCTAACATCAGTTGAAGATCTCGACCACTGTTAAATGCACTGTACGACTCATATGCACCTGTTTTTGATGAAGTTGATTCAACGTGAGCCTTCTGTAATATTTTCGGTGATTAGGTAGACGAAATTCCTTTTAGTACACTAAATTCAGCCCCGGTGCCAGATTTAACAACAGTTTTCAGAAGGCTTTTCAAGTAGTTCACTTATTGCCTCCAGATATGCTCATGTGGAGAAGGCGTGGGCTTATCAACTCAGTTCAAAGTTCTTCGACGCCACCTCGTTGGATTACCGACTCGAACGTGGAAAGATCGTCACGATTTCTGTGATGCTACAATTGAAGTCCATTAACTCAAAAACAATTAATTATTCTTCAACACAAGTGAACCAGATAGGCCAGGTGAGTCAGTTACAGCGAATAGAACGATATGGTTGAAATACTGGTAGGTTATCCACAAAAATCTGATAAAACATATCATCATGTATGAATGAAAACATTCACACATAACCTTGATTCTTGATCGACTTTGACGAGGTTTTTTCAGTGTCAGTACTGTTGGAAGGCGCTATTCCAAAGCTTTTTGACTGGTTTGCATATCAAACTCATGTCTCATCACCAGGTACAATGTGTTTTATGAATGTGGAGTCGGAATTTACTCGTTCTAACATATCTTGAGTAACCTTTACGCGATTCATTTCAGAAGAAATTCAGGTCTTTTGGAACTAGTCGAGCGGCAACGCGTTTCATGCCGAAACAATCTTTCAAAATGGTATGAATTGATTCGTGAGACACAGAAAGTTTATTGCCTTTCTCACGAAACAAAGTAACGATTTACAATCAACATATTATTTAATTTATCAATGTTAACTTCAGTTGAAGATGTTGATGGCGACACAAATCTTCTTTTACATCTCGGCCACACTATACCACTTGCATGCACGTGTTTTTGATATATTCGATTCAACGTAAGCCAACTATAACATTTTCAGCGATTCATCATACGAAGTTCCATTTACAATACAAAATTTGGCACAAATTCTCTGTTCGATATTTTAGCTATTGTAAAAATTGTAAAACACACTTATCAGAACTGACAAAATCGAGCACTGCAAACAAACTGAAGGAAACTCTGCCTCAGCAAAGAAAATAGTTGTGCCAACGTAGCAACAACAAAAATTTTGATAATCGTTCTGATCAGATTTTTTAAATAATCGATATCAGGTATTTCTTTGATAGAATGTAGTTCAGAATAATTCTACGTAATGTATAGTAGTTGCATGAATTTCACAGTATTTTATGAATTTATTTTTCAATTGCCAAACCATTATTCACGCAACCAAACTAATTTCTTCAAGCATGACACGTACTTCATTGCAGAACGAATGTTCCTTTCTGATCGAATTCAGAACTCTGAAATTATGCCTATTGATACAATAACAGTTTGAGAAGACTATCATTACAAATCATTAAGGGTAACGCTTCCAGTATTTTTGATAGATTGACTATTTATATAACAAATTGTTTTGAGCGAAATAAATGATTAATAATGACAGCTAATGACGTTCTTGATGAGCTTCAATGATGTACACGACGATTATATGTATGTCCTGAAATTAATTCAACTGAAAATAACCTTCACTGACTAATTTCTAAAATGGTGTAACATCTTGTAAAAAAGTTAAGTTTTACTCAATTATGAACATAGAAAGAAAAAGTGTCAATAATGTTCTCGGTCTGTGCTCATTATGAAGGCTACAGTATTTCGAAGATTGACTGAAATCATTCATACATGAATATTTCAAGTTTTGCATTCATCAGCAGAAATTGATACCACCTATTCTCCTATTCTTACTTAAACACTAGTATACGTCTGACTTAACTAAAACTTTCCACGATGGTGCTGTGAATGATTAAATGAAGAATCCTTTTAGGTTTCACTCCTATAAAATTACTGAAATCTTTCAACGCTTTCCTTATGCTCGTTGTTCGTTTGTTTGTTTTTCCTTTAACGTGCTCTGTTTCTGCCTTTCGGCTAATGACACGCCGGGGAATTCTGTCACCTCACTAACCCGGAAATTTTGCCGAACCCCTCTCGTGTCGAGGGAAGGGATCTTTAATGTCCAACACATCTCTGTTAGACAGGACCGACAGCTTTACATCTCCTCCGAAAGATGGACACTCAAGCGATTCCCAGAATCCGAAAAATCGCACCGACTTTGTGGGGATTGAACCCAGGTAACTCTGCGTAGGAGACGAGCATCATATCCCATACGCCACCGAGCCGGCTTTATGCTCGTTGTATTTGCTCTGGTACCTTTATATTTATAAAATGTTGAATCAATTTGTGCCCTAATTAAACGATAAAAAGGCAAAAAAGATTTAACTCCTCGATGCTGTCCTGAAATTTCACTCTTTTCTCCAAGATACCTACTACTACTATGTTACAAGTTTTTTCACATCCTATACAGAAATTAATAACTTTGTAGCCTATTGCCGCATCCAATATTTCAATCAACGATTAATGCGCTAGTTAATTAGGAATTTCGTGGCCGAGATACGAACCCTTGAGATTTTACTTAACCAAATAAGAAAAACAGTCGCAGATCTTCATGAAATTGTTACAATAAGAAAATCGTCATTAAATGTGACCCTTTATAATAAGTAATAATAGTAGGTTTGGTCTGACTATTTGATATGAAGTACATCGTAATCTAGCACTTGTTACCATATCTCAGCCGTGTTATAAATTCCACAATTCGACCTAATGTTGAAGGTTGGTTCAATTTGATCATTATATGTTGCAGTTGTAATGTAACACATATTTACAGTTGAGGATTCTTATTTGCGCTTTCCATATTTGCGTTTTCATTATTGATGGATAAAAAAAATGCGACTCAATTTCTATATTCGCGGCTAAAGATTCCTTTATTTGAGGATGTAATAGTTACATCGGTACATATATACAGGGTGGTCCAACGAAAACTTCGCTTTTCCGGTTTTGAAATGAAAATATGGAGAGGAGGAACAACTTTTCCGATTTTTTAATTCCCGTTACTACAATCCCCTACCGGGGGTGAGCACAACCCTCTGACTTTGAATAGGGATGATGGGTGTTGCGATACCTCATTTTGAGGATCTTATCGTGTACCATCTGACCTTAAATTTGCGTTCCAAAATTTTCATCGTTAACGAAATGGCAGCTAAAAAAGTGGAAAACTACTTACTTTTGTGATTAGTATATTAAGTGCTGAAGATAGGCACCATTCACTCCAATAATAAAAAACAAGTACTGTGTTTTAAGGAATTTTACTTGATAATTGCGATTCGTAACGCGTTTCACTACACCGTAGCTTCTTCAGACTAATAAATGTACAGAAAATAAGAATGAGAATATAAATATAAATGTTCTTGAGTAATTAAAACTTATTGGGTTGCTTCTTCTTAAGCGGTTATTTATGACAGGTATATCCAATAAAATTAAGGAATAGATTGCTCCCCGAAAAGATTCAATAGAGGTGAAGGGCTTAAATCGACTTGTTCATTGATGAGTCTACCTGAGTGTTTGTATTTATTGATTTCTAAAGTTTTCCAAAGATCTACCTTCCAAGATTTATTATCTGTATGCAAAATTTCAAACTGTGGGTCGAAAATTCCTCAACGACATGCTAATAAAACATTGCAATTTTAAATCTAAATTTTCAGTCAAAAATTCATACGAACTAATTGCCAAAAGAAATCATGTCAATACTATCATTAAATCAGATATTCTTTCATTATTACAAATTTGTTTAGATCAAAATTATTTCCATTTCAATAACAAATATTATACTATTGAAGACGGCTTGATTATGGGCAATCCGTTAAGTCCTTTGTCAGCAGAAATATTCATGAATAACTTAGAGAAATTAATTCATAATCATCCACTCAGTAAATATTGTTTATACGATATCATTATTTGCTTCACAGGATAGACAGTCAAAATTTTCGAAAATCATATAAATTCATTACATCCAAAAATTGGATTCACAACCGAAATAGAAAGCAATAATTCGATAAATTTCTAAGACGTAATAATTTCGAATGAAAATGAAAAACATGTTTTCACAATTTACCATAAGCCGTCACATACAGATATTATAATACATAACTCGTCGTGTCATCCATATAAACATAAAATGTCAGCATTCAACAGTTTTATTGATAGATTGATTAACATCCCGTTATCACCAGAAAATTTCAACAAAGAACTAAATTTGATTAAACAAATAGCCAAAACTAATGGTTACAATCCCAAACTAATAAATAATATTTTAAATAAAAACAAAGTAGAATCGCATTGTATGAAGTTTACCCTGTCGATAAATTGAAATAAAAATTCAACACCTTAACCTACGTTGGCATTACAAGTGAGAAACTGAAATCATTCTTAAGTAGCAATAATTTCAACATAGCTTTCCAAACTAATAATAATTTAGGCAAATATATAAAAATAATAAAACCAAACCAGGTAAAAACAATAAATCAGGTGTTTATAGATTGAATTGCAATGACTGTGATAATTTCTACATTGGTAGAACTTAAAGAAATTTTAATATAAGAATATCGGAACATAAACGCAGTTTTTCAAATAAAAAATCAGATTCAAATTACGCGAATCATCTCTTAGAAAATAATCACTCTTCCGACCCACAGTTTGAAATTTTGCATACAGATAATAAATATTGGAAGGTAGATCTTTGGGAAACTTTAGAAATATAAACACTCAGGTAGACTCATCAATGAACAAGTCGATTTAAGCCCTTCACCTCTATTGAATCTCTTCGGGGAGCAATTTATTCCTTAATTTTATAGGATATACCTGTCATAAATAACCACTTAAGAAAAAGCAACCCAATAAGCTTTTAATTACTCAAAACATTTATAGTTACATCCTCATTTATATTTTCTATACATTCATACGTCTGAAGAAGCTACGGTGTAGTGAAACGCGTTACGAGTCGCAATTATTAAGTAAAATTACTTAAAACACAGTACTTGTTTTTATTATTTTTTCAGAACTATTCGAAATAAATTTCTGATTTTTTTCCATACTAGAGGAGAAATTTGTCTTCAATACATTTGAATTGATAACTTTCTGACAATTTACACCTATGTGATAAATTTAGATAAACATATAATATGTCGACGGTATTTCATGTTGCCTGCATTTGTAGAACGATAAATATCTTTCGAACAAATTGGTGGATGCGCTTACTATATTTGACAAGTCTAAGCTGAACATATAGTCTTAGCATAAAACAATGGCTTAATATATTCCTTCTAGAAGAATTCTTCATCATAAAAGCATAATTATGCACAAAAAATTAACGGAATAAATATTGAATAAGCAGTTATTGAATCTGTGTCAATTCTGATTATAACAATAAAGTTACAACCTAAGCACTTAATCATATATTGCCAAAATAACGTTCAATATTGAGATTTGTCTTTTCTCATGAAAGATGGCGCCACTGCCAATTTATTGTACAAATCAGGGGTGCTCAAACGGTCGTTCGCGATCGACCTTCGAGTAGATTTCGAGAAGAAAAAATTTTTCAATAAGTAGGTAACTACACTACAAAAATGTATTACGTAATGAAATATTACTCTGCTAGCGGCAGAAGGCGTTTGAAGGGAACGTTCGAGACTTTCGTTCGCGCCTGCAGGAATTGGAGTCATCCTGAATTATAACTTGAAGGCAATAATACGTTGATACAAAGTTTATTATTAAATAGTACTAAATGAGTGCAGAGAAGAAATCTAAAACGTATCATTTCAATAACGATTGGGAGGAAGATTTTTTCTTTCGTTAATGAAGGATACGTGCATTTGTCTTATTTGTCGTGCGTCAGTTGCAATACTTAAGCGTGGTAACTTAGAGAGGCATCATAAAACGGTTCATAAAAACTATGAAAAGGATTTTCCGCCACAGAGTGAATTGAGAAAACGAAAAATACGTGATTTGAAAGCATTTTTGTTCTGAAGCGGGTGAGACTTTATTTGGAGATCTTAAAAATGAAACAGAAATGATGTCTGCTATTAGACAACATCAGTTATCTCGTCTGACTGTCACAAGGCGTATTGTAGTCATGAGTCAAGACATGGCAGATAAACTAAAACACGATATGATGAAATATACATACTTTTCTTTACGATATGACAGACACTGCCCAGTTGTGTATTTTTATTCGGATGGTATTCAATAACATGTTGGCTAAGGAAGAATTTTTGATAATCGTTCCTCTGAAGGCGAAGATATTTATGACGTTTTCTTCAATTTTGTAGAATACTACAAGCTACCAGTTAGTATGCATTACAACCGATGGAGCACCAGCAATGACTGGAAACGAAAACGGTTTTGTGCATTGTGTCGAGCTAATGAAGATTCCCCTCAATTTTTTTCATTCCATTCCAATAATAAAAAACAGGTAATGTGTCTTAAGGAATTTTACTCAATAATTGCGATTCGTAACGCGTTTTACTACACCGTAGCTCCTTCAGACAAATGAATATACAGAAAAAATATAAATGAGAATATAACTATAAATGTTCTTGAGTAATTGAAAGTTTATTGGGTTGCTTCTTCTTAAGTGGTTATTTATGACAGGTATATCCAATAAAATTAAGGAATAGATTGCTCCCCGAAGAGATTCAATAGAGGTGAAGGGCTTAAATCGACTTGTACATTGATGAGTCTACCTGAGTGTTGTATTTCTGATTTCTAAAGTTTCCCAAAAATCTACCTTCCAATATTTATTATCTGTATGCAAAAGTTCAAACTGTGGGTCGAAAGAATGATTATTTTCTAAGAGATTATTCGCGTAATTCAAATCTGATTTTTTATTTGAAAACTGCGTTTATGTTCCGAGATTCAAATTACGCGAATCATCTCTTAGAAAATAATCATTCTTTCGACCCACAGTTTGAAATTTTGCATACAGATAATAAATATTGGAAGGTAGATCTTTGGGAAACTTTAGAAATCAATAAATACAAACACTCAGGTAGACTCATCAATGAACAAGTCGATTTAAGCCCTTCACCTCTATTGAATCTCTTCGGGGAGCAATCTATTCCTTAATTTTATTTGATATACCTGTCATAAAGATTCACTTAAGAAGAAGCAACCCAATAAACTTTTAATTACTCAAGAACATTTATAGTTATATCCTCATTTATATTTTTTTTGTATATTCATTCGTCTGAAGAAGCTACGGTGTAGTTAAACGCGTTACGAATCGCAATTATTAAGTAAAATTCCTTAAAACACAGTACCTGTTTTTATTATTGATAATGGAATTTTACCAAGTAAAAGCCTCCCAAATTCAAACATTCCATTCCATTATACATCAACGACTTTTGTGTTCAAAAGTTTTATAAACATGGAGGAAATTATGGGCATGCAACAAAAATTGTGAATTCCATCCGTTCACGTAGTTTACAATGGCGGTTCTTCAAGTTGCAGTTGGAAGATAGGGAGTCAGTTGAACACACTGATTCAGAACATCTAGTGGTTGAGTCGCGGAAAATTCCTAGAAATGTTTCAAGAATTATTGCCCGAAATAACAGCTTTTCTAGACGAAAGAGGTGATGACACTCAGATGTTGAAAAACGAAAAATGGCTGACTGATTTGGCATTTTTGACTGACATCACAATGCACTTAAACACCATAAACTTGGAGCTTCAAGGTGAAGGAAAAACTATTATTGAGATGGTTAGCACAGTAAACGCACTCAAAAGTAAATTGCAACTTATGATAGATCAACTGAAAAGAAATGATCTGAAAGATATTTCGGCTTTGAAAGCAAGGATTTCTCAGTTGAATTATGATAAGTATATACGTTGAATTATCAAATATTTTGAGACAATTATAATGCGATTTAATGATTGCAGTAAATTGGCAAATATAGCATCATTTAGAGTTATCCTGTTTTATGAGAAAACATTGAGGAATTAACTACTGAAATAGCAAGTCAGTTCATTATGAATTCATGTTCTGCTGAAAATGAGTTGGTGCAGGTTATATCAGATACACATCTCAAAGCTACAGCATCTGATACAAATTTCTGGTGTTTTATATCTGAAGATAAATAACCGAATCTAAGACAAATCGCCCTTCAACTGACGTTAATATGCTTTGATCAACTTATTCGTGCGAGTCTGCATTTTCTGAAATATGCATAGTTAGTTCAATTTTCGCAATCGACTAACTGACGATCATATATCATCAAGCTTGCAATTAGCACTCAGTGATTACGTACCATCTTATGATATGCTAAGGACATGCAGTGCCACGTTTCATTATCCAAAGTCACTCCTCAGTTATGTTTAACACCATATGTAACTCTTTTGTTTCGTAACAACCAATGAAGTCGCAAATTTGAATAACTATGAGTTTTTTATTGATATAATGAAGAAAACCAAAATAAACCTAACCCAAACCTTGACTAAAATAATGTATATTGTGCAGAAAGCTAATCTCTATATATGATATTGTAAACCCTACCTAGGTAGCTAGGTAGGTAGGGTGCATAGTGTATGTACAACCACCCTGCATCGCACATACTTGCAGCCTCTCAGAGTCGATCGTAAGTAGTCTAAAAATATTTCTAGTGGCTAATGACCTTTCCTGGTTAATGTAGGAAAAACCCAGAGGTCTAGATTTTGGACAACTCTTTTTCTTCTGCAGATCAATGATTTGCCCTCCTTCTTCTTGAGTTCTGCTCCAATTGGAAAGAGGTATAAGTGATTTCCGTTTGCCGTTGATCTATATGCCACTATTGCTTCACGTAAAACTCGCAAAAACTCAGTGATTGTTGGCCAACAAAGTTCCAATACTCAAAACAAACTCAAATCACTGAACCTTCTACTAGCGAACAAGACATTATCGATGGACTTCAATTACATCTAAAAGTTTTGAAATGTCAAAATTGGAATCTTGAAATTCTGAAGTCTACGCTCCTTTCAAAGTAACTATTCGAAGTGACCAATTGGAAACAACTTTAACCAGCAGAACTTGGCCTGAAGGAGTTCACGTCCGAAAATTTTTTCATCACATAACGAGAACAGAGAGACCGAATCAAGTAAGCAAAATCAGTTGAAGGTTCTGCATATGAATACAAATATCCTAACTCAATGCGTTAGTTAACGAAACCACATCCAAAAAGAAGGTTGATATATTATGTTTGACTGAGCATTTTATGGTTGAATGCGAAATGGACATATTTTCTATTGAAAATTTCAGAGTTGTATCTTCCTTCACCAGGAATTCCTTAACGGGCGGTAGTCTCATTATGTGCAACCATGCTATTGTTTGTTTGGATATTCCTACGCTGGGACGTATGTCTACACTGCGATCGAGGTGTGCTATGAAAATCTAATTGTTGTCACATTGTATCGTCCTCCCAAAGGTAACTTCGAAATTTTTATTGAAACTTTCGAGTTAATGATGACATGGTTAGTTAAATGTAAGAAGGATATTATTATTAACGATGCCTTCAGTGTTTTATTTCATAAAAATAATGAAATGTTTTTATCTTTTAAGAATTTGTTGATGACTTTTGGATTTGAGATTACTGTATTTAAAGAACTCGTGGCTCAAACTGTTTGGATAATGTACTGAAGTGGCGTGCGTGACCCCGGTTTGTCTGACCACTCAGCTGTTAGTATTGATGTTGACTCCTGCGGAGTGAATGAAGATGTAACGATGAGGGTATGTCTTCCTATAACTTCTTTCGGCAGGCTTATGTTTCTTGACCTGATTTCTATCTCTGACTGGAGTTTTGTTGATTCCGATTACTATAGCTTGATATCTAAATTCGACATATTCATGAACATTTTTACAAATGCAGTGCAGGTATCCTTTCCGGAGAGGGCTGATAGGGTGGAGTTTTTCACTGATAAATTGAGGTTCAGGTGGTTCAATGATGATCTGAGGATGAGGAGGGAGGGACTTAGATTGCTCGATGAATTTAAGTCTAATTTTCCTGATAATTTTGATATTAGGAACTCATTATGTCTTGCCCAGAAATCCTACAAAAATGAATTACATAGTACCAAATCCTTGGCATATGAGAAACATGTAGTTAAATCGACCAATAAACATAAGGCTTATTGGGAAATTTTTCAATGTAATATGAGAAATAAAGGAACGAACAAAATTGATGTAAGCGCTGATGAACTCAACTCCTTCTTCGTCAAAATACCAGAACGTCTTAAACAGAACTTACCATCTTATGGCAGATCTTTCGATGAATATCTGGACCACCTCTGGGGTGCAGAATTTTCACCATTTTCATTTAGTCACCCAACTTTTATCCAGATGAGAGACACTATTAATAAAATGTCAAATGAAAAAGGAAAGGACTAAATATTGATTTGGTAAGAAGTGTGGTGAATATTGTTGTATACCCACTCACCAAGCTTTTCAATCAGTGTATTGACGCCGGATTTTTTCCTGATTCTCTTAAAATCTCTCTGATCGTGCCAGTGCACAAAAAGGTCCTAATAATGACCGAAACAATCACAGACCTATTGCAATAGTTCCGATTTTTTCAAAAATTTTCGAGTCTTGTCTAGAACTGCAGATACATGAGTACTTAGGGGTCAGGGATCTCTTTTGCTAGGCAGTACAGATTTTGCAAGCACAGATCCACGGGATGACGCTATAAGAAAGTTGATCGAATTAATAGTTAATAATAGGGTATGGAAAGGGGTTTCATTCTCGGTACTTTTTTCTATGATTTAAGTAAAGCGTTTAGATTGTCTATCCCTTGACATATTGGTCGATAAATTGAAATGCTATAAGTTTGATACAGCTAGTTGTAACCTCATACGATCCTTTCTTTCGAACCGTACTCAGTACACAGTGGTGAATGGAGTCGCTTCCGGCTGTGCTGGTGTTGTTAGTGGCGTGCCACAAGGATCATTTCTAGGACCATCTCTTTTTCTGATCTTTATTAAAGACCTTGTGCAGGCAGTCGGCACCGCTGATCTGCTTTTGTTCGGTGACGACACTGGCATTGTTGGAAGCGGTGAAAGTGAACCCGAGGTAACTGCAGCTATGAACGACACTCAGACTGCCATCTTAGAGTGGTTCAATGTTAACCAACTGAACGTTAATGTCAATAAAACTGAATCTGAGTCAGGTTTTTGGGTGTTCAATTTGACCCTGCACTGAGTTGGAGATTCCATGTGGACATGAAGTCCACGGGAAATATATCAAGTAGTACTTTTTGATTCGTAATCTTGTCGGACTGATGCCTGAGGACGCGATGAGAATGGCTTATTTTTCTCTCGTCCAGTCTCACTTAACTTATGCAGTGACGAATTGGGGTCACTCAACGCACACTAGCAGGGCATTTGGATTGCAGAGAAGAGCTCTAAGGGTCTTATCTAATAAAAGTATATATATATATATATATATATATATATATATATATATATATATATATATATATATATATATATATATATATATATATATATATATATATATATATATATATATAGGGGTTTTACCCCGACGAGCTGCCCATATATCTGTTCATGCAATCAAACTGATTTCATGAAAAAATATAAATCCACCACCCGGTAATTAATACCATTGCCAGGCAATGATTATAATCAAAATATATTCTGGAATAATTATATATTAGGATAACGTTAAATGTTATGAGAATATATCAATCTACCAGAATATATACATACTATAGCATCATCAGACAATGATATCAATATACCAACGAGTAGTGTCAGAGGCTTTCTCCCCGGAAAAATCCAGTGTACGGATCTTAGTCAAGTAACACTGAATGTTACTCATTAATAGTTTCCTTTGTGTGAAGTGGTGAACGATCGAATAGAATACTGCTCTGAATATAAATATGACAAAATTGTCAGTTAATTATATTACATTTATATAAACAAATAAATAAAATATGAAATGAGATTCTGAGCAGTATAAACTAAAGAGAAAACCTATGACTCTACCTCATTTTTTTTTCGGAAAGAAACCTACGAAGAATATTACAAGATTTGATGACTGTTATCTTTTATAACTGTTCAAACAAATTTTCTTCAGACCCAAAATCTCAATACTTTTGTGAAGATTTCTAGGAATAACACCTGTTGTGGAAATAATAATCGGTAGAATAAATATTTTCTTCATTTTCCACATTTTTTAATCTCGTCGCCAAGCATCATATATTTAGAAATTTTTTCATTGTATTTATTTTGTATATTATGTGTGTCGGGTATAGCAATATCAATTATATATGTTATTTGATTCTGTTTATCATTAAGAATGATATCTGGTCTATTGTGTTTTACAGCTCTGTTGCAAAGAATTGTTTTATCAAAATAAAGTTTATATTTGTCATTTTCACAAATAATCTCAGGTTCATATTTGTGAAGTTTTTTACTTTTGGGAATTAGGTCATGTTTAATTCCTAGATTAAAATGAATAATATTAGCGACGGCATTATGTCTTTCTAAATAATCTGTTGAAGCAAGGACTGAGCAAGATGATAATATATGAAAAACTGTTTCTGAAGAACAGAAACATCTACGGCAAGAATCATCTATATTTTGTTTGATGATGTGTTTTCTATAATTCCTCGTGAAAACAACCTGATCCTGGATCGCAATTGCCAAGCCTTCTGTTTCAGCAAACAATTCTCCACATACTAACCATTTATTCGATGCGATTTCATCAATATAATCATTTTTAAATTCTTTAGGGTGCTTTCAGTGTAATTCCTTCTGCATCCAACTTTCTCTTTTAGAATTATCATCAAATATATCCAAATCTACCTTTTGCATTGTCAAGTTCAGAGGTGAAAGATTATAATCTAGAGCAACAACAATATCATGTAATTTAGACGTTCTCTGTTTATCATGAAAATGGGAACGTAGATGAAAAATCTGTTTACTATGAAGATTATTCAAATCAGTTAATCCACGACCTCCAAGATGTCTAGGTAGTGTAACTCTCTGAACAGCTGACTTTGGGTGGTGCTTATGATATTTACAGAGCATTTTCCTCGTTTGACATTGTAATTCATTTAGATCAGTTTTAGACCATTTAATAATTCCATATCTTATCATAACTTCATCACCTGATTCAGATCTTCACAAATCTAATAATGTTTTGTTATTAAAAATAACAAATAAAGGAAATGAAATGATATGATATATATATATATATATATATATATATATATATATATATATATATATATATATATATATATATATATATATATATATATATATATATATATATATATGCACGGAGAACTTGGGTTTGACTCGTTTCGAAAAATCCATTCTGTCGATAGTCGTTTAGTTGACCTCCAAATGTTCATGCAATATTGAATAAACGCTGGTGGAAAAGTTTAGGTGGTTTCAATCTCGCGGTAAGTCACATGACGCTCATCGCGTATCATTTCGCTCACTGAATCGATGGTTGTTGGCAAAACAACTGATTTGGACGATCTTTACAAAGTTCATTTTTTGTTCAAGCTGAATTTCTCAAATGGCAATAAACAAAACACAACGCAGTCGTACGTCAAAGTGTTGTGAGAACATTTAAGTTAAAAAATGTCGAAATAAACGACACAGTTGTCGTTAACATTAAAAATTTAAAAGGCAGCCAACTCAGTATATCGACTATTTTCTAATAGTATCTGCTCGAGTGAATCACTCTTTTCTACACTGATCTCTAACGAAGATCGCAAAATATGAACCGTGAACATTTTTGTTATTGATCTATGTGAAAAATATGTTTTGCTGAAGAGATTACTTAATGGGCAAGTATGCATCGTGATGTTTCTTTAGAAATAAATATAATTTACTCACCTGGTTTCTCCGGAAGTCTTGATACGTTGTTCGAGGACGTTTTTTATGATGTAACAAAGACCCGAAGGTACTGCCTGTTAGGGCTCTAAACATATTTCCAAGCATTATAGTTTCAGTTTAGTCAATGTCGAATAACAGAACAAATGAATAATTAACGTCCTTATCTGATGAGTTTAGTAAAGGAAATTCGACCAAGTCTACCTCCTACATTTCAGAAAATCTTTCCTGGAAACATGTAGCCTCCATAAAATTCCAAAAAACTACGAACTCATTTTCCCTCCGTTCAGAACAGCGATAGATAACGCGATATGTGCAAATTTAATAAGGGTAACCGTAATTCCGCATAACCGTTAATAGTATTCGTTTCAACGAAAAAGATTCACTGAGACAAGCGAACTAAAGAAAACCACTTTCGCTTGAACCACAAAACTGGACTCGAATTAATTTGGTCTTAAGAAACAGTTTTATCTTTGATGTTACTGCGTTCTTGTAGAAAAACGGAATATTAAACGAGTTTTATGACACATTTGAATAAATAACGAATATGAAGAAATTTATTTCAGACGTTTGCGACAAAATTGCGAATTTTCTTGGCAGGTGTGTAAATCTTACAGTGTCATGACACAATGTTGTTTATTTGTATGAGAGTGATGCATAGGTAATAGAAGTATCAGGAACGGTTGGAGAAATGCTGATATTATTGATTCTTTTTTTTAATATTATTATTATTATCGTATACTCATGGTAGGAGCAGTTCACGAAACATCTTAGCGTCAAAAAGTGGTACCGCTATTTACATGACCTGCAATGAACAGGCGTTCAGCGTCTGTTTCCAATAAGTGATATACCTTCATTCGGTTGATTTTCTCCCGTTCTCGTTATCATATGTGCGATAATACTTAAATTTTAAGAAATCAAAAAGCATTGTACTTTAAAAAAAGGGAGACTTTAGGAGAGTCCTAGCAAACTTAAATTCTTGGAAAGATAGTAGGAAACCATTGCCTCATTTTGTCATCATTACAAAACGAATAGCTGTTCACGAAAGTTTGAAGTTCCTTTTTCGGCTTCTTACATTGACATTTGCACTATTCGCGGAAAAGAAATGCGACCCAATTTGTCTATTCGCGGAGCTAATCCATACATCGGTACATAAAAATGTATTAATAATTAGGATGCATTGGTTCGACTTTTCCTTTGACATAAGCCGCCTTCGCCGCGGTCGCTGTTTTTGAGAACATGAAAAATTAAATGTTTAATATAACAGCAATAACTGATATTTTATAGTCTAATATTCCAATCTTCAATAAGGATATAAATGCAACTTTGAAAACTTTTCAAGAAACAGGTAATGCCTTATAATGTGTTTGGTTTGGAAGAAGTGGGACACTACTATATTCGTGCTATAGTAGTATCTGTGGAGGTTCTGAGTCCACTGACAATCCTAGCTTACCTGATATAATCAATAAGAATACATTACATTGGAGGGGGTCGTTTGGCTTTGCAAGCCTTTCCGAACTGCGACCTAGTTGATCTTTTGTTCGTAACCCTTCTTATTCATTTCCCTGTAGATTTAGTTCCCTTACAAAATTAATAATCTCCCTGAGAGTTTTCGCTTTTACTTCGTGCGGCTCTAGCTTGTCGATACGAATATTTTCGGTAGTTTCATCGCCCTCTTTAGACATTCTGCATGTTTCCGTTTCCAATTTGCCCATTTTGCTGAGATGGTATCTCAGGTGGCAATCTCCAAAAAGGGGGTCTGTTATAGTCCTCAGCTCGTCCCTAGAGAGGTCGAGAAGCTGTTTTGTCTTCTTTGGCGAATAGTAAATGAACTTTTTCACTTACCTTTGGCCTGGAGTTTTCCTCCAGTATTCTTTTTTGCTAGATTATTCCCACTGTTCCAGTGCCTGTCGTCTGTGCGGCTTGCTTAGAACGCAGAATTCTTCAGGTCCGATGGGTGGGATTCCCGCAGCTGATCTAGCCAGTTCATCAGCGGATTCATTTCCTTGTACGCCTTCGTAGCCAGGCACCCACCACAGGAAAAGTTTTTTCCCCTCAGCAAGTTGCTTCAAGGATTGACGGCATTTCCAGAAAGAGATGCTCCGATAACTATAGGAGTTTAGAGCTTTAATCACTGCCTGACTGTCCGTTAAAATCTTTGCACCTTTGAGTCTCCTTCGTAGTCCCTTCTGACAGCACAGGTTTACAGCAAGTATTTCTTCTTGCATGATTGTGGGAGTAGAGCCCTAAGCCACTGATGACCAGAACTTGGGTCCATATATGCCTGCTCCTGTTCCATTAATCGTTTTTGATCCGCCCATGTACAAGATGGAGAAATTTTGGTCTAATTGATTTATTTTGCCCTTTACAATGGTTCGGTCTTCTATGGCCACTTCGAAGGGTGTGTGAAAATCAAACTTAAGCGATTTCTGGAGCTATGTAACCCAGAAACTCCAGATGTCCCTTCAGATCACCAGGTAATAGTTTTTTTGTGTCTTGGAGCTGTAATGCCGTCATCAATTTTTCAATTTTATATGAAGAGGAGGGGGATTAAGGATCACCTCCAGGGCAGTAGTCGGGGTGCTTCTCATAGCACCTGTTATGCTCACGCACGTTAACCGCTGCATGTTTTGCAGCTTGTTTTGCGTAGTTATTTCTGATGTTTTCGTCCACCATACGAACGGTGCATATGTAACAGTGGATCTTATAACCGCTGTGTATAACCAGTAGGTTATTTTTGGCTAGAGCCCCTAGGTCTTTCCGAAGAGTCTACGGCATGTCCATATGCAAGATGTAGCCTTGGAAAGAGATTTGTCAATGTATAAATTCCAGTTGAGTCTCTGATCTAGGGTTATCCCTAGATACTTAGCCTGTTCCGAAAATGTTGTCCATTCAGAAAGGGGGGCTTTAAGTTCAACTTTTTACGTTTTGTGAATAGCATTAGAATAGTTTTGTCTGGATGGATGCCGAGCCCCTCATCAGCACACCATTCATTTACGATGTTAAGTTTAGTTAACTTTTTGCATCCTTTCCCTGCTGCCACCGATATATCAGTGTCTCCAAAAGTGGCCGTTCTGATCCGGCCCTTGAGTATTTCTTTGGTCCATCTGATGGTGGGTGTGTCCATACCCTTGTTGTTTGCACCATTGCTAATGGATGTATAGGAGGTATTATCGATAGGAGGTATTATCGAAGGCTCTTTGAATGTCTCCAAATAGAACTAAGGCTATTTCTTTAGCCTCTAGTGCTCCTTCCACTTCTTTGATTAGATCGTGTAGGGCGTCAATTGTAGACTTGCCCGGTAGGAAGGCAAATTGTTTTTTATGAAGTTTTATCAAACTTCTCCAGATCAATAAGAATAACATTACAATGCATTAATTAACCATACTTGTGAATAAACCTATTCGCACGGATATGTTCAGTGAATGCCTAAGAGTCTCTAAACTATTCCTGTATTTAAGAATGGGAACATAGACGATATAAAGTATTCAATCGATTCAGTTTTAACTTGTTATTGTTATGTTAGAATTTTCATAAAGTGTCCCAAATTCTATTTGAGAGATGATTTTGAAGCAAATTGAGGATGGAATGATAAACATATTCTGTAGTACAGAAGGTGGAATTCGTAACAAAAGAGAAATGATTATCGAGAATGTTGCGTTAGTTTTGACAGATGAATGTCAAAACTCTCTATGATTGAATGTAATAATTCCGAAATCATTTTAATAATTGAATTTAAACATTCTCACTCTTGAGTTTGAATATATTTTCTGAAAAAATTCCAGATAAATGTACTAGTCAAGTAATTGCAATAAATAAAATCACTAATATACCGGAACAAATTGTCTCCTTTCTGAATCTAAACATTCGTAGGTCACTTTTATGATAGAAACCTTCGTACAAATCTCCGGAAGGGCCCAAGTACCTGACGACGATCTTCTGTATCTTTTCTATTACTTGTAAATATTGGTATTGCCGTTTTGAATAAAATGTTTACTTGATACGTCTGAAATTTGTAGTCAGTAACGTAGACGCATATGTGTTTTAGGGTCATCTTCAAAAATAAAATTGAATCTATTGAACACTGTTGTATCTAAACACGATAATAATGTAAGGTGAATAGTTACGTTTACCAAAAATTATTTCATATTTCATTTTTGTGCATACTCAACTTACGCTGAATTACGTTAAAATATATAATAATGACATTTCAGATAACTCTGTGAGTTTATAAAACGTTCAATTTCTTTCTACACTTTAAACTTATAAAAATCAAAATAATGCTTATCAAAATACTTATATACACTCGGAGGCAAAATTAGCAGAACACTCGAAAATTTAACCAAATTCGAAGTCCTATATTTTTCCTAATTCTCAACCGATTTAGATGATTTGTTCGGCAAGTTATAGATCAACTCTTCTGATTTGTAGAAATTATAAGAGAAAACAAAAAAAATTTGAAAAAAAAATTTATACGGGGACAAAACAAAGTGTTTTTTTGTCAAAAAATTGTAACATCCTGTGGAATTTCGTGGTCCGAGTTGAAACGTACAATATCATGGTCTGTCAAGACACATCTTCCTACAGTAACGCCCTTCTTGTTTCATGCGTTTATCTCTATTTTTGCAAAATATATTTAATTTCAAGTGGAAAATCACCATTTTGGAGAAATTCCATTGAATCAAGAAATTGTCATTAAAATTCGTCTATCAATTTGGAATTTTCTTATTATCACTCAGGCGTGTCGAAATTGTCGTTTGCGATTTTTATGTTCGAATTGCATTAGTTATTGATAACAATTTGGTTAATTTGGTGGAAATTAGGAATTCATAGGAGATAACAGTCGTTAGGTATTAAAATACACAACCGAATTCTGGGACCATTGATAAAACTTTTAATTTACACATGTGCACACCTTTTTTTATCAAATATGAAATACAACACACGTTTTTTTGTATATGACCACATTAGCACTTGTTTAAAGAAAGACAGTTTTCCATTCTTTGATTTGATACAAATTCGATCGGTTGCGGTGTTTTGTGATTCTTTTACTGTTTACGATTCGAAACGGTATTCTTCATTCAAAATGAGAGATTTACCACCAACCTCAGTAGCAAGGGCAGTTACATTGATCGAGGAAGGGCGCACCTACCGCTCAGTCGGTACCATGTTGGGTGTCTCGACGTTGGTTATCCATCGAATCTACCGACGTTACTGGGAAACTGGATTGTACGTGAGGAGGCAAGGACAAGGAAGAAATCGGGCAACCCGCGCTATACATGACCGTTTCATCGTCAATCAAACCATAAGAAATCCTCGTCTTACTGCTGTTCAGGCACGTAACCTTTTAAAAGCAGTGGATAACATTAACGTCAGTGTGAGGACAGTCAGAAGACGATTAAATGAAGTTAGTCTGAGATCATACGCGCAAGCAAGAGCACCAAGACTCGATAGAGCCCATCGGGTAGCAAGATTGGGGTTTGCTAGGGAGCATGTAGCATGGACAATCAATCACTGGAGACGAGTTTTATTTAGTGATGAGAGCCGATATTGGGTGAATTTCGTGGATGGTAGAGATAGAATATGGAGGCATCGAGGGGAACGGTGCAATCAAGCGAACTTCGCAGGAACTGAGGGTCAGTTATGATATGGGGTGGCATATGCTTGGGAGTACGAACAGAACTGGAGATTATTGGCAATGGATCACTTAATGCCCATCGGTATATAACAGAAATCTTGGAGCCCCATGTTGTGCCTTTTGCTCCTTACATAGGGGAAAATTTCCTTTTTATGCACGATAACGCTCGCCCTCATACTGCGCGCATAGTGATAGAATATCTCAATGAAGTTGGGATCACACGAATGGACTGGCCGTCGCGGTCACCGGATTTAAACCCGATCGAACACGTTTGGGACATTCTTGGAAGAAGGGTTCGACAACGGAATCCAGGCAACGTTCAAGAGCTGACATTGGCTTTGGTGGAAGAGTGGGACAACATACCTCAACAGATGATAGACAACATCATTGGGATATGCGAAATCGTATGCGCGCTGTAATAAGAGCTCGAGGGGTCATACTCGCTACTAAATTCAAAGGTTTTTTTTGTGGGTCATCATGAACATTTTTCTCAACATGTTCATTTCATTTCACGAGTGTATCGCCAGGATACACACCTGCTCTCAATTTTGGATAGGAATGATAATTATTATAGAGTGTCACACAAAAAAGTTCAAAAATAAATGTGCAAAATCAACGATTTTTTCAGTGTACTTCGAGTTCTTCCGGAGCGTGAAATTGGCCAGTGAATTTCAAAAATTTTCATTTCGTTAGATTTCCGCTTCACTAATCTTGATTTTATTTTTTGGCTTACCTCGGATGTTATGAACCTACGCAAGATTAAAAATACATTCTTGAAATTTGTGACTTTTCGCTTCAAATTGGATATCTCTTGTAAAAATAGAGATAAATGCATAAAACAAGAAGGGCGTTACTGTAGGAAGATGTGTCTTGACAGACCATGATATTGTACGTTTCAACTCGGACCACGAAATTCCACAGGGTGTTACGAATTTTTGACAAAAAAAACACTTTTAGTTTTGCCCCCGTATAAAATTATTTCAAATTTTTTTGTTTTCTCTTATAATTTCTACAAAGCAGAAGAGTTGATCTATAACTTGCCGAAAAAGTCATCTAAATCGGTTGAGAATTAGGAAAAATATCGGACTTCGAATTTGGTTAAATTTTCGATTGTTCCGCTAATTTTGCCTCCGAGTGTATATTTCAAGTGCAATATTATCATAAAATATCTACAGGTTATCTTCTAATGATGTATCTTCATTACCTTAATTCACTATGACAGGATCTATCATGGCATCCATAATATAATTGAGTTCCCACATTTTATTTTCTTCCTCAATGACATGGTCTATATAATTTTCGCATTTTTTGGGATGTAACACTTTTTATTGTACTGTTGAAATGAACTTCGACGTCTTTTATCTTAAAATTTGTGTTCTTTCTAGCCACTTCACTCTTTACCTATGCCCATATTAGTTCAATCGGATTCGATTCGCAGTAGTAAGGTGGAAGGCGGAGTATATTAACTTCCCGGTTTTGACAATTCGTCAATCTAATATTTTTGTATGATTTTTTATGTAAATATACAACTGATAATAATTCTTTTTTTTACTATATTTTCTCCAAACGAAATATTTTTATCCGTCAGCCATCTGATGCTGTCTACTTCACGCCATGAAGATGTCTGATGACTTATTTTAAAAAGTACGTTTTCCTCAAAACTGGTAGCAGATACGAAAAAAAACAGGATACAAAAATGTTTTGAAATGAAATGGACTATTCGACTGCGTGAAACCAAAAAAAGTTATTCACAAAAAAGTTATATAGGACAAAACAGAGCTTGACTCATGAAACACTTTCACTCTGTATATTTTTTCAAAAATCTTGCTCATCTGGAGATTTCAATTCCCAAAAATCACTTTTATCCATAATGTAAATTCATTTCCTCAAAAATTATAAGAGATATAACTGAATAATTCGAAAAGTTTTCAAACTTTAATACCCTGTATCATGTAAAGAAAGCATTTCCGGAACCATGTTCATGGGACATAAATGTATTGCATTGATCTTAGCAATCTAATTTTTTATTTTGGCGTGTTAAGTTTGAAATATCTAAAGAGTATTATAGCAACATAAAGTGATCCTCAATATTTGGAAGGATTGTTGATAATTATGTATTGAAAGAATCACATTTTTCAAGGCAATTTTCATTGAATTGGTAAAAAGAAGTTCAAACAAAATTCTTAATTTCGCAAATAAAGTAATATAATTTCATCACGTTCCAAACAGAATACACCATTCAAAATGATAAACATAAAGAAATTACATCAACTGCTAAATAAATATTTTGGCGTAAGCGTATTTTAATTCATCTCAAGTTTAATTGTATTGACCTTGTTGATCCAGATTTCAAAAACAGTAGTAGTTGCAAATTAGTAATGAGTGCATTTCTAATAATAATATGTGCAACAAAAGTGAATGATTCAAAGATTCGAAGTTTGTCTGGAGCGCAACAAACAATAATTAAAATGAAAATAAATGGATTATCATGTATCTACAGGTGTTCTCCAAGGTCTATGACAAAAATTTTAATTGAGGAGGTCGTTACTTCATAAAAATCGATATACATATTTTCAATGAAATAAAAGTATGGTATTTATATTTTCACTATATTAACAAAACTATGATTAGTTGCATTGTGGCTTCATCCGATAGATACAAACTGATGAACAGAGTTATTCATATATATTATTCTTATTTCCTACTTAATATTACATTAGGTACAAGAGTATGTTGGAAAACCCATCAGAGTTGCTTACTTTATGTATTGAAAGGATTGAGTAAAGAGAAGGATTTAGATCTAATTGACTATTAAGTAACCTACTTGATTTCTTTTCTTTGTTAATCTCTTAGATTTCCGTAGATTGAGTTTCTGTCTATTATTTTCATTGTGTAAAATTTGGAAATTATCATCAGTTATGGTTTTCTTCGAATAAGTGATAACTTTAATGATAACCTCAAAATTTTACACAATGAAAATAAAAGACAAAATTCAATCTATGGAAATTTTAGAAATTAACAAAAAAAGAATTCAGGTGGTTACTTAATAATCGATTAGATCTAAATCCTTCTCCTTACACATAAAGTAAGCAACTCCGATGGGTTTTCCAACATACCCTTTTACTTGTAATATTAAGTAGGAAATAAGACTAATATATAAGTAATAACTCTGTCCATTAGTTTGTATCTATCTGATGAAGTCACAGTGTGGTGAAACCGGTCATAGTTCTATTAATACAACTTCACTACTCCGGGCAGATATCTTTCCGGCGCATGCCCGGACTATCCTAAATGCCCAAATTTCTGAAGTGACTTGAATTTGTTTCATTTTCAAAATAGAAACAACCCAAAATCTGTTAGAGCCGAGTTTATTATAAAAATATCGAAAAGTTGAACAGAAAATAGTTTCTATTATAAAACAGAATCAAATTATAGAATTTCCATTCATTATAATCCTTCCTCATAGAAAATAAAGAATTTAAATATGAGTTAGTGTACATAAACAATATGCTTTTCCTTATGACGTTTGAAATATCCATCGATTTTACTCTCAACCGTTCTCGATGCTGCCATCTGAACTGATTTTTCCTTGAGCCTCTTCAGAAGCAATACGTCTTCTATAGGAAGACTATTATGTTCGGCTGATAATCAGGGAGAACGCATTGACAGTATCTGCATGTTTCACTTTTACCATATTATTTTAACCATCCTCTGAGTCAGAAGATTCCTCTACGTTTTCAATATTCTTTCCTGAAGCATCCTGTATAAGCTCTTCTTCAGTCAAATCGATAACAAACTCTTTGTCTCCCACAGCCCAGTTGGTAATGTTCTCAATGGTTAAGTCATTTTCTAGATCGATGATCCTTAATGATTCGGCGATATTTTTCCTACCATTTTTACTGATTGGACGAAGTTTCTTCTGAAGCTCTGAGAGTGAAATATTTTCATCATCTGATTCTTCTACTTCTGTAGTGTCATGACAGAAGGCTGTTCAAGTTTTTCTTATATTTTTTGAAGTATAGGCTTTCCAAGATTGGGCGAGATAGTTCACGGCATCTTTCAAATTATACTGTTTCAAAATGGAAGTTATCTCTTCACCTTCATGCGAAATGATATGATTAGGAAGGCATTTTTTATACGACACTCTAATATTTTGAATTAAATTCTGATCGGAGAACGGCAATACACTTGGGTGGCAAAAACATAACTCTGAAGTTTGAATCAGTATTAACCTCTTCCTCATGTTTGTGCGATGGTGCATTGTCTACCAACAACAGAACTTTAGAGAGCTTGTTAATCTTAGTTAAAAAATTCTTCACCTCGGGGATAAAAGATGTTTCATACCATTCATTAAATAATGATCTGGTCATCTACCCTTTGGTGGATGCTTCGTAGACAACTGGTACTGAACTTTCGTTTTTGAATGCTCGAGGATTTGCCGCTTTTCCCAAGACTAGTAAAGGTAATTGGTGAGTTCCAGCCACGTTGCAGCATGGCATGAATGTGAAGCGGTCTTTTGACACTTTTCGACCTGGTGCTGATTTCTCCCCTTGGTGAACCCAAGTTGTGTTTGCTAAACATCTCAAAAAAAAGGCTGATTCATCAGCATTATACACCTGTTCTTTGATTAATTTCATCTGTTCAACAACCGTTAGATATTCTTCTGGAATGGTTTCACAGCGGAAACATCACTGGAAAGTTTTTCACCACAAACCTTCAAGAAACGAATTCCACGTCTAAGCTTGAATTTATCTAACCATACCGAACTTGCCAGAAAACCTTTTTTCCTGTGATTTGGTCACAAAATTGTTTGACTTTTTCTCTCAATATGTCTGACGAAATTGGTACGTGTGCATTGCGTTGTTGAAGAAACCAGTTATACAATGCGATTCCAACAACAGTATTCTCAGCTTCTCTAATAATTTAATATTTGAGATTAAAAATTTAACTTGGCAACGCCGATTTCATCAATTCTGAAGGCTAACGGTTCTGTCTGAATACAGAACTCGATATAGTGAGTTTCGATTGTGAGAAAATCTCTATTCCGTATATCAGGATTTGCTCTGGATTGGATTAATTGCCCTTTTGTGATTTTCGAGCTTGAAGAATACGTCTTGCACGGATTTGGCCACTATTTTGGACTTGAAGGAAGCACGTGGTTATTCTTTACATCTTGGGGTGAGATAAAGTCATTTTAATTGATCATTCTTTTGCATCTGTTGGGTCAAAATAGATTTCGTAATACAATTGGGATAATTACAAATTTAAAGGAGATGAGGATTGCTAAGAGAACTAAGGATCGGATATAGAACTTTGGGATTGGATAAAGAGTTCATGATTGGCTGAATGATTTTGGATTGGTCTGATCTTCGAATTGGCTAGAGAATTCCGGATTCGTTTATGGATTGTTGTTGTCATCATAACATAGGAACGAACAAATAGATTGGCGCTGGAGGGATTGATCTTCAACACATGATTGGAGCCTGGAGCTGCGATTAGATTCGGAAAGCTGAGCTCTACCCTCTTTCACCTTTTGCATATGATACCCATAAGATACATTATTAAAGGAATTTTCCTATTGAAACTGATTGACTGAATTTTACTCTTTCACTTTTATATCTTGAACATTCTTTAACAGCTTTTAGTACAAATACTTCAATTAATTGTAAACTGTGCTCATTTTATGATCACTATTTGACTAGTTGATCTATTCGTAGAGCTCAAATATTTATTCTTTCTCTATATTTTATCAGATTTTTGTGGATAACCTACCAGTATTTCAATCACATCATTCTATTCGCTTCAACTGAGTGACCTGACCTATCTATGTTCACCCGTGTTGAAGAGTAATAATTTCTTTTTGAGTTAGCGGAGTTTGGTATTTCAATTTTAGCTTCACAGACATCGTGACGATTTTTCTACGTTCGAGTCGTTAATCGAACGAGGTGGCGCCGAAGAACTTTTAGCTGAGTATGTTGTCCCACGCCTTCTCCACATAGGCATATCTGAAGGCAATGAGTTAACTACTTCAAAAGCGCTCTGAAAACTATTGTTACATCGCCGGGGTTGAACCCAGTATACTAGAAGGAATTTCGTCTACCAAATCACTGTTGTTACAGAAGGCTCACGGTGCATATGAGTCGTGCAGTGCATTCAACAGCGGTCGAGATTTGGTGGAAGTTTTGCCTCGCTCTGGTCGGCCATCAACATCTTCAACAGAAGTTAACATCGAGAATCGAGATGTCTTCGAAAATTGAATCGTGTAAATGTCGTTGAAGATGCTAGAACGAGTAAAATTTTAACCCAACATTCATAAAATGCATTGTAGCTAGTGATGAGACATGGGTTTTGGAGTGTGACATGCAAACCACTCAACAAGCTTGGGAATGGCGCCTTACAATTGAACCGAAACTGCAGATACTTTCACGGTCAATCAAAAGTCAAGGTAATGTTGCCAGTTTTCTCTGATTATCGCGGTGTTCTGCAGACAAAATTCATGCCAGAAGATCAGACGGTAAATAGAGAATATTATCTCAGCGTTATGGGGCGTTTGAGAGAGCCAATTCATTGAAAAAGGCCAGACTTGTGGAAAGAAAACTCATGGGCTTTGCTTCACGATAAGGCATCTTCTCACAAAACAATCATTGTGGATGAATTTCTGATCAAAAACTCGACAAATACTATCTAACAACAATGGTATTCACCTGATATGGCTCTGGCCGACTTTTTTCTTCTTCCAAAACTCAAATTACCATTTCGAGGTACCCGTTTTGAATCGATAGAAGACATAAAAGAGAATTTGCGGCGATAACTGAGGTCAATTCGGGAAAAATGTTTTATTTCGTTATAGCCTACTTTCAAATAGATACAATAAACTTGGATGATAAATAAAATTTGAGTTTCATATATCAATTCCCGGTATATTCTTAACAGAATGTAAAGCGCATTTTATTTGGAGATGATTACTTTGAAGGCGATTAAATTAATCGGAAAAAAAAGATTTTTTGAATGAATGCTGAGCGACCTTACTTTTTGGACACAGTAGTGGTCTGCTTCGCTCATTTCAAATCGCCAAATGCACTTCTAACCCAGAAATTTCAATTTAAACGAAAAGTAGACGCAGGTTAATTTACTAATTTTGTTCTGTATTGAGGTCAGAATCGTTATGCATGATATTTATCAACACAATAATCCCAATTTAGATGATCAAATGAGAAATATAATGGGATCTTAAATTTACGTTATTCCTTTTGTTATTAGTAGTAATGAAGGTCTGGAACGAAGAGAATATTAATTTTGGTAATATCTCTTTGGACAGTTTAGTTTAATATCTTTCTAATTAACATTTTATGACAATTTGTAACGAAATTCACCTCACTGTTTGTACTTGTGTTTATTATATGTTGTAATGGTTTCATAGTGATGGTTGTTTTCGTGAATAATCGATCTTTAGAAATTTGGGATGTGTAAAGTTCAATTTTTTGTTGCCGAAAAAAGTATTTGTTTGAACAGCTTTGATTAATGAAAGAACCCATCAGAGTAGAATATTCGGAAAACTTATAAAGGATGTTACATAATAGTATGTCGAAACTTGAGTGGGTAAATCTACGTGCAATTTTAAGAAAAAAAGTTCATTTAAACATAAAACCGCGAAATCTTCGTTACGGAGGTACAGGGAAAATTGAATTTTTATTCAAATCTCCTGCAGTTTTTGAGATTTTCAGCCCAAATTTGGAATGCAAGCTTAATTTCATTGCCTCCATCAGTACACGTCCTAAATTTCAACTAGAATCTACAAGGTGTATCCTTTTCCGGAGCCATGTCTTCTTTTGCCCTTTCAAACTTTTTTGCAGTACGCCACTGATCAGCGTACAATCAATTTTCGTCATCTTCTTTCAATCTAGAAATTTTTTTTATACTTTTCGTATCTCCAACCGTTCTCGAGCAAAACATTATTAAACGGTTGTATGCATTCGCTGAATTGAAAGCACTAGTAGGCTTTGATTTTTTTTATTTATTTATTCATTTTGACAACTGCTGAAGTGTTCATTAAATGAACGATCAGTTTTAAGACTTTTGAAGTTATTGTTGTAAGAAATAATGACTTATTTCACTAACGCCGAATTGGCTGTTATCCATTACATGTACGGTCTGGCTGACGGAAACACAACAGAAGCTAGGCGATTATATCAGGTGCGTTTTCCAGATGGGGTTACACCAGACAGGCGAAGATATTCTAATATCCACAGAAGGTTGGGGGAAACTGGTACTTTTACTGCAAATAATCATTTAAAGGTGCAACTCAAACTATGAGAACTCCAGATATTGAGGAAGCAGTTTTGAATTGTATTGATTTGAATCATCCTGTGAGTACAAGTAAAATTTGGGAATCAGTTGAATATTTCACATGTTCTAGTTTGGAGGATTCTGCACGACTTTTTATTGTACTTGTTTCATATTCAACGCGTCCAAACTTTACTTCCTCGAGATTTTCCTTCAAGACTAAATTTCAGCCAATGGTTCTTAGATAAAAGGCTCATTTTGAGAACTACTTTCACAATTTTTCACAATAATCATTATTGGGCTGAGGAAAACCCCATTTGATTGAAGAATCTCATCATCAAGAACAATTCTCACTAAATGTCTGGGTCGGTATAATCGGAAATGCTTTGATTGGGCCATTCTTTTGCCTAACAGACTTAACCGTTCTGCTTATCGGCAATTTCTTTGGGTGGGGTTACCTTTATTGCTCGAGGATGTGCCACTTTTGGTGAGAAACATAATGTGGTTCATGCATGACGGAGCACCAGCAGATTTTAGTGGAGAAGCTAGGGAACTCTTGAATAATACATTCAACAACCGATGGATAGGTCGCAGTGGGCCAGAACCATGGCCTCCTAGTTCCCCTGACTTAAATAGTCTAGACTATTTCAAAGAGTGCATTATAATATGCGAGAAAGGACAGAGGCCTGTATTCTTTCAGGTGGAGGACACTTCCAGCAATTTATTTAGTTTTTAATTGTTCTTGTTTCTAGTTTGATATTGAATAAGTGTAGGTTGAGTCTCAGAAGACGAGCTATCAAAATAAAAGCAAATTTTGGATATACCTATCGAATATTTTCATTATTTTTCTTATTACAACATACATTTATTAACATACAATTCAAATAATTCAAATTCAATAATTTTTTATTCGTAAACCGTTGGAGAAACGTAAAAATTACAAGTGTCAAAAGAGTTTCTAAATTGGACGAAGATGACGAAAATTGATTGTACGCTGGTCAGTAGCGTACTGCAAAAAAGGTTGAAAGGGCAAAAGGAGACATGGCATCGGAAAAGAAAACACGTTGTGAATTTCAGTTAAAATCTAGGACGTGTAATGATGGTGGCTGTGAAAAATAGCTTGCTATCTCAAAAAGTGCAGGAGCTTTGAAGAAAAAAACAATTTTTTCCGGAAATTTTAACACCCTGTAGCTCCGTAACGCTTTTGCGGACCTATGGTTATACAATTTTTTTTTCTTGAAATTGCACGTAGATTTACCCCCTCAGAATGTAACATACTGTTATGTAACACCCTGTTTGTTGTTTTGATTTGTCACCTATTATGAAAAAAGTATCTCATGATATTTGAACAAGGTCTGGCAACTTTCAATGAATATAGTAATTTTTCAAGAATGAGAATGCTCACTGGAATATGTGATGGAATATATAGTTAATCAAATGAAAAAAATCTTAATTGTCTTTTCACCTAATTGAGGAAATAGCGGGACAACTTGATGTCCCTAAAAAATTAATGATGGACGATGTATCTACTATTTATTAGTTAATGCAAAATTAATTTTATCGAAAAATATATGAATAACTCGGCTATCTGCTAATCATTTTCTATATAGTGATATTGCTCCAGTCTATCAAATAAAATCATCACCAACAAGGAGTACAACAGAAGTGTTATTATGTAATCAGATGTAACACCACGGAGGTTTTAATTCCCTCTTTGTTGTAGTCTGTTTCAAGGTCCTCAAAATAGCCTGAGCCATAATTTTATGTTTGAAAACATAGAGAAATCCATAGGAGTCAGCTCAGGAGAATATAATGAGTAATGCAGTAGTACATATCGTAACACTAGCAGCTTATTGATGCAATAGCGGAAGAATATGAAAGGACATTCATGGTGAAACGCAATCTCAATATTTGTTGAGAATAAGAAACAATATTCTACAGAAATTAAAGCACTATAAATACTGTTGTTCATACTTTTCGCCATTCTTTATGTATATATATTTTGCTGTGTTAAATTTCTCCCAGCATTCCCTGACAGTACATTCCATATTATATAATATGATTTTTACGTTTCGTCTAATGTAAAAGAGCTTAACAGCCTAGATTATTCCTTGACTTATAGATTGAAGCAAAGACGTTGTGTTGGGGAGTAAAAATGTCACAATTACGTTTGGATGCTTTGTTTTAAGTCCGCGCGGTTGACCTGGTGCATTTTTCAGAACTGGAACAGCTTTGAAGTCTATTTTTCTTAATTCAAATAAGATACAACTTCAGAATCAAAACGATTTCGAAACCAGTTACAAAAAATAGCATTTGCAACCCATGTTTCACATCAGCAAGCCATAGCACTGGCAGGTTGTTTTGTTTTCATCAGTGCATCAGTAGCTTAATAAAACAATCTTCAGATGCATTAGAACATATATATTCTTTTGAAAAGAGAGGATTTACAAAAATTCGAATAAGTGTATTTACAATAAATGGTTATATCTATAATTTTGTGTGTGTCAGAAAAACACAATCGTAAAAAACAAGCGAATAAATAGAATACCAGCAGAAAAAACAGACCATTCCCGTTCCTTAATCAGGCATCTAAATTCGCATCATGTCTCCTACGATTGCCCCTAAAGTGTGAGCACAGGAAATGTAACAGGGGAACCATACTATCTTGCGAATGATTCAGTAAACGAGTGAAAAAACCTGTGGAAAAAACTCGTTTCCCTGCCGCTATTGCACTAGGAATCGCTTGTCTGTTTATATTGTTAGAATCGTGTGTACAAAAAGATTACCAAGAATTTTTCTGATAAGCAGCTTCATTCTCTCATTGGCATCTTGCACTCCATGATTTCCAAGACTTCTTCACGAAGACAAGGGTGAAAAGGAAGGGGGATTGGGACTAGAAAAATCTGTAACAATGAAAGAAGAAAACCAGCAGAAAAATATTTCATCAAAACATACTCATATATGTCTAAACTCACTTGAATCAAAAACTTAACTAATGCTCCTCTGTTTTTAACAGAGAACATCTCATACACCTTTTGGGAATGAATCCCTACATGGGTGTAGCCTTGCCTTATCAACATACACCATGGGAAAAAACACTAAGGGAGAGAAAAAACTAATCTCCTAAATAGACTTAAAGTTCTTTACCCAGTTGATGAAATTATCTGAAACTGAATGAATTTCTTGAAAACCACCCGTAAAATGGTAAATAGAACAATCGAGAACTAAATGTCTTATTGTTTGTTCAGCTGTGCCACATTCACATGCCGGACCTTCTACAGTATTCTATTTGAACAACATACTATTATTACGACCAAGACCTGTCCTGACACGATTTAATGTTCACCAATTTTTCCTACTTATATCGAAACCTGCAACCCTTTTGGAAGGATCCTCTATGAGAACTTTATTAAAACCATCAACTTCCTGCCATTCAGTTTTCCAAATATCAACAGCCTTCACCCGTGTACGCAAAAAGTCAATCGACCAAATAGGTTTCCTAGATTTCAATCTAGGTTAGGTGAATTTTGAAGATCGTGTATTATCGGATAAACTTCTGGAAATGAGTGATACTTATCCAAAGAAGATTTAAGAGCTAATTTCCTGCGATTATGAGATGGAACTATATCACAAATAACCGGAAGCCATGGAGTAGCTGTTGAACTGATACATCGACTTATAACTCTCATAGAACAGTTCAACTGAGACTCAATCTAATTGACATGAGCACTATTCAACCACACCTGACAGCAATATTCTGCTGTTGAATATACTAAAGCTAAAGCAGCAGTTCGCAAAGTAGAGACTCCGGGTCCCAATTAGATCCAGCTACTTTATGTAGTTTCTTCTTTTCAACTTCTGACATAATATATCAATATGGAATTTGAAAGTCCAAGAACGATCTAGCTTTACACCAAGATATGTTGGAGTTAAATTATGAGTTGATAGTGATTGATTGAAGAATACTCTTAGTTGCCTATAATTCTCATGATTATTCAGATGAAAACAAGAAACCTCAGTTTTTGAAGGATTTGGACATAAACGCCATTTTTTGAAGAATATGTTCCGAATTTTTGAATCGGAAGTCAGTGTTTGCTCAATTGTTCCGAAGTCATAGTGTCAGAAAACCAATATATCAGCATAAATAAACTTTGTAGAGGAAGTTGCAGGGATGTCAGACATAAATTAATTGAAGAGAAGAGGTGCGAGAACAGATCTCTGAGGTAGGCCATCATTTAGAGTGTGAAATCTACTGCCTTTCTCACCAATAAAACTCGAAATCTTCTATTAGATAACATATTTTCAATCAACTTTACAATTTTTTCACATTGAACTACTTCAAAAAGTTTATAAACTAAACCATCCTTTCAAACTGTGTCATATGCCGAAGAGAGATCTACAAATACAGCGCCTATTTTATGTTTTCCCTGCAGTTATTCAAGTGACTTCAGAACCTTTCCTTCTGATATGCACAACTGAAATCTACTAAATAAGGAAAGAAGTATAAAGACCGTGAATATTTTTCTGACATGGTCAATTACTCCATTATCTTTGATCTTTGCTCCACATCCAGATTATTTACTTATTCGAATGCCCGACCAGAAGAAATGGACAACAGAATTATGATGTTTTAAAATTTCTTGTACGTTCTTGTGAAAATCCTTCAACTAATTAGCGTACTGCAAAATTGGGTATATCATTTATATCACATAATGGATATAGTGAGCTGGTACCTGTTCGTATTTCTTCTGGACAACCTGCTTCGGTGAAGTTGATGAACTTGATCAGAATATTTTTTTCCGAATTCACCTTGATATTCAGTTTAATTTACATTTTAGCAAGATGGAATTTTTGGTTGTTTCGAACATAGTTTATTGTACGAATGGAACTGTGCTAATAAAATAAAGAAATAAAATGTGCGGCCTGTATACAATCAGGATGATCAACATGGGCGTAGCTGTAGGTTTTACATGGAGGGGTCCAAGAGTCCAAGAATTTACAAAGATTCGAAGATAAACTAGTTTTTGCCAATGATTTAAGCTGAAAAATGCAATCTCAGTCAACTGAAAAATTACTTTGCAACATTGAAATGCATATAAGTTAAGCTGCGGCAAACCACAGATATATATATATATATATATATATATATATATATATATATATATATATATATATATATATATATAGGTTTTACCCCGACGAGTTGCCCATATATCTGATCATGCAATCAAACTGATTTCATGAAAAATATAAATCCACCACCCGGTAATTAATACCATTGCCAGGCGATGATTATAATCATAAACATATAACGTTAAATGTTATGAGAATATATCAATCTACCAGAATATATACATACTATAGCATCATCAGACAATGATATCAATGTACCAACGAGTAGTGTCAGAGGCTTTCTCCCCAGAAAAATCCAGTGTACGGACCTTAGTCAAGTAACACTGAATGTTACTCATTAATAGTTTCCTTTGTGTGAAGTGGTGAACGATCGAATAGAATACTGCTCTGAATATAAATATGACAAAATTGTCAGTTAATTATATTACATTTATATAAACAAATAAATAAAATATGAAATGAGATTCTGAGCAGTATAAACTAAAGAGAAAACCTATGACTCTACCTCATTATTATTTTCGGAAAGAAACCTACGAAGAATATTACAAGATTTGATGACTGTTATCTTTTGTAACAAATTTTTCTTCAGACCCAAAATCTCAATACTTTTGTGAAGATTTCTAGGAATAACGCCTGTTGTAGAAATAATAATCGGTAGAATGAATATTTTCTTCATTTTCCACATTTTTTAATCTCGTCGCCAAGCATCATATATTTAGAAATTTTTTCATTGTATTTATTTTGTATATTATGTGTGTCGGGTATAGCAATATCAATTATATATGTTATTTGATTCTGTTTATCATTAAGAACGATATCTGGTCTATTGTGTTTTACAGCTCTGTTGCACAGAATTGGTTTATCAAAATAAAGTTTATATTTGTCATTTTCACAAATAATCTCAGGTTCATATTTTTGAAATTTTTTCTTTTGGGAATTAGGTCATGTTTAATTCCTAGATTGAAGTGAATAATATTAGCGACGGCATTATGTCTTTCTAAATAATCTGTTGAAGCAAGGACTGAGCAAGATGATAATATATGAAAAACTGTTTCTGAAGAACAGAAACATCTACGGCAAGAATCATCTATATTTTGTTTGATGATATGTTTTCTATAATTCCTTGTGAAAACAACCTGATCCTGGATCGCAATTGCCAAGCCTTCTGTTTCAGCAAACAATTCTCCAGATACTAACCATTTATTCGATGCAATTTCATCAATATAATCATTTTCAATTCTTTAGGTGCTTTCCGTGTAATTCCTTCTGCATCCAACTTTCTCTTTTAGAATTATCATCAAATATATCAAAATCTACCTTTTGCATTGTCAAGTTCAGAGGTGTAAGATTATAATCTGAAGCAACAACAATATCATGTAATTTAGACGTTCTCTGTTTATCATGAAAATGGGAACGTAGATGAAAAATCTGTTTACTATGAAGATTATTCAAATCAATATATATATATATATATATATATATATATATATATATATATATATATATATATATATATATATATATGTTGAAGCGTGGCACTGCATGTCCTCAGCATACTCTTCATGAGATGGTACGTAACCACTGAGTACTAATTGCAAGCATGATAACATATGATCGTCAGTCGATTGCGATATTTTGACTTCATTATATTCATTTCCGAAAATGTAGACTCGCAAAAGTAAGTTGACCCAAATATTGCCGTCAGTTGAAGGGCGATTTGATTTGCCTTAGATTTGGATATTTATCTCCAGATATAAAACACCAGAAATTTTGTATTAGAAGCTGTAGTTTTGAGTATAATCTGCACCAACTCATTTTCAACAGAACATGAGTTCCAATTGAACTCAATGAAAAAGAATAACTCATAAATGATGATATATTCGCTAATTTACTTCAATCATAAAAAAAGCGAATTGTCCCAAAATATTTGATAAGCCATAATTCAACTGAGGAATCCTTGCTTTCAAATTCGAAGAATATTTCAGATCCTTTCCTTTCAGTTGATCTATCATAAGTTTCAATATCCTTTTGAATGCGTTAACTGAGCTAATCATCTCAATAAGAGTTTTTCCTTTACCTTGAAGCTCCAAGTTAATGATGCATTGTGATGTCAGCCAAAAATGCCAAATCAGTCAGCCCTTTTTCGTTTTTCAAGATCTGAGTATCATCATCTCTTTCGTTTAGAAAAGCTGTTATTAATAATATTCTGGAAACCTTTCTAGGAATTTTCCGCCTGAACAACTAAATTAGTATATTCAGTTGACTTCCTATCTTCCAACTGCAACTCAAAGAGCCGCCGTTGCAAGCTACGTGCACGGATAGAATTCACAATTTTTGTTGCAATGCCCATAATTTCTTCCGTGTTTAAAACTTTTGTTTGTTTGTTTGTTTGTTTTTCCTTTAACGTGCTCTATTTCTGCCTTTCGGCTAATGACACGCCGGGGAATTCTGTCACCTCACTAACCCGGGAATTTTGCTGAACCCCTCTCGTGTCGAGGGAAGGGATCTTTAATGTCCAACACATCTCTGTTAGACAGGACCGACAGCTTTACATCTCCTCCGAAAGATGGACACTCAAGCGATTCCCAGACTCCGAAAAATCGCACCGACTTTGTGGGGATTGAACCCAGGTAAGTCTGCGTAGAAGACGGGCATCATATCCCATACGCCACCGAGCCGGCCTTTAAAACTTTTGAATACAAAATTTGTTGGTGAATAATGCAGTGAAATGAAACTAATGAAGGGAAATCTTCATTAACTCGACACAATTCCACAAAATCGTTTTAGTTCTTGGTCATTTCTGGTGCTCTATCGGTTGTAATGCACACTAATTTATATATTGAAGGCTTGTAGTTTTTTACAAAATTGAAAAAAACGTCATATATATCTTCGCCACTTCATCTTTAGAGGAATGATTGTCAAAAATTGTTCATTAGCCGACATGTCATTGAATACCATCCAAATAAAAATACACAGCTGGGCAGTGTCTGTCTTATTGGTGGATTCGTCGAACTGTGAAAAAAAGTATGTACATTTCATGATATCATGCTTTAGTTTATTTGCCATGTCCTAAGACTTCAATACGTCTTGTCACAGTCGGACGAGATAACTGAAGTTCTCTAATAGTAGACATGATTTCTGTTTTATTACCAAAATCTCCAAATAGAGTCTCACCCGCTTCAATTAATGCTTCATTCACAACTAATACATCTTGAAATAGTTTCTTGTGTTTCGCCAATACACGAGATATTTTAAATGACGCGGTTGCAGCAGCTTTTGATTGTTTGGCTGGTCTTGTGAACATGGTTTGTTCTATTTTTCAAACAAGATATCAAATCACCTACTTTTCGTTTCCTTAATTCACTCTGCGTCGAAAAATCCTTTTCATAGATTATATGAACCATTTTCTAATGTATCTGTAAATTACCACGCTTAGGTATTGCAACTGACGCACGACAAATAAAACAAATTCACTCATCCTTTTAGATTTCTTCGCTGCGCTCATTTTGTACTATTTAATAATAAACTTTGTATCAACGTATTATTGCCTTCAAGTTATAATTCAGAATGACTCCAATTCCTGCAGGCGCAAGATTTAGATCGGCGTGAATGAAGTCACGAATGTTCCCGTCAAACGCGCCCGAAATTTCTAGAAAAGCGGCAAGAATAAAAAACAAGGCTTTTCTTTGACAAGTACCGTGCGTTCCTTTGATAAAGCCGCCTTTTGCCGCTAGCAGAGTGGTATTTTATTACGCAATAAATGTTTGTAGTTTAGTTACCTGCATATTACAAATTTTCCGACCGACCGTTTGAGCACTCCTGCTATAAGGGTTCCAATTTTGTTTGTTTTGAATCTAACCTCACAACATTCAGCAATATGTTAAGTTATATTAATGTTTAAAATCTTACTACTGAATAAAAAAATTCTTTTCTTACGGAATGTAAGTTTAAGATATCTTACATAAACACACAAAGAATGTGGTGCTTCACATACAGCAATTCATGATTTGTATATGATAACGTTTCAATATTAAAAACCTCTTTCTGATAAGATAAATGAAAATACTGAATATTAGATAAACATTAAATACAGTCATATTACTTTGATACAAAAATTGCAGATTATAGTGAAGATTGTTCTCAATAATGTCTTTGAATATCAATTTCATCAAAAGAACATTTATAAAATATTTTTAAATGAGCAGATGGACAATATAGAGATCATATCAGGGATCTTGTCTACCCTAAAGATTTGAAATTCCAAGAATACAAAGTCAATTTAATCAGCTGAATTTAAATGGCTTTCATTTGACAGAATTATAAGTTTGCTGATTAATAAATCATGTAGTATTCATTCGCTCTAGACAAAAATACTATGTATCTAAACGCGTCGAGCATTTAATAATATATTTTGGTAGAAATCATCGTTTACTTGTATTTGTAATAAATCATAAGTGAATACGGTCTGATTATGGATAATCCGTTAAGTCTTTCAAGGCTTGAGTAACTGCATATACAGGGTGGAGAGTAATGGAAGGGCGTTTTCGGAACGAGTAGTACTCGTAACGGTGAGTACATTGGTCTTAACGCTTCAGTTCCAAATCGTGACACAATCATCCGAGGGGTACAGAATTTCAGAACGACTGCATCAGCAATGAATCCAAAATTTCAAGGTCGTCCTTGAAGTGTGAGGACACCAGCTTTCGTCGAAAGATTGAGACAAGCTTCAATTCAAAGCGCAGGGCACTCCATCCGAAAGCTGCAGCACTCTAAATGAGTAGTCGAACTGTTTGCAGAATTTCACACCAAGACCTCGGCTTTCACCCCTATAAGCTAATGGTTGTGCAATACTAGAATGAAAGAGATTTTAGACAACGCTAGCAGTTTTCCGAGATAATGCAAATGATTATAGCTGATGAAAATGAACCAGTGATAATGATGAAAGATGAGGCTCATTTGCATCTGTGCGAATCGGTTAATAAACATAACAGCCGATATTGAGCAGCAGAAAGCTCCCACGAACTGCATTAATACCCACTTCACAATGGGAAAGTCACCGTTTGGTTCGCTATGAGCCGTCTTGGGGTGATTGGAACGTATTTTGTCGAGGTTGAGATAGGGCATTCGTAAGTGTAAACTCTGAGCGATTTACTTTCATGCTGGAGAACTTTTTTATCCTAGAATTGCGAAGACGAAGAATGAACAGAAGAAATGTTTGGTTGCAACAGGATGGTTCCACGGTACATATAGCTGAAATTGTGGGTCGCATTTTTCCTGATCATGTAATCTCTCATTATGGTGATATGCCGTGGCCCTCTGATTTCCTGGATCTCACTGCTTGTGATTATTTTTGTGAGGAAACCTAAAGGCTAAGGTCTACATCGATTAACCTCGAAATCTGTCAGAGTTGAAAGAAGCCATCACAAGAGAAGTTAGTGCAATCGACACCGATTTGTTAGAGTGGGTGAAGAACATTGAAAATCGACTACAACAATGCATTGCGGAACACGGACGTCATCTGTCTGATGTAATTTTCAGAACATGATTCTTTTCACTTTTTCTACACTAAATGGTAACGTTTAAGCTTTCATTTACGAATTAAAAATGTTTCATGTTGAAAAATAGCTGAGTTATTCTTATTTCAACAACGCCCTTCCATTACGCACCACCCTGTACTGTGACGATATTTTAGTGTGTATCATAGGGTCACATAGACAATTGAAAATTTCAGAAAAATTTATCAATTCAATGAATTAATAATGAAAGAGATAGTTTTCAATAACTGCTGCAAATTAGTATGTTGGTGGAAACAACTAAAGCCTATCTGAATCAAACTTATCATATAAAATCTAGAGAGAGTGAGTTTCAACATCAACCTTTCCTGAATGAAAATGATATCAGTGAATCTATTCGAAGTTATGATTTGATAGAATACATCAAAAACAAGAAACTAGATCCCATGAAAAAAACAAATATTACAAGTGCAGCGATTAAAATAAATTTCACATTGGTAGGACCCATAGAATTTCATATTAGAAGAACCAAACACAAACAGAGTTTCTAGTTCACTAGTCGGATTCATCTCTCAGAATATAGACATTCTGCTTCCCATGAAATAGTTGCTGGAAAAAAGATTTCTGGTTTTCAATTTTTGGAGAAAATTCAAGTCTTTTGGATCTAGTCGAGCGGCAACGCGTTTGATCCCCAAAAAATCGTTTAAAATGGTATGAATGGATTCGTGAAACACTGAAAGTTCATTGCATATCTCCCTGAAGCTCGTATCACGATTAGCATATCCTTCGGTTTATCGATGTTAACTTCAGTTGAAGATGTACCACTCATATGCAGTGTTTTTGATAAAGTCGATTTACCGTACAGCCTTCTGTAACATTTTCAATACAAAATTTGAAACAAATTCTTTGTTAAATATATTCATCTATTGTGAAAATCACATTCACACTTGTGAGAACTGAAAAAATCGAGCACTGTAAACAAACTAAATGATAGATCGCATTCAAACTCTGCGTCAGTATAGAAAACAGTTGTACCAACTTAGAAACAATAAAAATTTCGAAAATCGTTTTAATCAGATTTTTGAATAATCATTTATTGGTACTTGACAAAATGTATAGAGAATTCAACATTACTAGCCAAGAATAGTTGCATATAAAATTACAAAAATATTGGAATGAAATGGTGGATGATATTCGATAACAATCTGAAGAAATTGCTCAGATACTTTATTCAGTAAATTTCAGAGGCTTCAAAATCAATTCTTGAAAGTGTTGTTCAATTTAAATTAGAGAACTCCCTCATATGAACTATATAATAGATTGAAACTTCTAGATTTAAAGTCCCTGCTGCAATTTGAGCAGTGTAAACAAATTCATAAAGTAACAAAATCAAATCATAAACTGAATACGTCTCTATTGAAAAATTCTCAAAAACATGGTAATGATACCAAATCCGGCAAAAATCTTCACTTACACTTATGTCTAGTGAGGACCTAGGTTGGTCTGAACAATCCTATAAAGAAGTGCTCGCAAGCTTATAATAGTTTACCAGTAAAGATCAAAGACAGTCAAAATCTCAAATAATTCATAAAAAAACTGAAGGAATTTTTGATGAACCACAGGCAACTCAATGCAGAATCCAACTCCTGAAACAGCATTGCTGAAATGGAGTATTTGTCCGAGAAGGATTGTACGACTAGCTTAATAGTTAGTGATTTATTCGCTATTGAGTTACATTAGTTAAGGTTAAATATTCGTAGTTTGTATTTTTTCTATTTTGATTAATATCTAACTAAATAATAATTTTTGAGAAAATTTCAACTCTGTTCAAAAGCAAAACTGTATATATATATATATATATATATATATATATATATATATATATATATATATATATATATATATATATATATATATATATATATATATATATATATATATATAAAGAGAGGATTCATAAAAATTTGAATAATTGTATATAATAAATGCTTATATCTATGATTTTGGTGTGTGTCAGAAAAAACACAAGTGTGAGCTCAGAAAATGTAACAGGGGAACCATACTATCTTATATATGATTCAATAAACGAGTGAAAAAACCCGAGGAAAAAACTCGTTTCCCTGTCGCTATTGCACTAGCAATATCTTGTCTGTTTATGTTGTGTTAGTGTCGTGTGTACATAAAGAGTACCAAAGATTTTTCTGCTTAGCCGCAAAATAGAAATAGAACACGTCGAAGACTATCATTTGAAAGTATGGAAATTTTTCTATTATTCTGATAATTTATCGATTAAGCTACTTTCAATATTTTATGATTCTACCATTACATACCCATTATATGCAATCAGTAAATTGATGACTTATAATCATATGCAACCATAATTTCCAACAAAACAATTATCTCACTGATTTGAATTGTTTTCGAAAAATTAGATTGTCTATTTATATCATTCACTTCACTTCACTCAAGAAATATGATAATTTCTATAGATACAAAGAACTAGAATTTCAACGAAGGCATAATTTTGCAGCTTATATAATATTTGTTTAAAATTTAATTCAAGTAAGTTAACTTGCAGAGCACTGGAAATCGTTCCCAATAAAGTCGAAATGCTTGCGTACCTTTTCTCTAAGATTGAAAATAAAGTTCCCTGGATTCATTAGATTTCTTTTCCATACTTATTCATTTTCCGTGAAAAAGACTCGAAAAGAAACAATAGCAAGAATGAGCGAATAGATACATCATCTGTCATAATTTCTCGTTAATACAGTATAAGCTCTTTATTAGAAATAGAAATAGAAATACTTTAATTATTACAATTAATGTATTCGGGGACTTTGAAAACTTTACATCTATAATCCGGGCACGTCGACGCCGGCTGATTTACAAACAATAAAAATTTTCCTATCTGTACATGTATGTATGTACTTGTATTATCTAAGAGTGGCGAGTATATTGAATTCTATAGTTGCATTCTGCATTTCAATCTCAAACAGTTTTATGAACAAACCACAAAAAAAAAGGTTTTCTGGCAAGTTCGGGATGGTTGAATAAATTCAAGCTTAGATATGGTATTCGCTTCTTGAAGGTTTGTGGTGAAAAACTTTCTAGTGATGTTTCCGTAGTGATATCATTTAAGGAAAAATTTCTATCAGTTGTTAAACAGATGGAATTAAGCAAAGAACAGGTGTATAATGCTGATGAATCGCCCATTTTTTGGAGATGTTTACCAGACACAACTTGATTTCATCAAGGAGAAAAATCAGCACCAAGTTGAAAAGTGTCAAAAGACTGCTTAAAATTCATACCATGCTGCAACGCGGCTGTACTTTAAAAATATTAGAAAAAGTTGGACAACATTGTGGCATGACATTACAGAAGTAGAAGAATCAGATGATGAAAATATTCCACTCTCAGAGCTTTAGAAGAAACTTTATCCAATCAGTGAAAATGATTTGAAAAATATTGCCGAATCATTAAGGGTCATCGATCTAGAAAATGACTTGACCATTGCGAACATTACCAAATGGGCTGTGCGAGGCAAAGAGTTTGTTATCGATTTGACTGAAGGAGAGCTTATACAGGATGCTTCAGGAAGGAATATTGAAATTGTAGAGGAATCTTCTGACTCAGAGGATGGTTTAAATGCAGATACCGTCGATGCGTTCTCCCTGATTATCAGTTGGGCCAAACAGAATAATCTGTCCTGTATTCTGTATTTCTCCTGAAAAGACTTATGGAAAAATTAGTTCAGATGGCACTATCAAGAAAGGTTTAGAGTATATATATATATATATATATATATATATATATATATATATATATATATATATATATATATATATATATATATATATATATATATATATATATATATATATATATATATATATATATATATATATATATATATATATATATATATATATATATATATATATAGGTATTTCTATTAACCTAAGAAATGTTGAGGAAAAAAGTTAAATTTACTTCTAAAATATTATTAAAAATTGAATTTTTAATAAAGAATTATTTAAATTGAATCCTGTGAATAAGGAAATCAATGAACTAAACCTGCTATAAGAGCAAATACAGATCCTATTGATAAAACATAATGAAAATGAGCAACAACATAATAAGAGTCATGTAAAATAATATCAATAGATGAATTAGCTAAAATTACTCCTGTTCATCCTCCAATAGTAAAAAGAAATATAAATCCTAAAACCCATAAAATAGAAGGTTTAAATAAAAATTGAGTTCCATGAAGAGTTGCTATTCAAGAAAAAATTGTGATACCAGTAGGAACAGCAATAATTATTGTTGCTGAAGTAAAATAAGCTCGTAAATCTACATCTATTCCTAATCCTGCCTAATAATAAGAGAAATTATCCCAAATCCTTGAAGAATTGAAATATATACTTCAGGATGACCAAAGAATCGAAATAAATGTTGGTATAAAATAGGGTCTCCCCCTCCTACTGGGTCAAAAAAAGAGGTATTAATATTTCGAACAGTTAAAAGTATTGTGATTGCTCCTGCTAAAACAATCGAAGAAAGAAGTGAAAGAATAGCAGTGAATAAAACTGATCATACAAATAAAGGTATTTTGTCAAGTGTTATTAAATATGGACGTATATTTAACATTCTAGTAATAAAATTAATTGCTCCTAAAATAGAAGAAATTCCTGCTAAGTGAAAACTAAAAATAGCTAAGTCTACAGAAGGTCCTCTATGAGCCAAATTAGAAGATAAAGGTTCAACCAGTTCCTGCACCTCTTTCTACAATTAATCTTATAATTAATAAAGTTAAAGCAGGAGGAAGTAGTCAAAATCTTATATTCTTAAGTCGAGGGAAAGCTATATCAGGAGCTCCAATCATTAAAGGAACTATGAGAAAACCTGAGGAAAAAACTCTTTTCTCTGTCGCTATTGCACTATCAATAGCTTGTCTGTTTATGTTGTGTTAGTGTCGTGTACATAAAGACTACCAAAGATTTTTCTGCTTAGCAGCTTCATTCTCTCTTGCATTCCATGTTTTCCAAACGAAGACAAGGGTGAAAGGAAGAGGGTTTGGGACAAGAATCTGTAGTAATAATGGAAAAAGAAAACCATCAGAAAAATATTTCAACAATCATACCTCTTATCTGTCTAAACAAAACTGAGAAAAGATTTTACATAGCAAGCAAGGTCATCAAAAAGAAAAGAAATAATCAAAAAGTACTTAACCTGCGATATTTCCTATTTCGCGGAGATGTTCTTCCGTCGCAGAGTAAGTCTCCTGAAACATAGTCACTTCCTTGTTCTTGCTTGCCAATTTTGAAGTATAATCGCAGAAAAACTCTTCAATATTCAAACTCAACAAAACAATTCCCTCAAATAGACAAATGTCATAAGGAATAGCTTGTTGTTTATGTACACTAGCTTATATTTAAATTCTATATTTTCTATGAGAAAAGATTATAATGAATGGAAATTCTATAATTTGATTCTGTTTTATGATAGAAACTATTCTTGTTCAACTTTTCGATATTTTATAATAAACTCGGCTTTAACAGATTTTGGGTTGTTTCAAACACATATACTGTGTGCATGGATCTTTGACTACTTGTGAAGAATGAAGTTTTTTGTTGTAAAAAAACTTTATAGTATGATAAGAAATGTTGAGTTATCACCACATGTTTGGGATATTGTACTCAGTCGTCAATTAGATTTGAAACTGTGATTTTCACAATTTAAAAAAGCCTATAATCGTAATTGAAAATCCTTACGTTGGATTGTCCGATGTGCAGAGGGGTCGAATAATTGCTCTCGTTGAAGAAGGGGTGACACAGAGGGATATAGCGGCCACAATGGTGGTATCTCAGGGGTTGATTTCAAAAACATACGCCCTATAAGTGGAGCTACAATATTTGCAAAATAGGCCCACAAGAAGTCGTAGAAAGATCACTTCTGAAGAACAAGACCGCTTTTCGTGCCAAATTGCAAGAAGAGAGCCTAGTGCGCCACACCCCATTCTCCAAAGGCAAATTCTGGAAGCGACAGGCATCAGTGTATCAGTCGAAATGATTAGTTAAAACTTCGTTCAAGGGGTTTATACAGCATAAGGCCCTTAAGAGTTTCACAGCTAACCAGACAACAAAAAATTAACACACTCAATTGATGTATCGATCACCAAAATTGGAATATTGAGAATTTGCGAAATGTTCTTTTTTCGGATGAGACCAGAATTGGTGTTCGATCAGTTGACCGCCGGATTCGGGTTTTAAGGGCTTGTGGAAGACAAGCTAGACTCCGAGCAGCAAGACAAATTCCGAAATACCAAGGGGACAGTGTGATGTTTTGGGGTGGCATTATGCTGGAAGGCAAAACAGATTTGATTTCGTTTCCTGCGAAGTAACGGGTAGAAATTATGTGGAATAAATGCTGAAGCCCATCGTGAGACTCTGGCGAGGTGCTTCTCCAGCAAACTCGCGCGACATTAACTTGAAACAGAGGGAATCGCTATTTTTGACTGGCCAGCTTTCTATCCAGACCTGAACCCTATTGAACATTTATGGGATAATCTCAAAAGGATAATTAGATGACGCCAGGATAATCCAAGAGAGTGGCAGAATATCACCCCAGAGGAGGTCGAAAATCTAATCCAAAGCATGCCTAGACAGTTTTAGGCTTGCATCTGGGCAAGAGAATATGATACAAGCGCCACTGAGATTGAGAAAAAAACACCTACTCAGTGCCAAAAACAATTTTCAATTTTTTTACTACATGCGGAAACAGTCTCTTATTTTCTTTTATTTGTTTCTTTCTTAAGATAAACCTTAATTTATTTCTTTTTTCAATTTGAATATTTCAAAAAGGATAAATTCTAACAATCCTTCGAAATTTCCAAAATCTCTGAGGTAATATTCAAAATTTTGGGTGATTCCAAATAAATTTGGTTGTGCGTATATGAAATAATCATCAAAGATATCCTGGTTTATTGTATTTAATACCGACAATCGAAATACACTCGGAGGCAAAATTAGCGGAACACTCGAAAATTTAACCAAATTCGAAGTTCGATATTTTTCCTAATTCTCAACCGATTTAGATGATTTGTTCGGCAAGTTATAGATCAACTCTTCTGCTTTGTAGAAATTATAAGCGAAAACGAAAACAATTTGAAAAAAATTTTATACGGGGGCAAAACTAAAAGTGTTTTTTTGTCAAAAATTCGTAACACCCTGTGGAATTTCGTGGTCCGAGTTGAAACTTCAATATCATGGTCTGTCAAGACATATCTTCCTACAGTAACGCCCTTCTTGTTTTATGCGTTTATCTCTATTTTTGAGAATTAGGAAAAATATCGGACTTCGAATTTGGTTAAATTTTCGAGTGTTCCGCTAATTTTGCCTCCGAGTGTAGTTGATTGGATTCAGCATGAAAAACCAATTTAGAAAAGAATTCATGAAAAACTTTGAGTTTGTTCATATTCTCGTTTAACAACGGCAATCTATATTTATCAAGAATCTTCTTTCTTTCTTTCTTCTTCCTTTAAATGCCCTCGGTTACTGTGACCATTTAGGCAACCTTTCAATACTATTTAATTGGGCGAATCGATCGATGAATCTTTGATTATCTAATACCCAGTTTAGTTTTTCACAATAATTCAAACACACTTTTACAAAATGTTGTCTTTCATAAACTCTTTTCAACTAACGTGGACATCCTCGACATTACAAACACGTCTTACCAGCACAAAGGACAAAGCGGAAATCCAATGAAGAATCTTATTATATTTAATTCATAGGTTTTGACATAACCGAGCGCATACTCTAACCCCCATCATAACGGGAACTGATAGAGCCTGAAGTCATCATACATTCATTGCCACCGGTCTGTGAAATCGATACCAATCAACGCGAAGAACACGTTACCAAAAACAAATAATTTCTAATCGAACTCACATATATCTCAATGTCGTCAGTTTTTCAACTTTTGGATCTTCTTAACATTATCCCCTCACCCGTTCCCTACTCATGCAAATTATACCAAAACGACTGGTCCGACAGTTTGCGCAGTGGGCAACAGTATTAGTGTATCACGTTTTCGTTAGTATAAACATAAACACTGAATTGATGACGATATCATTGATAAGTAGGCTTCCGTTTGACAGAAGTGTTATCATCTTCTATCGTGAAAATTACTCGAGTTATTACTGATTATCTATATAAAGTGAATTTACCTCTCTTTCTGCGACAGTCCGTCGAATGTTGATTCCGGAAAAGTGACACGCTCTTGGTTCAATTCAAATTAAGAAAGAAATCAACATAAATTATAATCGGTTTCAGTTTCTCTTCACATCTACCGCGATACAGAAGTGCCGATACAAAATGACCCAGACACCTGTGATTGAGTTTGTCAAGATGAGTCCTGAATGTGAGTATACTATTCGATTCTTAACTGGACACTGAATGAAGTTACCATCAAATAATTTCATTTTTTTCATAAATGAATGTGTTACTTCATATACTTTCAATAAATTATATTTCAGAAAGTTCATCTATAAAAATTATATTGTCCTAAGTATTCAAAACAGAAGAAGAATGAAGATCAAAGCCTACTTAATATATGTCGGATAATCATCAGAACGAATTCAAAGAAAAGAGTATAGACATTGAGAATATTATTATATTAAATGTATTCGATACGTTCAATTGTTATTCATAAATTCCTTGATTTTCATTCACGTTTTATGCTAAGTCAACGTAATATTAATATATAACTTATATAGGTGAATAGTATGATGTTACAGGAAATTGAAAGTTTGAAAATTATGCAATAATAAATCGAACTTTCATAAGTCTGATTTTAAAGAATTCATTTCATATAGAGAAATATATACCGGGTGGCTTACCACGGTCGCAACAGAAGATTAGGCATTATACGGAGACTACAAACCGAAAATATCTTAGACAATACAGGGTGTTCCATGATAAAGTTACATACCAAAATTATGATTTTTCAAATGGGACACCCTATATGTTGATACATTTCTGACACTGTGAGGAAAAAAGAAATGAGTTTCCGAAATATTTGACATTTTCTGAAAGTTGATTTTGTTTACAACTGTTGTTAACAGTTAATGTTGCTTGAATATATGACATACGAGGCCGCTTCATTTTATTATTCTACATACGTTGTGACAGAAAAGTATCCGGAAACTTGAAATAAAACGCAAAAATCTTAATCTCATTCAATATTTAATGAATCTTTTTCAAATTATGCTCAACTTGAAGCGATACACACGTTCCAACGTTTTTTCCAATCTTCGAAACATTTTTTATAGGCGCTTTCAAAAATTGCCTCTAACTTCTTCTGCGAATTTTCTTTTATAAGGTCTATGAAATCAAATCTGGTTTCCCGGACCGATAATTTTGTCTGGAGAATGAAAAAAAGTCACACGGAGCTAAATCAGGCGAATAAGGCGGCTGCTCGATGGTATTTATCGAGCGCTTGGTCTTAAAGTCGCAAATAACCGTGGTTCGATGAGATAATGCGTTATCGTCATGCAAAATCCACGAATAATTTTTTCACAAATCCACCCGTTTACGGCGAATATTTTCACGCAATCGTCCCAAAACGATTAAATAGACCGTTTGACCTTGTGGAACGAATTTATGGTGAACCACATCACGAATATCGAAGAAAACAATCAGCATAGTCTTGATCTTCGAACGATTTTGGCGAGCTTTTTTCGATTTTGGCCCATTTTTCCCACCCATTCCGATTGTGTCGTATTCATAGATCCATGTCTCGTCACCTATTATGATCCGTCCCATGAACGTGGGATCAGAATTCACACGATCCAACATATCTGCAGCTACCTGCATCCGTTACTTCTTCTTCTTCTTCTTTAAATAGGACGATGTCCTGTTTTTCTGTTACAGCCCCTGCTGCGAACCGGAGCTCCAGCACTCATGCCATCGCTTTTTCGGCCTTCCTATGGGTCTTCTAGTGTTGGGTTTTTGTGTTTTTGCCCACTTCGCCATACGTTCGGGGCCCATTCTGTCTACGTGATCTCTCCATAGGCGTCGACGTGCTCTTGTCCACCTCACCACATCCTGGACACCTAGCTCCTTAGCGTATCCTCATTCCTTATTCTATCTCTGCGTGTAATACCTCTTATAGCTCTTAGTGTTCTCATCTCTGTTGTCCTCATTAGTTGTTTTGTTTTGTTGTCTCAGCTCTTGTCTCAACCGCATATGTCATCACGGGTCTCACACAGGTTTTATAGATTCGGACTTTGCTTTCTGTGCTTATGTACTTATTCCGCCAGATTACATCTCTCAGGAAGCCAGAGATTCTCGATGTTTTCATTGTCTGCTGTTTTGCTTCTTGTAATAGTTGCCTATCGCTCGATACTTCTACTCCTAGGTATTTAAAGTGTGAAACTTGCTCTATTATATGGTCGTTCACTACTAGTTTGCATCTAATTGGATCTTTCACTATTACCATCGATTGGGTTTTCTGTGTTGATATTACCATGTTATATTTTTCTGCTGTTACTTTGAACTTTTGTAGTAGGCGTTGTAGGTCGTCCTCATTCTCGGCTATTAGTAAAGCATCATCTGCGTAGCACAGTATTCTCATAGCTCGTTACCCATCCTATAGCCTTGGTTCATTTGGTTAACACCTGCTATTATTTCATCCATGATTAAATTAAATAGACATGGGCTGAGGCTGTCACCTTGTCTAATGCATGCGTTAATTCTGATCTCGCTTGCAAGTCCCTGTGTAGTTTTCACTTTCGTCTTATTAGAGTTATTTAGTTCTGTGATTATGTTAATGTATTTACTGTTTAAGTTTTTATTTCTAAGGATAGTGATCACATCGTTCATTCGAATTCTGTCGAATGCCTTCTCCAAATCTATAAAACATATAAACATCGGTTTGTCAAACTCTATGGACTTCTCCACTAGTTGCCGCAATATAAAAATTGCATCCGTTATTGATCTATTTGGTCGGAATCCCTGTTGTTCTTCAGACACACCTACTTTGTCATATATCTTTTGCGATAGAATTTCCGTTACTGTTTTTTGAAAAAATTCAGCTCTATCGGAACGCCCGAGCGGCGACACTCCGCATGCCCAATTGGTTCACAAAAATCAAACGAACGATTTCACGTTGAGATGTTGAGATCACGAGCTATCTCCCTTACACTGGCATGACTATTTTCGAGCACCATTTCCTTGAATTTTTGGACGTAATCGTCGGTTGAAGAGGTTAAAGGTTGTTCGAAACGATCGAATCTTCGACGATCTCCCGACAGTCTTTGTATCACTCGTACACTGAGGTTTTTGATGAAACAGGGTCTCCATAAGCCTTTTCCAGCATTCGCAAAGATTCAGTACTCGCAATTTCGTTCAAAACACAAAATTCCAGACAGACTCTTTGTTGATTTTATTTCCATTGAAAGATTCGCAGGGTACCACTGAGGTCGACTGGTTTCAACTGCTGTCTTAAACGAACTAGTTGACAGATCGCGATCATGTTTGGCATAGTAATAAACGACATTCCTACCAACATACAAAACTTAAAATACTCAAAAATACTCAACGCGGGCAATTTCAATAAGAATTTCCGTAGCATTTACCTTTTGGCTCGATACATTCAGATCAGCGTTTTCCTGATTTTTCAATTCCCTCCAAATAATAGATTTTCTTAAGGCTCTCAAAATACGCATTTGTTTCGGTAATGACTTCTTCATTCGACTCAAGTCTCTTACCGCCCAATCATTTCTTTAGGTTTGAAAACAGAAAATAATCTTCTTCTCTTCTTATTTGTCAGCCTTCTTCCGTCCAGTTCTGAACATACGCCTCTCCGTGTCGCTTCCATTCATGTCTGTCTTGTGCTATTCTAAACCACTATCCTCCGACTTGGTCTTTTATATCGTCGATCCAACGCCTCTGCGGCCTGCCTCTACTTCGCTTGGTCTCTCTAGGCCTTCATTGAATAACACTCAGGGTCCATTTCTCTCTGTTCTACTTCGCAACGTGACCCATCTCCATTTCAACTCGGCTATACTTTTTATAATGTCTGAGACTCGCGTTCTTTGCCTGATTTCGTCGTTCTTTACTCGATCTTTTAAGTATATTCCCAGCATTGCACGCTCCATGGCTCTTCAAGTCCTTAGGCGATTGGTACTATGCTTCGTTATTGTCATCGTTTCAAGTCCGTATGTAGCCAAAGGTAAGATGCAGGAGTCGTAAACTCTTCTCCTTAAGTTAATTGGGATATCGGTATTTTTCAGGATATGTTGAAGTTTCCCGAAGGCGGCCCAGGTTAACCCAATTCTTCTGGTTATTTCGGCTTTCTGGTTTTCTTTTCCTAGTTTGATGGCGTGACGCAGATAAACATACTCGTTTACATTTTCGATGACTTGATTCCCTAAATGGATCGGAACGTTGTTAGGGCACATCCTTGGTTTTGCCTATGTCCATTTTCAATCCTATACTATTCGACGCTTCATTCGTTGCACTAAAATCTCTTCCAACTCATCTGTGTTTCCAGCGATAAGGACGATGTCATCCGCAAAGTGCAGATAATTAATGTACGAGCCTCCGATTGTGATGGCCTTTTCTTGCCATTTCAATTTCTTGAATACGTCTTCTAGAACCGAGTGAAAAGTTTCGGTGATATCGTATCACCTTGGCGTATCCCAAGTTCAAGATCAATTCTTGCAGTTCTTGTATCATCATCAATTTTGACATGCATAGTTGCTCTCTGGTATATATTCCTTATAACTGCACTGTACCCAGAGTCAATTCTAGCATTATTCATAGCATTTAGAAAGGACCATGTCTTTATCGAGTCGAACGCTTTATGGTAGTCTACAAATGCCAAATATATAGGTATATTGTACTCAGTTGTTTTTGTAGTGTACGCAATGTCTGCAGATGGTCTATGGTGCTGTAACCACTCCTAAAGCCAGCTTGCTCTGGTGGCTGATAAAAATCCAGTTCGCTTCGTGAGGCGTTTTATGAAAATAGTCGCTGGGGTCCAAATCTGGAGGGTATGCTGGATGGGGTTGCACTTTGTATCCCACTTCGTGGATTTTGCCCATCGTGACTACACAAGTGTGCACACGTGAATTTTCTTGATTGAACACCACTTTCTTCTTCGCTAAATGTGGCCGTTTTTTGCTTCAAAGCAACGTCGAATCAAAAGCTTTGAATAATATTTCCCGATGATTGTTTTACCATTTTGTGGTAATCGATGTGAAAGAGACTGCGTATATCCCATACAACTATGGTCATGACCTTGTTGGCTGCCAGACTCTGTTTGGCTTTCTCTAGTCCTGTTTCGATTGTTCCTTGGTCTCTGGTGTTTTGTGACGATTCCATGTTTCGTCCAAAGTAACTAAACGGCGCAGAAACTCGTTCGGAATACGGCTGATCATCTCTAAATACTCTTTTGAAGTGGTCACAATATTGTGCTCATGGTCGAGTCTTAGCAGTCGCGGCACTCACCTCGAGGATTTTTTCATGTCCACATATTCGTGTAAAATATGATGTACCCGTTCAACATGAGCCAACTCACGCATTTTCATTATCAGATCGTCCGATATCATTTCATGGATTTTATCGACGATTTCCGGCGACCTGAACGTTCGGCGTCACTAGTGCGACAGCAGTACTCTAAACCACTTTTTAACCATTGAAACTAATGGTGCCGAGTCCCCGTAGTATTTTTCAAGTCTTTCTTTAGTTTCAGTGACGGATTTCTTACGCAAAAAGTAACGCTTAATTAGCACACGAAATTGACATTTTTCCATTTTCGTAAAAATTCACGAGGTTGTCTGGTTTGAACGGCTATCAACCACCAACTGCACAACGTAGCTTGCTCAAAATTAGAAAGTTGCCCACTTATAGATTAAGCCTTCGTATTTTGTTGATCTATGTTGTGTTCGAAAACGATTTTGGAAGTTGGTACACATTGAAATCTCATTTCACAGTCTTTTTTCAGATGACATTCTTGAATGGTATCTACCTTTCGAAGATATTCGAAAGTTTAGCCAATTTTAATCGAATTTGAAGAAATATTCTGATTTTTCAATATAAATTATAACTTTACAATTACACTTGTTTTTTCCCTGAAGAAGGTAAAATATTTATTCATTTCATCACATTCAGTGAATCATATTCCGTTGCCGACTTAATTCCAATGAAGGGATGATGCTCAATACCGGCAACTCGCATCGAGGTTATAAAACAATCTCTTTATTGCATGCCTTGTACGCAGTACCTCCGAATCTTAATCATTCTAATCGTCTGTTTAATATGGAGCTTAATAAACTTGGTATTCACAAATTCCTGAAAATAGGTCGTTGTTGACACCTATGAATACTAAAAGGAAAAAATATTATGTCAGTCTTGAACAGAAAGAGTTTTAAGTACGTATCAGTGCATAGTGTTAACAATTTCGGTGAAGCAAGTGAAGGAATTTTTATAAAAATCATATGTGGCCTCAAAATCAAACACATGAAGATGGATTTCAACCGAGTTGTCGTTGAATGTTTGGATCGGCATTGCGGGTGACTGCCTAATTGGACTAGTAGGTCTATCGGGGAAACTTACGAGGAGACGCCACTATTTCGAACACACGCATTCAGAATTTTTGGAGGATGTACTTTTGGCAATAAGACAAATGATTTCAGTCGGCTTGCTCGTGACTTCCTTACTCAAGAATATGGAAATCGCTGGATTGGTCTAGATGGCTTGCACGGTGCCCAGACTTAAACCACCTCGATTTCTTCATGTAGGGACATTTGAAGTCTTTGGTTTACGTTTTGGAAATTTTGTCTGCTCTTTTGGACTGTTCTAAAAATGATATAACTTCGAGAGAAATGAACAGCAAGAAAGTCTGTCTGTTCTGCGATGTGACAGCTGTGGTGGCCCTAACAAGAACAATATTGTACTGCGTGCCATCATGAACTTTCGGGTCACCCATCCAGCATGTTCAGTCACGAAATTGTGGTATTTCTCCGTACGTGGCCACAACTTCCTGTCCGCTGACGGAGTTTTCGAACGAATCGTGAAGTGATTGAAGAAGCTTCCTCTTCGATGAATGAAACATTGAATTAATACAGAACACAAACTGTACTGATTATCTTATAACATATTAATGACAAATCACTTCAAAGAACGCAAACAATGTAATTTTAAACTTCAAGAAAATACTAGGACTGGCCATCTCTCTCAGAGTGATGGCCTTAGTGATCGGGAAGGTGATGTCCAGTACTTTTTTTGCTGTCCATTTGCCCTTGGGATCTTTTAACTTCTTTTTTTATACCGCAGTAAGAACACATGTCCTCAAACTCGGTACAACTTTCATGCACCCAGAGCTTGCAAATATGTCACTGTATCCAATATTCACCTTTCTGTGTCCTCACACTTTCACCACGTTATCTTGCTGTCTCTCTTCAGATTCACTTTCAGATGTATCATTGAAAACGATGGGAATTTCTTCGGAACTGCTATCAGACAACCTACGAATTTCCTTTCGTCTCTTAACAGTATTTATTTTCCTTTTTAATTATTTTTGGTTTTTTCGACATTTTTCCTTTTTTTCCTTTTCATTTTCTTTCATTTTTCGATTATCAATATGGTCTTCAGATGTCAAAAGAATACTTTGTTTTGCTCGCTTCCGAACCTCGTTTCGTTTTACAGGCAGGGCAGATTCGTTCAGTAATCTAGTCGGTGTTGGTTGGTCCACCGTTTGAAAGGATGTACTTTGGCCTGGATCTGAAGCTAATGGGACCTGCGCTGCATGTTCGATGTTTCTTTCATCAAGTTGCTCAAAGTTCTCACTGAAGTCATACTCCGGAATGGCTCCTGGATTTAATGGAAAAACTCCTGCTGCCCTGAATCCTAATATTGCATTTCCACTTGTCTCTGATCTTCCCCAGGCTTGGTTCAATAAGAAGCGAAGTTGTTGTCTTGTTAAACGACGTCTAGGTGCTGTATCGTCCATAACCTGCAAGATTCATAGAATAATGTTTTAAGAGACTTGAAAACCGCTACGTTTAGAGGGATGTGTATGATGGCATCGACAGTAAGATGATGTCATACTCTTCAGCAAACTCCAGCATTTTAACAGAATTGCAGTGTGTAGCAAAAGAAGCACTTCCATCTGGTTTTCGAAGCAAGAAATGCGATTTCATCCATTATAGAAATATATCACAGGTTCTACAGGCGGATTTTCGTGACATAAACCACTGAACCAGTAGGTAGGCCATCTTCGAATTCAGGTTTCTTCCTTTGCCATTTCATAATGCATGCGGGAGGCACAAAATTACCTAAGGCGTTGCAGCAATCGATTACTGTGATCTTCTTTCTCAGAATTAGATTATTTTACAGCAAAAGCATGACCTGGTCGATTATTCAATTGCAATCCAGACTCATCCATATTACAAATATGGACAGGTTTATTTATTAGGTCATTATCACTGAGAATCCTCTCCAGCATTTCAAAATAGGCGTTTACTTCTGCTTTATTCATCCCTTGACTTCAAGTGTATGACACTTCTTCTGATTTCCGTAATGAAATATCGGAATTCCTTTTCGAAAACATTTGCACCCAATCATAGCCTACCTTCTCAGATTTCATATGGAATCTGTGTTTAATTCCTAATTACTCAGCCAACTGGAATTAAACTTTTCTCAAATCATCGATAGTCAATGGAAAACCTCTCGACTGCATGTCTTTTATACGCTTTCTCGGTTTTTTTTTCGTTCTCTGCACCAAAGGTTGTCCCCTTTATGCAGTTGTGTTACTTCAACCTTGGTTCTTTTGTTTTTCTTGGGATATGGTAGAGAAAACAGACCCTATAAACTGTCATCCCTCGATTCTCTATTTCTGGCATAGAACTCAAGTTTTTTCGTTCCAGGCAGCCGCCTTCCGTACGTATTGTTTAGGAATCTGTAGAAAACACTGATATTGAAAATGAATTCAAATGAAGACAATATGGTCATCTCTTCTGTCAATACTATGTCCATTTTTCCAGATTATCCGGCTAAGATGGCCACATTACGTAATAAAAGTAACCTCTCTTTTTTCGTTGTTAATTTTGAGGTTAGAACACGAGAATGTTGTTTACTTTACAAGAAAAACACGAAAACGGACAAAACTCACAAAACTTTTTCGTTACCACTTAATATGTCAACCCTTTAGTTTAAATGAAACGTATTAAGTTAATTATTCATTGATTCATAATTTTTTCGCAAAAAATTCACTTGTTGCCCGTGCCGAAACGAATTGAACTAAAATCAAAAGTAGTGCCATCCATGATTATTACAGTACCTTTTTTCTATTGGCAATCTCTCCCGTACGGCCATCTCCCCGAAAATTATACTACATATCTTTTGAAAGTTAGTACTATTGAAAGACTCTTTGTGTTTAATGTATAAAAACTGAAGAATTTCATTGACAAATATTATTTCATGCAACACGAAATATCCTCGACGCCTATCCTTATCATAACCCGAATAGTAAACAGAAACTTTTCGATCTTCTAAGATAATTCTTGTTTCTCAAGTAAAATCAATAATTTTCAAATTATTAAACCTTGAAAAATTCGTAATAAAATTATCAATATTGATCAACATCGGGAATGAATGATAATGTGACAATTCAATGTTATCGAAATTTCTCAGATAGTTATTTCAAGGATAACAACAATTCGAGAATGAAGATTTCTTATGAAGCTTGTTCCTCTGATTGATTTTTAAAATCGAGCACAGCAACACTAATTTGTTGTTGTGAAGTGTGTTTGGATGTCTCAAAATTAATAGACAAATTGAAGTTGCATAATATTTATAAATTCAAAAAAATTTGTCACGACTAAAATTACACCGGTGGCGAACAGTTGTGGAAATAAATATATCATCTACTACTACACCAATGTTGTCCTTCGAAATTTGAATTTTATTGGTTATTTTTCTTACGAAGTTCAACTATACCATAACTATACTTAGAAAACATCTCATCTGTGAGTAGTAAACTAGTTAACACCCATTTTCATAGGGAAGTTTAGGCGTATCTAGAACATGATCGTTTTGTTCAGTCTCTATTTTTTTTAATTTGACGCTCTAATGAGTGAAGGCTGCCTAACAGCCCAGCCACTTCAACCCAGTGGTCATGTGGCGCACTCTAACCTAAATTTCAACTCCCAAGCTGCATTCTTCTTGTGAAGGATATAAGCTTTGTAAGTGAGAGGTAAATAACCTCAGTCGTCTTCAGTTTATTAGATCCAAGTTCATGTTACATGTTACATTGATTTTACCTCTTCTCCACATAATGAACATGAAGGTTCCTGAATCAATCCTATCTTATTAAGGTAATTTCTGAGGTGACATATGACATTTAGAACTGTCAGGTTCAACACGGAGAGATTAAGCCAAACCTTGGCTTTCACTGTGAAGAGTCCACTGATGGCAACTCAAAAGTGTCTGACACCCGGGAAGCTCAGCCAGTACTCTTGTATCTTCAGGATCAACCGTTGGTTATTTTCCATCCTTGCAGTCCTTGGGGAACTCCGAGCCTAAGCTCTGGTCCGGTGAATCACTCGGTTGTTGTTCGAGCGGACAATGACCCACCCTGTCATTGATTTCAATGCTCGAGTGCTTCTTAGTATTTTGCTGTCCCAATCACCAAAATCATTAATGTGCTTTACCTGTAATCCCATTTAGAAACTATGCGACATATATTCTGACTCTTTTTCAACTATTAATAGTATACAGGGTGTTACATAATAGTATGTCCCAACTTGAGGGGGTAAATCTACGTGCAATTTTAAGAAAAAAAGTTCATATAATCATAGGTCCAAAAAAGCTTCGTTACGGAGCTACAGGGTGTTGAAATTTCCGGAAAAAAATTGGTTTTTTCTTCAAAACTCCTGCAGTTTTTGAGATATTCAGCCCAAACTTGAAATGCAATCCTAGATTGCAACTGAAATTTACAAGGTGTTTTCTTTTCCGAGGCCATGTCTCATTTTGCCCTTTCAAACTTTTCTGTAGTACGCCACTGTTCAGCTCACAATCAATTTTCATCATTTTCGTTCAATTTAGAAACTTTTTTGACACCCGTAATTTTTTTGTATCTCCGACCGTTCTCGAGCAAAAAATTATTAAACGATTGTATGCATTCGGTGAATTGAAAGCACTTCTAATTAAAAAAATTATTAGTAGGCTTTGATTATTTTCATTTGTTTATTCATTTTGACAGTTGCTAAAGTTAAACCAGTGTCTTCTCGAGTTGTTTATTGAATTAATGATTAGTCTTAAGACTTTTTGCTGTAAGAAAAAATGGCTAATTTCACTGACGCCAAATTGGCTGATATCCATTACATGTACGGTCTGACTAATAAAAACACAACAGAAGCTAGGCGATTATATCAGGTGCGCTTTCCAATTCGAGTAACACCAGGCAAACATTTTCAAATATCCACAGAAGATTGAGAGAAACTGATACTTTTACTGCAAATAATCATTTAAAAGGTGCAACTCAAACTATGAGAACTCCAGATATTAAAGAAGCAGTTTTGAATTATATTGATTTGAATTCTAATGTGAGTACAAGAAAAATTGGAAATCAGTTGAATATTTCACATGTTCTAGTTTGTAGGATTCTGCACGACTTTTTATTGTACCCGTTTCATATTCAACGCGTCCAAAATCTACTTCCTCGAGATTTTCCTTCAAGACTGAATTTCTGCCGATGGTTTTCAGATTACATTAGAGAAAATGCACATTTTGAAATAATGTTCACACAGACGAAGCTAACTTTTCGAGAACTGCTATCACAAATTTTCACAGTAATCATTATTGGACTGAGAAAACCCCATTTGATTGAAGAATCTCATCATCAAGAACAATTCTCACTAAATGTCTGGGTCGGAATAATTGGAAATTATTTGATTGGGCCATTTTTTTTGCCTAACAAACAAAGCGGTTCCGCTTATCGGCAATCTCTTGAAGGAGAGTTACCTTTATTGCTCGAGGATTTGCCACTTTTGGTGAATAACATAACGTGGTTCATGTATATCGGGGCATCAGCATATTTCAGTGGAGAAGCTAGGAAATTTTTGAATAATACATTCAACAATAGGTCGGGGTGGGCCAGAACCATGGCCTCCTAGGTCCCCAGACTTAAATCATTTAGACTTTTTCTTATGGAAATATCTCAAAAGTTTAGTTTATACCACTCCAGTGGATACTGTAGAAGAATTGAGAAATCAAATAATAACCTCTTGTGACACGATAAGTAATACCCCTGGAATATTTCAAAGAGTGCGTTATAATATACGAAGGACAGAAGCCTGTATTCTTGCAGGTGGAGGACACTTCCAGTAATTTATTTAGTTTCTAATTATTCTTTTTTTAGTTTGATAGTGAATAAGTATAAGTTGAGTCTCAGAAGACGAGCTATCAAGATAAAATAAAATTTTGGGCATACCTATCGAGTATTTCTATTATTTTTTTTTATTTGGTGAATAACTTATTCAAATTTAATCATTTTTCACTCGAAAACAGTTGGTGATACGAAAAAATTACAGTTTTCAAAAAAGTTTCCAAATTAAACGAAGATGACGAAAATTGATTGTACTCTGATCAGTGGCGTACTTCAAAAAAGTTTGAAAGGGCAAAACGACCTCGGAAAAGAAAACACCTTGTGAATTTCAGTTGGAATCTAGGACGTGTAATGATGGATGCTGTAGAAAATAGCTTGCATTCCAAATTTGTGCTGAATATCTCAAAAACTGCATGAGTTTTGAAGAAAAAACCAATTTTCTCCAGAAATTTCAACACCCTGTAGCTCCGTAACGAAGCTTTTGCGGACCTATGTTTATATGAACTTTTTTTCTTAAAATTGCACGTAGATTCACCCCCTTAAGTTGTGACATACTATTATGTAACACCCTGTATATATGAACATTTCTTTATTTTCAAGAATCGCTTCTAATGTATTTTCAATTTTGCTTCAAGGAAATATTTATGTAGTATATTTCTTAAGTTACTTAACATATTTTTACACATACATGTACATCTATTCTTTTGAATTTTTTTCTGTAATTGGGTTTTACCTGAAGAAAATAAAGTTCTTATTCTTATTATATCACCAAAAATAGTTTCGAGTTCAGACAGGAATCTTTTACGCCATGAAACAATCTTGTATCAATCAAATATAAACACAGTAAACTATTTTCAAACCGAGGAAAATAATAAAATTAATAATTGAACTCTTATCTACTTTTTAATTTAAAAAATTTATGAATGATATTTTACACCCACCAAAGAGTATAGAATACAACAAAGATAATGATATTTTATGTTATTCAATCAACCCATATATTATAATTGTTTACATTATTTGTCATTTAAAGCAATACTGATTTCTTTGAAATATAGAAAGAAAGATGTACAATTTACTTATTCAAAGGCAAGAAGGAATGCTTATTCAATAGTATGCACCCTGCCCCAATCTGATTCAGCCAGACAGTTCATTAACATTTTGAGACATTTAGTTAGATAAACTGTATTGTTTATCATGATAATAAGAAATTATACTAGGTATTATTCTGTCACAAGAGTATATCGAAAATATATATATATATATATATATAGAACATTCTACGGAAGGTTGATTATTTTCTCTGAATAAAAGTCTAATATATTTGCGAACCCAGAACGCATCTTGCGGTATGGTGATTCCTCGACTGGAAATCGGAATAATTCCTGAAAATCAGTACGTATCGAAAATATATCGTAAGTTTCCTAGGGTTGTACACTTCAACCCTCATATGCCAATACGAAAATTATCTTGAACACTTGGTATAACAGATGTTCTGCTAAACGTCTTTCACAAGTCTTCGATTGCCATTTAATGTTCACTTAGTAGAGAGGTTTTATCAGGGTGATACAGACAGACGTCTTTGATTTATTGCAAGTGTGTTAGTAAAACTTGAAGAGGATCCTGCTTTTTTAACTAAAAAAACGTTGGGAGATGGGGACAACTTCCACAATAAATGCCTAATTAACAGTCGTAATTGCAATTTTCGACGTCCTGTTAATCCATATGGACAATGGAAACTATATTTCAATGCATGGCGTTTGGTGTGGATAATCTAATGGAAGGATCGTTGTACCCTACTTTGAAGAAACTTAGACGGAAGAAAGATAACTGCACTATCCCCAAATCGTGTTACCCCAATTTCTGGAAGAAATACCTTTGACCGAGAGACAAGAAATTTGATGGTAGTAAGATCGAGCACCTGCTCATAATGCTCATATTGAATTTCTTCAAGACAAGTTTGAGATATGGTGACCTGCACCTTCGCAAGATATTTTCCTTTGGAATTCTTCTCATAGGAAACTTAAAATGGCTTTTATGCCGAAGAAAAATTTCATGTCACTCAATGAAACCAAACGTAAAACTTTCTAATTTAGGTTTTCGTAATCTTGCAATATCTACTAAACCTTATAATTCCCAAATTCTAAATCTTGATCTTATCGTGAAACTTTCATATCATCAGAAGTATCGTCCTAATTTCGGCTTAATCTTATACTTTGTATGATAATGTATTATTTTTTATTTCATCACGACGATTGAATTTGTAATTTACTTTATTTATATACTGGGTGATTCACCAGTGGCCCGGTGCTCTGCAGCTTGTACACTATTGAAGATTTCATTCTTGTTCGAAAAGTATTGTATTTAGAAAGTAAGAATCTACTTCAGCAATTTATTTTGCAGTAAACAGGGTGTTCCAATTTTCTATAAAAAAAACTTCGGTTTTTTTTTTCAGATTGGACGATTACTTTTTCAGGAGCGGCCTAAACTGTGCTATAATGTATTAAAGTAATAAGTTTTTTGGTGAGTAGTTTCGTCATACTATCTTTTTTTCCGTGAAAATTCATAAATAGGCTCTTATATCATCGCATGCTCCTTCTGCCTGAGAGGATGAATACTTTTTTCCTTTCGTTTTCTTATTGCCCAAAGATAGCTTTATTGATGAATTGAAATAGATTATCCTCATTTCATACAGGGGTGACTCCAAAAAATTATTCAATATTGAAATTTCAAAAATATCATATCTTGATTTTTCAAATGGAACACCCTGTATTTTATTATTCATGTCAACGCATAAAATATAGTGCTACATTTTTGCAAAAGTTACCTTATCTTCATCTTCGATCATTTTCGAAATATTCGATTGTTTGTAAAAATTTTAATGAAAATTCTACAAACCATATCAAATTCATTAACATACATCATTATTCGCACAGAAGTTTTTTTCTGTAATGATTCAAGTAGTAAAAATGAAACCTAAACAAAATAATTCTTTTAACGAATGATAAAATCAAGATGATTAAAACGTAAATCAAGGTATGTGTTGACATTTTTTTATTTGTGCCTTCTGTCAGCTGTTCGGACATATCATATTCTGCATTTTACATGGTGAACTTATCAGTGTTTCGTTATTAAATATTGTTAAACTGAGGTTTGAACCCAATTTTCTCAATTGACTGCCATGAAGGTGATAGAAATTCTTTGTTGGCAAGTAGAGTTTGTGCACAAAGGTTTCCTGATAAGAGAGACAATTTGAAAAACTTCTAATAAGATTTAACGAAATGGGTAATATCGCTTACAAAAAACATGAAAACCCAAAAACTGCTACAGCTGAAGACAACTAGTTATCAGTTTTGTTGACAGTGACAGATGACCCATATAAAAGCCTTAGACAGATTTCTCAATTAACAGATATAAGTCCAGAGAATCTTGAAAGTGAATAAATTTCATGCATATCATGTACAGCTGCACCAGGAACTGAACAATCAAGACTATGAAAAACGAATCAATTTTTGCTATTGGGCAAGTGAAAAAGTAGCGGAAAATCCAACTATGTTTAGCAGAGTTCTTTTCTCGGACAAGGCTACTTTCCACAAGAATAGGCTTGTTAACAGGCACAACTTTCATTATTACGCCACGGAAAATCCACACCTCATGAGACAAATCGATCACCAGCATCGTTGGTCCTTGAATGTATGGGCCGCTATAGTAGATGGATATCTAATTGGACCGCACTTTTCGACTGGCACCTCAATAGTGAAATATATTCATATTTTCTGCAAAATCATGAACCAATGTTACTTGCCGATATACCAGAGCGTATAAGATTTTTGGTTTCAACAGGATGGAGTCCGCCACATTACTCACATCAGGTTAGGGAGCATTTGAATCATGTATTGCCAAACAAATGGATAGGACGTGATGGTCCTGTTAGATGGCCTGCTAGGTCTGCGGACCTTACAAGTCTAGATTTTTTCTTGTGGGGTTATATTAAGGGCATCCTTCGCCAGATTCCTTCTACAACACAGTTGGATATGAGACAGAGAATAGTCGACGCCTTTCAATCAGTTAATCCGCAAATGTTGTCGAGAGTTCAACGGTCTTTCCTCAGAAGGATTGGGTTGTGTATACAAAAAAAAAACAGGCAACATTTCGAACACTTATTGAAATAGTGTAGTGTAGATCATCTCACCAAAAACTGATCTATTGCTCTGATTGTGTTATTTTAGTTCATTTTTTTATTTCGAAAATGGTCGAAGATAAAGATAAGGTTACTTCTGCAAAAATATGGCACAATATTTTATGTGTTGACATGAATAATAAAATACACGTTAGTCCATTTGAAAAAATCAAGATACGATATTTTTAAAATTACAATATTCAATGATTTTTTTGAGTCACTCCTGTATAAAATGAGGATAATCGATTTCAATTCACCAAGAAAGCTATCCTTGGGCAATAAGAAAACGAAAGGAGAACAGTATTCATCACATGCGATGATGTGAGAGCCTATTTTCATGAATTTTCACGAAAAAAAATATTGTGACGAAACTACTCACCAAAAAAATTCATAACTTAAAGAAATTATACTAGAGTTTAGGACGCTCTTGAATCTTCAACACAAATTGGTCTTCGAATAGGAAAAACCCCAAGATTTTTATAGAAAATTGGGACACCCTGTTTACTTCAAAATAAATTTCTGAAGTAAATTCTTACTTTCTAAATACAATACAGAACAAAAGTGAAATCTTCAAGAGTGTACGAACTACTGAGTACGCGCCACTGGTGAATATATATATATATATATATATATATATATATATATATATATATATATATATATATATATATATATATATATATAATATATATATATATATATATATATATATATATATATATATATATATATATATATATATATATATATATATATATATATATATATATATATATATATATATATATATATATATATATATATATATATATATATATATATATATATCTTCAAATTTCGACGTAATAACCTGATCGCTTCTCGAATAATTGAATTTAAAGTACTCTAGACTGCTTCGCAGTTGATATCTGATACCAGTGATAAAATATAAGCATATAAGATTATAAATGAATTTTATTTTTCTCGTAATATCCAATCCATTACATCTGAAAACAAGAAAAACTAGTAAATTTGAATTATAATATAGAATTAGAATATTTCCTAGAAGTTAAATTCCTAGAATATTGATTAAGTAGCAATATACAAGGGATGTCTAGCAAATATGATGCCATAATTCTGTGGTCCTTGGTACTTTGACGAAGTTTCAACATTGTGCGGTGGCAGGTTGAGTTTTGATGGACGTTTTTTCTTCTCGAATTCCATAAACAAATCTATGCCTTTTGTCTATTCAATAAATGTCTATCAATAGAAGACAAAAAACGTTATGAAGCTAAGATTATAGCATCCAGGAATAAGAAATAGTTTTGTAAATATATGCGTTCGTTCCTAAATTTCAAGGTAATTCCTCCACTGTTAGGGGGTCTTATAAATTGTGTTTCACAATTTTAAATAGAATCCTGCAAAGTCCATAGTCAACTGGATCTGAGCAACTTCGGCGTTACCGAATAGTTTGTGGACAAACACATATCTCGTTTAAGCGTTCACCCCACGTCAGGTCCCGACAGACTCACTCTCATATCCCACGTTCCTGATTTCATAAAATTATTCCAGTTCAACTGTTTTGCTTCATCATGGTTATAGGCCTCCTTCACACTATCTGTAGCGGATAGACACATGCGGATACCAGACTTCAGAGACGGTACAACACATGGCAGGAGGATGTCAGATTCTCGCGTCGACAGAATATAAGCAGGGACAGCGATGACCAAAATCGTGCACCAAGAATTGGCACAAAAGCATAAGCTCACGCGAACAACTAAGGTTAGGTTAGATCCCATATCAAAAAAACATCCCAGAGCCAGGTCTTGAAAATGAAATCTATAAACTGTACTGGGACAGTACAATTCTCACCGATCAACGAGTCGCACACAATAGACCTGAAATCATAACTATAAATAAATTTTCTAGGCCGGAAACTTTGATAGACTCGGCCAATCTAAACAACAACAACCTGGACCCGAATCATACCGAAGTTCTTCGGTACAAACGAATATCAGGAAACTGGGACTGAACGAATATCTGTACAAATTAATACAGAAAGCTGTACTGTTGTCGATAGCTAGATCTGTCAGGAAGCATATGGGACACAACAATGCGTCAACACCATGACCTGATAACATGAAATGGGTCACATCAGAGCTGAATCCTTTTGATATCGAACATATCTGGGATCAGTGAATGTTCTCTTAGAGGAAGTGCAAAACACCTTAGGTTGAATATCCATAATTATAATAAAGAACCATCAGAAGAATTTGTTATAATTAATAAAAATCTAACCGAAACTGAACTCAGTTAAAAGAAAATTCTTCACGTAAGAAGCATGAATTCATTAAAAGTAAAAGTACATTACTGTTGCGGTTTCAATCTCAAACTACAATGCATTCTTATGTATTCAAATGTTAGGGAAGTTGCACATATCAGATGCATTTGTTTCCGCAAATTCAATCACAGAATACTTTACGTGTGCAATCTTTGAACCTTTATATAATTCTTCGATTTCAGATGTTAAGCAGCTTCGAATGAACTGTATGATTATATAGGGTGGTCTACGCAAAAACCGGAATTGCTTTAATAACCTATAACTTCTACAATTATTAAGTTAGAGTTTTCTCTTTATTTTCTGCAATGCAAAAGGATGATAGAATACAAAATTGTCATCAAATGAATTTTGACTTTCTGAATCATATATATATATATATATATATATATATATATATATATATATATATATATATATATATATATATATATATATATATATATAATCTAGAATTGAACATGACCTAATTCCCAGAAGAAAAAAATTTCACAAATATGAACCTGAGATTATTTGTGAAAATGAGAAATATAAACGTTATTTTGATAAAACAATTTTATTCAACAGAGCTCTAAAACACAATAGGCCAATATTGCTATACCCGACACACATACTATACAAAATAAATACAATGAAAAAATTTATAAATATATGATGCTTGGCGTCGAGATTAAAAAATGTGGAAAATGAAAAAACTTTTATTGTACCGATTATTATTTCTACAACAGGTGTTATTCCTAGGAATCTTCACAAAAATATTGAGATTTTGGGTCTGAAGAAAAATTTGTTTGAACAGTTACAGAAGATAACAGTCATCAAATCTTGTAATATTCTTCGTAGGTTTCTTTCCGAAAAAAATAATGAGGTAGAGTCAAAGGTTTTCTCTTTAGTGTATACTGCTCAGAATCTCATTTCATATTTTATTTATTTGTATATATAAATGTATTATAATTAGCTGATAATTTTGTCATATTTATATTCAGAGCAGTATTCTATTCGATCGTTCATCACTTCACACGAAGAAAACTATGAATGAGTAACATTCAGTGTTACTTGACTAATGTCCGTACACTGGATTTTTCTGGGGAGAAAGCTTCTGACACTACTCGTTGGTACATGGATGTCATTGTCTGATGATGCTATAGTTTGTATATATTCTGTTGATATATTCTCATAACATTTAACGTTATCCTAATATATAATTATTCCAGGATATCTTTTGAAAAGAGAGAATTACAAAATTTGAATAATTGTATTTACAATAAATAAATGTAACAGGGGAACCAAACTATCTTGTATATGATTCAATGAACGAGTGAAAAAACCTGAGGAAAAAACTCGTTTCCCTGTCGCTATTGCACTAGTCATAGCTTGTCTGTTTATGTTGTGTTAGTGTCGTGTGTACATAAAGAGTACCAAAGATTTTTCTGCTTAGCCGCTTCATTCTTTCTTGCATTCCATAATTTCCAAACGAAGACAAGATTGAGAGGAAGGGGGTTTGAGACAGGAATTTGTAATAATGGAAAAAGAAAACCAGCAGAAAAATATTTCAACAATCATACTTCTTATATGTCTGAATAAATCTAAGAAAAGATTTTACATAGCAAGCAAGATCATGAAAAGAACTAAGGAGATAATAAAAAAATACATAACTTGCGATGTTTCCTCAAATTCCATCTCTGTTTGACCGAGCGAGCCCCGATGGCCAGGTTCAGTCTTCCAAGTGATGCCTATTATGATCTATAGATGTTTTAGAATCATTATGGACCCAATAATTTGGGTTGACATCGCCCATATATTATTTCTTCGTGGACTTGTTTAATTTTAAAAAAAAATTTTGACAGTCGTTCGATATGACATTTGTCATATCTGGTTAACAACCAGATATGAATAAGAAGCGTTAGTCTCTCGACAGATGGCTTTATTGCTGACACGGTGTGTAGCGTTGCGGTAAAAAGTCAAACCTAGTGTGACTTCTTGAAGTTTTCTGTTTATCTACCCTTTGTTTTCATGGTTTCTCGATGGTGATGGTGAGTGGCTTCTGTGTCAGTTCGTTGAAGGGTGCAATAATATTTGCATGTTTTGTTACGCTCCAACGTACATCCGACCGAGCTGTACCACTGCTATGTGGCCCTGGTTGACGGTGATTATGAAGGGTGAATCAGAAAATCAGCTCCTTCAGGACAGGATATTCAACACTCTACGGAAGATCTTCTTCAATTTTATTATTGTCTCACAATTATTTCATTTTATACTCTAGCTAAGTGGCTTAATTATTGTTATTTTCTCTTCTCGTCTTTAAAATAGAAATTTCGAATCGATTTGTTTGGTTTCTAACGATACCTCGCACTTGATAACACTAACTTAAAATGTAAATAAATACCAAATATTTTAACTTTAACTGCGTGACTCATTTTGAAATTCGAGGTAATATTGTAATGAAAACATAGGAATTCGTAGACTATTAGGTAAGTTTTGATGATAATGACACAATAATACGTGAATAATTACGAAATTGTGATAGCGTGAGTAACAATACTGAGAAAATACTTGACCATGGATAAAATTGATAAAATTTTTCACAATTGAAAAGCCAATTTCGAGAAGGGTACATATTCGAAATTCGGAAATATTCATGAATGGATATTGAAACGGATGATTTCTGAATCATTGCGGAGTTCATAAAATATAGTTCTGGGTTAACCATCAATCGAAATTAGAGATATTTGACGAGATGCAGGGAAGTATTTAGAATACATTTGAATGAGAGAATGCATTTGTCGGAATAAGAAGGATGTGCTTTTCTTTGTGATTGTGAGCTCATTTTTGTCTCGAAACTATTTATTCTTCCATATTCTCAACTCTTGAGAGTAGGGAAATCTATCATGGTGCAGCTGTGACTGCTCAAGATGGTTTTCATTCGCTTCATGGAGATGAACAAATTGTTATCGGATAGTTATTCTATAAAAGCGAGATCCATAGCACACGAACCTTTCAAACAAAGAAGTTTTCATATTTCATGTGGTGGCTTCTTGAAAATTTTGAATTTATTTCTTTCAGTTTATTTGTTATGAAAAGAACTTATGCACCTAGAAAAAAATGGAATTTTCTTGGCATGTATCCGAGAAGAATGTTAATCGTCAGTTTCTTGCCGGGGTGTTTTTACTTCATAACGTGCTATAGCTAAATTCAACGGTTCAATGGTTCATGGTAATATTCTTTATCTACTACAAATGTTAACCATCTTGAATAACCAGAAAAAAAGAGTGAATTGTAACACATTTAATTTTATAATGTGACTAAGTGGCTGTTAAAAACCAAATTCAATTTCTTTGCACAGTTATATTTTTGAGATATCTCAGGTGGATAATTTTCGAAAAATTACCCCCAAGTTCTAGAATCTCTTTCATCAAATTTCTCTACAAAGTTCAAACCCTGTTTTCTAGTTTCAGTTATACAGGGTGTCCGTGAATTGCGTGTACAGCGTTATACCACACATTCTTCAGCTCGAAATAAGTCGATTTAAGCCAACTTACCTGTATGAAAAGTTTCTTCGTTTGGCCGCTGGAGGTCGCCAAATCGAAAGATTCTTTTTCTTATTTTTCAAATAACTCGAGAACAACTCGATCGATACAAACCATATTTGGTATGCGTAATCGGGTGCGTTATTCGCGTTTTTTAGTGAGCCACTCAATGACATTGACGTTCTACAAGTATCCCTAAAAACTTGAACGTGTTTTTAATCAACCATAATTTTTCAACTGTCTGCGTTTGAGCAAAACTGTTTCAGACATTGAGTAGCTAGGCTAATTGTCAAACTTTTTTGTCTCCTGAAGAATTTTGATATGATGAGAGGTTCAATCACAAAAAACAGTTTTTTAATTTCATGATTAATTTTTTCTTCAACCACCTAGCAAGTCAAAAATATCACTTTGACCATGGTGGCTTCGGATTTATTTTTGTGGTCTGGCAGATTGTCATTTTATTAGTCTTGACAACCAATTGTTGACACAACAGTATTCCTTAAGTTATTCACTAGGTATTTTAGTGATTTTCTCTATTAGGCACGGAGATGTACAGTTACTCAGAAATGGTTAATATGGTTATGATGTACGGATTTTGTCAAGGCAATGGACGTGAAAGCGCGACAGTATATACTGAAAGCTTTCCAGATCGCGTAGTACCGAACCACCAACCGTGCTTCAACCCCAGGAATTTTGAATCGAGGACGACAACGAACAGTAAGGACGGTAGAACGGGAAGAACAAATTTTGGAAATGCTTGAGGAAAACCCATAATTAAGCACGTGGCGTTTAGGTTTGCAGTTGGTCGTTCCTGAAACAATGACTCATGTTGTCTTAAAGGAACAATTATTTCATCCTTATCATATTCATAAAGTTCAGGAATTACTGGCCAACGATCCTGAGAATCGCCCAACTTTCTGCCGATTTATCCAAGAGGAGAAAACTCAGGATCTCCACTTTAGTAGCAAAATTCTATTTACTGACGAATGCATTTTTACTAGATCTGGCATCACTAACTAACAATGAACACGTATACAGTGTCAAAAATCCACATGCTTTTACAAGTACGCATAATCAGAATCAATTCAAAACAGAGAGGCATATTTAAATTTTTGGCATGAAATTTTGCCGGATATGTTGAACGATATTCCAGTATAACTGCGAGTAGAAATGTGGTTATGCTCGATGGCGCACTTCCACACTTCACGGTTCGCGAGTTTTAACATCCACAGTATGCGAATCGTTGAATCGGGAAGCTGATGCTCCTGCAAGTTGGCCAGCACGATCTCCAGACTTGACACCGTGCTTTAAAATCTTCAAAAAAGACCTTATGACTGAAGTAATGCCAAGGGCCCAATTTAATTTCTTAAAGAAGAATAACTCCTGTATTAAGAAAAATGGTGGAACTTTTGAACATTTATTATAGTTGAATGAACTTTTGGTTGTAAACTAATTAATCATTATTCTGAAGTCATTTGTTTTTTCTTATTCAGTTTCCAACTGGCCAACCTGTTTTCATATTTTTAAATAGTCATTGAGAAAAACGTATTAAATTTTTTCCTCGAATTTTTCGATTTTTGTACTACTAAACATCGATTCTTCTATTTGCTTGATCTGATTTAGCAACCTAGAAAACATCATTTTGCCAACAAGAGCTTGTCAAGCATGGTAAAATAACAATGTAACAGACTACAGAAACAAATCCAAAACCAACATGGTCAATATGTGATATTTTTGACTTTCTAGGTGGTTGAAGAAATGAAATCATGAAATTGAAAAACTGTTTGTTGTGATTGAACCGCTCATCATATCAAAATATCTCAGGAGACAAAAGAGTTTGATAATTAGTCTAGCTACTCAATGTCTGAAACAGTTTTGCTCAAACGCAGACAGTTGAAAAATTATGGTTGATTAAAAAGTCAAAGTCATTGGGTGGATCACTAAAAATGTGGATAACGAACCTGAGTCGTTCTCGAATTATTTCAAAATAAGAAAAAATATCTTTTGATTTGGTGACCTCTAGCGGCCAAACGAAGAAACTTTTCATATAAGTAAGTTCGCCTAAATCCACTTATTTCGAGCTGAAGAATCTGTGTTATAACGTTGTACACGCAATTCACGGACGCCCTTTATATTAAACACAAAAGTGGGCGTAAAACTATTACACGGGAAATAAGTCTTCGTTCCGCTAATAAATATCGGAGAATTAATCGTATTGCGGAAGTGTGCAACTCGCAATATACTGAATCTTTCACTCATTAAAATGATAATTTCAGGGGTAATGACCGAAAATTTTCACAAGCATCGAATCTGTTTCTAACGGAAGTTAATACGAACGATGATAAGCTGACTAATTTTCGTTTCAATAGTTTCACTTTTTCTTTGTTTTATAAATGCTGAGAAGAGTGGCTTAAAAATATTCATTGTATCCAAAAATATTTTGCTTCAGATTATATTCTGAATTTCAATTTTTATCTCGCTGTTTGCAATGCTCAAATTTGTATATATAGGGTGTCCCATGCCAAAGGAGCCATTCAATATAGTCTGTTCACGTTAAGTTTAAAGTGACGTCATCAACCAGTTTTCTCGGATGTTGCCAATGGTTCCCAAAATTCCTATTCAGTGCGACTGTAAACTATGGAATAAAATTCATAATTTTTTCATTTTTGATTTTCGCGCAAAACGCTCAGACAGGTCCATTTTAATGTTCATCTTGAAATTATTTGGAAGAAAATAAAAATATATATGATATGACGTCTTCGAGCAATTTTTAAAATTTACAACGCATATTTTTTCATCATTATTCTACAGAGATTATTTTTCTGAGTGTTTAAATACCCATTGCGTATCTTTTACAGTTTTCAATCAAAAATGGAAATTCGTTCAAGGCGGTGTAGACAAAGATACCACCTTTCTTTTGAGTCATCACTCGACCCATCTTCCCTATTCAAAATGTTCAAGGATTGCAACCCCCGCTTAGGGGGTTGTCCCCCTTGAAACAAAAATTGACCTATTTTTGCGTTTTGATCAGAAATGAATATCTTGGTAGATATAGCCTCTGTTTAGTTTTCGTTGAAGCACCCTGTATAGAAAGTGCTTTTATAATTAAAAATATATTTTATTGTTTTGTCACTTTCACAATAGAAAAAATGAAACTTAATGATTGGAAACCAAATTTTCGAATTGTTCTCCATTCACTTTAATCCAGTAGTACAATCTGAACTGAAAACCGTCTCTAACATTGTTCAGCATAATTGGAGTTATTTGACAAAACTCATCTACAATTCACTGATCGTCAAAATTCTCATGTTGAGCCACAAAAATTTTGGATGTAAGATGTCCTTGTCAGAATAATTCAACTTGGTTAAAGTCAGGAGATCGGCAGGCCACTTTATAGGACCTTTTCTTTCAATCCAACCGGAATATTGCGAATTGAGGCATTGAAAACCTAATTCTCTAATTTTCTAGTTATCAATGCATCAATCACATTCTTCAGCATATCGAGATGAATTTCACCGATTAAATTACCTGGAATAAACAGAGATACAATCAGGTGAACTCCCAAAATTTTGTCAGAAAAGTAAAATGTGAAATGTGATTTTCTTCATTAATTATTATATTACTTCAGTGCATTTGCTCGTATTCAAGAAACGTACTCACTTATTCTGTAAGACCATTCAAGCATTTTGAGGGAATAATTATTTCGTAAATATTTCAATGTGAATGTTTGAAGGTAATTCTTTTACGAGAACTGGATATCAATTAGGTAATGACGTACCTTTATATTCGATGTTAAACCTATAATTTACTTTGGGTATATCGGACTGGATTGGAATGTCGAATCGAGAATAGCCTGGTGTTTTTATGTTATGACCACAATACGATGATAGTTTTCGATTGCAGAAATCGATATTATATATTCTGTGTTATAAATAATAAATTTCTCTTTCGAGACGAATATATGCAACACGTGTTACACCTTATAACATTGTATATTGCCGATCGTAGGAGTACACCATGCTATAAAAATTATAAATACTTAACTAGGAAGTGTATGCAACACATATTACTGCATATTGCATATATAACTGCCTGACACTAAGGAGTTTGAATCTTTTAAATATTTTTGAACGAAAATTTGAACAATTTTAAGGACAACTTCAATGTGATTCTTAAAATTTACAGGTTTGTATCCTGCAATTTAATACATTAAAATTCTAAATTGCTAAATTTAAGATGAGCCAGGAATTTTAGGCACTAAATCGAAAATTGACATTCATTCAGATGTGTTAAGAATTATTTTCCAGTAACCTACCTGCACTAAGTAAGTCTCGAGAACAATCGAAATGAAATTGGTATAATTGAAATGGAAATGTTAGTCTTTTGCAAAAAATCAAATACCTAAAAACCTGTTAATCCTGAATATTTCAACCCCTAGCGAGAATTCTAGCGTGACATCTTCGATTTATACTCAAAATCAATGACCTTATAGCATTCTGATATATTTCTCCAAATTTCGATCAGTTTTTTCCGCACTTTATTCACTGTAGCTGGCTAGCTTTGCTGGCTTCTTAATTAAATGTCCTAGACAAGTTCATTGAAATTTAAGTTCGTTCAGGCCATTCCATTGAACAGATTTCGGTATCTTAATATTGAGAATGTTCTATGAGAATGTCCCAGAGATGTTCGATGGGATTGAGGTCTACACTTCAAGCTGGCGACTCTATTGAAGTGATTTCGATATCTTGAAGACAGTCCCTAACGATATGAGCTTGGTGAGGTCTGACCTTCTCACCCATGTTAGTAATAATAATAATGATACAATATGTTCTTCTAAAATATCTATAACTTTTATTATTCACGATGACCAGTTCAGTGGAGGCAATTAAAGAAAGTTCTCCCCACACCATGTTCTTCCGCCAAAGCCATAAGTGAAACGGTTTCAATGTTATATCTCATATGTCGATGTTACTATACTAGAGATTGTTGATCGCACTGAAAAAAGCAAAATATCGATTCATCAAAAACTCTCTCTGAATCAATTTATAACCAATTGACATGGCAACAATCAATCGGCCCATTCGATGTGCTGCAGGTTAGAGCTGGGCCTCGAGCTACGAAACGAGTTCTCAATCCAATATTCCTGAGACTTTTCGCATCGTTTCAGTGTTAATTTGCACAACACTGTTCTGTCGAAGCTGCATTTGAAGGTGCAACGTTAACTCAACGAGGAAATTCTCAAATAACTTGACTTTGAAATCAAGCTGCTTGACTTGATCTTGACTCGATTTCTAGTCAAGCTGTTGTTTTCAGACTTCAGTCAAGGAATTGATGAAATCTCAATTCTTTCACACCGTGATACTACAAAATAATGAGTCAAAATTTGTTGTTTGTTTGTTTGTTATTCCTTTAACGTGCTCTATTTCCGCCTTTCGGCCAATGACACGCCGGGGAATTCGGTCACCTCACTAACCCGGGAATTTTGCCGAACCCTCTCGTGTCGAGGGAAGGGATCTTTAATGGCCAACACATCTCTGTTAGACAGGACCGACGGCTTTACATCTCTTCCGAAAGATGGATACTCAAGCGATTCCCAGAATCCGAAAAATCGCACAAAATTTGTGGAGATTGAACCCAGGTAACTCTGTGCAGGAGACGAGCATCTTATCCCATACGCCACCGAGCCGGCGTCAAAATTTGTTCATGACGGGGAGTGACTGTTGATTGTTCTAAAAATGCGACGATTTCTGATACATCTCAAAGATGACGCATGACGACATAGACCTTTTAGCACATACAATGTTATGTTAGATTTTACGTTTTTCGCTATAAGCTTATTACAAATGTTTTAGGGTACGAACAATACAGGGTGTTACATAATAGTGTTACACAACTTGAAGGGGTAAATCTACGTGCAATTTAAAGAAAAAAAACATAGGTCCGCAAAAGCTTCGTTACGGAGCCACGGGGTGTTGAAATTTCCGGAAAGAATTGGTTTTTTCTTCAAAACAAATTTGGAATGCAAGCTATTTCTAACTGCCTCCATCATTACCCGTTCTAAATTTCAACTAGAATCTACGAGGTGTTTTGTTTTCCGGAGCCATGTCTTCTTTAGCCCTTTCTAACTTTTTTGCAGTACGCCACTGATCAGCGTACAATCAATTTTCGTCATCTTCGTTCAGTTTAGGAATTTTTTCGTCACTTGTAATTTTTTCGTATCTCCAACCGTTTTCGTATGAAACAGAAACCTTATTGAATTTGAATTATTTGAATTGTATGTTATTCTCTAAATGGAAAAAAATGAAAGAAATACTCGATAGGTACGCCCAAAATTTGCTTTTATTTTTATAGCTCGTCTTCTGAGACTGAACTTATATTTGTTCAATATCAAACTTAAAAAAAAAGGACAATTAAAAACTAAATGGGGTATTTCTTATCGTGTCACAAGAGATTATTATTCGATTTCTCAATTCTTCTACAGTGTTCACTGGAGTGGTATAAACTAAACTTTTTAGATATTCCCATAGGTCTGGGGACCTAGGAGGCCATGGTTCTGGCCCACCCTGACCTATACATCGGTTGTTGAATGTATAATTCAAGAATTCCCTAGCTTCTCCACTGAATGTGCTGCTGCCCCGTCATGCAGGAACCACATTATCTTTCTCACCAAAAGTGGCACATCCTAGAGCAATAAAGGTAACTCCCCAAGAAATTGCCGATAAGCGGGACCGTTCAGTCTGTTAGGCAATCTTCCATCAAATGGGGGTTTTCTCAGCCTAATCATGATGATTGTAAAAATTTGTGATATCAGTTCTCAAAAAGTTAGCTTCGTCTGTGAACATTAATTGACTATCTGTTATTTTATCGCCAGAAATTCAGTTTTGAAGGAAAATCTCGAAGAGTAGAGTTTGGACGCATTGAATATGAAACGGGTACAATAAAAAGTCGTGAAGAATCCTTCAAACTAGAACATGTGAAATATTCAACTGATTCCCAACTTTTCTTGTACTCATATGAGAATTCAAATCAATACAATTCAAAACTGCTTCCTCAATATCTGGAGTTCTCATAGTTTGAGTTGCACCTTTTAGATGCAGTAAAAGTACCAGTTTCCCTCAACCTTTTGTGGATATTTGAAAATGTTCGCCTGTCTGGTGTTACTCGATTTGGAAAGCGCACCTCATATAATCGCCTAGCTTCTGTTGTGTTTCCGTCAGCCAGACCGTACATGTAATGGATATCAGCCAATTCGGCGTTAGTGAGATTAGCCATTTTTTCTCACAGAATAACTTCCAAAGTCTTAAAACTAATCGTTAATTCAATAAACAATTCAAGCAGGCACTGGTTCAACTTTAGCAAATGTCAAAACATATAAATAAATGAAAAAAATCAAAGCCTACTAGTCATTTTTTTAATTAAAAGTGCTTTCAATTCAGCGAATGCATACAACCGTTTAATGTCTTTTTACTCGAGAACGGTCGGAGATATGAAAATTCACAAGTGTCAAAAAAGTTTCTTAATTGAATGGGGATGACGATTATTGATTGTGCGCTGATCAGTGGGGTACTGTAAAAGAGTTTGAAAGGGCGAAAGAGGACATGGAAAAGAAAAAGAAAACACCTTGTAGATTCTAGTTAAAATTCAGGACGGGTAATAATGGAGGCTGAGAAAGATAGCATGCATTCCAAATTTGTGCTGAATATCTCGAAAACTGCAGAAGTTTTGAAGAAAAATTGTGTTTTTCCGTAAATTTCAACACCCTGTAACTCCATTACGAAACTTTTGCGGACCTATGTTTATATGAACTTTTTTTCTTAAAATTGCACGTAGATTTAACCCCTGAAGTTGAGACATACTATTTTGCAAAACTCCGTATAAGAAAATTTATTGATATAATATTAGCTGTAGTCTGTTTAGAATTTTGCGAGATACAATGGGCCGTCATCTATCGATTGAACTATATTGCACATCCACAGATACCTTTGCAAATCTTAAATTATTGATTACATCTTATGTTTTATAATATCTAACCGGATATTATTCCATTCGGATTAACCTCCTTAATCGATATCATAAACGTATAAACGTATAAAAAGTTATAATCTTAAGGCCAGTCAAATAATACTGGTTCTACCTCCAAATCATCATGGGTTATCCCACAAATATATGGATAAAAAAACCTATTGAGCTGCCTTGAAACAGAAACAAGTTTATACATTTCTTTTAAATGATCGTCGAAATAAATGATATATTCAAATTTTCGGTGATTAGTAGTGGAAAATAATTTTCGGTGATGAATAAGTATTCAAGCACCTAATCTTGCATCCCACATTGAATAATATTATACGAGGTGTCCACGCAAGATGGGACATTAAAACTATGGAGAAAGGAATAACCGAATTTCTGTTTGTTGTCTTGAATGTTATTAGAACTAAGTTCCGAATGCGGTGGCACTTCCAGTGCTTTCAGAAGTTGACACCATCTCTGTTATTTCAAATAGCATAATGAATGTTTTTATTGTAGAAAATTAAATTCTGAACAATTTTTTTTAAATCATTGCCACTTGAAATCAACCTAAAGGAAAATATGAATATTTCAATCGGAATTTTCCGATTTCTTGTTGTCTCTTAGAAGGCATTATACACACGGAGGAAAAATTAGCGGAACACTCGAAAATTTAACCAAATTCGAAGTTCGATATTTTTCCTAATTCTCAACCGATTTAGATGATTTGTTCGGCAAGTTATAGATCAACTCTTCTGCTTTGTAGAAATTATAAGAGAAAACAAAAAAATTTGAAAAAAATTTTATACGGGGGTAAAACTAAAAGTGTTTTTTTGTCAAAAATTCGTAACACCCTGTGGAATTTCGTGGTCCGAGTTGAAACGTACAATATCATGGTCTGTCAAGACACATCTTCCTACAGTAACGCCCTTCTTGTTTCATGCGTTTATCTCTATTTTTGCAAAATATATTTAATTTCAAGTGGAAAATCACCATTTTGGATAAATTCCATTGAATCAAGAAATTGTCATTAAAATTCGTCTATCAATTTGGAATTTTCTTATTATCACTCAGGCGTGTCGAAATTGTCGTTTGCGATTTTTATGTTCGAATTGCATTAGTTATTGATGACAATTTGGTTAATTTGGTGAAAATTAGGAATTCATAGGAGATAACAGTCGGTAGGTATTAAAATACACAACCGAATTCTGGGACCATTGATAAAACTTTTCATTTACACATGTGCACACCTTTTTTATCAAATATGAAATACAACACACGTTTTTTGAATATTACCACATTTGCACTTGTTTAAAGAATGAGAGTTTTCCATTCTTTGATTTGATACAAATTCGATCGGTTGCGGTGTTTTGTGATTCTTTTACTGTTTACGATTCGAAACGGTATTTTCATTCAGAATGAGAGATTTACCACCAACCTCAGTAGCAAGGGCAGTTACATTGATCGAGGAAGGGCGCACCTACCGCTCAGTCGGTACCATGTTGGGTGTCTCGACGTCGGTTATCCATCGAATCTACTGACGTTACAGGAAACTGGATTGTACGTGAGGAGGCGAGGACAAGGAAGAAATCGGGCAACCCGCGCTATACATGACCGTTTCATCGTCAATCAAACCATAAGAAATCCTCGTCTTACTGCTGTTCAGGCACGTAACCTTTTACAAGCAGTGGATAACATTAACGTCAGTGTGAGGACAGTCAGAAGACGATTAAATGAAGTTGGTCTGAGATCATACGCGCAAGCAAGAGCACCAAGACTCGATAGAGCCCATCGGGTAGCAAGATTGGCGTTTGCTAGGGAGCATGTAGCATGGACAATCAATCAGTGGAGACGAGTTTTATTTTTTTATTTAGGGATGAGAGCCGATATTGTGTGAATTTCGTGGATGGTAGAGATAGAATATGGAGGCATCGAGGGGAACGTTACAATCAAGCGAACTTCGCAGGAACTGAGCAATACGGTGGAGGGTCAGTTATGATATGGGGTAGCATATGCTTGGGAGTACGAACAGAACTGGAGATTATTGGCAATGGATCACTTAATGCCCATCGGTATATAACAGAAATCTTGGAGCCCCATGTTGTGCCTTTTGCTCCTTACATAGGGGAAAATTTCCTTTTTATGCACGATAACGCGCGCCCTCATACTGCGCGCATAGTGATAGAATATCTCAATGAAGTTGGGATCACACGAATGGACTGGCCGTCGCGGTCACCGGATTTAAACCCGATCGAACACGTTTGGGACATTCTTGGAAGAAGGGTTCGACAACGGAATCCAGGCAACGTTGAAGAGCTGACATTGGCTTTGGTGGAAGAGTGGGACAACATACCTCAACAGATGATAGACAACATCATTGGGAGTATGCGAAATCGTATGCGCGCTGTAATAAGAGCTCGGGGGTCATACTCGCTACTAAAATCAAATGTTTTTTTTGTGGGTCATCATGAACATTTTTCTCAACATGTTCATTTCATTTCACGAGTGTATCGCCAGGATACACACCTGTTCTCAATTTTGGACAGGAATGATAATTATTATAGAGTGTCACACAAAAAAATTCAAAAATAAATGTGCAAAATCAACGATTTTCCAGTGTCGAGTTTCCAGCGTGAAATTGGCCAGTGAATTTCAAAATTTTATTTCGTTAGATTTCCGCTTCACTAATTTTGATTTTAGTTATGAACCTACGCAAGATTAAAAATAAATTCTTGAAATTTGTGACTTTTCGCTTCAAATTAGATATCTCTTGTAAAAATAGAGATAAATGCATAAAACAAGAAGGGCGTTACTGTAGGAAGATGTGTCTTGACAGACCATGATATTGTACGTTTCAACTCGACCACGAAATAACACAGGGTGTTACGAATTTTGACAAGAAAAACACTTTTAGTTTTGCCCCGTATAAAATTTTTTGTTTTCTCTTATAATTTCTACAAAGCAGAGAGTTGATCTATAACTTGCCGAAATTCCCAAATTTTTTCAAATCTTTTTTAATTTTCACCAAATTTTGTCTTATAATTTCTACAAAGCAGAAGAGTTGATCTATAACTTGCCGAAAAAAATCATCTAAAACAAGAAATCGGTTGAGAATTAGGAAACATATCGGACTTCAAATTTGGTTAAATTTTCAGAAGAGTGTTCCGAAAAATCATCTAAATCTGTTGAGAATTAGGAAAAATATCGGACTTCTAATTTTGCCTCTACGAGTGTAAAATGGTGAAGATCATTCAATATCGATTATTTCTAACTCGTTGTAAATAAAGAGGTTCATTCAGCAGAATTCATTTAGAGGCTTCAGGTTATACAGTGTGTTTCCAAAGCATATAGTAAATGTAGCACATTGGAAGGAACAAAAGTCCATTTTTTCAAATTAGACTTATTGTTGCATACACCATTCAACTCGTAATATTAATAGACATCGATCTGTTATAGGTTTCCCTATACTAAAATGCATCGTTTCCGAGTTATTTGCGTTTTTATTCCAAAAATTACGATTTTTCGCTCGAGAGCCCCGAAATTCGAGAGAAAAATGCGAAATCAATTACTATTGAAGAGGATTGAATCTGACTTCTCGTTTCTCCTCTTTTTCAGTTACTTATCAGGAAAAAGTCATGATTCAAGATCTAAATGTTTTGAAATCTATAAATTGTCCTGAAACAGAATATTTCAAATATTACTTCACTAGTTGAAACTCTGATATTTTTCAATATAATTGAAGGAATACGTCAATGGTTTCTTCAGTTGGCAATATTTGAAAAGTACCTATATTTAACCATAAGAAAAATCGACATGCTTCATTCAGTGTGGTATTTCTGGTAATTCGAAGATGACTTTCCTGACAAGTAACTAATGTAATTGATAGTATTCATGATTTATTTATTTTATGGAAATTCATTTTTAAAGTAAAACGAAATGAGACACTTTTGTCACTTTTCCACAATTTATTCAATAATCACGGCCGGTTTCGACCCTACAGTCATTTTCAAGTAAATAACAATATAATACATGAGTAGGCAAGTACAAGTACAGAATGAAATTTATCCTAAATATTGAGTAGTGGGGAATCCATTATGCTCTAGTTGGCTGTTGAGGGTAATAAATTGTGGGTTTTTACATAGTTTGTTAATCTCCAAACTTTCCAACAAATTCATCTCTCTCCCTTTGTTACATTTATGAAGGATTTTGAGATTGTTCAATGATATCGAGTGGTTAGTTGATTTTATGTGTTCAAATATAGGCGAATTTCTATCTGAGGAAATACAATCCTTGAATCTAGCTTCGAAACTTCTCCCTGTTTGTCCGACATAGGCTACCTGACATACATTGCATCTGATTTGATAAATTCCTGATTGCTTGAATTTATCGTTCTTCTGATCGGCATTGAATAATAATCTGCTTAAGTTGGGGCCGCTTTAGAATGAAGTAGTTCTGTTCAATTTGGAAAAGTAGTTACTGATTTTGTTATAGAGAGTTCGCCGGTGTATCTGATACTAGTGTATCTTTTTTCCGAGGTTTCTACGATGCTATATAAAAATTGAACATAACTACTTCATTCTCAAGCGACCCCAACTTAAGCAGATTATTATTCAATGCCAAACAAAAGAACGATAAACTCAAGCAATCAGGAATTTATCAAATCAAATGCAATCAATGTCAGGTAGCCTATGTCGGACAAACAGGGAGAAGTTTTGAAGCTTGATTCAAGGAACATATTTCCTCAGATAAAAATTCGCCAATATTTGAACACCTAAAATTAACTAACCACTGGATATCCTTGAACAAACTTTAAATCCTTCTTAAATGTAATAAAGTGAGAGAGATGAATTTGTTAGAAAGTTTGGAGATTAACAAACTATGTAAAAACCCAAAATTCATTACCCTCAACAGCCAACTAGAGCATAATGTATCCCCACTACTCAATATTTAGGATAAATTTCATTCTGTACTTGTACTTGCCAAATACTCACCTATTACATTGTTATTCACTTGAAAATGATCGTAGGGTCGAAAACGGTCGTGATTATTGAATAAATTGTGGAAAAATGATAAAAGTGTCTCATTTCGTTTTTCTTTAACTAATGTAATCGAAAATACCTACTAGAAAAGAAGAAATACGAGAAGTCAGATTCAATCCACTTCAATAGTAATTGATCTCGCACTTTTCCTCTCGGAATTCTGATCAGAATTACTCTGATGAGATTTTGAGATGGGTCTCGTATTGACAGATCGAAATGCATTATTTGAAAGATTTCCCGTTATATCATCTGCGAATTTTAGGTCCTGGCGCGAAAAATCGTAATTTTTGTGTGCAAAAATAGGTAGTTTAATTCGAAAAAACGTACCGGTATAACCGGAAGTGACACTCGGTATAATTAGCCAATTAGAATTTTAATATTCTCAATTTCTGGTCAAAAATGTGCAAATTTTGAGAATCATGTTGAAATATTGAAAATGTTTCATAAGTAATATTTCAAATTTCTTTTTTCGGATGTTTTCGAACATATGCTATCCAAATTTGGTGGTTGTTACTGGTGCACATATTCCTCTCATACGAAATTGAACGAAAGAAGTTAATTGCGATTTTGCTGGAAATACCAGCATATTGATAACAGCAGTTGTTGTTCAATTTTTGAGGGTAATGTTTGGTCTTCTTGAAATATTTTAATTTCTTGCAGAATGTACTCAAAGAGTGTTGTTAGATAATCTAGGTTTCACTCATATAAGAACAGGGGTGTCCCATTCTTCTGTTTCCAGAAGGATCCGTAGGTACAAGAAGACTGATAATCACGAACGCAGACCTGGGCTGCAACGTGGACGAACCCTGAAAAGAGGTACGTTACCGACAGTGTAGAAGAACATATCGTACAATTTGCGGGAACCATGGGTTAAAATTTTATGTTTGTGCTTAATAACGCCAAACATCACCAAGGTCATATCGTTAGAATATACCTGTGAATATCTTAAATGAAGTGGCTTGCACGGACCTCAATCCCATTGAACCTGTCTGGGACATTTTTAATTGAGAAGCCAGCGTGCTTTGTGGAATTCTTTTAGTTCTCGTTATGGTGTTATGTTTGACTCTTGTTTTCCTGAGGTTGAAGTGAAAAATCTTCAGAATAAAATTAATACAGTAATGAATATTAGACCGGGCCTTCGGGATGCATATAAAAGAAGAAAGGTATGACCGTTCACTGAAGGAGGCGAGAAAAGAGCATTTGAGCGCTAAAATAGATAACTCTAGGAATAGGGCTAAAACAGCCCGGTGAATAATATATGTGGTCGCCACAGACATGACCAAAATCTTGAGATTGAGGATAATCCCATCGTTTCAGCAGAGATGTTTAATCATAATTTCATTGGTATTGCTGATAAGATTGATAGATCTTTGGTGAAGATTGATGATGGGTTTGAAACCTGTGAAAATTCTTTTGTTACGTTTGATATAACGAAACTGGAAATAATGAAAGCTGTTAGAAATAAAAGCTGAGATAAAATCGAAAAAAGAGACTCTTTGTCATATACTGAACTTTGGTTTCAAGTCTGGTGTCTTTCCAAATGCATTGAAAATAGCTGTTCTAAAGCCCTTGTATAAGGGTGGTGATAAGGAGGATCTATCAAACTACCGTCTGATTATTCTGCTTTCGTCCTCCACTAAAATTTTTGAAAAAGTTTTAGCGAACCGACTTTTGAACTTCTTCCATGAATTCGGTATCATTACAAATAAACAGCACGGTTTTGTGAAACGACCTCACCATATTGATAGTCACCGCACTAGAGGAAGGGGATATCCCACTTTTCCTAGATATGTCAAAAGCTTTCGACTGTGTTTGTCATGACCTTTTTTCACATAAATTGTAGAGAAATGGCATCAGGAGTAAACAACTACAACTTCTTAGGTCATATTTGACAGACAGATACCAGACAGTACAAGTATAGTCTAGTAGAGGCTCAACCTATTCATCGTCTGAACAATTTATTTGAAGAGGAGTACCTCAAGGTACTATCTTAGGCCCTCTTATGTTTCTGATATATATCAATGATTGCCTGATGGCTTTGATGTTGGCTCCTGCAGTCCCATCTTATATGCTGATGATACAAACTCATTCATTTCCACACGGTCCTCGAACACGTTGCATGACGTTTTTCGGCGAAATTTAGAAGCTACTGAAAACTGGTGTGGCAAAAATCGTTTGAAATTAAATGTGAAAAAGACTGAATGCCTCCTCTTCATCACAAATAGGTCTAATATCCAAATACCTAAAACCATCTCCTGATGGTGAGAGTGTACGAGTCACAGCTAAGTTTTTGTAGTTGCATATTGACGGTCAACTGAATCTGTTGGATCACGTTCAGTCTCTAAACAAAAAAAACTGAATTCGGTGGTTTATTCTATGAGAATCTTGAAGGATAATGTTGCGAAATCTGTATTGTTGTGTGTCAACTATGCGAGCTTTCAATCTTTAACTGAGCTATGGAATTGTTTTCTGGGGCAACAGTACTGGGGCGGGTCAGATTTTGTAACTCAGAAGCTGGCTGTAAGAGTACTGCTGGGTTTGAACTATAGGGAATCTGTTAACCTTGCCAGGTCTTTATTCGTTCAGAATTCTTTTGTTTGTATGCGTACATTTCTTTGTTTCTCACAGAAACGCAAATTCACGAACTGGACAAATTATTCATTTCAATTATCCAACACAGAGGCTGTCCGTGTTTGAAAGATCGGTTTTGTATTCTGGAATGAGAGGATTTAATACACTTCCTAGAGAGATGAGAGCTGTAGGTGATTATAATTATTTTAGAAAAATTTCATACAAATATCTTTTAGATCGTGAAGTGTACCATCTTTTTTAACATGTTGGTGTATGTGGTAATTTTTGTTTTTAATAGTACCTACATAATTGTAGAGCAATTGATTTTTTTGTATCTGTGAGCACCATGTTCGAGCAATCTCTGTAAAATCTTCTGTTGTTTTTGGTGTTTTACAGAGTTTTTAATGATCTGTTCATGTTAATTGTTGTTGACATTAATTTTAGAATGAACAACTCTGAACAACGCTAACCAGCTGGCTAGCTAGCGAAACAGAGCCATTTATGTCTCTTAAAAGTTTAACATTTTTCATGATTAGTTTATTTCAATTTCATTATTCATTTCGATTATTCTGGAGCATTCTGTACTCCTGCGAATTACTAAAAAAATTAATTCTTCAACATGTTTAAACTTTCGATTTTGTACATTAATTTCTTGGCATAGTGTATAGGAGAAGCGATAATTGTTTGAAGCAGTGTATAAATCAAGTATGAGAATGATATTTCATTCTTGCTCGGAGGTGACTTCCTCATTCAAACATGAAACTCGTTTGCTTTAAATAATAAAAGAAATATTTTTACATACAATACCTTATTTTTATTCCACCTATCGGGTTAGATGCAGTATTCATTAGTGTTTGATCTTTAAGTGCCCATGAGTGAACGTTGAAGATATTGATATTATATAGAAGTAGCAATGTGGGGAAAGAAAAAGGAAAAACCACAATCTAAAATAGAATACGAAGAATGGATTACGGAAGTCATCACAAAACCGATACCACCAGAGCGTGAGTGATTATTAATATCATTTAATTACTTCGAAATATTTTATGATGACAATTGAAATACAATACTCGAAAATAATCACACCACCTTACAAATATTGATTGAATTCCATCATTTCATTCTAGTACAATAATTAAAGTAGCAAATTTGTTTATTTTTGTTTTATATTATGAAGTTACAATATAACTGAGTAATGCACAACAAATGACTCCCACATTTCTTTATGTTGCAGTGTTCAGCCGTTTCTGATAATTATTCTCACATACAGTAGTTTTGGGACTGTTTGACATGTTCACGCCAATGAATGTATCGATCAAATAAAAAAATTCATTCACATATCATCTTATTATATATACAGGGTATGCCAAGTTGAGTGGCCTATAATACGTTTATGGAGAATACTGCTATCGTTCTGAAATTTGGGTAGTTGATTCAACGGGTCCGAAACTCTATTTTTAAAATCTTTTTACCCCAATGGCACTTCCGATTATACCAGAAGTGCATACCAACTTTGATATTTAATATAGAACACAAGATAAGAATCCATAGGAGTTAGGTCAGGTGACCTAGGAGGCCACGAAGATGGACCATTCGTTCCAATCCATCTATATTCAAATAGTCTTCTTCATCTTCTTCTTCAGCCATCTGTCATCCAACTCTCATAAGCCTCCCCCAGTTCTCTCCAACGGACTCTGTTCTGTGCTACCTGATACCAGTTGAGCCCTTCAATGCGTTTCAAGTCATCTCCCCATCTCATTGGAGGGCGACCTCTTCCTGTTTTGCCCAAATATAGTCTCCATTTTTGTATTTCGGCATTCCATCTGCCTTCTCTTTGTCTTGCATTATGACTCGCGAAGCCCCATTTGAATCAGGTAATTTCTTCTCTGACATCTCGAACTTTAATGACTTTCCTTTCCATGTGTTTGTTTTCATGTCTGTTAGTCTTATTCCAAGCATCCTGCGTTCCATTGCTCTTTGTGTTTTGCACATTTTGGCCATAATGGCTCTAGTTAGTGTCCATGTTTGGCAGCCGTAAGTGATTACAGACAAAATACACTAGTTGTAGACTTTAGTTCTAAGGTATTGTGGTATCTTACGACTTTGAAGGGCCCATTTTAGTATTCCAAATCCAAGCAAGCTGAAGTGTTCTCGCAATTTCTGCAGTTTGATACTCTCTATTAAGTTTGAGTATTTGACCTAGGTGAACATATTCATCCACCATGTCCAGAGAGTGTACGCCAACTGTAATCCTTCTATTATCTTCTGTGTTAGTCATGGTTTTCGTCTTCTGCATGTTTATTTGCAAACTAATTTTTTGCGAAGCTACATCTAATTCTGTAGTCATTTCTTGCAACTCTTCGAGGGTGGTGGAAATCAGGACAATATCATCGGAGTACCTAAGATGATTCAGTGTTTTTCCGTTTATGTTTATCCCCTTTCCTTCCCAAATCAATGACTTAAATACATCTTTTGATGCTAAGGTGAATAACTTCGGCGATTTAACGCCTCCCTGTTTTACACCTCTCTGGATTTTTATAGGTTTGGTCTCGTGTTCTAGTCTTACTATCATTGAGGATTGTTGATAGATGTTGTGGATCAGTTGTCTATATCTGGAATTCTGCTGTTGTTCATAGCTTGTTTTGCGGCCCATATCTGAGTCATATCGAAGGCCTTCTCATAGTCCACGAACGACATGTATAGAGTATAGTATGGAGGTGATCAGCTGTATTATACCCCTTTCGAAAGCCAGCCTGTTCAACGGGTTAATAGGAGTCCATCTTCGCCGTCAATCGGTTAGTGATTATTTTCATAAATAGCTTGTAGATCTGTGACAGTAGGGATATGGGGCGATAGTTTTTCAGCTCAACCTTTTCGCCTTTCTTGAGTAGCAAAACTACAGCATTTATAGCCCAGTCTTCTGGAATCCTACCGCTATGCAAGCATTCATTGAATAATGTCCTCAAAGTGGGTAGTAAAATTTCCTTCCTTCTTGTTAGGTGTTTTGTAATTGGAATAGCAAGTGTTATCGAACCAGTCATCAATATATAGGGTGTTCTATATCAAATAACAAAGTTGGTATGCACTTCCGTTATAACCAGAGATGCCATTGCGCAGAAAATATTTAAAAAATAGAGTTTCGGACTAGTAGAATCAACTTCCAAAATTATTAAAGTGACACATACCGACTCAACATTCTCTAATTATGTTCTCTGTACTTTATTATGAATAAAGATTTTACAATCATTATTTAAATGACGTTTAGGGGTCACGACCGACATTTCAAAATCAAAAACAGGTCTTGAAATAAAACAAACGATCAAGACGAGTTTTCATGAAGGAATTTACAACAGGGTATGACTTTTGTTTGTTTATATGACACGTCAATGAGAACTTGTTCTCAGTTCGACTATCCTCACCCCCCTCTCGCCTGACATTGTCATTGGCACTCCTCGCAATGGTTTTCTTTTCGTCGGTTATTGTGTTATTATGTCCTCAAAAAGTGGAGAAAAAGGATCTGTTTCCACAAGAAATTGAAAAAACATTTAGTCAGTTGGTCAAATGCCACCTAATTTGAGTGCAACGAAGTTGCCACCAATCGAAAAAGTGTTATTTTTTTTACTACAAAAACGAAAACAATAAATGTACTCGTACTTCTGCTACTTTGACTTGTTTGCGACGTCTTTGCAATATGGTAAAAGGCTGGAGTACCCTGTAGGTTGAGGATACATGTGGCTGCTAAAGTCAAACAATACGTCAAAGAGTGCAAAATCTCAATGAGAGTTAGGAAAAACGTTCGCAAGCAATAAGTCAAAATTAGAAGCTATGGCAGCAAAAAATAAACCGGTTGTTTGATGTTGCACATGCTAATACCTTAAATAACATGAAGGTTGAAGAAGATAAAAAGTTTCTTCTTGTACAACGTAAGAAGGACCATAGGGGTTTAATCGATGTAAAGGACAAAGCGAGTACGATTAAAGAGGCAAAAGTTCAAAAGAAACGAGAACGGCGCAAGATAATTTGCTAGCGTGAATCAAAACGTATCAACTCATTGAAAACACAACTTTTGCTTTCATCATCCACAACTTATAGCACAGATTAAGACACAAGCATTTCATCTGAAATTGCGGAAAAGCTGCTACATCTGCACTGAAAAAAGTAGGCTCTGACACCGTACAACAGCAATTCTGAACATTCAGTTATGGCACTGATATTAGCCTAATTTTCAATGAATATTTCAAATACGTGTTTGAAACTTTTGTATCACCCTTACTTTAGAAAATATATAACATGGACCATTTTACAATAAAACACAACTTCTTTAAAATTGCTTATATTCTTACAGTGAGAAAAACTGTCTTCAGTTAGATTTTCTTAAAGATGTAGTGAGTGTTCTAAATGCTCCTACAATAGTCTGCCAATATGTGTGCGTTCCAGTTGCCTTGATAGCGTTCTTCCATAGTCGGATAGTCCGGTGGAATCGCTAGCCACGTTCTCCACTTAGATCCCCAAGATTATCAGAAAAATAGTCTAGGTGGTTGTAAAAAAAGTGTAGCTTGATGCTCATGTTACGTTCGAGCTTTTGAAAGTGACTCATCAGTTATTCAAGGTATTGAGAAATTATGAACAAGCTGTACAAACTCATTTCATACCTTTTTCTCAATATGGTCATAGTTTCCCTGAAAATTGTCTTTTATTAACGATCCAACCAGTGGCCCATTGAATATGGCCGTTTTTATATTATCTGTGGATAGGTTTGGTAACTTTTGGAACAAGAAAATTAAACATTTTCCATTTTTATCAAGAGCTTTAACAAACTGTTTCATGAGATTGATACTAAAGGTGGTTTTATTCCCTGTTGTTGTCCAAGAATAATCGTTTCCCAAGTAGGCTAATTCTTTTTAACCCAGTGCTGATTTTCAACTCTTCTATCCCACAAGAAAAAAAAGGATACTTTGTGTAACCACTTTGCTGGCTTGAAAAAGGTTGACTATTTTTAAATCAACACATAGGAATCTATTATTTTTTGTATACTTAATTTTGTACAAGACTAAAGCATAGTAGTATATTTTTCTCTTACTTTAGTAGAATGTGCAATCGGCAAAGACCCTATTTTATTCCCATTGAAATGGAACACATTTAAGAATCTGTTTTGACGAATCTATAAACAAATGCCATTTAAAACAAACATAATTTCGTAATCTCATTGTAGCCATTAAACCAGAAACACATATATTCACAATATACAAAATCTTCTTCATAAAAATATTATAAGGAGTTCTCTTCTCTGGTGCTATAATAAGAAACTGTAGTTCCTTTCATGAATTTGTATATGTGCCATATCAAATTATAACAGGTTAAATCAATATTAGTACGGTAATTAATGGTTTTTAGTAAAAGCTTTGAGTTATTAGAAAACAAATGAGGGTTTATTTAGAGTCAACGAGGTCAAATTAGTGAACATCAGGTGATAAGGTCATTCATCAGATGAAAAGTGCTATTGTGTTGTTCAGTGAAATGGAAAACCGCATAGTTCCATAGTGGTGAGAAATTTCTTCGATTAAGCTGATGTTATAAGGTGGCCTCGACAGGGTCCTGATTTGAATCCAATTGTGCGCATATGAGATTCTATGATAAAGGAACTACGAGCCATGAATTCACCTGTTGCAGATTTTTCAAATCTTCGAGGTGATTTGGTAGGATTTAGGATTTTTACAAACTCTGAATAGGCTCGATCAGTGCATGAATCGAAGATGTGGCGAGATTATAAGGGACAGAGATGAAAATAGACAGTGTGGATAGCTTGGAATATCGTTTTTTTGATTATTGGAACAATTGACATCAAACTCTTACGTACAAGTATTACTTTTTCTCAACTCCTACTTCTCTCATTATCGAAGTATGTTATGCGAGAAAAACACAAAAAAAATAACAATCTGATACAATTGGACAAAATGTAAGTGGAGTAATAATGTCTTGGAGTATTGTAATTTAAGTAGCTTATCAAATTGGATTTATGAGAAATTTCTGTTAATTTTAATTTAAATGGGTAATTTATTCATTGTAAAACGGAAGTATTTATAATAATTATTAAGGTTGATTATAAAAGTTGAAATTCTTGGCCATTTTCATTTCATAACGAAGTAAACATTGAGGATTTCTAGGAATTTTAAGGAGATAAATGCAGTTATTCTTGAATGAATGAAAGTTACTACAAAGGAAGTTATTAGTCGGAAATGGCAATAAATATCAAGAGCAATTAAAAAGGATTGAAATTATATTGATATTTATTGCCATCATTAATTCAAATTCTCTGTTTACTGTTTCATCATCCTCTTTGTTCCTCTCCAATTCGTAAAATAGTTTCTTCTGTTAATAAATTGGTAAATAAATAAACAAATACGAACAGGCACCAATACGGCAGTTTACGAGAGCTTCAATTTGTGTTTGAATCAGAACGGTGGGATAATTAGGCATCTTCTATCATCTCTTTCTATCTAAGATGGTGGTAGTCTATAGAATATTTAAGATGGCTCTTTTCTCTTACAACGTTGACTTCGAAGAGCTTTCAAATGCTGTATTGCTCGACCTTCTTGGCCTATTCAATTTTGAGGGTTTGCAGTACCCAATCTCCAATATCTCTTCCCTAAACAAACTTATTCAACGTATTTCAGCAAATTTTCCAACTCACTGTGGGATAAAAAATATAACGAGTGGCTCGATTGAGATGGAACGCCCTGTAGGTAAAAGGAAACCTCATACGGTTCATTCCTATATTTAAATATTGTTATAATGATGAAAAAAAATTGTTACATTTGAGAAAATGGAGTTGTTTAGTTCATAATTAGTCATGTTGGCGGGTCATTTTTGAACATAGTTTGCTGTAAATGACTGGAGAGATTTGACAATTCTGTGGTGATTGTTTAGAAGAAATTCAAAGTGAACTTATTTTAGGTTTCTTAACCAAAACTGAAATTCTGAAAAATTTTGAGGAAAAATTATATCTTCTTTCTGGTATACATTCTATCAAAAAGTACCGGATTGTTAAAATATTTATTGTTGGTACAACTATTTTCTATACTGGCGCGGAGTTTGTACTCGAGTTTGTTTACAGTGCTCGATTTTGTCAGTTCTCACTAGTATGATTTGCGATATTCATATTTGCATTGGATAAAAATATCGAACAAGAAATTTGTGTTTAATTTTGTATTGTAAATAGATTTTGTGTGTCGAATTGCTGAAAATATTACGAAAGGCTAACGATGATTCGACTTCATCAAAAACTCGTGCAGGTGAGTGGTACAGTGCACTCAAAGCGGCAGAGATGTAGTGGAACATTTGCCTCGCTCAGGTCGGCCATCAATATTTTCAACTGAAAATAACATCGATAAAGTGAATAAAATGGTAATCGAAAATCGTCATTCAAGTATGAGAGACATAGGTTATGAACTTTCTGTGTCTCACGAATCAATTTATATCAATTTGAATGATTGTTTCGGTATGAAACGCGTTACCGCTTGACTAGATCCAAAACACCTGATTTTTTTTCGAAGATTGAATTCCGTAAACTTCGCAAAGACATACCAGAATGAGTCGATTCCACATTCATAAAACGCATTGTAACTGGTGATGAGACATGAGTTTATGCAGAACCAGCTTCAAATTGGCGCCTTCCAAATGAACTGAAACCGAATGTTTTGTTTGATGATCGCGGTGTTATGTAATCGCAATACTTTCCAGAAGGTCAGACGGTAAATAAAGAATATTACCTGAGCTTTATGCAACGTTTGAGAGAGCAAATTCTTCAAAAAAGGCCAGATGTGTGGAAAGAAAACTCAAGGATTTTGCACGACGACAATGCACCAAAAACTCAACAAATACCATCGATCAACCACCGTGTTCACCTGATATGGCTCCGGCCGACTTTTTTCTCATTCCAAAACTCAAATTACCACTTTGAGATACCCGATTCGAATCGATAGAAGACATAAAAGAGAACTCGCGACGAGAACTGAAGTCAATTCCTGAAAGGGCTTTAGAAATAATACAATGAATTTGAAATTGATCATTGACCAATTTCCGTCATTTTTTTAACAGAATTTATTTAAGATGTATCAAATATCAGATTAAGGTGTTCAAAGAATGATTATCTTCAAGAATAGAATAAAAAAACAAAATGCTATATTTTCCCTCAAGCTACTTGAGACTGCATTCAAGTCAAGAATATTTTAATGATCTTTTCAAGAGAATTTTCCTGTATGTAACAAATTATAGACAAGGTGAAATACCCCGGTTTACTATTCTGATGCTTCATAACAACATTAAATATTCTTGATGTCGGTCAAACTTTTTTAATGAGTCGCGATTATGTTAAATTAGTACAAAAAAACACCTCCTTCATTTCGTTTCATTCAACCTATAATATTGACCAAGTAATTCATTATATTATTAACGATGAAAATACAAGGCCGGTCATAGTCGAAGGATACTCTATAGATCGATCTTTCAAGGAACATTTGTTCAACGATGTGAAAAATTATATTAGATGATGTTTGAGATGGAAGTTCTGAATACTAGTGTTTCTAGTATGTACGAGGGTGAATAGAAAGTTAGGTAAAAATAACAGTTTTATTTTCTTAACTCGGTATCATTTATTTTTCAACATCTCCTTTTCGGTTTCATTTGCTTAGGTGATTTTGTTAGATCCTCTAACACATCTTCGTTCCAGAGATCTTACAACTACCACAAGAGAGTTTATAAAGTCCTGAATTGTTTCCTTCATGACTATAAGATTTACAGTTTATCATATATCTGCCGGAGGCTTATCCGATCCGAAAGCAATTGATTGGTCTTTTTTACAGTAGAAAAAACCTCATCATTTGCATGTTGAAATTGTCTACGAGAATGCATATCGTTAATCATCCTAGCACTATAACCATTATTGTCCGCTTTTGGTTTTATGATACTAGGCTCTTTCAGGAAATTATTTGAAAAAATTTTGTTATCGTGGTGAGTCTACGTATATTATTGTAATTCATTTATTCATGACACCGCACAACAGCAATCCTGATGATTAAGTTATGGTACATGAGATTAGCCTGATGATAATAGGAAATTGAACTATGTATTATACTATCACAAGACATTTCTTGAAATTCAGGATTGCGATTTTGGTCTCTCGACCATCAGCTAACAAAAAGTACTGAACTAAAGCTGTAAATACATAATCGAGAAGATACAAAATTAATAAGAGATAATAAACGAATTATGATAAAAGATGGTATTATAAAGAGATATTTAACATAGACGAATAAGCTCGGTCACACTGGTTGTTGATCTAAGGGTAGAAAATGATGGCCAATTTGAAGCGGAAGGAGATTCGTTGGTTCTGTAGTTATTGTTATCTGATTGATGCTCTTTTTATCCAGTTTTCAATAACCCACCAGCCTGATCTATACAGACGCCTTCACAATCCATATGGTCGACTGGAAAACTCTAGTATTGTCAAATCTATCAGTTTTATCTTTACAATTGTGAAATTCTTGGGGGAGTTTAATGTGGGTTTTGAAACTGTGTTGTACTTTTTTGAAATTACATTTTCAATCTTTTTGCTGATAGGACCAAACTATTTTAATGAAATGTATTTATCTATATGGGTTGTTTCTACACTTTGGTGAATATTATGATTTGCTATTTATATTTGTGAAGAATCAACTAATACAGATCTTTCCTTTTTGATCGGGTTGAAAAACATTTAAATTGAAGTTTTTAGTCCAATATCTATATTCTGACAAATTTCGAAAAAATTATTTTCCCGTTAAGGTAAATTCGAAGTGTAACAAATGTTAGCTTTATTGTTCAAAAATTTATTTTCTTCGATATTTTCCTTCACGTTATGCTGAATTTCTTCAATACTTTGTATCTATTCCAAAATGTTGTAGATAAAAATTATTTTTGCATGAGTAATCCTCTCGACGATTAGCACAATAGATAAAACAGAACTATTAGATAGCACATGATGCATTGAATATTAAGCATTACTTAATACAATAATGGGCTGTTTTTTACTCATTTAAAGTAATTGTTTTCGATGCACCTCATGGTAGTTTCAGAAAGTGCTTAGTCTCACTAAGTCAACACCTGTGTGCATCAGAGTACGTTTCGTATTGTTCAGTTAATATTTTCATCAAGTAAGAACAATTTTATTTTATTTTCTCAATAAACACATTTCGATATACCATACAGATTTGTTGAATATCAAAAACCAAACAGACTCCATAGAAAATTATTTAATTAACATTTTTCTTTAAATTCCTCCTAGTTTTTTCAATTTTTTTCCAAAGAAGTACGAACTATTTCTGCAAATCTAGCAGTTTTATTGTTTGAAATGTTTTTAGAAATTGTTACTGCTTCAGGAGAAATAGCGAATTCCAACTACAAATTCATTTTTAATTGAAATTTCTGATGAACAAAAATGTTTTGAAGCAACAATAAATAATAATAATAATAATACAACACAATAGCAACTCTGATGATTAGATTATGGCACATGATATAAGCCTAATTTTGAATTACAATTTCGATTCCATGATAAGAACTGCTGTATCAGCTCTATTTTAGAAAATATGTAGCATAACCCTTTTTACAATGAAATCCAACTTGATAGCTTGATAGTTGAGATTAGTCAGAAATTTTCTTAGTTCCCAAAATATTCTTAACGAGTAAACAAACTCATTTCTTGCATTTTCTCAATCTCTGTTATAGTTCCTGTAAAACTTATCTTTTATTAATGATCTAATCTATGGCCTAATCAAAATTGCAATTTCCATTTCTATTGAAAGCTTTAAGAAATTCGATTCGTTAATACTAAATGTGGAGTTATCTCGGTTATTTTCGATCCAGTATTGATTCTTAGCTCTACTATATTTCACGTACAGAAAACAGGGTTATTTTGTGTACCCACTTTGTTGGCCTAGAAGAAAGTTGACCATTTTCAAAACAACATATATGAACCAACTGTTTTCTACACTGTGTGACCAAAAAATATCCGGAAATTCTCGTTGAAATTGCCCGGGTTGAGTATTTCTGAGTATATTAAGTTTCAGTTTGTTGGCAGTACTGTCTTCAATAACTATGCCAACTATGATCGCGACCTGACAACTAATTTGTTTACGACAGCTGTTGAAACCTGACGACCTGAATGGTACGCTGGCAAAATATATTGAACACTGAAATTTTGTATTTTGAACAAAATTCCTTGCGATGAATTGTTGCAATTGCTGGAAAAAGTTATAGGGATACTATTTTATCCAAAACCCAAGTGTACGAGTGGTACAAAGCCGTTAAAGACAGTCGGGAGATCGTCAAAACTTTGCCTCGTTCAGGACGACCTTCGACTCTTCAACCGACGATAACGTGAACTCAAAATCTCCCGCGAAATCGCTCGTTTGCTTTTGGTGAACCAATTGGGCATTAGGCGCATCGCCGCTAGTCTCGTTCTGATAGAGCTGAATTTTCTTCGAAAACAGTACCGGATGCAGATAGCTTCAAACATGCTGGATCGTGCGAATTCTCATCCCACGTTCACGGGACGGATCATAACTGGTGACGAGACATGGATCTATGAATACGACACACTAAGGAGCCAACACTCAACGGAATGGGTGGGAGAAAATGAACCAAAACCGAAAAAACCTCGCCAAAGTCGTTCGATGCTGATATGCTGATTGTTTTCTTCGATATTCGTGGCGTGGTTCATCATGAATTTGTTCCGCAAGGTCAAACTGTCAATAAAGACTTTTATTCAACCATTTTGAGGCGTTTGCGTGAAACAGCTGGATTTGTAGCAAAACAATTCGTGGATTTTGCATGACGATAACTCACATCTCATCGAGCCACGGTTATTAACGACTTTAATACGAAACACTCGATAAATACCATCGAGAAGCCGCCTTGTTCGCTCGATCTAGCTCCGTGTGACTTTTTCTTTTCTCCAGACTGAAATTCTAGCTCCGGGGAACCAGATTTGATTCCGTAGACGTCATGCAAGAAAATTCGTCGAAGAAGCTGAATGCCATTTTTGAAAGCGCCTATAAAAAATGTTTCGATGATTGGAGAACAAATTGCACATGTGCATCGCTTAAAATAAAGCATATTCTAAAGGAGATTCAATAAATTTTGAAGTAGATTAAAATTTTTGCGTTTTATTTCAAATTTCCGGATCCTTTTCTGTCACAGAGTATACTTAAATTTTGTCGAGAACCGAAGCAATTGATGTATATTTTACTTTGACTTTAGTACAATGTGCAATCGGATACGACTCTTTTTATTCCAGTTGTATGAAAGGATACATTTAAGACTTAATTTTGAGGAATTTATGAACAAATCCCTTTTATTATACTCGTAATTTCGTAATCCCATTACAGCATTCAAACCAGGTATAAATAGTTAATCGATTCCGTTGTTACTTCACCAGTTACATCTTAACGAAATCATTATACAGTGATTTTGATTTACTTTGTAAAGAATATCACAAAATTATGTGGGAAATATTTAATCAAATTTAATCAACGAACGTAATGGTTATTTCGATATTTCAGGCGTTTACAAATTGTGATATTCGCTGGAACGGTAAAGTTCAGTTCCTATTATTACTGAGTTCCTTTCTTTCAGCCTAAAAGCCAGGATTCTTGAGACAGACCTTGACAGTCCCAGATCCCTATTCAGTTCGTTTAAATGATCTTGATTGAATAATTTTGGCGATGTCCGGATACATTCAAAGTCACTATCACTATAACTAGTGAGCCCATTAAGATCGCCTTTTATATCTAAATAGCCAATATACTAAACGCCCTATATACTAAACACCTAACTAACTCTCTCATATATTGTTTCAGTCATATTTAGGGTAACGCAGCTTCCAGTATTGTTTTATGGATACTGACTCATCAACCACACAAATTTCAACACTATTCACTTCTATCCCAATTCAAAGAGATACATTGAATTTGAAAATCTCAACTTCCTCCATTGATCTAGCATAGGATAAAATTAAAAACATTCCAACATTGATTCAAAAAACAAATAGTTCAATCACCCTTTAGGCATAGAAATTCAATCATCAACAATTCTTATATTAATTCACAATATTCCAATATTTCAATTTCCACTCAATAGTTCGTATTAGATCAGATAAGAATCGAAAAAGATTCATGAAGTATAATAAACAACAAAAATGAGCTTAAAACAGCAAGATGGAAGAGTTACTCTACCCTATACGTAACTATTTTGTATAAATTCATAAACATCTTCTAAATTGAAGTGTTCTTGTAGAAAGCAGAAATGAGACCCACAAATTTGTAATTTACATTATGGATATACAATATAATGATGTTAACTTTAAATCAGTTTCAGTGAAAGTGTTTCTTGTAACTGTTAATTTCCTAGATCCTTAGCTGTCAAGTTAGCAGTTGGTTTTGAGCAGTCAGCTTCTTATAAACTTGCTCCTTAATAATTGAAATTTTTATTCTTCAATTTTACTTTTCTTCAATTCATTTTCTTGTGAAACTTTATAATATACTATGAAATAAAAATGAAAGGAACAAATGGCATTAAAACCACTTCATAGTTCCATATTACGTGTTGAACGTACTCATTTTATACAATTATATAAAATACCTATAGTACAACTACCTATAACGAAAATTGTCAAATTGCATAGTTCTCCAAGAAGTAGTTGATTTCTTTCCAGAATATGATTCACATGAAAAGCAGCATGTTTCCTGTGACTTTCATAAATCTTGATTGAAAGTTGTGGTTGGCACGAAATGAAACTTCGTATATAACTTCCACATATTTGAACATCAGGTTTCCCATTATCAGACACCTATAACAGAGAAACTTTCAGCTCCAAATCAGTGAGGCATTCCTGTCATACATTCAACAACTTTGATAAAATTTCCTGAGAAACAGTAACTATGAGTTATGAATAGAAGGAACTCACAGTAATTACTTTTTGTGCATATTTAAGATCTTCTTTTCTTTGGTTCAGACTTGAACATTGTCAAACACATTGAATCTCATTTACTTTCACATTTGGATAATCGTAGAATAGAATCGTACTTCCTCTTGATTAAACTGAAACAAAAATTCATTTTGGAATGGCACGGTCCTATTGACATCCAGTTTGAAATATTTTAATACAGATAAAACCTTTAGTGGATAACTTGCAATATTCATATGATACATACTCTAAATAACCTAACGAAAACTTTATCTAGTTCATTCCAGAAAAATATTATTGTACAAAAGAGCTCTATACTTATTAATAGCAACTCAAAGGATATCCCATCATTTTGTAAGATCCCCAATTGATTCCTAGTAATTCCAGGACATTTTTCAACGCATAGAGGTTGAAATAACTATGAAAAAAAATGAAATATGTGAATTCTGAGTGCATTTCTTGAGCATGCTGAAAAAAATATACATTAAAATACATAAATAAACCCCAAATTACATTCATTTAACTTTCAAACATTATTGTAAGTCTCCTCAATTCCTTTTTAGTATAACATTCCGTTCGAATCATATTGTTGAGGTTAGAATAACCAAAAAATGTTAAATTTATGAATTTTGAAAACTTTTCGTTTCTTTCCTCAAACCAAATATACATAATAATGGATAAAATAAATATCAAACTACGTTCACTTACCTCTAAAAGTTTATTTCAAGTTTCGTCAAACTTTTCATTCAAATTCAATTCGAATTACTCATTTTGACAAATCGAATATAAGACTGATTGAAATAAGGTTAGATTCCATTGTCACTCAGAAGAGAGAGCACTATATTCTAGATGTTGGTAGTACCAAAATTATGTTGGTGAAAGTAAAAGTTACTAACTACTTCCATCTCAATATTTTCATTCAAAAGAGACCATTACATTTTACACGTTGGTAAGACTCACATTATTTAATAGCGATCTAAGGGGTGGTAGGAGAGTGGCTGGCTCCGCCCCCGTGTTTCCGTTATTCTTCTCGAAATTCTAGATCTCAAAAATTTTACCAAATTCGAATATTAAGTCGTAGAGTAACGATTTCTCTTCGCGAATGCGATGTCGAGATATGTAGGAATCGTTCGACACCCGAATCCATTCTCCCGGTAACCTCGTATAAGTAGGACGGATGCAAGAAAACCATCTATTTTGTCAGCTCGATGTTAGTTAATTTCTGGCCGTCAGAGATATTCGGAATGAGGTAAATGGAGCGAAATTTTGCAAAAGTCCGACAGCCCTTCGTTGAATTGAAGATTTGCCAGTTTTCTCGTAGTTTAACGGGAATGAGACTATTGCGGCGCAACATGCGAAACTCGAGGCTTGCTTTTTGTCAAGAACTTCAAACGATCGAACGCGATAGAAAAATTTGTATAGTCATAAAAGTCCGACGGAATTATCCTCTCCACTCTCGAAAAATCGGAGAACTTTATTATTTTCGCTTTTTCGAGGCTTTCTTCGGGAATTTTCGCTCGATCGATCGTTCCGAGCGCCATTCGAAATACGGATGTTTCGAAATCTCGCCGGGGCTACAAATTTGGTATGGACCTTCTTGAGACCCTTCTCCTCCGGAAAGAAAATACTCGCGAGGGCGTCGGGCCCGATTTTTTCGCCGCGTTGCTTTTTTCCGCTTGATTCAAATAACCATTATCCCCTTCGGGATTATTCCCGAAAAAGGCCTTATGACTTTAATAATAAAGATAATTATCTTCAGATTATAGTAAAACATCAAAGAGATTTAAACTTCGTATTATAATAAATTCTGCTTCTTCATTTTGTCCATTTGTGATAAACTAATGAATCATGATTTTCAGTGCTAACAATAGTACTATTATCTGTTACCAAATGATACTTTTTTCGAAGAAATACTTGTTTCGAAAATATTTTCGACAGAAAACCTTCGGTTCATGTAGGAATACCCATACCGTTGGCTGACCTTTCTCTCGGGGTCACATACATCGCTAATATTTTCAAGAACTTTCTTACAGAATGACTATGTTTATACCATTGCCAAATTATGAGGGGGGTCATAACGGAAAGTTTCTGATATGTAGGAGCTACTATAAATGATTATAGTGACGATCCAAAAGCTTCCCACAGTTTCACTAAGGAAATATGAAATTTAACCCAAACACAAAAGATGTAGGTACTATTCTCTAGGCGCTTTGGCGCTTTCAATATTGTGCATCGATTCAGAAATTAGCTATTTTCTCACAAATGAGTTGTTTTATCCATATGAATTTAGAATAACTTTTTTACGTAAAATTTTCTTGAGTTCAATTAACAAACATGAATATTTTACCTGTAATCTCTCTTGTATGGTACGCTGCTTCCTTTTGAGAATTATGTGTTTGAATTCTTGTTCAGCGTGAAAAATTAAAGGAGTATAGTAACAAGTTCCATAATTTAAGTATGAACGAATAATAAGGAAAACCCGCCTTTATGATGCCCCTTTTTCGTGGGCATATCCCCATGACCACGCATTTTTCGGCAACTTTTCTTCGCAGAAAGAGCTGAGGAGTCGCCACATATATTCTTTCTGTATGATTGAGAAGCACTTTCTATATATGCATATTTTTTGCATCAAAAATAGCCTGCTATTGATTGAAATCTACGTCTGAAATGACGTTGGTTTTGTCAGCTAACAAAACGTCGACAGAATCATAATTACCAACCTTTGTACTAAACATTTCAACAACTCCATGCTTCTTCCCATTCAATGATATTCTAAGAATAATGCAGTAAATTTGCATAATTCCTTTTGAAAAATAAGTGCTTAACTTCATCATCTAAACGAAAAAAATGTTGCATCTTTCTTCTCGAAATATATCCTCAAATTGGTATGCAAACACAAACAATATTAATTTTATTTGAACATCAATTATTTCTACGTATTCTTTGTTCCCCTGCCCGTCCCTTAATGTATGGATAATAAAATGGTTTACAACATAAAAAATCATTTAGTCATCTTGCAGATGCAATTACTCTGACGAGTGTAGATGCTTCAAGGTTCATGGTTATTGAATACAAATTAGTAAGTGCAATTTGCAGGAAACTACACTATGCTAAAAAATTAACGCGCAAAGGTGAAACTTCGAATTTATCCAGAAGAAGTTTAGATGGTACTCATAGAAAAACAATCACAGTCCCTGAAAACACGTAAATACCGAGTATTTCCAACATTGGGAGAATTATTACATCTACAATTCATATTCAAAATCATGAACCATAGAATTCTGATACATTTCTTTCCAAATTTCAATAAATCTTTTTCGAACCTATTTCATGGTAGCTGGTTTTGCTGGCTTTCTAATCTTCTATTATTAATGGTCGACGGGATTGAGATCTGAGCTTCGTGCAGGCTTTCACATTGAAGTATTGCGTGATCTTGAGGGTAGTTCCGATATAAGCTGGGTAAAGTCTAGCATTAACATCATAAACAAAAAGGTTTCACTTTATACATACATATATATATATATATATATATATATATATATATATATATATATATATATATATATATATATATATATATATATATATATATATATATATAAATCTGAGACAAGACGAATTAGCGGCAGACTGCAGTTTAGCCCTTATTAGAGCTCATCAGTGTCGCGTATCGCTTCGCAGCATCCTACCAAGCTACATCGGGGTACCCTATCAATTCCAGAAAGGACGCAAATCGTACATACGTACGAGAGTCGCCCTCTATGGACCGACACGGAATTGATAGGGTACCCCGATGTAGCTTGGTAGGATGCTGAGAAGCGATATGCGACACTGATGAGCTCCTAATAAGGGCAAAACTGCAGTCTGCCGCTTCGTTTCTCGGCATCCTGCTTGGTTGCATTATTGTGGCGCTTGGGGGCTGCGTGCATGGCGGGCAGATTTGGAAACTAGCTCTTGTCAGGAGGGATTATTCATTGATCTACGGATTTTTGAATAATTCGTCTTGTCTCAGATTTACATACATAGACTCCACGCGAAGTTTATCGCGGAAGATATATATATATATATATATATATATATATATATATATATATATATATATATATATATATATATATATATATATATATATATATTTTTTTTTTTTTCTTCTTATATGTGTAACGTACATATTTGAGTATTCAGGGTTTCATTATTTACGATGATCAGTGCGGGCGTTTTAGGAAACTCCTCCCTACACCATTTTTGAACTTCCATCATAACCATAGTTATGTTCGACTCTAGTGCACTAAGGAACGTCGATCGCAATGAAGAATACAACATCTCGAGTCATCTTTAATCATCTCCCAGTCAGCTTTTTACTAATTGACATGTTCCTTGGCACACTTCTGTCGGTCTCTTAGATATGCTACGGTTACAGCTAGACCTCGAAATGCGACACACCAAATTTCGACTTGATTCTCGAGATCATCGTGAGTGTCTTCTACCATACTCCTATTTCTTGAATGATGAAAATTCACCAACACCGAAACCCTGAGAGATGTCGTATTATGGTGAAAAATCCACCAATCTAGCTTCTTAACCCATATTGCTTCACTTTAACAAAGTTTGACGCCCAAACAGTTGGATAACTGTTACAAGTGAATCTCAATCTAACCCAACTCATTGATTACAGATGTATCACTTTTGATATTTGGCAAATATGTCATACAATAATAATTTATTTCCTTTTAGTGGGCTAAATTATGTAGATTCTTTTCAAATTCAATATAATGAGGAATAAATGTACTTCGTCATTGCTTGCGACATGTTCACTTTCCCTATTCATAATCAATCTGGCTTTCCCTAAACTATCACAAATGAAAATCAACGAGGCTAGGATGTCGCAAACTATGCGTAATTTCCGGTGATCAACATTAGTGAAGGGCCAACCTAGATTGAGCGCATGCTTGCCCTTCGTGACTGTGCATGACTTCTTATGTACTTATTCGCTAACAAACATTATTCAATAACCCTTCATTATCGAAGTGTCATAATTTTTGTGTTCTTCCGTTGTGTGTTGGTTATTTTATTCAAATATGCCGGGTAAGTTTGTAACATGAATTTATGAACAATTCTGTGACATTCAATCAGTTGATTACAAAATTCTAAAGCTTTTATTAGATCGATTACAGATACGAATGATCGGATATTCTAACCGCAAGGTCCATGTAAGAATATTAACTGTTTGTTTACGTAACGTATCTGGGCACAGTACGAACGATTTATATTAATTCGTATCAGAATACTGCAACTTTGCAGCTCTTAATGAAGAGTCGTCACTGATTAGAGTGCTTGTTTATTGTGTGGAGAATTGTGGAACACCCTTTTGTTAAAACAGTCTCGAGAAGATAGTATTTCTAGTATCTTTCAAAATAAATTTATTTGATGGAGATGTTGTTGCCTGCAATATTTTCCAGAAAACATTCTCATTCATATAATGCGAGTCTAAAATATGGACTAGAATTTATGAATTCTTCCAGTTTTTGGAAAAACATTTCAATTTTGATATTCAGCTAGAAATCCCTTGGTCACGTTTTGAATTTTTTTGAGGGACCATCTCCGTCCGGCTCTGGCTGTGCTCTAGCCAAATGATTCTAGCGCAACTTCTTGAATGGTAATTTCAAAAAACGATAGATTGGCGGAAAAAGAGTCGTCAAATATCCTGAATGCTCCCCTGATTTGAATCTCTTCGATCATCTTGTATGTGGATACTTGAAAAGAAATATCTAGAAATCTAACGTTGATAATTCCGACGATTTGATGAAATGAATTCGTCGTTTATTTCATCACTCCTGATAATATCCGTAAGGTTATCAAAGATTCATACTGTGAAAAATTTCTTGTTCAATTTCCAATATTGTTAGCCCAGACAATCTTTCTGGAATCATTGTCGATCTTAAATAATTTTTAATGATTTTTAAATTTGAAAAAGATCGCTCGCCAGAAGCTACATATACAGGCAATGTCAAAAGAATTCTTAGTGAAATGCTTATGTTTGGAAAGGTGGAGATTAAATTGTTTTCAAATATATATTCCAAATACTTAAGGGGTCAGTATCATCAGGCAATCAGGCAATGAAAACAACTTTAACGCTTTAATTTCGTTAAACAGATCATTGGAGTATATATCCTTATTATCCTGATCTGTCAGTCGCCCTTCAAGAATAGAACAATGTTTTAAAAGATCGCTGTCACTTAATTTGAATATGTCGCTAAAAAATCCGAAAAATTATCATACTCATTTAATAAGTCAAATCGGTTTTTTAGAGAACTTATAGTTTGATCTATAATTTTTAAGAAAAAACTAATTTTAAAGGCGGTTTTTGGATCTTGAGGGGCCTCATCTCGGTGTTCATAGTCAAACAGTTTTGGTTTAAATTTCCTCCTAACCGTTGGTAATGGTGGAAAGTCTTCTTCAATTTTGAGAGAGGTTACTATTTCTTTCGCTTGCACAAGAATTTCTTGAAATGATTGGTCAGATCTATATTGCTGGAAGTGATCAACTAAATTTTTAGGTAGGTTTGGCAAACTTTAATATTAATTGCAGTACTTTGCATTTGTTTGCTGACAATATTTATATGAAATAAAACGTCATGCCAAATAATTATTGCGCAACTAAATTGAAAATTTTGTACAGACGTTAAGAGGGAACTCGCTTTATGTGAAAGGATTATCTTCAGCCACTTCTAGAAGACTTCCGCAAACCTTAATTAAATGAACTTTAAGGGGCATTATTGCGTCAATTCTGCTGGACCATCTTGTCTCACTTAGAGGCTTTAAACTTAACCTCAGGGACATTTTTTCTCAAAACATATTTGATTTTTGTGGATGACGAAAAAAATTATATAACTGTTGCACAAGATTAAAAAAGATTACTGTAGCACCTGACACCTTAGAAGCATCATTTACTGTTAAGTTAAAAATGTGAGCTGCACAAGGTACAAAAAGGGCTTTCGGATTTGCATCAAGAATGCCTTTTTCAAACCCAAAATGTTTTCCCTTCATATTTGTCCCATTATCATAACCTTGTCCCCTAATGTGTTTTAATTCTAAATTAAATTTTTCAAATTTTCTATCACAAATGTATATATCCCTTATCCTGTAGAGTTCAGTATTGGATTGCACGCAATAAAACTTTCCGTATCTTCAACCTTTTTTGAAGTGGTGTTAAGGACAACATACCTCAGAACAAGACTAATTTGTGCAGTATGACTAGTGTCTGGTGTACAATCTATTATCATTGAAAAATATTTTGAACTGCGAACCATTTCTAAAATATTATTTCTCACTTTGGATGACGATAATTCAATTATTTCATTCTGTATTTGCACGCCTAAATAATGAGTCATTTTAATAGAATTATACACTCGGCTAACGTGCTGTCTCATCACTGAATCAAAAGAGGCAATCATCTCAACAGCTTTTAGAAAATTTCCATCATCATATTCGAAAATCAATTGAGAAGAACCTTGAAATGCCTAGCATTGTGTAGATAAATACTTAACAATCGCAATAATTCTTTCCAACACGTCTCGCCAATATTTTTTTTCCGTTTCTAAAATCCGCAGATGATGAGCATTAACAGTCATAGATGTCTCCAACATTTTTTTTAAATTTACCCAAGTGTTTATATAACTGTTGTGTAAAATTGACTTTTCGTGTCTCTTAATTAGCAAAGACAAGTGTTGCCAATCAGATACTCCATTTGTATCACAAAAAGCGTTAGGAGTTTTACATTTACAAAACAACTTACAACAAAAACAAAATACACAATCTTTAGAAATAAAGTAAATAAGCCAAGCCCTTTCGACTTTTTCTCCATTTGCTAGATTTCTTTCCAAGTCTTTGCACGAAAACTTTCTCTCATCTTTGTTACTAGGAAAACTAAAACATTGGTGATTCTTTCGGGCCACAAACCGGGGTCGGACGGAATTATATCGATATTAGCCTCATTACATCCTTCATCGAAAGTGTCACTTGCAGCAGGTATTTCAGTAGCTGACATTATCCAACTTTTTACACAAGCTGAATTGACTGAAGTGGATTGTTCAAGTGCTATAGAGGAGGATGGTGTCATCGCTGCTATAACCGCTGCCACTTGTTGCAGGACCGGATGTTACTGTTGACATTTCAGATGGTCCACTCACGGTTATTGATATTACGGATTTAGAATCTTGAGATTCGGACGATTCGGTCGCACCAACATCGATAGTCTCCGTGGAATCTCGATTGTTTTGCAAGAAATGCCTTAAAGATCCAACCATTTTCCCCTTTATTGTAGTCTCAGTTTCTTTTGCTCGCAAAACTTCGCAACTGAAGGTCCCTTCCTTTTATCCTGAAAAAACAAATAAATAATTAGTACTCATGGGAATTAAGAATTAACTTCGGAAGTAACCACAATAATAAGCATAATGTGGGTAGGGTAGGAAATATTCTTAAAAAGTTAACTAAGTAGCCAATAGTTTTTAACCCTTTATAGGGCAGATTATTATTAAGTAAGATATGGGCGATTAAAGTTTGCATATTTGAGTAAAAATCAATTTGTTCGAGCCCTTTCATCTTAAACCCTTTCAAAAATAAAGGCAAAAAGATATTAAACTATCTTGATCTTATAGCCCTTAAAAAACCTACAAAATGGTTCTTCAAAAGATCAATAGCATAAAACTAATGGATAAAACCAGTTACTTTTTAAACTCGTACATGACATTTCAATTAATAAAAATTATTTGGCTAAAAAATTAATTATAACCAGTATCCTATAAAGGGTTAATGTTGATAGTATAAAGTAGGGAACACCTATCATTTTACAAAAAATCAAGCCGTTGAAATTGCAGTCAGCAGGTATTCGGCACTTAATTTAAAAAAAAAAAAAAAAGTAGTAAACAAAATATTACACAACACAACACCACACTTGACAAAATAAAAATAACTTCATATGTAAAAATCAATAGGATTACTTGTTTTATTCACTTGTTGCACGGTCCAGTGAACTAACTGATTTAAAAACGCCTGTGGCGCTTTTATAGCGCTCCAGGCGTTATTCATGTCTGAACAGGTAAAATCAAGAAACTGCCGCCTGACATGTTCTCGCAACATAGGAATCGGCAATAACTGGATGATATACAAATGAAATTTCGTGTGTATTTATACCTAATCCTATTTAATTTCTCAACTTTTATTTTAATATTTATTTTGGACCCTGGGTTCTGGCGCCCCTAAAGGATGGCGCCCGTGTGCATTACACACTTTACACATATGGTTGCAGGGGCCCTGTTGGGATCATTTTGAGAAATTGGAATTTGGTAATTCGCAGTTCTTTCAGAATGTTTGCTGTTGTTCTTCCTCGCAATTTGATTCCAGACATATTAACATATTTAATTAGAATTTAACAATTTTCAGAACTATTTGAAATGCATTGACATCTAGTCTCATAATTATTGCCCCTTAAATGACTCGAGCTTCCTATAATGCAGCTAAATCAAATATAATGGGAAATAAATGAACGCGTCCGATGATTGAGGCTATTAACTTTCCACGTTTGTCTATTTCCATAAACAATGAGGCTTTTCCAAGGCCGTCATAAATGAAAATCAGTGACGTCAACCTCCCGCAAGCTATGTGAAATTTCCGGTGATCGAAATTCAAGAGATTGAGATGAGTCGACTCTAACTCAGGCAGTGGCGCATGCGTGTGCATGGTAATCATAACTGTTGATGACTTCTTGTGAACTTCTTGCGGAGAAACCACTGGTATTGTTAGTATATCCGTTTATTGTAGAAGTAATAGGTGTGTGCTCTGATTGTTTGTAGTGTGCTGGCTATTTTATTTAAACATGTCGCGTAAGTTTCAAATATTTTTAATATTTATATTCTGATGAATTATAACGATTATCTGCCGATAGTGTTGTCAATATTTTTGTAACTTCGTTTCGAATTTAATTGGAAACTGTTTTTATACAGCTACATTTCTAATTAAATATTTTAGTTTCGTTTAAAGCTAATTCAAAGCTCTGCGAAATTTGATTCAACTGAAATATTTCAAAAAAAAATTTATCAGAATTAGAAAAAATATTTTATGCTATATGCAGACATAAATATTCATTCATCGTTTATTTTGCCGGTGGGTCCAGCTCAGAATCGACTTAAGAGATTTCTGTATGAATATTAAATGTACATTTTGAAATATATTCGTTCTTAGATGGGTAGAACGTTTGACATTTCACCTGTTGATGGGTAACAATAGATAATTTTTTATAAAAATACCTTCTTCCCCGTGAAAAAGAAAGTATTTTTCCTGGATATACAGGATGTTTTCATTAAAAACCTCGGTCGAAACAACTCCTCTATTTTCCATTTGAATGGAAAAATTCAAACACATTGTTGAATAGTTTTTGAAAAACATTTGAATGGGTGTATCAAATTTTAGGGACTGGGAGAAAACCTGTAAAACAAAAATTAATTTCATATTGGAACATAAGTGCTCTTATTCTTTTTATGAAAAGAATATCTTTTTATTAAGCTATATACCCGGGTGGTCTCACATTCGCGACGATTTGACATATTTTACGTCCAAATTTGAAAGTTTTTTTACGCAGTAGTGAAAATATTTCAGAATATTTTATTATGTTCCATAATCAAATTACATACCAAAGTTTTGATTTTTTGAATATATTTGTTTCAATTTTGACTATTTGAGGAAAAATGAAGGTGAGTTTGATCCACCCTATACGTCTTTATATTGAGCTTTTTCTAAACAGAATACCCCAAAAAGTCAGCAAGAAGAAAATTCTTTAAAATATGGAGGTTTCAGAAATTTCAAAGATACGAATCGCAAATTCGATGAAGATAAAGAATTTTGTTTCTAGAAATGTCAGTTAGGTTAGATTCAGATAATACAAAATACGGAATTATCAACAAGTGAAATTTTAAGCGAATATAATTTCAAACTACTCATGCTTCTTAACAAGGCAGATAAACTTTACATCCTTAGCAGAATTAATTCACATTTATAATAATTTATATTGATGCTCCACAGCTTACTTCCAAATTAATTTTATTTTATTGAAAATGTATCATTTTTAAATTTTTTGGTGAATGAAAACTAAGATTTTTACATCTTCATACAGAGCAGGATTTCAAAAATTATTCTCTAAACAAAATAGATAAAAATGTTTTTTACTCTACAAGGTTGTGTCCAAACTTTATTTTAATCTGCAAAGTTAATTGAGGTATTTCCATTTCAAAAGTGGATAATTTTGCATTTAAACTGATAAAATTTTTCGTAAAATAATAAATAATAAAACTAGTAACGTGATTCTTTGGAATTTTACTTACTACTTACTATTGAGTAAAATTCCAAAAAAACACATTAGTTGTTTTTATTATTGATAATGGAATTTTATCAAGTAAAAGCCTCCCAAATACGAATAAAATAATAAGCATTGAATTAAGGTATAAGAGAGCATAATACTCTTCGAAAGGTAGTTTAGTTTTCCATTTGAATAATAATAAAAAAGTGACTAAGGTAAGAGAGTTATTGAGAGTATAACTACGGTAAATAATCACTGTTTAAAATGGAAACGTGTATTCTAAGTTTATAGCAATTTCAAGCTTTCGTTCATCATCAGACAAGTACGAGTTTACATCTAAATATATATATATATATATATATATATATATATATATATATATATATATATATATATATATATATATATATATATAGGGGTTTTACCCCGACGAGTTGCCCATATATCTGTTCATGCAATCAAACTGATTTCATGAAATCCACCACCGGTAATTAATACCATTGCCAGGCAATGATTATAATCAAAACATATCCTGGAGTAATTATATATTAGGATAACGTTAAATGTTATGAGAATATATCAATCTACCATAATATATACATACTATAGCATCATCAGACAATGATATCAATGTACCAACGAGTAGTGTCAGAGGCTCTCCCGGAAAAATCCAGTGTACGGACCTTAGTCAAGTAACACTGAATGTTAGTCATTAATAGTTTCCTTTGTGTGAAGTGGTGAACGATCGAATAGAATACTGCTCTGAATATAAATATGACAAAATTGTCAGTTAATTATATTACATTTATATAACAATACAAATAAATAAAATATGAAATGAGATTCTGAGCAGTATAAACTAAAGAGAAAACCTATGACTCTACCTCATTATTATTTTCGGAAAGAAACCTACGAAGAATATTACAAGATTTGATGACTGTTATCTTTTGTAACTGTTCAAACAAATTTTCTTCAGACCCAAAATCTCAATACTTTTGTGAAGATTTCTAGGAATAACGCCTGTTGTAGAAATAATAATCGGTAGAATAAATATTTTCTTCATTTTCCACATTTTTTAATCTCGTCGCCAAGCATCATATATTTAGAAATTTTTTCATTGTATTTATTTTGTATATTATGTGTGTCGGGTATAGCAATATCAATTATATATGTTATTTGATTCTGTTTATCATTAAGAACGATATCTGGTCTATTGTGTTTTACAGCTCTGTTGCAAAGAATTGTTTTATCAAAATAAAGTTTATACTTGTCATTTTCACAAATAATCTCAGGTTCATATTTTTGAAATTTTTTCTTTTGGGAATTAGGTCATGTTTAATTCCTAGATTGAAGTGAATAATATTAGCGACGGCATTATGTCTTTCTAAATAATCTGTTGAAGCAAGGACTGAGCAAGATGATAATATATGAAAAACTGTTTCTGAAGAACAGAAACATCTACGGCAAGAATCATCTATATTTTGTTTGATGATATGTTTTCTATAATTCCTTGTAAAAACAACCTGGTCCTGGATCGCAATTGCCAAGCCTTCTGTTTCAGCAAACAATTCTCCAGATACTAACCATTTATTCGATGCAATTTCATCAATATAATCATTTTCAATTCTTTAGGTGCTTTCCGTGTAATTCCTTCTGCATCCAACTTACTCTTTTAGAATTATCATCAAATATATCAAAATCTACCTTTTGCATTGTCAAGTTCAGAGGTGTAAGATTATAATCTGAAGCAACAACAATATCATGTAATTTAGACGTTCTCTGTTTATCATGAAAATGGGAACGTAGATGAAAAATCTGTTTGCTATGAAGATTATTCAAATCAATTAATCCACGACCTCCAAGATGTCTAGGTAGTGTAACTCTCTGAACAGCTGACTTTGGGTGGTGCTTATGATATTTACAGAGCATTTTCCTCGTTTGACATTGTAATTCATTTAGATCAGTTTTAGACCATTTAATAATTCCAAAAGAAGATGTAAGAATAGGAACAGCATAGGAGTTGATAGCTCTGAAAAGGTTTTTACTAGTTAAATAACTCTTGATGATAATTCTTAGTCTTTTGTAATATGAACTTCTAATAATTTCTTTAGTGCTGCTATGGTTAATTGTCTTCTCTAGACAAAGAGAATACAATAGAAAGATTTTACATTTTGGAAGCCCAAATTTCATATGAATATCATTGGAATAATTGAAAGTAATCTCAAGTAGACTTTTAAATGAGATCTGGTTCCGGCATATAATTCAATATCATCTAAATAAATTAAGTGACTTAATTTGAATTCAGTTAATAAACTCTTTATTTTGAAGCCGAAACTAGTAGCATTTAATTCATGAGATAATGGATTGAGGTAAAGACAAAACCAAAGAGCACTTGAAGAATCACCTTGAAAATGCCTCTTTTAATTGGAATTACCTCGGATTTTAACGATTGTTTTGAAATATTTAAATGAAGATTGGTTCTCAATTTTCATTACGAATTCAAGAAAAAGTGTCTTATCAATTTTATAAATTTCCAAAATTTCTTGAAGCCATGAATGGGAGAACTGTCAAAAGCCTTTTGGTAATCAATGAAGGCTGTATGAATATTTCTCTTCTTAGTTTTAGCTTGATTCAAAGCAACAGAATCAATTACAGGTTGCTCTTCAGTACCAAGGTGTTTTTTCTACATCCTTTTGATGTTCGGAAAGAATATTATAATTCTCCAAATGTGCATAAATTTTTTGGGTAATACATGCAGTTAGAATTTTATATATTGTTGGAAGGCAAGTAATTGGTCTATATTGTGACGGATCAATAGTATTATCACTTTTCGGTTTTAAATAAGTAATTCCTTGTGTGAAAAATAAAGGAGTAGCTGAGGGTTCTTTATTATAAATATATATATATATATATATATATATATATATATATATATATATATATATATATATATATATATATATATATATGATTATAATCATTGCCTGGCAATGGTATTAATTACCGGGTGGTGGATTTATATTTTTCATGAAATCAGTTTGATTGCATGAACAGATATATGGGCAACTCGTCGGGGTAAAACCCCTAAATAATAAAATAAATAAAACTTAGTCATCCAAAGTATAGAGAAATAAATTTGACCACCAATGTCCCAACTAGATAGATGTTAAGGAAGTACAGCATAAGAGTAGGTCACAAGCCAAATGATTACACAAAAAGTTTTTTCATTAATTTGAAACCACAGATTGAAACTAAGAATAAGTCGCACTGTATATATAGAATCATATATCGTGGACTTGTGCACTATCTCAGCTGTTAGCTGGATATAATTTACCTTTTCCAGATTCAGCAATCAAAGCAAATAGGCTCGATTACAATATACTTGACATAAATTATCTTATTATCCTACATGTAATTACATCTTTTTGCATTTCTATATAAGTATTCTTATGCAATTCTAATTTCTTTGGGCTATCATGCAAACTTTTGTGTATTAACCCAGTGGAAGAAATGATGACAGGAGCGATATCTATTTCATCGAGGTGCCACATCTGCTTGATGTGAATAGCAAGGTCTGGAACTTGTTCAGTACGTTGTTATTATTCGGTATGGCGACATCAACCATCATTGCTGTTTTGGATCTCTTATCATACACCACAATGTCCGGCCTATTATTCGTTACTATCGTAGTATAATTGGATAGAGTCATTTTCCAATACGGTCGCCGATTATTACTTGTAATATGGCTGAAAGGCGTTCAAAAGTCTGGACTTGTGTGCAAGTTTCTGATGGATAATGTTGCAATTGTTGACAATTTAGCAGGTCATCACTGGTAGCAAGATTCGGAGGTATATATCCCTTATCAGCCAACGATACCACTCTGTGGAGTTCAGAAGTGCGAGCTTTTACACAGACGAATTCTCTGAGATTTTTTATCTGTTCGGTATGTTAGTAGATAACATCCATGAATCCGCGTCCTTCTTCTTTCTGCTTCAAAGTTGTTCTTATCACAGACGATTTTGGATGGTGACTCGTGTACTTTGTCAGCATCGTTCGGGTCTGCCTTTGAATATCATCCAGTTCTGCCTTAGTCCATCTGTTTATTCCAATAAAGTAAAGCAACACTGGGATGGCGTAGATGTTAATTGCTTTGACTAGATTTCCCGAGTTCAACATTGACTTCAGCACAGTCTTCACACGCTGACTGTGCTCTGAACGAATCTTCTCCTTTGACTGTTATTGGTCTAGCAATCTGGCTTGTTGGTATCCTAGATATTTGCACGTTTCGCCATTTCTCATACACTGTAAACTATCGCCGTTTGGAAGTTGTGTTTCACCATCTATGACTTTCCCTCTTTGAATGTTCAGGGTCTTACATTTTTCAATCCCGAATTTCATATGAACATCTGCCGAGAACTCACTGAGAGTTTTCAACAGATCATCCAATTGCTTCTTGTTCGAAGCATTTAATTTGATGTCATCCATATGCAGCAGGTGGGAGATTGTATGATAGTTCATATCTGTTTTTATCCTAAATCCGTATCCTGTTCTATTGAGCATTGAATACGATGGGTCCATAGATTTCTCTCATGTCGAAGCATCTGAATTTGCTCATCGCTCAGCCACAGTTTCATATTTGAGACCAATATCTTGAAAATTGTAAAAGTTTGAACCGTTCTGTAATAAGGCGTTAAATCGACTGTTGAAGTGATGCTACAAGAAAGTAGGCAACCCTATATTAATAATTACAATTTTAACATCTTAAATGTGGTCACAACAGTTTAGATGTGGAGAACTCTGACAAAAACGTGTAGGTGAAAGATAATAATACTTCGTTTTAAATCGTTAAATTTTCGATCGTTAAAGATACATAAATCAGACAATATCCAATCAGCCTTGACTTTATGGGAAACAACGTTACTCGTCTCTCGAATCGTAAAAATATAACTGCTCACGCCATTTATTTATAATTCCAGTTTTCTGGCTTTCACGGATTTGTAGTTTCATTGCAAATTGAGGGCAACAACTGGTGATTCATAACACTGGGAAGTGAAGTATGTTTTATCGGAACTTGATTTGATCTGCACGGAAGTGGGTGTTCAATGACTGACTTTGACATTCGAAAGTCGTTTATATGCAATGTAGTTTTATGGTGAAGAGAATGACCATTTAGTTCAACAAATATTTTCGATATTCTATATTGTTATATTGACAAAATTCAAAGTGATTGTGGTGATTGCCATGAATTGCACTTTCACCTAATTCTTTTTCTGGAATGGTAACTTCACGTCAATTTTCTAATTTTTTCTGAAACTTCCACATTCCATAGTTGATTTTTTCCAAGTGAATAGTATTGGTAGTATTTAGATGCATTGTATGAATCATATAAAATTATATATTTTATTTTGTTCCTGCCTGACGTACAAGCAGTGTCATCGATATACTTTAATGATATTTATAATTAAATGTAAATCAAAATTTCAATTTGAATATCCGTTTTTGTAGGATAATTATCCTGTATGAACGAAGCATTACTGATTGAGAAAAATTTCAATATTATATTCTCCATGATAACACTCGAGAACACTTTCACTAAAGGTGGCAGAATTGTTTCAAGATTTCTTCTGTGAATTCTTTCAACATTAACAAATAGAAAAATATCAGAATCAAATATCAATTTTTGAGATGGATACATCTTTATTCTCGTTGTTATGTTATGTATTGTATCACACCTTCTTTCGAATTTCTATAACAACAATCACGACTACATGTTTAATCTGATCTTTCTTTGCAGTCGCTTCCACGATGCTGTCTGAAATGGATGAAATTCCAGTAGTGAGATTTGGGGAAATCACTCTGGAGGTAGAATATGGCGAGCTCAAACCAGAAGTTAAAGAGATTGCCAGAAAAGAACTTAGAGAAACTCCGGACGTTACAAGAGATGCTGTGAATCAACTCAAAGATTTATTGAGAGGTAAGTGAAATTGCTAAAACTAGCAACAAGATATTCACTACGTTTTTATGGCACAAGTGGTAATGAAACGGCTGGTCAAGTCTTACGGCGGGTTGTGTCCATTATGAAGATATGCGACCTTCATTATCACATCATGAGTAAAATCTACTAGATATAGTAAAAAACTCAATTAAAGGATACAAAACATGCTGAAGGTCTTCACTTTTCAGTTGCCTAGAGAGAACAACTCCCTTCGCATTTCCCTTAGATCATACACACATCCATATCTTTCAAACTAAAAATTATCGCCAATGAGTCCCTACTGCAATGTACAGATATTGATAAAGCACATTATCTGCAATTTCTCGCCTTCTAGTTATGCTTGTGGACAATTTTGGTTAAGCAATTCTCGAAGGACAATCTTCAAACACCTATAAACATGAAAAACGTCCTTAAATTTTTCGAATACTTATACCAGATGTTACATAATAGTATGTCACAAGTTGAGGGGTAAACCTACGTGCAATTTTACGAAAAAAAGTTCATATAAACATAGGTCCGCAATAGCTTCGTTACGGAGCTACAGGGTGTTTAAATTTCCGGAATTTCCGTTTTTTCTTCTAAACTCCTGCAGTTTTTGAGATATTCAATCCAAACTTGGAATGCAAGCTATTTTTTACAGCCTCCATCATTACACGTCCTAAATTTTAATTAGAATATACAAGGTGTTTTCTTCTCCGGAGCCATGTTTTCTTTTACCCTTTCAAACTTTTTTGCAGTGCGCCACTGATCAGCTTACAACCAATTCTGGTCATCTTCGTTCAATTCAGAATTTTTTTTGACACTTGTAGATTTCTCGTATCTCCGACCGTTCTCGAGAAAAAATTATTGAACGACTCTATGCATTCGCTGAATTGAAAGCACTTCTAATTGCAAAAATGACTAGTAGGCTTTGATTTTTTCATTTATTTATATATTTTGACAGTTGCTAAGGTGAAACCAGTTTCTTCTTGAATTGTTTAGTAAATTGACTATTAGATTTGAGACTTTTGAAGTTATTACTGTAAGAAAAAAATGGCTAATTTTACTAACGCCTAATTGGCTGATATCCATTACATGTACGGTCTGGCTGACGGAAGCACAACCGAAGCTAGGCGATTATATCAGGTGCGCTTACTAAATACTCCAGGAATATTTCAAAGAGTGCATGATAATATGCGAAGAAGGATAGAGCCCTGTATTCTTGCAGGTTGAGGACACTTTCAGCAATTTATTCAGTTTTCAGTTGTTTATTTTTTCATTTCGATATTGAATAAGAATAACTTGAGTCCCAGAAGACGAGCTATCAAAATAGAAGCAAATTTTGGGCATACCTATCTAGTATTTCTATTATTTTTTTATTTAGCGAGTAACATACAATTCAAACTCAATAATTTTTTCACTCGAAAACGGTTGGAGATACGAAAAAAAAAAAGTGTCAAAAATGTTTTTAAATTCAACAGAGATGACGATAGTTAATAGTACGCTGATCAGTGGCGTACTGGAAAAAAGTTTAAAAGGGCAAAAGGAGACATGGCCTCGGAAAAGAAAACACCTCGTGAATTTCAGTTAAAATCTAGGACGTGTAAAGAGGGAGGCTGTGAAAAATAGCTTGCATTCAAATTTGGGCCTGAATATTTCAAAACCTGCAGTGGGTCTGAAGAAAAAAACAATTTTTTCCGGAAATGTCAACGAGCTGTAGCTCCGTAACGAAGCTTTCGCGGACCTATGATTAAATGACCTTTTTTTCTTAAAATTGCACGTAGATTTACCCCCTCAAGTTGTGACATACTATTATGTAACACCCTATGTATACACAGAGTCCAAACAAACATTTGTTTTTTTTTTATTTCGAGTGGGGACATTGTTTTTCTCTCCATTACCCTCCTGCAAAATCTTCATCTGGAACAGGAGTCCTAGAGACGATAAAAAAGTGTTTTGGGTATCGATATTTTCTCTGCGTTGAATTTTCAATTCAGGTGGTTCCAACTACAAAAAAACATCATCATAGAAATAATTGACCAACCATTTGAGCCCTATGTATTTCAGATAAATGATAACACAGAATAATAACAGTATTGGAGAATGTGTTTCAACATGTTAATTTGAACGAATTTTGTCTACAACTTGTGGTAGGCGAGTCTATCGAATCGATTTATTTGAATTTAAATATTGTATTTGATGCAGAAAGAACTCGTAGAATGTGTTATCAACATAAGACAAAATAGAAATTTATACTATTCATTTTCAAAATAATACTCGTGTTAAAACATCAGCTAGAATATTCAATACAAATCATTCAGCGAATCAAATGAATCTGCAATATGTTGAGCTTCTTCGTCTTATAGGAGTAATGGAATTGAGGTGAAAGTTACTGAAGCAACAGTTGAAAAACACACCCTTCCACCTCCATATAATGGTATGAATCGGTATCATTCTCAAAGACATCAAGCATTAACAGTTGGCATATGATACAATTCTCTTCCGCAGCTCGTCCAAAATATCTGGTTGCGTAGCGTATATTTCCAATTTCAGATGACCCCATGGAAAAAAAACGAGAGGCTTCAAATTCGATGACCTTGCTGGCCAGTTAATTGGGTGGTACCGATCCAGTTCCCCAGAGAATTATTATTTGAACATTTCATTAGAATATGAAAATGAAGGGCAGCACTTTCTGATTGAAAATGCAATTGATGTGCTGAGAAAGTGGAATCATTTTCCAAATCTCGATAATTTTGGGACTAACCAATAGCAGTTGTAGATAAATAATAGTCCAACAAGATGGTCTTCTGACAACCGAGCCCAAACATTCAATTTTTGTGAAGTTTATGTATGTATTTTCCAGTACAAGTGAGGATTCTGGGTGACCCAGTACCGGCAATTGTGTCTCTCTATTGATCATGATGGTACTCTTGTTAGAGAAACAGAGATTTTGAACGAGGTTAGGAATATTGTACATATTTTCACTCAATTTTTTTTCACAATTGCAGGCGACAATCAGAGAAATCTTCATTCTGTAGAAGTCGGTATAAACAATGATCCCAATCCAAACAAAAATGACTTGTTTTAGCGTTTTCCGCTCACACAGCCTTCTTCAGAGTTGAAGAGGCGGGAGTTAAATTTCGATGGAATACCCAGTATAAGAAGATGTGATAAGCTATTGAAAAAAGGAGAGAACTGTAGCAGTGCTATTAAACAGAAAAATTTTTTATACTGAACAAATTATTTTTTTTACGAACTTTCACAATTTTTTCATATTACTTTTAACACTATTTGATGACATTATTTCTTCTAGATTCTGATTTTGTCAAAAAATTATAAGAATAAATGTTAAATCGAATTACGCTGAATATATTCTTGATCTAAGATATAAACGTAGGAAGTAAAACAATCTTAAATCATGATATTCGTATCATTATTTATCTTGACTTCCTTGATTCGAAGCAGCTGCAAAATTCTAAATCCAAATAATCAATAAATGTTTCGCTAAACTATCGCATTCTATATTTAAATTCTAATATATTGAGATAACTTGGAAGTTACATTGGCGAAAAATAAATTCATTCAAACAATCATTACATTTTTGTGCAAGAGAAATTCTGTTAATAATTTCATACTGACTTAAGTTAATGTCTGGTCAGAAGTAGAATCAATAAAGTTTCCTTTCATCTATAATATGTCAAGACCCTCTTTTCGAAAAGGCGTATTGAATCGAAATTGATATCAAAGAAATCAATTCAATAAAACATAGTTAACATCATGCTGTAAACATTCTGTGAAAAAATTACCAGGATTTGATTATTTAATAAATCTGTTTGAGACGATTACCAAAATATTTTGTTTTTGCTAAGATTAATAGATAAATAGATAGATATATCAATTTATTCAAAGAATTGTATTTCACAGACATATACATAAATATGTAAAAATCAAACCGCAAGTCACTTAAAATATAAAACACATTTGAGATACATCACCGCTTGTACTTTTTACATTAACTAAAAAATTCGCTTGAATTATACGGTTCGCATTCCATGATGAAATTGAAAATCTGTTTTCTGAAAGGCTTCGGTCTTGTTGGATAGTGGAAAGCTTTCGCAAAAGCATTAGAAAGTCTCAGGCATGAGTATTTCACATGCTGTGTTAACGATAGCTTTGAATTTGGAATACTCTCCTAGAGTTATTTTATGCTGTGTGGAATATTCTCAAACTTTACAGCGAAAGCCAGACATTTATAACTGTCAAAAATCTGTTCTCCTTAAACATCTCCAAAACGCTTTGAGCAATTACTCTAAGAGCCCTTCTCTGATCTATGATAATCCGATCCCATCAAATTATTTCATATGATAGACTTGATTGATAATTGCAAAAATAAATAATAAGTAAGACATCTTCATCCACATGATATTTGAGGGCATTGAAAGTGTAGATGACCGAATGCAATCGTTTACTCGAATTATCTACCATTTTATGTTGCCGTCGATATGCACTCCTAAAAATTTACATGACATCCCCAACCGAATCATCGTATTACCGATATACATATTTTCAGGTACAACGGTTTTAGATTGATCAGTTTGGAACAGAGTGCAATCAGTTTTTTTCATATTCAAAAATATTCGATTCTCATTACACCAACAAAAATTTGTTTCTGATGCTGAAACCACAAAACTGCTGTCATCCGCAATATATCACGAACAGGAGGGGCCCCAAAATGCTACCTTGAGGTGCCCCTATTAGCATTTGTTTCTCAGATGATGTGTTCTCAATACCGTCTATATTCTCCACAAGTCTATGTATTCTGGCTTCAAGGTAACTAGCCACGAGATCCAGCTGTTTGTCTCTTACGCCACAAGACTTCAACTTCTTCAAAAGTATCTCGTGTTGAACACAATCAAAGGCTTTAGCAAAATCTAAAAACTCTCCAAGTGGAATATCGGCCGATTCCAAAGCCTCCATTATATGTACTATGGAGCACTTCGAATATTGCAGTTTTTACGTTTTTTTATACCAACAAAACCGTGTTGTGTTTGTGTGAGGATGTTGAATTTCTTGAAGTAATTTAAGAAATCTACTAGCCAGAATTTTAGAGAAGCACGAGAGCAGACTTATAGGCTGATAGTTGCTGAAATCTTCAAGATCATCTTTCTTGTAGAGTGGTTTGATAATGCTGTTTTTAGGCGATCTGGAAATATGCCGTCGATGAAAGATTTGTTGATTATATTAGTTAATGGTTTGCATATAGTATTCAATCAAACTTACTTGAAGTTTTATTTTTCATCACCTTTACTGTAACTCTTTTTCCGTCACCTCGACCATATAGAAGGAATTTTTGGTATTACGCAATTTGGACCTTTGAATGACCAGTGGTAAGTTTTCACACAAGTTAGTGGCAGCATTAACAAAATATTGCTTAAGATCCTCTACAGTTTTAGAAGGATCACCTGAAGGAATTTTTGACTCATTTGTCAGGCCAGTTAGGTTGTTGACTGTATTCCGCAAGGCTCCGGATTTATTATCTGAATTACGAAGTTGGCAAAAGTGTTTCCTATACGGACGCGGAGTTTTGTTCAATATTTTTTTCATTGTAAAATTCGCAGAGTACCACTGAGATTGACTGATTCAACAGCTGTCCTAAACGAACTAGTTGACTAATCACGCTCATGTTTGGCATAGCAATTAAGGACAGTCCTACCAACATACAGAATTTCAAAAATACCCAACGCGGGCAATTTAAATGAGAATTTTCGGATACTTTTTCGTCACAGAGTAAACCAGAATTTCGCCTCTTATGGAACAATTTTGATATATATTTTCTACCCTTTCTCCCTTGATGTTCATATGCTCGTATGCTCATTCAGATAGTTACTTAATTCTTATAGGTGTTGATAAAATTCCTTTTTTTTTCAGAGGAAAAAGACTTACATGTGCCATTAGAAAATGAAGGTTGGCTAATTCGATTCCTTCGGCCTTGCAAATTTTATCCAGAAAGTGCCCGTGACTTGGTAAGATTTCATTTTATATTTGTACAATCAATACAATTCTTCATTGAACATGAAAATCAAATATATTTTACTTAAATGTAACTTCTCAGTTTTTCATCAATTTAATTAATTGGTTTCTTTATTATTTTCAGCTGTAGTCTAATTTGCTGATACTTCTTTCTTTTCGATAAGGAGATATTATATATTATAGAAATACATATACTGGGTGATTCACCAGTGTAGCTCGTATATTCTTGAAGATTTTATTTTTGTTTGAACGATATTGTATTTAGATAGTAAGAATCTACTTCAGCAATTTATTTTGCAGTAGACAGGGCGTCCAAATTTTCTATAAAAAAATCTTGGGTGGTTTTCAGATTGGAAAACACTTTTGTGTTCAATATTCAGGAGCGGCCTAAACTCTGCTGTAATGTCTTTAAGTAATAAGTTTTTTTGGTGAGTAGTTTCGTCACAATATTTTTTTTTGCTTAGAAATTCATGGAAATAGGCTCTCACATCATCGTATGCTCCTACGGCCAGAGAGGATGAATACTTTCGTTTTCTTATTGGCCATGGATAGCTCTATTCATGAATTGATTTTCCTCATTTTATACAGGAGTGACTCAAAAAAATTATTGAATATTGTAATTTCAAAAATATCATAATCTTGATTCTTTTAAATGGGACACCCTGTATTTTATTATTCATGTCAACGCATAAAATATTGTGCTATATTTTTCAGAAGTAACCTCATCTTTATCTTTGATTTTTTTCGAAATATTCGATTATTTGTAGAAATTTTCGATGAAAATTCTACAAACCGTATCAAACCCTTCAACATGCATCATTATTCGCACAGAAGTTTTTTTCTGTGATGATTCAAGTAGTGGAAAATTAAACCTAAACAAGATCATTCTTTTAGTGAATGGTAAAATCAAGTTTATAACGTAAATCGAGATATGTGTTGGCATTTTTCTTATTTGTGCCTTCTGTCAGGTGTCCGAATATATCATATTCCGTATTTTACATGCTGAACTTATCAGTGTTTCGGTATTAAACAATGTTGAAGTGATGTTTGAACACAATTTTTTCAATTATCTGCCATGAAGTTCTCCAAAGAAGAAATGGTTGATATAATTTTCATTCTGGGTGAGTGTGATAGAAATTCTTTGTCGGCAAGTGGAGTTTATGTACAAAGGTTTCCTGATAATGAGGCATCCTGATGCAAGATGCTTTGAGAAACTTCTAATTAGATTTATCGAAACGGGTAATATAGCTTACAAAAAACATGCAAAACTAAAAACTGCTACAGCTGAAGACAACCAGTTATCAGTTTTGTTGACAATGACAGAGGACTCATATAAAAGCCAAAGAGAGATTTCTCAGTTAACAGACATAAGTCAAACTTCCGTCCAGAGAATCTTGAAAGTGAATAAATTTCATGCATGTCATAAACAGCTGCACCAGGAACTGAACATTCAGGACTATGAAAATCGAATCAATTTTTGCAATTGGACAAGTTACAAAGTAGCGGAAAATCCAAATACGTTTAGTTCTTTTCTGGGACGAGGCAACTTTTCACAAGAATGGGCTTGTTAACAGGCACAGCTTTCATTATTATGTGGAAAATCCACACCTCTTGAGACAAATAGATCACCAGCATCGTTGGTCCTTGAATGTATGGGCCGCTATAAAAGATGGATATCTAATGGGGCCGCACTTTTTCGACGGGCACCTCATTAGTGAAATGTAATTAGATTTTCTGCAAAATCATCTACCAATGTTACTTGCCGATGTACCAGAGCATATAAAATAAGACTTGTGGTTTCAACAGGATGGAGCACCGGCACATTACTAACATCAGGTTAGGGAGCATTTGAATCATGTATTTCCAAACAAATTGATAGGACGTGGTGGTCCTGTTAGATGGCCAGCTAGGTCTCCGGACCTTACAAGTCTGGATTTTTCTTGTGGGGTTATATTAAGGGTATCTTTCACCAGATTCCTTTTACAACACAGTTGGATATGAGACAGAGAATAGTCGACGCTTTCAGTCAGTTAATCCGCAAAAGAAGGATTGAGTTGTGTCCTCAAAGAAACAGGCAACATTTCGAACACTTATTGAAATAGCTCAACACCTTGTAGATCATCTTACCAAAAATCAATCTATTACGTATTTCATACTTTAAAATATCTCCATTTCTCTGATCAAGTATAATGATATGTACTAACAAACTCTTCTTTCGCAACCTCTGCTTTTATTTTTTTATTTCGAAAATGGTAGAAGATTAGGATAAGGTTACTTCCGCAAAAATATGGCACAATATTTCATGCGTTGACATGAATAATAAAATACAGGATGTTCCATTTGAAAAAATCAACTATTGATATTTTTAAAATTACAATATGCATTAATTTTTTGAATCACTCCTATATAAAATGAGGATAATCTATTTCAATTCGTCAATAAAGCTATCCTTTGGCAAAAAGAAAACGAAAGGAAAAAAGTATTCATCCTCTCTGGCTGAAGGAGCATGCGATGTTATGAGAGATTATTCTCATGAATTTTTAGGGAAAAAAAATTGTGACGAAACTACTCACCAAAAAAACTTAATACTTAAAGACATTATAGCAGAGTTCAGGACGCTCTTGAATCTTCAACGAAAAAGTAGTCTTCCAAAACCTCCCAAGATTTTTTTATAGAAAATTGGGACACCCTGTTTACTTCAAAATAAATTGTTGAAGTAGATTTTTGCTTTCTATATACAATACCGTTCGAACAAAAATGAAATCTTCAAGAGTGTACGAGCTACAAAGCAACGCGCCACAGGTGAATCACCCAGTATAACCGGAAATTTGGTCAGATGGTCAATTTATTGTTTGTCCTTCGTTTGATAATAGACTGATAGACACTGTATTTCTGATACTCACACATTTTTGAACTTCAACCAAGTAAACCCAATTCCTAATAATCGTAATGTTTTGTTAGATCTCATCCATACAGGTTGTGAAAATTTATTGGTTTCTGTGGCTGAACAACCGATTCATGAAATTCTGAAGATCATACTGCTCTAGCGGCTTCAATAATTATGAAGAATAAGTGGCATGCTGATCCCACACCTTTCCTTCCGGAATATGATTTCAGAATTGCTGATTATTCATCTTTGAATCACTTCTTTAAGTCGGTGGATTGGGATTTTTGTGAATCTGATGATATTGACTCTACCATCGGTAGATTTCATGATATACTTTTCACTGCATTTGAAATGTTTGTTCCTAAGGAAGTTTCAAAGGTTTCTAATTATCCTCCGTGGTTCAATCGTGAACTTATATCAAGAATATTCAATGAGAAGAAATATCACAGGAAGTTTAAACTATCGAGTGATCCTTGTGATTATCAAGTCTTTAAGGAAATACGGAATGAGTGTGCTAAACTCAATGACGACACAAAATGTAGAAAAAAGTGTAAAATCCAATCCTCAGTATTTCTGGTCATATACACGTAACTCGAAGGGAACAAATCAGATTCCACAGACAATATATTTACGCGATAGATGTTCTGGGGAAAAGTCATCATCATAATCATAAAAAATATGAAAATATTTTTCTATAGATGCTCGAATATGGTCAACTGATCAAATATAAGAATGTTACTCCAAGTCGTCGAAGATAGACCTCACAAAATAACAATTTTGTTGAACATTGCTGTGGCAATTCTTCTGAATCGATCGATATGCTCAGAGCCGATCGGCTTCACTTTCAGTGATACACACAACATCCAGTTCCCTTGTTGATTTTCATACAGCCCAAAATGGCCAGAGAAGAAATGGGGTGCAATCTAGTCATGGCACGTTTTTTTTATGCGACGGTGGGGTGAAGAAGTAAATACTTGGTGTCCCTTTCTATCATTAGAGTTTGTACAGACTCACCTCTCTTTTTACGAATATTTGAAATCCCAGTTAACTTATTTATAGTAAAAGACGCCGAATGAGGCCGTTTTATATACATATTATATACGCCGGACTCTGGATAAAACACTTTTTGGTCGTTATGCTCGGTGAAGTATCATAGATAAGTATATCCCTAGTTCAACAAGCGTAAAAGTTCTAGTCTCTTTTCTCCCTAGCTATTATGACCTGCGTATTTGGGAAATACCCTGCATCTATAAACCATACACTCTTGACTTGAAATCGAGTACTGAAACGACAATATAAAATATGGTTTCCGGTAAACTTATTTATGAATTTCATGATGAATAAATTTGAATACTTGAAAATCCAGTGGGTCCTGCTTTGTTACTACTAATCTACGTCTGATTTCATCAGATAAAAATGTTATTGGCCGTTTCTATATTTCCATAAAATTGACCAGCTGACCGTTAAATTTTATTGTGATTTCTTAAATTGAAATAATTATTTATATATTTAGCGTTGCAATTTACTATAAAATTTACGTTAGTAATTATATGCAACGTTTGTTGCCAGAAAATAACATCAATTTTTAAACTCGAGGCATATATTGACATTGGATTTTGGCAATCCAAAAATATGAAAATTTGAATATCCCGCGACACAGAACAGTTTAAAAGAGTTTGAAAGTGTATTTCTTAACAGTTTATTTCATGTAACTAGTAATATTTTGACCGAAGCGTCGCCAAGAAGAGACAAAATGCTTCAGATAATTGAAAAAAGAATTAAAATGATCCTTTCAACAAACCTTGTAAATGAATTATAGTATTGAATCCCTTTGTAATATTCAGATGTTTGGTGTACTTAACATTTCCCTTTTTTCAGATCAAACGCTACTATAGTTTTAAGGTTAAACACTCCGATATGTACGATGGCCTTATTCCTAGTAGAGAACAGAATATTTTCAATGCAGATATCTTGACTGTCTTGCCTAATAGGGATCAGTTAGGAAGGAGGATATTAGTTATAGAATTAGGAAGTAAGTAGAATATCTCAAGTCTATAATATATAAATTTTAGAAGATGTTTATTGAAAATAGTAAAGTACACTCGGAAGCAAAATTAGCCTCGAAAATTTAACCAAATTCGAAGTTCGATATTTTTCCTAATTCTCAACCGATTTAGATGATTTGTTAGGCAAGTTATAGATCATTTCTTCTGCTTTGTAGAAATTATAAGAGAAAACAAAAAAAAATTGAAAAAAATTTTATACGGGGGCAGAACTAAAAGTGTTTTTCTTGTCAAAAATTCGTAACACCCTGTGGAATTTCGTGGTCCGCGTTGAAACGTACAATATCATGGTCTGTCAAGACACATCTTCCTACAGTAACGCCCTTCTTGTTTCATGCGTTTATCTCTATTTTTGCAAAATATATTTAATTTCAAGTGGAAAATCACCATTTTGGAGAAATTCCATTGAATCAAGAAATTGTCATTAAAATTCGTCTATCAATTTGGAATTTTCTTATTATCACTCAGGCGTGTCGAAATTGTCGTTTGCGAATTTTATGTTCGAATTGCATTAGTTATTGGTGACAATTTGGTTCATTTGGTGAAAATTAGGAATTCATAGGAGATAACAGTCGGTAGGTATTAAAATACACAACCGAATTCTGGGACCATTGATAAAACTTTTCATTTACACATGTGCACACCTTTTTTTATCAAATATGAAATACAACACACGTTTTTTAGTATGTTACCACATTTGCACTTGTTTAAAGAATGAGAGTTTTCCATTCTTTGATTTGATACAAATTCGATCGGTTGCGGTGTTTTGTGATTCTTTTACTGTTTACGATTCGAAACGGTATTTTTCATTCAGAATGAGAGATTTACCACCAACCTCAGTAGCAAGGGCAGTTACATTGATAGAGGAAGGGCGCACCTACCGCTCAGTCGGTACCATGTTGGGTGTCTCGACGTCGGTTATCCTTCGAATCTACCGACGTTACAGGGAAACTGGATTGTACGTGAGGAGGCGAGGACAAAGAAGAAATCGGGCAACCCGCGCTATACATGACCGTTTCATCGTCAATCAAACCATAAGAAATCCCCGTCTTACTGCTGTTCAGGCACGTAACCTTTTACAAGCAGTGGATAACATTAACGTCAGTGTGAGGACAGTCAGAAGACGATTAAATGATGTTAGTCTGAGATCATACGCGCAAGCAAGAGCACCAAGACTCGATAGAGCCCATCGGGTAGCAAGATTGGCGTTTGCTAGGGAGCATGTAGCATGGACAATCAATCAGTAGAGACGAGTTTTATTCAGTGATGAGAGCCGATATTGTGTGAATTTCGTGGATGGTAGAGGTAGAATATGGAGGCATCGAGGGGAACGGTACAATCAAGCGAATTTCGCAGGAACTGAGCAATACGGTGGAGGGTCAGTTATGATATGGGGTGGCATATGCTTGAGAGTACGAACAGAACTGGAGATTATTGGTAATGGATCACTTAATGCCCATCGATATATAACAGAAGCTTGGAGCCCCATGTTGTGCCTTTTGCCCCTTACATAAGGGAAAATTTCCTTTTTATGCACGATAACGCGCGCCCTCATATTGCGCGCATAGTGATAGAATATCTTAATGAAGTTGGGATCACACGAATGGACTGGCCGTCGCGGTCACCGGATTTAAACCCGATCGAACACGTTTGGGACATTCTTGGAAGAAGGGTTCGACAACGGAATCCAGACAACGTTGAAGAGCTGACATTGGCTTTGGTGGAAGAGTGGGACAACATACCTCAACAGATGATAGACAACATCATTGGGAGTATGCGAAATCGTATGCGCGCTGTAATAAGGGCTCGGGGGGTCATACTCGCTACTAAAATCAAATGTTTTTTTTTCAGTGGGTCATCATGAATATTTTTCTCAACATGTCATTTCATTTCACGAGTGTATCGCCAGGATACACACCTGCTCTCAATTTTGGACAGGAATGATAATTATTATAGAGTATCACACAAAAAATTCAAAAATAAATGTGCAAAATCAACGATTTTTCCAGTGTACTTCGAGTTCTCCCGGAGCGTGAAATTGGCTAGTGAATTTCAAAAATTTTCATTTCGTTAGATTTCCGCTTCTCTAATTTTGATTTTATTTTTTGGCTAACCTCCGATGTTATGCACCTACGCAAGATTAAAAATAAATTCTTGAAATTTATGACTTTTCGCTTCAAATTGGATATCTCTTGTAAAAATAGGAATAAATGCATAAAACAAGAAGGACGTTACTGTAGGAAGATGTGTCTTGACAGACCATGATATTGTACGTTTCAACTCGGACCACGAAATTCCACAGGGTGTTACGAATTTTTGACAAAAAACACTTTTAGTTTTGCCCCCGTATAAAATTTTTTCAAATTTTTTTTGTTTTCTCTTACAATTTCTACAAATCAGAAGAGTTAATCGATAACTTTCCGAAAAAATCATCTAAATCGGTTGAGAATTAGGAAAAATATCGGACTTCGAATTTGGTTAAATTTTCGAGTTTTCAGAGTATTAATTTTTTTCGTGGTTGAATATTGTGAAAGTATAGGTGATATATCAACATTTTTTTGATCTGATGACTGTCAGCAATGATACATTGAATGCAAATCAGGTGGGTCATTGTACTCAGGAATTTTCATTCCATACTTTACATTGATTTCTGCTATGATGATGTGAAGCATTGCATTGATGAAGCTATCCATGAATGAGAACGTGAAAAAGACATATGTCATGACATGTTTTCACATTTTGACTAGAACAATATTAGAACATTGAAAAAATTCTGAAAATAATCAGATATACAAAAGTTATCCGGAAGTTGTATTTAAAACCAAAACAAAAGAGACTTGACCTTAAGACTTTTATTCGGGGAACAATATTTAACTTTCTGTAAAACATTGCATATTTCTCCGTGGAGAAGCGGGGTTTGCCATTTATGATTCATAATTATCGTCAACAGGTGCCACAAAGTAGTGGTACAGTCCAATCGAACATCAGTAAGAAAAGCAGTAGACTGCAGTTCAGGTCTAGTTCGACCTCGTCCGTACTGAACACCCATTTACAACAACGAACCACACTGCAACCTACATATCTCAATTGCTTTATGTATTGGCGCCCTCCAACAAACTGACACAGTAACTACTACCAGCGCCACCAAGAAATGATGAAAACAAAGGGTAAATTAAACAGAAAACGTCGAGAACTTAACAACGCTGATCTAGATAGTTGGAAGGTTAAATATTGTTATCTGAATAAAAGTCTTCAACATTGAATGGTATATTTCGCATAATACCATTGTTGCGAAATATATTCTTGTCTGAAACAAAGTTATTTAACTTTAATAGTTCTTTATTCATGAAAAGTATACACAAAACCAATGAAGACTAGCAAACAAATACGGTACATACGGGTTCTCAAAGAAAACCTAAAAATTTACAACATAGAAGTTTCAAAGTGCAGAACTCCTTTGTAAAGAATGCTGAAGTTGAATTGACAATTTCAAAGGAAAATTATCAATTTGGGATTATTATGTCGAAGAGAAAAAATATATTATTCGGTGCAGAGAAGAATGTACAGTGAAAGCTTCCAGAAAGTATTTAATGCAGACGAAACTGGAAGAGAATGCAAAACAAAACGATCATTTCCAAAAGCGAGAAGTCTGTCTCTAGAGTCAAGGCAGCAAAGGATAGAGTTTCACTGATGCTATGTTCTAATGCATCTGAACATTGTTTCATTGAACCACTGATGCTTTACAGATCGTTTATTCACTGTTTTTTAGAAATAGAAATCTTTATTTATGCAGTCGTCATTAAATTCGTGGTATGTATAAAAATTAACTCAATTATTGAGATAAGTAGACAACTTGAAACCTTACTTAAAACTTACCTATAATAAAAACAAGTACCGTGTTTTAAGGAATTTTACTGAATAATTGCGATTCGTAATGCGTTTCACTACACCGTAGCTTCTTCAGACGAATGAATGTACAGAAAATATAAATATAAATGTTCTTGACTAATTAAAAGCTTATTGGGTTGCTTCTTCTTAAGTGGTTATTTATGACAGGTATATCCAATAAAATTAAGGAATAGATTGCTCTCCGCCGAGATTTAATAGAAGTGAAGGGCTTAAATCGACTTGTTCATTGATGAGTCTACCTGAGTGTTTGAATTTATTGATTTCTAGAGTTTCCCGAAGACCTACCTTCCAATATTTATTATCTGTATGCAAAATTTCAAACTGTGGGTCGAAAGAGTGATTATTTCCTAAGAGATGATTCGCGTGATTTGAATCTGATTTTTTATTTGAAAAACTGCGTTTATGTTCCGATATTCTAATATTAAAATTTCTATGTGTTCTCTACCAATGTAGAAATTATCACAGTCATTGCAATTCAATCTATAAACACCTGATTTATTGTTTTTACCTGGTTTGGTTTTATTATTTTTATATATTTGCCTAAATTATTATTAGTTTGGAAAGCTATGTTGAAATTATTGCTACTTAAGAATGATTTCAGTTTCTCACTTGTAATGCCAACGTAGGTTAAGGTGTTGAATTCTTGTTTCAATTTATCGACAGGGTAAACTTCATTCAATGCGATTCTACTTTGTTTGTTGTATTATTTATTAGTTTGGGATTGTAACCATTATTTTTGGCTATTTGTTTAATCAAATTTAATTCTTTGTTGAAATTTTCTGGTGATAACGGGATGTTAATAAATCTAAACTTGCCTACAAATATTATCAAGAAATAGCGAAAAAAAATCACAAACATCTTACCTAGTAAAACGATCAGTGAGAGAGGGTTTGGCAACAGTGAGTGAAATTCTGTTTAACTTTTCTAAATTGTTACTGTTCCTCTTGTAGAGTGAATCCCCAACATGACCACAAAGAAAAAATCTATTGGCGTTGTTGTGTTTCAATATCAAAACGATACTTAAATCTAGTTACATAGTTAGTTATATCCAAGCAACAGTTGTTTCTTATTGAAAATATTCAATTATCAGTATATATATTTACTCTAATTCGATACAACAGGCGTCAAGTCCGGGGAACGAGGCGGCCATCTCACAGGACCTTTAGTTCCTTTCCAATCATGTCCAAAATTCAAATTCAACAGATCAAACCCTTGTTCGGTAGGAAAGGGCATCGTCGTGTTGAAAAAAATTTTGATCTTTGTGATTACGGAAGTTGATCGAGAAAGCCTTCAATGATATTATTGTTGATGGTTTTTCCATAACGTGCTCCATTCAAATTTTCATAAAAAATTTCAAACGCCAAAACGCGACTATATTTCAGTGCACACCACACATTGGAACCATATCTTCCTTGATGCTGCACATCAGGATTCATATCGGGCCACAAGTGTTCATTAAAGCGATTAAATATTCCATCGTTAGTGATGCGGACCTCATTTGCCCATATTAGTCGGGTAGGGAGATCCCCTGGCTGCAAAACTTGGAAGACTCGCATTCTGTAGGGTTTAAACTGGTTCTCCTTCAGAATTACAAGAACCTGACGTCTCGAAATTCCTGTTTCTGCTTCTACTTGTCTACTGGAAATTGAAGGTTTGGCCGTTACAGCACCTATCACTTCGATCGTTGCTTCCTCTCTATCACTTACATGAAATTCTTCATTTCTTGATTTTTAAATGATCCACTATTGATAAGACTCTCTTCTATTCTTAAAAAATAGATTTATTCGGTTGGTGCCTTTCAGGATACTGATTGAAATAAGTTTCGGCCGTTTCAGCTGAATCATACCCACTAAGAATATAACATTCCATCATATCGAACTTTTCATAATTTACATAGTTATGATTTCTTTTCTGCATCTTCAAATAACCAAAGTCTCAGGTGAACAAATTCTTAAATGTAATAGTTGGAACATACAATTAACAAGCAACTATTTAGATTATCAATAAACAGTAGCGAACGGAAAGAGATATCAACAAAATTTTGGCACCACTAAACCAGTCCCTGAAAATAATATCTAGAGAGTAGGGTTCATTTTTCTCGATATGCAATATTTCACATAGCTGCCGTACAAATACATTGAAATTTGCCCACCCTGTACTTACCGAAATTGCACTGATTGGCCCAAAGAACAAAAGTAAAATAATTCATTATAAGTTCTCTGATTATTCTAAATCAGTAAAGTGTATAAGTATAATCCTTCACGCTTCCTTATTGAAAGATTTTAATGAACTAATTCGACTAAAGGAAAAAAAATGATGAACAAATAAATTTCAAAGACCTCCATTTCTAGCGGAATGTGAATCTAAAAAAAGTATACTCACTGAAACCAAAACGCATCAACTAGAAAAACTATTGCGTGGTATATTTTACTTCAAGAAAAGGTCCCACCAATTTGAAAATGTTGATTTCCAGTACTTACATCAAGACAGACAAATTTCATTTGCCAATTTTTTTGCAATATGGTTTTTCTAATAATAATTGTTTATTTTTCAGAAAGATGGGATACTAGCAAAGTAAGTCTTGATGAGGTGTTCAAAGGATGTGTGCTTTTTGTGGAACTTGCTATGTTAGAACCAGAGTCTCAAATATGCGGTGCAGTTGTTATCTTCGATATGGACGGCCTCAGTTTATCTCAAACCACTAAATTCACACCAAGCTTCGCTAAACGAATTGTGGACTTCTTGCAGGTATATATTACGAACTCTTTTTAAAATCCCATGTTTTTCATGCCTTTTTGTGTCTCTTACAGGACAGCATCCCTCTTCGAGTCAAGAATATTCATATAGTCAACCAGCCTTACATCTTCAAAATCGTCTTCGCACTTTTCAAGCCATTCCTTAGGGAGAAATTGAGGGGCAGAATCATCTTCCATGGTACTGACCGCAAATCCCTTCATAAATATATGGATCCTTCTGTTTTACCAGCGTGTTATGGGGGTACTAGGGATATGCCTAGGGTAACTGGTGATCAATGGCTTCAACTTTTACGTAAATGTGATAATGAATATGCGGGTAAGATAATCTTGATATAAAAGAAACTTATTTTCACTATTTGGGGATAAAAAGATGCTCAAGCCGTCAGATTGATGTTTCTTTCATCTATTTGGGATTAAAGATGTAAGGGGAAATGTTGATTCAAGAATAACAATGAATGAAAATTTGCTAGCAAGAAAATTATTACAGCAACTCTTCTTCCTCTCATATACCACAGACAAAGAGTTGAAGTGTTGTCAGTAATAGCTCCAAAACTTCCTTCTGCTCCCACTTTGTTCTCATTCATACCACACAATAAAAATCTTATCAATCCATCAGGAATACTTCCTTGTGTTAACTGACAAAGGAATATTTTCTAGAATTAGACCTAGAATGGGCTTGAATCTTGACTCACTTAACAGAAAACTCCATTCCAAAAGTTGCCGAACTTCTTGATACAAATCTTTTTTATCAATGAATGTATTCACCTTCTGCATTGATACACAAATTTTCACGCTCCAACAAGTTGTCAAATGATTACTCTATCTCATGTTTTGGAATGGTCCTTAGCGCGTCGATCACAGCACTTTCAATGGCCTCAATCGAATCGTACCGCTTCTCTTTCATCATCAAATGCAGTTTGGGGAACAGATAGTAGTCGCACGGATCCAAATCAAGTGAATAGACTGAATGTTGCTAGGCCATAATGGAATTTTTGATTAAAAATTTCCATTATGTAGTAATTATTTATTACTCTACGGCTTTACCGAATGCTGAAGTTTGTGCTCTACTAGAGATTTTTTATACATAACGAATGAGGATAATTTCTTCTGTCATGTTGTTAGTCTCAATTTGTAATCGTCTACATTGGGTACATCACAACTGGAGGGAGCTATTTAGTAATCATATAGCAAATTGGTGTCACTAATCCACGAATTATACATATAAAATTTTTCATTTGCTATCAACCACGAAATATTATTAAAACCTATATTTTTTGCAGCCATCAACTCTTATGGATACAACAAAAACAGGAGAAATGAATAGAGAACTTAATCAACAATAATATTCTAGTTACCTCTTGTTTTTGCATTAGTAAGGTGATTTTTGTATAATTTATTAGACTATTTACTATATTGTGCTCATTATATATTATAATATATATTTTAAGATATGTATTTGTTTTATTTAATAACATGAATTTTCCATTTTAAATGATTAACAGATAATTTTGAAATATCTGCATCAAAAGTGAAATGAAAGGTATTTTTTAAGTATTTTAACATAGGTGGCAAGATTGAAGAAAATTTCGAAGATTTTTCGTTTTTCCATTAATAATAGGGGGAGGGGGGGCACTTTGATACACAAAAATTCAATCTCTTTTTTGAGGACGATAAACCATTATATTTAAATATTTGTTTTGATGTGTGCATTGGCTGATATGTCAGCTTATATTTTGGCTACGCAAAAACTGGCAACGTATAGAGATAAACTCATTTTAAGAAAAAATCATTTTTGTATCATTCTGCCCCACCAGTGGGGCACTTTGATACACGGGGGTGGGGCAGTTTGATACGTATTTTAGATCCATATGAAATGCAAATTTAAACTGACTAATAACCCAATATAAACTGTATTTTTACTTAAAATTAAGAAATAAAACAATTTTATTGATTGAGATCGCAAAATACTTTTTATTCAGAGTGCACATTAGCCATAATCAGTCTCTTAAGTTACTTAAGGAATAAAATCACAAAAAACAATATTGTCATCATACAACAAAACTAAATTCTCTGTTATTTTCTTAATTATATAATCAGTTATATACTTACTAAGTAATCAGACTTTAACATTGAATATTGTTAATGAAAATATAATATTAAAACCTTCCATCGTAATTAACAATGTTTTTCTTAAAAATTAAACAAACATCAAAAATTTAACAAAAATAATCATAAAACTCTCATATTAAAATTACAAAACAATCTACTGGACATTATATCGAGTTAAACCTACCGAAAATGAATAAAGCGACGATGTTCGGGATGTGCCTTTGGAGAAAGTTGGTTTTGGTAATTGCAAAACTACATCTCTAACATCCACACTTGCTTTGTCTTCCACAATTGGAAATATAAACTTAGAAGACCCTGCTTTTTTTCTGAGATATAATACTTCATATTCTGTCACACTATACTTAAATACAACTTTGGCTATGTAGTGAATCACAGTTTTCTTCTTCTCAAATTTAATTAGCAGAAAATCTCCAATATTTATGTGTTCAGGATTAACTGGTTCTTCATTAATTACCTCTTCTTCCGATTCCGACGGCATTTCAATGTCTTCACTATCACTCGTCATCACGACTTCATCTTGACTAGAATCGGAATCTATTTCTGAAGGCAAAGAAGTCACTCTCTTTTTCTTTTTTGGCTCAGTTAATCCCAACAGATTTTTCGCTGTTTTCAATTCTTTTGCATGCTGTTTTGCTTTTGTAATTCTCTTTTCCTGTTCTTTTCATTACGTAAGCTTTCTAATCTATTTTTTCTGGTGTTTCAGTGTATATTCTTGATCGTCCCTTTTCTCTTCCTTTTCTTTTTAAGACACTGTCAGTAATCGCCTTTTTTGGATGAGGTCTAACTACTTCAGGAGTAAGAATAGCCTTTGATGAAGAAACATGTAAAGGATCGTCAGCATCAGACACTGAAACTGGGTCGGCATCCAAAGTAGTAGTTTTATTTTGTTCTCTATCAACAACCTCATTATTTTGACTTGCTTCTGAGTCTACAAAATGTAAATCTTGTGTGTTGTGAGTGTTCTCATCTGTCAAATCGTGATAACCTGTGCTGAAAATGTCTATCGGTGCAAAGTCGTCGTCGCCAAATACCAGTTTATTAATTGGCCATATTCCAGGTTTGGAAAAACCACCTATGATATTCTTTGGTGTAAATGATTCCAAATATGCTAATTTGGACAGTTCAGCAATGTTGTATATGGTCAAAGTTTTTCCAACATTTTGAATGTGCCAGTCGTTGAAAGCTATCTTCAATTTGCCTTTGAAGGGTCCGAACACACTGACATCAAGCGGTTGCAATTTGTGCGACGTGTGTGGGGGAAGACTCAAATAAACAATACCGTTGTCACGACAGTAGTTAACAGCTTCTATTGAAATGTGAGATTCGTGGTTATCACAAATGATTAGGATTGGGTTATCCTTATTGCTCGAAGTAAGGCGTTGAATGTGTTTCAAAACTCTTATAAACAATTCTGAAGTCATCCAGCCGCTTCTGTTTGCCAACCCTAGACTTCCATCAGGAGCACCATTTAGGAAGTGATCTTTATAGTGAACTCTTGGAAAGACATATACTGGAGGAAGGAAGAACCAGTTGCAGTAATAATACCACAGAAAGTAACTAACTCTCCGCGTTCTGCAGAAACTATTTGTCCCACTTGTCTTTGTTTTCTTCCAGCAATAACTTTAGGAGTAGAAAGGACTGTGCTTATGCCTGTTTCGTCTAAGTTTATTATTCGATCAGGTGTAAAATTGTATTGTCTCATTATGCGTTCGTAATTATCGTGAAATTGAGCTACAGCAGATTTATTGAAGGCAAAGCTTCTTGCTGCGCTTGTGTTTTCTGGTTTTCGTAGACTCAATTCTGGGTTTCTCTTCCTGAAGCCAGCTGCCCAATCTTTTCCACCGCATTTGTTTTCTTTCCAGGATTTTGGATAATTACACCCTGAGGATTCTGCGTACTCGTATGCCAAAGTCAAAAGCTGTTTCAATGAAAGGCCGTAGTGCATTTTACTGCAATTCTATAAATATTGAGTCAATGCCTTTTCTTGTTCGGTTGAAAAACTTGTGCAACGGTATACTTGGAACCATATATGTTTGATGAAGTAGCTGTAGCAGTGTGTGGTGATAAAGCTGCAGTAGTAGTGTGTGCTGAAGATGATGCTATTTGTGCCATCTCCATAGATGGTGCTATTTGTGATGAAGATGGACCTGCTTGTGATAAAGAAGATTCTGCTTGTAATGAAGAGGATGCTTCAATTGTAGATAATGGTCTGGTAGCTTCAAATGATTTTCGGGCCTTTTCGATGCGATGTTGTAGGGTTGCAGTTTTGATGCCATATTTGTCGGCTGCTTTGCGTATAGATAAAGTTTCTGACAATACTTCACGTATTGCATCTTCAATGCTTTCTTCATTGATATTTTTCTATCAGTTTTGGGTTTGTAAGTGCGCACCATTTTCTGAAAAAAGAAAAAAACAATAAAATAAACTATTATTTTGACGGGGCACTATAATACACTAGAGGGCAGATTGATACGTATCATTGTACCCCGCACATTACCGTATCAAAGTGCCCCAAAGGACTTTTCCACAAACAATTAATTTTATCAAATATATAATAATCTTGCAATCAAAACATTTTAAAATACAATAATAACTATATTTACTTACCTTTAGTATCAAATAATAACAAAACAACTAAGAGTGTCCTCCTGAGACACAATTACATTTCACGTATTTTTTTGTAGGCAGCCGCGCACGCCACTTCCAACACGTTAGTGACCGTTGAGGCCCAACGGCAAACTGGCGGCGAGCGACGTCACAACTGTCATTCTTGTGAATGTCCTTGAGCATTCTAGTGATGTGCCGGACTGTGTAGCGTTTATCGGTTTTGAGATATAGATACTGTACCAATGTGCCCCGTGAATCAATGTGCCCCCCCTCCCCCTAAAGGAGAAAAAAGAAGTGAAATTCACAAGATGAAAGAACAGAAGTATTTTAGCAGAATATTCTTCAAAATGTCGTTTACATACACATGAGCACTTTTGACGCAACAACATCAGCAATTAAATTATTGAGAAATCAGAAGGTAATTATTTGAATCATTATTCTACATCAACTGCAATATCAGACTCGAGAAAGAATTTGATGAACAATGAGTGAATTCCAAATTAACTCTAAACTAAAGCCATCGTTTAAATAACCAAAAACGAATGTTTCCACCTAAAGTCGAAAATCTAGTATATCTATCTAATATAGTATCCTGTCAATCAACAATACATTCGAATTAATTTCATGAAAAACAAAACTATTTAGACATGCCTGCTTTCACTTCACTTTCCACAAAAAAGCTCATCAATAATTTAGTGATGAAAACGATAATAGTAACTGAATATAACCACAATCCCAAGGACTAACGAAAATGCACTAAGAAATTGTGCTGAATATTGTTGGATCCTGCAGAATGAATCTGCTATGTGTCGATGAATCACATAACGATATTGAAGAATAAGTACAACTTGACACATGATCGTGGAATTACAGTCGAAATAAAATAGTCACGCGCAATTGAGCACAAAGCGACTATGTAAAGTAATCAACCATCAAGACCTACACATCGCGGTTTTTGTTAATTTGTAAAGTCGTTGAAAATGACACATATCGGTTTTGGGGGTTAAAAAGTATGAAACATAGAAGTTGTAGGCGCAATAAACAGAAAAAGGCCAAAATTCATATAGCGATTTGTGCAAGCGCATCGACGATATTGAATATTTAAGACGTTGCACTGTTCGTGTGCTTTGCAGATATTTTGTAAACATCCCACGCCTTTTAAGAGGGGCTGAAGCGGTTAGTTTCAATGCTGATGGAATCAGGAACATCCTACTTTATCTTATTGTTTGGAAGTTATTCTGCGATTTCAATAATTGAGAATATAACAATGCAATTGTTTAAACAAATGGTGCAATTCTAATTCTTCTCTAACATTCTTGTCCTCAGCACTTTCAAGCAGTTAATTCTCAAAACAGCAAGGATTTTCAATGTGAACCATCCAGAAAAACATGTAGAACACCAATTAGTTTTATATTTGATAAATAAATTTACAACTACGGGTTGGGTGGCTAACAAATACCATGAAGTTCAACACCGACCTATACGCAGCGAATTGAGGTGGCAATGTTAGACCACCTGCAAATGGAAAACTCTAGTACTATCAGAAAATTTTCACTTGTGCCTAGTGTATCAGCTTCAACAGTCTACAGGATCGTGAAACATTACTAATTTCACTCTTACAAAGCGTGTGTACGACCTATCGCCACCTATGCAATAGAAACTAGGGCCGATACCTTCAAAACCAAAAAAATTCTAAGAACGCCAGAAATGAAGACGCTAAGGCGACTATCGGGAAAATCGCTCAGAGATAGAAACAGGAACGAGGTTATACGAGAAACAGTGTACGATATTGTACGATGGGCAAGAAAACACAGACGAGGATAGAATGAAGATGTAGACAGGATGGAAAAACACAGACTAACAAGTATTGTACGAAACGGAAAACCAAAAGCAGCACGTCGGCCACCGGGAAGGCCCCCCAAATGCTAGAAAGATAGTTGGCAGTCCATCTCATCATGAACAATGGTAGAGGGATCTCTTTGAAAAAACACCTCAAGGTCTGAATTAAGAAGGAGAAGACCCTTACAAAGTGGAACTACTTCTTAAAGAAACGAAGTCGCTTGCAATTTAGTGAATGCTTAAGTGAAAATATTGTGAATAATCTATATATTCTGTATTATAGTTATTCGAGGAGTAAATAGGCATAATTTCGATATCCACATTAGTTCACACAGGAACAACTCAGAAATCGAATGGTTGGGCTGGAATTTATGGAAACTATTTGTAAGACCTTTTTTCATCAAAGGTAATATCAATGGAGGCGCTCATCTGCAGTTGAAAGAATTAATAAATCACGGGCGCACAGGAATTTTGGAAAATGATGAAACGTTTCCTACAAGATGATGCTCCTGCACATTTCGATGTTCGTGTAATGTTTCCAGATCGGTGGATTAGCAGAAGGGGAACAGAAGAGTGGCCATCCAATTTACCTGAGTTGAGTCATTTAGATTTATTCTTATGCAGTCATCATAAATCGAGAGTTTATGCTATACAACCTGAAAACTTGTAAGAGCTGCGGAGAAGAATCTGCAGACTTTTGACTCCAGAAGTTCATCAAAATTAGAGTATCAGTTTTACCATTATATGGAGGGAAGAGAAGGTAAATTTGATTCTTGGAATTGTCAAATTTCGGTCCCCCTCTAGTTTAAAATTGACGTAATTCAGCTTTCTCAGCTACAATCTGTCTTTCTTGACATAGAGGGGTTGGCAAACTTTCATCAAAATACTATTGTGATAGAGAATTACAAGACCTTTCTGAAGATATGTCAGTCGATCCACTTTCCCTATAAAGAATTCGGACTTAAGTGCAGCTAACAGTACAGGGTTGGTTTTACATGATATATAATGAAAATAACAGATTAAAACTGAGCCTATGGGAAACAGTGAAAATCAATAAATAGAAAAATTCCAGAAACAAATTGACTAGAAGATCAATTAGGCCTGAATTCGTCGCCATTACGCAATATATCCAATTATTGAAGCAACCCTGTTTAGGTTTTCCTGATACTGTGCAGTGTATCTACTTTCACCAATGTAATTAATAATACCCTTGTTTCTTCTAAATATTCTTCTTATCTGGTGAAATCCGTCGTAATTTTGTGAGTGTAATGAGAATGAACAGCAATGTTTCATTTAATCAAAAGATCTATATCAATTTTCATCAAGAAATAACCTTCTCAATCAATTCAGTCTAATTTTCTCCAGTTAAAAACAAGAAAACACCCATTTTCTCAAGCTCAAATGGTTACCAAGGCGGCTTTAATACAGGACGATTATGGATAGATCTGTACACGGCACTTCTGTTTTCCATTAATATTATTTTTCTATTCTACTTCTTCATAAAATATAGAATTAGATTAAAATGATATGATTCAGACTGCAGTATTTTTTTTAAATATATTTTGTAACTTATTTTCCAATTTAGCTGATGGGATATATGGGTTGACAAATATTCAAATTGTATGTTATATAGCTTTTAAAATTGATAACTCTCCAGGCAGATACATTGAAAATTCATTAAGGAGACTAATCAGATGCTTGAAAACTCGTTTGCGAAAATTGTAATAAAGTTTATATCAGTAGAACTTTTTGAAATTTCAATATTAGGTTATCAGAGTGCCACCTCTGTTTGACGAAAGAAATCAGACTCTCACTATGCAAATAATTTACTTGAAGAATACTATAATTATTTTGATATTTCGCATAATGAAAATATCTATTAAATCTGCAATCAATGTTGCAGTCTCTCCTCGTAATCGATACTGATAAAACCATACGGTTGTACAGCATTAATGTTTTTTATTTTTATTTCTCCACAAAATATAAAATTAGATTGTGACGATTCAACCAGCAATAGTCTCTTCAAGTATTCTAAATGTTTAAAATTTAAATTATGTGGCTCCTGTTACCCCACACTTTTCGAGAACTATATGTATTTCAAAAGATACTTTGTCTAGGTCAATTCAGTCAGTGGTATACAGGGTGTTACATAATAGTATGTCACAGCTTGGGGGGGGGGGGTAAATCTACGTGCAATTTTAAGGAAAAAAGTTGATATAAACATAGGTCCGCAAAAGATTCGTTACGAAGTTATAAGATGTTGAAATTTCCGAAAAAATGTTTTTTTTTTTCTTCAGAACTCCTGCAACTTTTGAAATATTCAGCCCAAATGTGGAATGCAAGCTATTTTTTACAGCCTCCATCATTACACGTCCTAAATTTTAACCAGAATCTACAAGGTGTTTTCCTTTCCGGAGCCATGTCTTCTTTTGCCCTCTCAAACTTTTTTGCAGTAGGCCACTGATTAGCGTACAATCAATTTTCGTCATCTTCGTTCAATTTAGAAACTTTTTTGATACCTGTAATTTTATTGTATCTCCAACCGTTCTAGAACAAAAATTATTAAACAAAAAAAAAATTGTTTTTTTTAATTTTTCTTTTCTCTAATTTCACTAACAAAACACAAAATGAAATACAATGAAGGAGGACCAAAAGGTACGAATCATTTTTTTATATATTAAATCTTTGATATTTCCTCTATCTGAACTGTGAAGCGAAGCAATTTATTTAGTTTGTAATTGTACTTTTTTTAGTTTGATATTGTATAAGTATAAGTTGAGTCCCAGAAGACGAGCTATCAAAATAAAAGTAAATATTGGGCATACCTATCGAGTATTTCTATTATTTTTTTTATTTCTCGAATAACATACAATTCAACTAATTCAAATTCAATAACTTTTCACTTGAAAACGGAGATACGAAAAAATTACACGTTCCAAAAAAGTTTCTAAATTGAACAAAGATAACGAAAATTTATTGCATGCTGATCAGTGCTGTACTGCAAAAAAGTTTGAAAGGGCAGAAGTAGACATGGCCTCGGAAAAGAAAACACCTTGTGACTTTCAATCAAAATCTAGGACGTGTAAGGAATGAGGCTGTGAAAAATAGCTTACATTCCAAATTTGGGCTAAATATCTCAAAAACTGCTGGTTTCTGGAAATTTCAACACCCTGTAGCTCCGTAACGAATCTTTTGCGGATCTATGTTTATATAAACTTTTTTCTTAAAAGTGCACGTAGATTTTCACCCTCAAGTTGTGATATACTATTATGTAACACCCTGTATATAGGCCACAGTTACATTCAGGAAAAAAAATTAGCTCAGACTCTTTCTTTCAACATTCATTCTACAGTAAAGTTCAGGGTAGTTGTCATAACCATGACTCACAAATATAAATATTCTCCAGTGTGTTTGCATGTATTAAGCATTTATATTTAACAAAAGAATTTGACTGATTGAAACCAAACTCATTACAATAATACGTTGATTAATTTCAATTAAAAATTTTTTTCGGATAATAAAACTAATTTAATCTTATTTCAATAGGTATGTCATCTCAATCTTAGTTTAAACTTCACAGATGATAACTTCCTCAAGAGTAATATTTATGATATGACTAAAATTTGTTGTTAAAATTAAATTAATATCTTATTTCAGTCTTCAGCATCGATGGTACCAGCTTTCTCCTTCACATATCCATAAATATTGCAGGCTGAAAGCAAGAGACAGGATATTAATGTTAGAGATTTCAATATAATCAATTTTCTAGTATGTAACGTAATAACGGGTTTCATTGAAAGGAACATAAGCCATGCGGAAATTGTAGCTCGCCTATGTTGTCGAGTGATTAAACCTCATTACAATGCACTATAAGTTCAATAACCGCGACATGTTTCATTGTATCGAGGAAACTGAATGATAATATCTCTCAGTATGACTTCTTCGAACTACAATTCTTGAGATTTTTCGAATGTGCCCCATTTACCTGATTCTTTGAAATACATTACTAAAAGGTTTACATCGTTTCAAAAAAAAGACTAACGTGAACAAGTATGCTATTGAATCAGATTATGCGAAAATAGCTATTTCATGATCAAATTCTACTTTCCGCAGAAGTTTCAATAAAAAATCGGTGAAAGGTTACGGCTTCACTTATTTCCTAAAAACTGACGACTGAAAAAGTGATGACTCAAAATTTATTGGTAAACTGAGGGTTAGATAGATAGATAAACCTTCTGTCAAAAAATACCAGGAATTGATTATTTACAAAATTTGCTTAAGACGATTGTCAACATTTTTTTGTTGCTAAGTTATCACAACTGCTTTATTCACTAACGTGGAGTTAGAATAGGATCTCTCATTTAGTTCTCACAAGTATGTTTTGCGATTTTTACAATGGATAAAAATATCGATCAAAGAATTTGTCTCAAATTTTGTATTTTAAATGTAATTTCGTGTGCTGAATCGCTGAAAATGTTACAGAAGTTTGACGGTGAATCAGCTTCATCAAAAACACGTGCATATGAACGGTTAAGTTCAACAGATGGTGAGATGTGGTGAAACTGAACATCGAAAAAGTGAAATCATTATTTGAGTTTGACAGAAATAAGCAATCAACTTTCTGTGTATCAAGAATTATTCATGAAGAGCGTAAAGGTCGCTGAAGACATTCTAGAACAAGTCAATTTCAACTCCACATTCATAAAAAGCATTGCAACTAGTGATGAGACGTGGATTCATGAGTTAACGAGTTAACCAGTCAACAAGCTTCGAAATGGCGCCATCCAACTGAACCAGAACCGAGATAACCACGTCAAAGTCGATTAAAAGTTAAGTTATGTTGATAATCACGATATTATGCACTCGGAGAGGGTAAATTCGTCAGAAAAGGCCAGATTTGTAGACAAACATGGATTTTGACTTAAAACTCAACAAATACCATCGAACAACCACCGTTTCCTCCTGATACGGCTCCGGCCGACTTCCTTCTTTCTCCAAAACTCAAATTACCAGTCGATTCCAGAAATGCGTTTGAAAATATTTTTTTTGATCGGCTTATTCGTTCGCGCAAATGTATTATCTAGTTTGATGATATTACAATGAATTTGGATGAAAAATAAATACTGTAACGTTTCTCAGCTCTTGAAATTATTGGTGGGTTCAAATCAAATACTTCAACGTTACAAAACTCTAACTAGTTCATTTACACGTAGACTGAATAATTGTAACACTAAACTAAATGACTAATTTATATAACACCATCGATACTGCTTAATGTATCTCTAACACTTTGTCCACTGATTTGCGCTCTGTATTCAAACTTAATTTCTCAGCGCTTGGCGCTCTCTTCTTGTATGCTAATACGAATTGTTCTAGAACATTTGCGTAACTTCGTCGCTGTTCCAGATCTTCGTTCGAGAACGAAGCAACACAGCAACATCTTCGTAATACGTCGCGCTGAAACCTTCAAATCTTTCTCGAAGTCTCCCGAAAGTGCTGCGTACTCGTCAGTCCGCTGGGCGGTGACAAGGTCAGCTTCAGGAACAATTGGATATTGTTACAATACTTTGTGTTCAATTCACCAATTCCTAATACTCTTTTGATATAATGTAGATAATGAGAAAGGGCTACCTAACAGCCCGGCCACTGCATCCCAGTGGTCTATTGGAACACAACATCCTAAATTTCACCCACAAACTCTATCCTTCTTGTAAAGGATATAAGCTATATGGGTGAGAGTTTAATAAGCTTAGTCAGCTTCATTCTGTTCAATCCAAGTTCCTTCAGCCTTACTCTGTCCTCAGCTGGACACTCGCACATAATGTGATTTATTGATTCTTTCTCTTCTTCACATAGTCTGAGGGCTCCTCAATCAATCCTAGCTTGTTTAGGTTATTTGTGAGGCGACAGTTCTTCGTTAATATGGCAGTTAGATCTCTCTGGTCTACGCTGGAGAGTTTAAGCCAAGTGTTGGCTATTGCAGTGGAAAGTCAATTGGAATGCCTGAAACCTAAGAGGCTCAACCATTGCTTTCGTACCTTCAGGTCGGTTGTACGATTATTTTCCATCCATGAAATCTCCAGGAGAATTTTGAGTCTAGGCTACAGTTCGGTGAATCCCAAGCTTCCTCGAGCAGCTAATGAGTCGACCTTCTCATTGCCTAGGTGTCCGGGTACTCACATCAGAGGGAGCTTGTTCCCTTCTCCACTTTGGCGATAGTGGAGACACATTCCTATCGGATGCCAATGCTTTCAGTGTAGCTTGGCTATCGGTGATGATTTTATTGACCTACTTATTAATCCCCCCGCAAGCAAGAGGTTAGCTCAATGGTCAATGGCAATTATTTCTGCTTGAAAAACAGTCGCAAGATCGCCAAGACAAATTGCCTCTTCCCTGGGAGCACCTCGACTATATACAACAGCTCCAACACTTCTTGCAGAGATGTCTGTGCAGCAACAGGAGCCCTCAAGTATAGGACCCTGAAGCTGGTCAATTTCTGTCAGCTAGGAATGATGATCCAGAATGGCAGCTTCATGTTTGTTTTGGATATTGCTTTTACAAACTTCATACTGAGAATCCCGTTGTCGACGATTTCAGACTGTATAGCGCAAGGAACGAAGCTGAACATATTTGTTCCATTTCTGGAAAGGCGATGGAATCTATGAATAGCTGCTCCTCCAATCCCCAAGTGAAGAGGGACAAGGACCTGTATCAGTTCCATGGCCGCAGTTGGTGTAAAGCGCAAATCTCCAGTAATCATCATGCAGGACGTTCTCTGTAATTCAGAGATCTTAAGTTGAGATAGCTTTTTAAAGCTGCACTCCCACCCAGCAATGCAGCAGTATGTGGTACGTGGTCTCATCACCTTCGCATATAGCTACTGAAGTTGCTTTGAAGCAAGACCCCATTCCCATAAGGAATGGTGCAAATTCCTTACGAGCTTACTATCCAAGATAACCACCCAGATATTTTGCTTTCTCCGCAGCTCGAATAAACACCCCACCGAGGATCGGGGGAGATACAAATATCGTTCTTTGCCTTGTGAATGGAACCATAAGGGTTTTGTAGAGGCTTAAGCTAAATTTCTCAACATCACACCACCCCCGGAGGGTTTCTGCGGAATCTCAAACTGATAACTTCTTCCATTTGTAATGAAAAAATTTAAAATGTGAAATAAGTTGGCGTACTGAGGAAACACCGTATATACTCCACTTTTCAACAGGACGCTTTGTTTTAGAGATACGGGATTGGAGTATTATGATAATTTTTGTTTTTCGTTAAAAAGATTTAAAAATATTGGCCTCAAATGTGAAACATAGATCACTGATTTCGTTTCACAGATTTGGTGTTCAATATTGTGAGAATCTATGAAAATCTACGTTCAGAAGATTCTTCTTTGGTTATATTCCAGATTTTTCTTTTCGAAACGCATGCAATAGCAGTGTTTGATTTGTTAATCAGCTCGAAAACGTTTGCAGATCTGAAAATCGTTCGAAACTTATGCATTCTTTCAATTGTTAAAGTCTTGCTCAAAACAGTGGAACACTCTGTATATATTATCTACTTACGTTCGAATTTTTTCTCAGCATATACCAACATGTCTGCAAAAAGGCTTCCAGGAAAATCAGGAATATCAGCTACTCCGCCGAAACAAGGAGGTAACGTCTTTGAGGAAATATGTTCAACTAGAGCTTTTTTGTTGGATCCATGGAAGAAAAGCTGAAAATGATCACATAAAATGCTATCAAAAAATTATTTTGATACCGCCCTAATCAGAAATGTCACCAAAAGTATTATACATTGTTCTAACATTAATACTAGTTTTCCTTTTACTCTTCAATTTTTTTTCAATTTCAAAAATAAAATAAAATACATAAGAAAAAGTGAACGTGAATATAAATGGCAGACAGTACATTAGTGGATCAGAAACTGACGCTATTGATGGGTCTTGTTCGCGAATATAATCACCTAACGCTATTCGTTTTCGATATACAGGCTGTTTTGAGGACTTGTGTCGAATTTTCTAATTGCAATAACTCTTGAACCCGATATTTCGTACCGCAAATGACATGGTTAATGTTAAAAAGACTGTTTGTAGAGGAAAATCAAATTTCAAGGCCGAACTGAAAAAATTAGTTTTCCCCTTAAAATAACAAAACAAATACCCTGTACATATATATACATGCGAGTAGATTACAACTGTCGTCGTTTTTCGCTTCTCGATTTCCAACAATTCCGGTTCCACCAATCTCTTTCTTTCAAATTCCTTGAACGCATGGCTTCCTCGATTTCCATTTTCCATGTTCTAGGTGGGCGTCCTCTCTTCCTTCGTTCTGCTTGAGCCCAATTCCATATCTTTTTTGGCCATCTTGTTTCTTTCATCCTCTGCAAGTGACCGTACCACTTTAGCTGTTTGCTCTTCACAGTTTCCAAGATATTTCCTTCTACATTCATTATCTCTTTAATCCTTTCATTTCTCACGTGTTCCAATCTTGATAGTCCACTGCTTCGTCTCCAAAAGTCTATCTCTAAAACTCTCAGTCTGTCTTTTTCTCTTTGTGTGAGCTCCCACGTTTCTGCCCCATAGGTTGTGATAGTTTCAAATATTATGTCGTAGATGAGATGTTTAGTTATTTTTGTTAGTTTTTTGTTCCACAACATTGAATTTAATCGACGAGTCACCCTTTTTCCTTGAGCTATCTTGTTGGAGACATCGTTTGAATTTTTCCATTTGCCGCAAGTGTAACGCCCAGGTACTTTAAGGAGTCACTGTGCTTTATTGTTTGGCCAGATCCTGTTTCCAAGTCGCTGTTGTCATCATATATCATTCTTGTATTCAGCACTAAACCAAATTCTTCGAAATACTCCTTCAAAGTCCGTAGCATATAGCTAGCATCATCCCTGTCACCAGCAACCACCCCCTGATCCTCATCAAAAATGAGTGTACAGAGGAAGTCGTCAGCAATTGGTAGCCTCATTCCATAACATCTTCTTTTCCACACTCTCAGTGTTTCGTCAATATATATTTCGAATAATGGTAGGGATAGAGAGCAACCTTGTCGAAACCCTTTTGACACATCAAATTCTTCTGGGAGCTTTCCTTTCATTTTAATCCTATGAAAATTTTTTATAGCTTGTATGTAGGTCTGGCTGATACCGCTTTGTTTTATCGTGAACCATAAATTATTTAATGGTACAGTATCACACACTTTTTGCAGATCTACAAAAATTCAATGTTCCTCTCCACTCCTCACTACCCTTTTCTCTATAAGAATTTTCAAAGTAAAAATACCGTCAGTACAAGAGCGACCAGCTCTAAAGTCACTCTGCTCCTCAGACTCCTCGAATTCGACCTCAATTCTGCGCTTCAGAACCCTGGCGTATAACTTTGCAGAAGAACCCATTACACTTATACCTCTATAATTAGACCAATTACGTTTGTCTCCCCTTTTTATATTCGGATGTAATGATGGCCTTTCCCCACTGTTCAGGCAGTTTCGGACCTTCTAGATACTTATTGAAAAGTACCACAAACCATTCGATGAGGACATCGCGTGCTGCCTTGTCGAGTACGATGTTCAAGTTGCCTGAGCCAGAAGATTAGCCATTTTTCATAAATTTCAAAGCCTCTTGCACCTCCATAGATGAAATATTCTCAATCTCTTGGGTCTATCCGGTACTTCTGAAATTTTGCTCTTGTTGAAATTGAGGTTGGTCTTCCATTAGAAGACTATAGTATTTTACCAATCGTTCATTCCGATGAGGCTGATTTTCTCGATATCACTGTTATTCGTGCGTAAACCTTTGATGGTTTTCTAGGCTTTGGTATTACCTATACTTTCATTCATTTCTTCGCAGGTTTTATCGCAGTATTCGTTTTGTGATCTTTAAATTGCATCGGCTGTGACTCGTCTTTCTTTTTATCTTCTTGTGTTTTTGTTGAAAGCCATCTATGGTAAGCTATTTTCTTTTTTTGTATTTGATCGTCTAGATTTTCTGTCCACCATGGTGGATTGTGTGTCTTGGCGTTTGAACCTGATTTTTCTCCCAATGCTTCTTATGCTGCTTCGTGAATTTTTCTTTTTAGTGACTCGTATATTTCTTCCGGGCTTCTATCTTTTATATCACTGAATTTCGTTGCCAGCCTGAATTGGTACAAGAAACTGGTCGAATCATTCCTTAAGATATCGATGTTCCATGTTGTTGTCGCTGAACATCTTGTTCGTATTGTTGTATTTTTCTTTCAGGTGTTGCAGCATATGACAGATAAATTTTGGCCACCAGCAGGTGGTGATCCGATCCACATTCAGCTCCTCTCATAGCTCTAACGTCGTTCACTTTCAGTCTCGTATTTTGTTTTACAATAACATAGTCGATAATGCTCCTGAGGTTACGAGTGGACTCAGTTCATGTATACTTATGGATGTCTCGATGTTTAAACCATCCATTCATTATTCTGAGTTCATTCCGATGACATAATTCGGTGAGCCTTTCATCATTGTCATTCAGTATATCCTCTCCAAATTTTCCTACCACTGTGTTATTCTCCAGCCGACCAGTTCTTCCATTAAAATCTCTCAAGAAAAGAATTTCTTTCCTCTGACTAATGCTGTCTAGTATTCCCGAAAGATCGTCAAAGAATTCATTCTTTTTAAAGACCGGTGAGCCATTCGTGGGACCGTATGCAGCTATGATCACCAAGGAGTGTTTTTTTATATCAAGCTCAACCAAGAATATTCTTTCATTATATTGCTCCCTGGTTTTTATATTCTGTTTATATTTCTTCTTTATAGCTATTGAGACCACCTTGTATATGACTTCTCGAAATTTCTTACACACTGTTTCAATCAGCAATAATTGCTTTAAAATATGATGCTACAGCGAAATCCGTCGCATTTCACTTCACTTTTTTAATAATGTATGATGAGGATAACTTATTTTTTTTATTCAACAAGAACTTAGCGATCACCAGAAAAATATTTTTACTAACAATCCAGAATTAGGAATTTATCGTTTTTGTCCGGGGAATACTTCAGCTAATCATTTCCCCACAGAGTGGAGTCGAGGGAGAATTACAGGGGCATATAACGAATACAATTCTTCAATTTTTCAATTGAAAAAATACAGTGTGCATCCAGGTCGTTCCTCCGAAAGTTTTACAATCGCAATATCACAACGTAGTTTGTATCCATATTGTTGCACAAAAACCCTCTTACACAATAACAAATTAGCTCTATGCTTTGAGTTTGTGAATGGTAAGCTTTTTTGACAAATTTACGTCGTCCAGCAATTTTCTGATTTCTGGTCCAATAAAAATGCCTTCATTTAATTTGGCATCACTTAACTTGGGAGGGACTTCTTCCAAGTATATGAATCTATCACCATCTTTATTCATAGCCTTCACCAATTTCTTCATCAGCCTAAGTTTAATGTGAAGCGGAAGCAGAAGGTAATATTTGGGTTCTACAATATGTCTAATTTCAATATTTCAAGATCCTGATTGAGATTCATTACTTTCTTGCAAAATTTTTGTTATATAATGCTGACTTACTGCACGACTGTCCCATGGACAAAGAGAGTAGTAATATTTCCTGAATCCTCCCTGAAGTCCCATTAGAAATCTTATAACTTTTAAGTCTTTCATTATTACTGAATGAGCAACTGGTATAGAGGATTTTGAATTTCCATTATGCAATAACACAGCTTTAAAACTGTGTTCACACGAATCTATAAATAAACGCCACTCAGAGGGGGAATGCTAAATATCGAGCTGCTGCATTAATCCATTAATATTAAAACACGAACATAGCAAATTTGCTATACTGTAGAATTTTGGCTAATGATTTCCAGTCCTTGAGATGGGAACACCAAATCACGTACTACGAGGCTGGATTGATAAGTTTCCGGCCTGATCAAGAGATGGCGCCACTATGCATATTTTGGAGGTGGCTTTCTACAGTACCATCCGATAGCTTGTAGGTATAGTTTCAGCCTGATCGCAATGTTAGTTTGCGTTTGAGAGCACGCTGAACAAGACGCCACCTGTGTTGTTTGTGAGAATGGAAAAATTGGAAACGCGTGCTGTCAATAAATACTTTCATTTGAAGATGTTAACGCCGTAGGAAATTATAGAAGACATTGATTCAACACTGGGGACATCCTCCCCATCAAACTCAACCGTTAAGTAGTGGGTTTCCGAGTTCAAAATGGGTTGTGTGAGCACCTCTGATGAGCCACGCTCAGGACGCACCGTTGGGATCACAACTCCAGATATGATCGAAAAAATTCATAAAACAGTGCTGGAAGATCGCAGATTAAAAGTTCGTGAAACAGCTGAGACCTGTAAGATGTCATATGAACGTTAGCTAAATATTTTGCACCAAAATTTGCATATATAAAAGCTCTGTGCAAGATGGGTGCCACGTTCACTTGAAATTAATTCGAAAACTCATTTCTACCGCCAATTTGGCGCTGTATAAACATAATCCAAGCGAATTTTTGCATCGATTCGTTACTGTTGACGAAACTTGGGTCCACCACTACACTCCTGAAACCAAACAAGAGTCTAATAAACACTGGATTGGAACAGGAGAACTAACTCCAAAGAAGACAAAAACAATTTTATCGGCAAACAAGGTTATGGCTACTGTTTTTTGGGATGCAAGAGGTATTATATACATTGATTACCTTGAAAAGGGTAAAACTGTCACTGGTCAATACTACGCAGACTTATTGCAACGTTTTAGCCACGAGGTGCAAATTAAACGACCTCATTTGGCGAAGAAAAAAAATTTGTTTCATCACGATAACGCATCAGCGCATTCTTTGCTCGTTGCCATTGCTAAAATCTATGATTTCAAGTTCGAATTGATGCCGCACCCTCCCTACTCTCCAGACCTAGCCCCGAGTGACTATTATCTGTTTCATAACCTCAAAACATGGCTTGGCGGTAAGAGATTTGCGGACAATGAAGAAGTAATCGAAGCTATAAATTGGTATTTCTAGGAACTTCACGAATCAGCCTATAGAGATGGCATTACTAGTCTAGAACACCGCTATGAGAAATATATCAGCCTTGAAGCAGATTATGTCGGGAAATGAAAAAAATTTTAAAAAGCGTTATTTTTCTTGGTCAGGCCGGAAACTTATCAATCCATCCTCGTAAATCATTTAATTCGATTTGACCAATTGAATGTATCTCGCTGGAACTGAGACCTGAAGTGAAAGTGGGGATATGAAGGAACGGTTCGCATTATGAGGAACAGGTCGCAAGACATACCGCAAATTTGGAAAGTCCATCTTGCGCTTTTCCTTTTTGGAATAACCTCCAGTTTTTGTCATGTAAAAATAGCACCACCAAGCCAGTTCACTAATCTTCTAGATGATTCTAAAAGATTAGTGAACCGGCTCGGTGGCGTAGAGGATATGACGCTCCTCCCTGCACAGAGTTATCTAGGTTCAATTCCCACAAAGTCTGTGCAATTTTTGGGATTCTGGAAATCGATTGAGTGTCCATCTTTCAGGGAAGACGTAAAGCCGTCGGTTCTGTATAACAGAGATGTGTTGGACATTGAAGACCCCTCTACACGAAAGGAATTCGGCAAAATTTCTGGGTTAGTGAGGTGACAGAATTCCCTGGCGTCATTAGGCGAAAGGCAGAAATAGAGCACGGTAAAGGGTCAAAATTATTAGTGGGTGCTTTATATATTATATACACTGCACCCACTGCTTATCTTGATTTCCAATTGAAATGTCAAGTTTTAGGAAGTAGGCTCTTTTAACATTTTCTGGAAATGGCCTAGCTTGTGATTTCACTATGAACTCTCCATGAATATAACCAAATTTGTGGGGAGAGTTTTCGCAACTGCGATATTTCCGTAGTTAAAACACTTTCTTCTCTACATACAGTGAATCTCTCACTTCGAAACTCAACAGAAGACTGATTTATAATCCTATTTTTATGCATACTATTGTAAACAACACGGTTCAGATATAAAATTCATTGCAGGTAACCATCCATTACTATATGCAAATGTAAAAGGATTTTATTGAGCTATTGAAAAGTGGTACGTGTTAGGCCTTTAGGAATATTTTTACTATGATTAGAAGGGTATTTCCATTCAAAAGATAAAGATTTGCGTTTTGTAACGAAAGTCTTGGAAGGAGAAAATTAGTGAATAATTTCAAGTTTCGCATTCATGACTTTTCATGTACTCACCCGTTGTCTCAGTTTTGCACCAACAAAAGGCTTGAAAATCGCCCACAGAAGACTGAAAATGAACGGCTGGTTGATGACATGTATACCCTTCAGTCTGACGGGAGCACATTCCTTAAAAAATAATCCTAGTTTAATCAAAAGAAGCCTTAAATGTCACCTCAACTTTACCTGAACCCAATCTACCATCATTTTAGCTAAGGAAGGAGAAAACATATAAACATGACTGAGACTCAATCCCTTCATATTCATTATAACGTGAACTCCTCCCACTTGTGTTTTTGGTTCTATCATAGCTATTTCTATCGATAACATTACTGCCCTGAAGAGATCATCCAAACTGACTTCTTTCGGATTCCATTTTGCTGAAATTTGAAAGAATACCTATTCAATTTTATTTTATTTCTAAGAAAATTGAGATTTTTTAGGGGAAATTTTGTTATATTTAGACTTGGAGAATGGCATTTATTAGTATAAACTTTTCAACAGTTGGAACTAAGTTCACATATATGTATGCAGGTCTTCTTTCTCCCAATCTCAATGATAAAACATTTTGCCTACATGGAATTACTTCGAAACATCTTATCAGTGAACTGACCTACAGGATGTCCCAGCCGGAAACTTAGGAATGACTAATATGAAAACAAAAACCCACACAAAACATGAGATGATAAATTCATAGTTTCATTGTATTATCAACAAAACTGACCCAGTTTTTGAATGACCTGATTTTATTTATCTCTCCGAGTACTATACAAAGATAATTATTGACCTCATTCACTCTCCATTTATTTTGAATTAAAGGGCGGTTCTAAAAATCAGTGATAATAATACATTTTGCTGATTTATCATGCTGAACGTAGTTTACAGAATAGTTTTATTGAAAAATGGAGATCTTTCGTTCATTGGCTTAGCTACCACAAGACAGAGATCGTATAGAATCTCATCGAAAGAGCCTTCTGCAGCCCAAATCTATGATTAATTTTCATTTTCATAGAAGAAATAAATACAGTACAACCTCCTTAATCCGAATCATATGGGACCAGGGCTTGTTCGGATTAGTTAAATATTCGGATTATCGAGACTGAAAAACGTGAAATATTTACTGAAAAACGTGAAATATTTATCGAAAACGTGAAATATTTATTGAGGAACGTAAAATATTCATTGAAAAACTCAAAATTATTGTGATTCACAGAAAAACATGAAATATTTTTAAGAAATGAGATAAAAAACACAAGGTTTAACTTCAATCTACACTTTATTTGAAAAAATTCGACGACGTTTCGCTGACACAGCAGCTTTATCAAGAATGACAAACAGAATGAAGAGTATGGTATTATAAACAAATCGTAGAACAAGTTGGATGAATAACAGGAAAAACCCACACCGAGCCATTGTACAGTTAGTATGAAAGGTAATTAAGAACTAATTAAACAAGTTAAGTAGGGGTGAATAATTCACATCTACCTGCTCATTCAAAAGCTTGTCCGAATGTTTGTATCTATTTATTTCTAATGCTTCTAGGAGATCTAATTTCAAACTTTTTGATTTTATATGTAATATGTCAAAGTTTTCATTGAATGAATGGTTTTCTTTTATTAAGTGGTTTGAATAATTTGAATCAGATTTATTTTTATCGAAGCTACGTTTATGTTCAGATGTTCTTATGCCAAAACTCCTATAGGTCCTACCGATATAAATTTTATCACAAGAACCGCAATTGAGTTTATAGATTCCTGATTTACTCGATTTTTCAACACGAGATTTATTATTTTTAATATGTTTACCTAAGTTATTAGAAGTTTTGAAAGTTATATTAAGATTTTGTTTGACGAGGAAGGATTTTATATTTGTACTTGCAGAACCGCAGAATGTTAAACTGTTGAATATTTTATAGTCTTTATGAATAGGATATATTTCATTTATTGCTTTCTGATACAGTTTTTACGAATGATTAGATCTATCATATCCGGATTATATGAATTATTAATGGCTATCTGTTTGATGATGTTTAACTCTTTATAAAGAGCGAAACGTCGTCGATTTTTTCAAATGAAGTGTAGATTAAAGTTAAACCTTGTGTTTTTTATCATGGATCTACATCAAGTAACGGCCTCCACAATTCAAATATTTTTAAGAAAGTGATACATCTCACAGATCATTTTCTTGGTTTCTGAAGAAGTCTTCGATCGTTTTCTGTAATAACGAACGAAGATGGGAATGTGAAGCTTCGTCTCTCTATTCATTCAATAATAATATTTGGTGCTGAGGGATATCATTTTCTGAGCACCATTCCAAACATTTGTTGAAACACTAGAGAGCTTCTTTATGTTTCACTGAATTCATGGTGACATTGCCGTCTGCAAGATCTTCTGCATCCTCGTCAATTTCTATGTTGTTAATTATTTCAGCTTCAGAGAGATAATTACCATTATCTCCTACAACCTATTCTTTAATCTTCAGTTGTTTAATCTTGACCAGATACATTTGTTAGCATATCTATCATCATGCGTAGATCGCGATTTTTCTCTTCTTTCTCTAGCAAAATTTTTTCTCTCAACCGTGAAAGAGGCAACAGGTCACCTGCGTCATAATCATCAACTTTTGTGGGCCATAAATTCTTCCATGATTTCTGAATTAACTATTAGGCCACAGATGACCAGGCCCTTTCAAGAGAAAACACTACATGTTTGAGGTCCAATTGCTTCAGTAACTGCGAAACGTTATTGTCTTCTTGTTCCACAATATTCAGTAGCAAAGATTTTCGATAATGCAATTTCACATTCTGTATTGCATGTTGATCCATTGGTTGTAATAATGGAATACAATTAGGAGGTAGAAACATGACCTGAATATTTTGGTCCTTAGTGATTAATTCCTCTTCTCTTGGATGTCCAGGAGCATTATCTAATAGGACCAGAGCTTTTTGTGGCAATTTCAGCTCATTAATTTCATTTTTATTATCAGGAATAAATTGTTTGTGCAACCATTCATAAAAGAGTTCCCTAGTTACATACCCTTTTCTTCGACCTTTATAATGAACAGGAAAGTTGGAGCAGTTCTTGAATGCTCGGGGTTTGTTGGCTTTTCCGATGAACAACAATTTCATTTTATGAGATACTGATGCATTAGAGCATGACATGTGTGTAATACTGTCCTTACTCATTTTCCGACCTGGAGCTGAATTTTCAGTAGCATGGGCTAGTGTTTTGCTTGGAAGAATTTGCCAAAATAATCCACTTTCATCTGCGTTGTAAACTTGATCTGGCACTAGATCCGTCTCCTGTATTGTTTGAAGAAATTTATTTTTAAATGGTTCTACCGCACTAATGTCTGAGGACAATTTCTCTCCTGATATGGTAAGTTCTCGAATTCTATGTCCTTTTTTGAATTTTTCCAACCATCCTTGGCTTGCCTCAAAATCATCGCTACCTGTTATACTGGTGTAAAAAAATCTTGCTTCCTCACATATGAGATCACCAGATAAAGGTGCATGTCGAGATCGTTCTTGTAAGAACCAAGTGTATAGAGCATTTTCAACATTCGGATTTTCACTAGTTCAGAGAGTACGCCGTTTCCCAGGAATCAGGAGAAGATATAAAATTCTCAATTGATTTTCTTTTTTCCTTATATCGCATACTGTAGATTTTCCAATTGAGTGCGTTCTGGCAATTCAGAAACACAATCTCAAATATCTAATTCTTTCAAAATTTCGCATTTTTGCTGCAATGTTAACGTTTTATGTCGACGCGACTTGATTAGTACGGATATCAGGCTTTGAATGTGAGAAGAGAGTCTAATCTGCACAAGTGAAGCGAGTATTCAGACAAGATATTGCAAGTTCGGACACTTTCAATCGATGAAATTATTGACGGCGTTCGGATTATAGAGGTGAAAAATAAATTGTGCGGATTATAGAGGTGGGTGATTTCAAAGTTTCGTTGTTCGAATTACTGGATGTGCGGATTAGAGTGTGTTCGGCTTTATCAATAAGGACAGTGGGATTTCAAAATGAAATAACACTTTGAGATTTGGAAGTAATTTTTCGTTTATTTTGTAGATAATTTTATAGCGTTAATTAGGGAATTCGACATCTTTCATACGGCCGCCTTGCCAGAGCCGACAGAACCGCATTCTTACAAACCAATTTGCCATGGCTCTGAGACAAACAGCTGACTCTATTTCGTTTGAAGCGCTCTCAATATTGATTTGAAAATTATCCAAAGTTGTTGGTTTGTTAGAGTAAGCTATTGATTTTATGAAATTCCACAAAAATAAGTCCGGCGGCATGAGATCAGGCGATCGAGGTGTTTGATTGATGGAGCCATTTAA